>CM060921.1:606730751-607980751 GCA_030737875.1 Allium sativum | reverse complement strand
GCTTGATACGAATAAAACAAAAGTATTTAAATAGTAAATGTTATCGTTTAATTCTTAATCAGACTCCAACTGTAAATTAGTAAGAGAACGATTCCCTACGTATTAACCCCGAAGGCCGAAACCAACATCAGACCAATACCCAGGAAACCACCCATCTTAGCTAGTTTCCAGTTAGTTTCTAATTTTATATACAATCATAAATATCAATCATAGACAGCATGGGTACCATATATCATGTCGCCATATATAGGTATACAATCAAAACGGCACGATGTCGTATGTGGAAATTTGATTTCCGCCATGAACCAAGGCAAAAGATAGTCCTTACTAACTTCGAGACTCTCTAGCCCAAGCCTCAGGCAAGCGCACAGATAAGCCTTGGATCGTCAGGGCCGGTCCACTGATGTGGATTATTATGCCTGAACACTGCATTTCCCTACCCTTTGGGGCGTAAATGAGCCAACGAATGACTCCATCGGCTTCACATAGTCACCGATATATCTGAGGTGCCTCGCAACAGCAACAACCACACAGGTGAAAATAATATAAATGTCAGCCAGTTTAAGCACTGACACCACCTCTAGCTAGAATGAAACGCATGTCCTCCCTGAGGTCCCCTCTTATTTCTGGTTCATACCAGGGTGTGAGGCTCGCAAATTCACGTTATACACAAAGCTATGCCTCACAGGTCGTGCTTTGATCATCAACCACAAGACTTTGCTTTTCAACAAAATCCTTGATCACTGCATTTTAGCATGCCACACAGGCAATTCACACCATGCAACTGATGGCTATCAATCACACAGAATGAATTCCAATGTCAGACACACAGTCCATTTACAAGTCCGTTTTGGGTCTGAATGAAACCGGAGGCACTATATACCTCGCATACCCATCGATCTCCACGTACGTCTGGACGATCACCATTCATTATCCATATTTCGGGATGCCTCCCAATCAGGACATCAGTTATCATCCAACCGAGGTGAAGGTCTCCGGTCTTCAATCACCGTCGTCATCATCGATTTCTTATCGTTGATTCAGTTATTCAAAATGGGATAAACCCGGTCTTTCTAAGCAACTCGAGTATATAATAAACAAGTGCTACACAAACACAGCATATGCCTCATTGCAATTCATCATTCACTAATCGTAAATTAGTAAGAGAACGATTTCCCAAGTATTAACCCCGAAGGCCGTAACCAAAATCAGGTCAAAACCCATGAAACCATCTGACTTAGCTAACCTTCATTTAGTTTATAAATTTCACATTCAACCATCAAATATCCAATAAACCGGGTAAATTCGGTTTATTTCCATTCCATATCATTTATAATATTTTATAACGATTTATCGCTATTTTTATTTATTTAAAAATAGCCAATTTATTCAAACGACGCTTCAGGCCATAACGCGGTTGTGCCACTATTTTTCTTCAGATTTGATTTACACATATCTGAAAATCTAACTGTTGGATCTTCACAAATTTTATATCATTAGAAAGATCTTTTCAAAACGAATCCAACGGTTTCATTTTTGGAAAAATCCGACTGTCGGATCTCCCGGTACCCTCGTTTGAAGTTTCGATTTCAAAATACGAATTACAGCGTCGTTATCCGATTTAATTTAATTATATTTATATATATATAAATATAATCGATTCTGGCGCTGTTTTTCCTCAGATTTGAATTAAACATTCCAGACAATCCAACCATTGGATTTTTACAAAGTTGGTGTCGTTGGAAAGATATTTCCAAAGCGAACCCAACAGTTTCGGTTTCGGGAAAATCCGATGGTCGGATCTCCCACACTAATCATTTGAAATCATGGTTTCAAAACACGAACTACAGCTTCGTTATTCGATACATTTTAATTATATTTATACATATATATAAATATAATCTATTCTTTGATTTCAAAACCATATTCTTTTTATACATTTGATAAAAATGATATTTTTATCCAACCGACTTTTATTTCAACACTTCATTATTTTTTCACAATTTATGTATATAATAAAAATATGATTTTTATTGTAAAACAATTTATTTCAAAACACGACTATTTTATATAGTTCATATAGATGATAAAAATATGATTTTTATTATAAAACAATTTAATTCAAAACACGACTATTTTATATAGTTCATATAGATGATAAAATTATGATTTTTATTATAAAACAATTTATTTCAAAACACGACTATTTTATATAGTTCATATAGATGATAAAAATATGATTTTTATTGTAGAACAATTTATTTCAAAACACAACTATTTTATATAGTTCATATAGATGATAAAAATATGATTTTATTATAAAACAATTTATTTCAAAACACGACTATTTTATATAGTTCATATAGATGATAAAAATATGATTTTTATTATAAAACAATTTATTTCAAAACATAACTTATTTATATAGTTCATATTAATGATAAAAATATGATTTTTATTATAAAACAATTTATTTCAAAATATGAATGTCGTTCAACACATGAATTTCTATTCAACACATGAATTTCTATTTAACACATGAATTTCTATTCAACACACGAATATAGTTTCAACACATGAAAATAATTCTAACACATGAATATTATTGAAAATTTCAGCAGCATAACGACAGGGTAGTTAAAACCGTGTCGTCCCTAGTACGGCTCCTTGCTCTACCTTAAAGCCTCGCAGCTTTTGACAATAGGGATTTCATGCATCTAGATCGCACGCAAGCGGCATGTATATTTTTTTCTTTTCCACAAACTAATCCTATGTGGTTTCAACCAAATAATTCTCAACCACAAACGGGTATTTATCAACCACAATCAATCAATTTCAACCACAAACAATTCTAATCAACCATTCGCTATCAACCAATTTTCACACCAATCACAACCAATAAATATCGTCCATGGTTTGTGGATGAGGGGCGTATATATATATAAATATATAAATATATATATATATATATATGTGTGTGTGTGTGTGTGTGTATGTGTATGTGTGTGTGTGTATAAGTATATTTCACTTCTATTTCAACACATATATAATTTTTATAACGCATATATAACTTATACATCGAACGTACAACTTATACAATGCTTATACATGAGGTGTACAACGCTTATATAACTCATACATCGACTATATAATTTATACATCATCGTTTTCCATATCATTTATAAATCCGAAATCTCACATTGGGTTCCACTCCACCAAAAATAGCAGAAGGCTCAGAAAAATATGCAGTCTCTTCTAGAATGTAGAAGACGTCCACACGAGTCACTGTCTCTTCTTTTACTGAATTTCGTCAACATAGCAAAAATATATGATTTTTACAGTGAAATCAAAAACTGTAGCTCTTAGAAGTGCTATAGAATAGTTTAATATAATTTAAACCGTTACCTCTCTGTTTGGTTCGAAACTAGGGTCGGGATTTTCGCGAAATCCGTCGCGCGATGGGAGGATCAGCCACTACCACCTGAAAGAGCTCCGAAGGGCGCGCGTTTCGAGGGTGGTGGCACTCAACTCAGTGCGGCGGCGGAGGCAGAATCGGGCTCGAAACGGCTGGACTTTGGAGGCTTCAAACAAACGAAATACTAAATGAAAAATTTAGCAATTGGTATGGATTTGGAGAGGAGAGTGGGATCTTCAAAAAGTTCGATTGGGGCGTAGGGTTTGATGCACAGTTTGGCCGAAATCGAAGAGGGAAGGTGGCAGGTGGTAGCCGCCACTCAATATAGGGTTACGGGGGAGAGAAGCTGAGAAGGAAGAAAGTGATTGGCCCAAGCGATTTTTTATTTTATTTATATTTCAAAAATTTGAAAATACCCCTCTTCTCATACTAGCTCCAATCCAAACCCAATGACTGTCGCCCCCAGCTAAATACCCCCATTCTGAACACAATGTGATATGTTTCGTAGGCCCATTCGATTGTTTCAGTCAGTTTCTCTTCAAATTAAAATATAAAGCATTCAATATTTAATTTGAACGTACATTTCAATTTTCCAGGGCCACATATTGATTCTAAAAATTCCCAAAAAATAAATCTAGCTATGTTTTGACGATACGGTCCCAACAAAACTAGTTTCATCAAATTCTGGGACCGTTTGAAAAATGGCCCTTTTCTGGTCGATCCAATTTAATAGAAATCGACCAAACACATTTTCCTTGGCCATGCTCACATACCAGCTTCAAAAATTATGAAATTTGAAACCTAGCAATAATTTGACATCCCGGATCCAACAAAAGTCGTTTCGTCGAATTCTGAGGTCGTTTGCAAAATGGCCATTTTCACGGGCTATATAAACTCTATAGTTACCTTTCTGAAAATTCATTTGGCCATAACTTTTGCTTCCGACTACGAAACTTCGATTTTTCAGATTCGTTAGAAAGATATTCACTAACAGATTTAAATATTTTTGGTTTCACTAAAATCCGTTTTGTTTTGCACCCGGTAAGTCAGTAAAAGTTTGAATTCAAATATTGAAACTATCGCGCCATTTCAGGCCTTGTTTATAATTAAAATTAATTATATTTATTTTCAAACATCGATTCAAACTTACTTTTCATCGTTATTATATAAAGTATTATTTTAAATATTTTAAATTCAGTAATACAGCCAAATTAAAATTTTCAAACTGGTTCAGATTTTCCGGGTTGTTACAAAATCCCATATCGAAATATTCCGAAGACAATTTCGATTCAAATCCATTTCCAATATATGTATTGTAAATTCTGGTTATTTTTAAAACCATTTAAAATCCAATTTATTTATTTTAAAAATAAATTAATTATAATTCTAGTTCAAAAATAAGTTCATTTAGATAAAAATCTATTTTTATCTTTTCAAATATGGAATTTTTCATCCCAATTCTTTCCAAACCATTTCTTATGATTTTACACTAATTATTGATATTTTTAATAATTTTATCAAGGCCCGTAGAGTCGATTTCCATAAACGGCCATCGAACTGCACTTACAACGACCTTTTACAAATTTGATTTGGACATAATTCCAAATCCAACCATTAGATTTCAAATCTCTAATATTCGATAGAAAGCTCTTTTCAATACGAACCCAACGGTTCTGGTTTTAGGAGAATCCGACGGTCGGATCTACCGTAATGTCCGTTTGAAGTCAATGGTCGAAATTCGCGAACTACCGCGGCACAGCGCGTTCTATTCAGGCCATTATATTATATATTAATATATATATAATCAATATTTCATCGATTTCCATTTAAAACGTGTTTTATAAATTGTTTTAAATTCGTTTTCAAAACGATTTCAATTTCATATTCAATTTCTAATCAAAATTGAATATTTTATATCATCGATATATAAATGATAGTATTTTCAAAACATTAGATTTTGAAATCATTTCCTTTTCGTTATTCATTATAAAAATGAATAAAATCGATATAAATATCGTTCACGTTCAAATGGCGCCAATCTAATCAACACGGCTATGTATATTTAAATATATTCGTGTCCATCCCAAATTGGACATCCAAATCAAATTTTGATTCTTTTCTGAATATTATTTGAAAATATTCATTATTTTAAAATAATCGTTATTTTAAAATATTCATTCTTTCTGAACTAGAATCAAACACAGTCAATTACCATATAATTTGATTATATGGATTTCACACAACAAATGTGTATAACAACAATGAAAACAGCAATCCATCATCCAGAGTGCATTCTATACTGTATAAGCATTAAATATAAATATTTAACGCTTATAACAGCCTGTCAATTAATCGATCGACATACAACTAATTATTGGGATTAGTGTATGTCCGTTTTCATCCGAATACCTATGTGGGGTTCAAACTATCAAACACAGATTTTATTTGTGCAGTTGGGCGATGTGTTCAATTTATCATCCCAATCAATATTAGTCAAATCAGTGCATATAAACAAATCGTCCGATTTGTTTATGAATATTTATTTTATTTCATATACACATTAAAAATTATATTTTAAACGATAAAATATTTATTCAATTCATTTACATAATAAAAATGATATTTTTGTTGTTCTAACATATTTTAGAAAATTTTGGCGGCATAACGACGCGATACTAGAAATGGGATAAGGCCAAGCCTTATCCCCGGTCTAATTATGGCCCACGCCATACGCATACCAACTCTATTCAATTCTATTTCATTTCCCCCAAACCAATCCAAACAAACAAACCAGTCAACCCAAAACCACAACACGGTATAACCAAACAAACACACAAGTCGTCCATGGTATGTGGTCGATGGGGAAACAGTTCATATCTACAGTTATATAATAAATAACTGTATAAATAAAATTACAGTGAGGAGTTCTCACCTTTTGGTTCAACTCTGCCATTCTATATTTCTGAACGGTCTGGATTTGTTCGAAATTCCAATGCAGTCCTTACCACGCTGTTAATATATTTTTATTTCAAATCCCTGTGTGTAAAAATCACATTCTCAACACAATGTTGACATTATAAAAATCATATTTTTATATCTTTATACATATCACAAAAATCGAATTTTTATTTCGCTACAACATATATGAAAATCGTATTTTTATATTCTCTATCTTATAAAAATTATATTTTTATAATCTCTAATAAATAAAAATTATATTTTTATTATCTCTATAATATAAAAATCATAATATAAAAATCATATTTTTATTATCTATATAATATAAAAATCATATTTTTATTATCTCTATAATATAAAAATCATATTTTTATTATCTCTATAATATAAAAATCATATTTTTCTTCGCTATATGAATATATAAAAATCATACCTTTCTTTGCTATTTATATGACAAAAATCATATCTTTGTTATGATAAAAATCTTCTCTTTTCTAGTTTAAAAATTATAGTTTTTAAAATTAAAAACCAATCTTTTCAAAAAATAAAGATTAAATCCATTCACAGTAAAAATCCTAGCTTTCTCATGTTAAAAATCATACTTTCTTTTCTAATCCATATGTGTACAGATCACACTTTTATTTCAAATCCACATAGATAAAGATTACCATTTTACTTCTAACAAAGTTATATTTCCCCTTAACGAAAATATATAAATTTCTTTATTTAAAAATCAGAAATTTTCTTAAGTACTAAATTAAATAAACATTTTTATTTTATGTAAAAACTTACCTTTGTTGAACTAAGTGGGAGGAGGGGTTCCACAGCCGGTGGACGGTCAAAGGGCGCGGAGAAGGTGGCGCAGAAGGTTGTGCGTGGTCGAACAGTCAGCGTTGGGGCCTAGGGAGTGGCGACAGCCTGCTTCCATGGGTTTGGGGGAATTTTTGGGTTGGGGTTTTGTTCCTCATCAATTTGAGAAGAAAGAAGCGACGGGGGAGGCGGAGTGGAGGGCACTGAGGGGAGGAGGCCGACGGTGAGCCCTTGGCGGCGGTCGCAACGAAGGCTGGAGCCCCTCGTTCTTGTTTTTTTTATTCTATCCTGAGTTGAACGAATAAGAAGGGGGAGCATTGACCAAGATAAAGGGAAAAGGAGGGGGAATATTATAAAATTAATTTAATATATTTTATTTTCAAAAAGGTAACTTTTGAATTCAAACTCCAAACTAGACCCACCGGCTATCTTCTCTAGCTAATTTCCCCCATTCGGAACACAATGGGATATGTATCGTAGGCTGATTCGATCGTTTCAATCAGTTATCATCAAAATCAAAATATAAATCTATATATTGAATTTGAACGCACATTTCAATTTACCAGGGCCACATACGGACTCTAAAAATTCCCAAAAAATATTTTCTACGTTCGTATTGACGACACGGTCCTAACCAAACTAATTTCATCAAATTCTGAGATAGGTTGAAAAATGGCCATTTTCTGGTCCATCGAAATTGACTGAAACTGTTAAAACACATTTTCCTTCGCCACGCTCACATATTAATTCAAAAAATTATGAATTTTGGAATCTAGCAATAACTCGACCTCCCGGATCCAACAAAAGTGGTTTCGTCGAAAACAGAGGTCGTTTGCAAAATTTCCATTTTTAAGTGCCAAAATTCCATAGCGACTATTCTGAATTTTCAACTGGACATAACTTTTTATCCCCGCTATGAAATTTCAATTTTTCGGATTCTTTCGAAAGATATTCTCAAATAGATTCAAATATTTTTTGTTTTGCCAAAATCCTATTTATTTTGAATCATGTACATTCATTTGAAATTTGATATCGAATTTTGGAACTACCACGCCTTTTTCAATTCCTTTAAAATTAAAATAAAATATTTATAATCTAACGACGATCTATACAATATATACGTTCTAATTCTATTCAAAATAAAGTTCTCGTCGTTATTAAACAAACCAATAATCAAACAACACAACCAGCAATCAATTAGTTGATTATTTTTTCGGATTCATAATTTTTCTATATATATAAAAATCCATTTTTTGTGTCAAATCACAAACAATAAATCCTATTTAGTTTTGGTTCTCACACTAGTCAATTGTAAATATATAGAAATCCCATTTTTGAAACTCGAAATTAAACACTGATGATGCCCGGGCATCACCAGAATCATGTTCAGGCGACTAGAGCGTGATTCTATATCCATCCAATATATTAAAACTTTGAATTCACGTTTGCAAGGCGTATATGCGAAATCTTTATATATTGGATTGTCCAAATTCAATACAAATAAATATTCATACACGTTGAATAAGGTTTAAATTTTCAAAAAAATATTTGTTTTTAATTTTAATTTCAAAAACACTACTCTTTCAACTCGTTCTAGGATCCTACTGATCCTATCTCTAACGAGTTATTCTCATTGGATATTATTAATCCAATCTCTGATGAATTCTTTCGTTTGGTTCTAATGTGTCTTGTTCTCGAGCTCTATAAATCAAGGCTCCGATACCACGTTTAATGACCCAAACTTCCCCGTAAACGAAAGCCCGGATAGCTTTGAGGACTAGACGAATCAGAACACAAACAGAAGAACATCTCATTTCTTATTACAACAATTTACATCTGTGATGATCCCAAAACCCCGTTACACGGTGTTAAGGATAATCATTGGAATATAACACATTAATCATCATTAGCAGATCACAGATACTAGCATAAACAGAAAATAGAATAATTTACACACATATGACAGCGGAATCATATAGATATCATCACATCAGAGAAACACAGTACATGATAGAACTTAGTGCATAATGATACATAATCAGTCACCATCGCCTGAGGCGGAATCATACATAAAGAGTACTCAAAATAAATATCAGTCTACATCTCCAATGGCGGAATCATAATATAGATACAATAATGGCGGAGAAAATCCAAGTCAGCACGGTGTAGTCAAGCCTCGCCATGAGCCAAAAGGTGCGTCAGAAACCTATAACTAGGCCGCCCGTGTGAAAATGAGGGCACCCGAGTTTGCAACGTGAAAAAAAACTACGAGTCAGTCATGGGACTGGTATGAGAAATCTGCTCAACTTATTAACAACAATAATAAGGCAAATCAAAGGACCACGCCACTTTCGCGGAACGGGTTTACTCCAATGAGTGCTAGTGCATGAGATAAAGTAAACGATTAAATCAACGCAATGCTTTTTATAAAATGAAGCCATTATAAGACTCAGGTCCCATCACACAATGCAACGAAAGCCGGAGAATAGAGTTTTACCTTATAATGGCCAAAAATGCTTCATACGTATAAAACAAAAGTGTTTGATATTATTGCTAGTGCATATATGTTTCAAAAGAAAATTCAATCATAAATATCAATCCTAGACGGCATGGGTACCATATATCATGTCGTCATACTAGTAATACAATCAAATTCGCATATTTCGTATTGGGAATTGGATTCCTTCATGAGTCGAGGCAAGGGGCAAGCTTCTCTCCGATTCGAGACACTCTAGCAAATGCCTCGGGACCGCACACAGCAATCCCCTGAATCCTCCAAGGCCAATCCTCTCTTACTTTTGAGGATTAATTATTCCTAAACACACGTTTCCCGGTCCTTACAGACCTATAATCGAGGCGCCTCGCATTCCAACAACCACACAGGTGAAAAGTAGATATAAATGTCAGGGCTGGGAGGTCATTAACACCACCATAGATAGAAAGAAACGTCGTGCACTCCTTGGGTCCTTCTCCCGTTTTTGACTCATACCGAGGTGTGAGGCTCGCGAATTCACGTTATACACAAAACTACGTCACACAAACCATGCTTTGATCTTCAACCACAAGAATTTGCTTTGCAACAGAAGTCTTGATCATATGCCACTTAGGCGTGCCACACAGGCAATCCACTCTATGCGACTGATTTCTATCAATATATAACCTCTGAGCTCGTACGTCTCAGAGAAGGGCGTTAAGCAAGAGAATAAATTCTCCACCGCCAAACAGATATATATTTAACAGAGATCAATCAGCACAGAACAAAATCCAATGTCAGACACACAGTTCATTTACAAGTCCGTTCTGGGTCTGAACGAAACCGGAGGCACCAATTCCTCGCATATCCGTACAATCAACAGTATGTTTGGACGGCTACTACTTCAGTTCCTTCATGGTAGCAACTCCAATCACGAGCATCAGTAGCGCCAATCCATCCAATGTGGAGATCGTCGGTCTTCAGCCGTCTTCGACTCTTCGACTTCTCAACGTCGATCGATTATTTGAAATGAGATAACCTCGGCCTTTTCAAATAATCCACGTATATTTAGATTCAAATCAATTATTCACATGGTTGGACTATTCAACGTTCACATTTCAGTTATTTAGTTATAATTTTCATGTCAAATACATTCAACCATCACATATCAAGCAAACACAACGAAATTGGTTTATTTCCACTCTATATCGTCTATAGTATTTTATAACGATATATCGCCAGTTTTATTTAATTTAAAACGACCATATTTAATTAAACGACGTTTCAGGTCGTGTCGATGCATTAGCGCTGCTTTTCACTAATTTTTTTTTACACATATCTGAAAATCTAACCGTTGGATCTTCACAAATTTGGTATCATTGGGAAGGTCATTTCAAAACGAATCCAACGGTTTCAGTTTTGGGAAAATCCGACGGTCGGATCTTCCACACTAGCTATTTGAAGTTACGATTTCAATTTACGAACTGCAGCGTCGTTATTCGATTTAATTTTAATTATATATATATATATATATAAATATAAATATAATCGTTTCTGGCACTGTTTTTCTTCAGATTTGAATTAAACATTCCAGACAATCCAACCGTCGGATCTTCACAAGGTTGGTGCCGTTGGAAAGATATTTCCAAGGCGAACCCAACGGTTGCGGTTTCGGGAAAATCCAATGGTCGGATTTCCCTCACTAGTCGTTTGAAATCACAGTTTCAAAACACGAACTGCACGGCCATGTTTCGTTTTAATTTTATTTTTATTTATATATTTATATAAATATAGTTCATTCGAAAATTCCTATATCGTTTCCACTTCAATTATTTCACTAACACCTTTAAATTTCGGAAAATTTCGCCATAACCTCCTTTGTACGGGAGGGTCTGGGAAAATTCCCAAATAGTCATACGGGCGTCTCATATCAAAAAGAAAAAGAAAAAGCCAAGCGGCTAGCCAACAGGCTCATAAAATCATCACCCAAACAAAGCAGTAAATGTGTACCTATTTGTCGGGCACAAAATTTTATTCCTCTTCTCTAGCCCCTTTGCTATAACCTGTTCAATAGATATGCATGTACATATATACAATTTCTATCACTTATCATTTTCCATTCAACTTCATATTTGATTTACTTTGGTTTAAAAACATCATTCATTCTAATGTTGCATGCATAGGCTAAAATCATATCATTAGCTAATTAATGTATATTTCAACTTATGCACATTTATTTGAACAAGTGGCTATTTTTAACACTTCATATTTCAAACATGATAATTTTGGCGAACTAAAATAGATTTCAACACATGACTATTTTATTTAGTTCCTATGCATGTTAAAAATAATATTTCTTTCACACATATTTATTTCAACGTCCGCATATCTTTAGCATATAACATATATGGTAAAAATGATATTTTTACCATTTAAAATATTTATTCGACAAATGGATGTTTTCAACACTTCATAGTTTCAATAAAAATGTAATTTTTATTGTTCGATCTTTTTATTCAACACATGAACTTTTCCACTACACACACTTCTCAACACATGAGCATTTCCACACATGGACATTTTATTTATGTTGTTCATATTAGAAAGATGGAATTTTTATTATTGAAACTATTTATATAAGGCGAATATTTTTCATACTTCATATATATATATATAAATGTGATTTTTATTGTTAGAACACTTCATTTATTCATAAATGAATTTAATTTTCACACGACACTTTTCAACACACAAACATTTCCACACATGGATATAGTTTCAACATATGGCTTTAATTTCAACGCATGAAAATAATTTCAACATATGAAAATAATTCTAACACACAAAGATTATTCAAAATTTCGGCAGCATAACGGCAGGGTAGTTAAAACCGGCACCGTCCCTAGTACGGCTCCTCGCTCTACCTTAAAACCTCGCGGTTTTTTATAATGGGGATTCATGCATCTAATTCGCACGCAGGCGGCATGTTTATTTTTATTTCCACAAATATTTCCAATTCATTTCAATCACCAATGGGTATTTTTCAACCACAACCAAACAATATCAACCACAAACAATTATTCAACCATTCGTATTTTTCATCCAATATTTCACACCAATTCACCACAATAAATATCGTCCATGGTTTGTGGACGAGGGGAGTTTATATATATATACACACACACACACACACATATATATATATATATAATTGCTATATTTCACTTGCATTTCAACACATATATCAATTATTCTATGCATGTAAAATTCATACTTCGCTTATATAGCATATAGTACGCATGTACATGAGGTATACAACACGTATGTAATTTATATTTCGCTAATATAAATTATACACGACATTTTCCATTCAATTTCATATTAATTTAGATTTCTCACATTGGTTTTCAGAGTGCAAAAAATCGATACGATGTCAGAAAAATCCGCGGCTTCTTCTATTGAGTAGAGAGCTTCCTTACGGTCCCGATGTTTCTTGTTTCATCGAATTTCATCAACACACCAAAAAGATATGATTTTTCAAAGTGTAAAGATAAAAAAAACTCACCTTTCACGAAGGTTCTAAACTAGGTTTACGGTTTTCGCGAGAATCAGGGCACGAGTGGATGATCGGCGGGTTGGACGTGGAAGAGGGGAGAGAGGGCTTTCTGGCGGTGGTGCTTTGGTGGCGTTCGGTGGTCAGGATCGGCGGCGCTGGGAAGGTCGAGGCTTTGGACGCTCGATTCAGGCGGAGGAGGGGTTGGTCGGTGTCGAACTGGGGTCGGATTTGAAGGGGAGGCGAAGGCGGTTCGAATGGTGGCGGTGGCGGAGGCTGGAAGCGACGACAGCGGCGGCGATCGGGGCTGGAAGGTTTGGAGCACGGGTCGCCGTTGGTTCGGAGGATTTTTTTTTAAATTATGAATGGAGAATTCTGATTGGCCGAGGACTTTATTAAATTTTTAAATAGTGTTTTCTCAAACGAACTCCTTTTTAAACCTAACGATTGTCGCCCCGAGCTAAATACCCCCATCCTGGACACAATGGGATATGTTTCGTTGGCCCATTCGACTGTTACAGTTAGTTATTTTTCAAATTAAAGTATAAAACATTTAATTTTTAACTCTGAACGTACATTTCAATTTTCCAGGGCCACAAACTGATTCGAAAAATTCCAGAAAAATAAATCTAGCTATGTTTTGACGCTACGGTCCCAAAAAAAACAAGTTTCGTCGAATTCTGAGGTCGTTTGAAAAATGGCCATTTTCTAGTCGATCCAATTTAACAGAAATTGACTAAGCACATTTTCTTTGGCCACGCTCACATACTAGCTTCAAAAATTATGAAATTTGAAACCTAGCAATAATTTGACATCCCGGACCCAACAAAAGTGGTTTCGTCGAATTCCGAGGTCATATGCAAAATACCAATTTTCCAGGGCTATATATTCTATATAGCGACCATTCTGAAAATTCATTCGGCCATAACTTTTGATTTCCGTTATGAAACTTCGATTTTTCAGATTCGTTAGAAAGGTATTGACTAACAGATTTAAATATTTTTGGTTTCGCTAAAATCCGTTATATTTTCCACCCTGCACAATCAGTCAAAGTTTGAATTCAAATTTTCAAACTGACTCACAATTTCTAATTCCATATTTTATTGAAATATTCAATTTCAATTGTTCAAATTCCTTTGAAATCACCAATTTAAAATTTTTAAATTGGCTCGTATTTTTCGGGTTATTACAACATCAGAGTACAGGAACATACAGAGTATGAACAAATGACATACATTTGATAAATAAGAGAGATTTACAAATTACAATGCAGCATAAAATATTACAAAACACAACTGAAAGAGATAAACGGGTACAGAGCTTTTTGGATATCATTCCAGCTGTAAACCAAGATCCTGTGAATATAAATCTTCAAAACCAAAACTATTAGCTGCCCGTATGGAAAATAGTGGCACCCCGAGTTCAGGTTAAAACAATAAACTCCAGGTCAGTCATGTGACTAGTGTGAGAACTAAAACAGTTATTTAAAACTTGACTTCAAAAACAAAGTAAATCAAGGGACCACGCCGTATAACACGGAACGGTTTCCCTCCGAGACTATAAGTGCATATATAGTTATAAACAGTGCGATACTTTTTGGAAAATGAAGTTGTTATAAGACCCAAGTACCATCACACATTGCAACGCAAGCCTGAGTATAGGGTTTTTCCTTATTATACCCAAACATGCTTGGTACTTGTAACGACCCGGGGAAGAACTCGACGCTCGAGTCTTTGACAATAACACATAAACCCGTATTACTTGCCAAAAACCCAAGTATCGAACCCCCAGATTGTCATGAGAAAGAATTTAGAGGGTGAGATAAGAAAGAAAGAAATATTAGAATAGAAGAAAGGAGAAGAAAACATCAGAATCTCATAGCGGAACGAATAAAATATAATATCAAATACCTTTATACGAAAATTGTATACACATGCCAATCATCAGAGCATAACATATAACTGCACAGCAGAAATAACTTTATATAACTAGTGGTGAAGCCTCCTGCTTCTAGCTCCTGAAAACTCCAAGCAAAATCTAACTTGGAACATATTCGGTCTAACGCGAGCACATTTGATTTAAAACAAATTACACCGGGTCAGTCTGGAATACTTTCACTGATAAATTCACAGCACACACAACTTATTTAACTTTGGGAAATCCTTTATGAAATCAAAGGATAATAGTAAGACCGGTCAACACATAAACAAAGACGGTTTTTACCTTACTATAACCCAAAAAGGTTTTTGAAATCATAGCTTGCTCTGATATTATCATAATGTCTAAATACAAATAAATAACAATCTAGAGGAACGCTTGCATCTCACGCTCCCCATATATAGTATACAATCAAAACCGCGGGCGCTTATTGGATATTTGATTCCAACTTGACAAGGTATGGGACCACCTTCCGAACGTATCTCTAGAGGTGAATACACTGGGTTCAACAACAACGTCTTGCAACCCGGCCCACACATGACTGACCACTCATTTCGCTTGAGTGTATCGAATGTATACCACCGACGGTTGGGATCAGCAACCGCCTACCCCGAAAAGGGACAGCATCGATATAGATTTAAGAAGCAAATGGAATTTCTCTAGATTGGTGGTTATACACCCTATTGGGAGCGACCCACATAGCCATGCTGCCTGCCCGATTTTTGTCATTTCCCAGTTGATGAGGCTTAAGGCTAGAATTTACCTTTTACAACATCTGGTCATCATTCACTTTGAATGCCACATTGTCAGATCCGTCAGATACCACTAATTGACGTCCACAAAAATAGTCTAGTTGGGAGCTAACCAACTATAATACGTTTGAAGAAATCAATGTACATGGTCCTTTGGAAATACTCTGTCAGACATTCGTCCATACAAGTCATCCAGGAACAGGATGAACCAAAGGCACTCTCCTACTGCATATCATATAGGAATCACCCTATGGATAAGTAGCGAGAAGTCCTTGCACCCTGTAGATTCCAACCACGATAGAATCACAACTTATCTTTTCTTGCAAGGCAGAGAATTTTAGTGACTCTTCCGTTTATGAAGATCTACGGTCTTCAATACTCCATCTCGATCATCTTCTGATCTCTTCACGTATTTTTTAGTCGGAATGGTTTTCGAATATAAATTCGATCCCGGTCTTTCCGTGCCAACAATCGTATTGGTCAGGTTTGATAGTTGGTGATTTAGCTATCAAACATCAAATGTGTCAATAAATTGAGTTTGCTGATTTAGTACTTGGCATGACTTGGCCTTCTTGACAAAAACGTTAATAACTTCTAGTTCTTCCAATAAATTCAAAACATTTGAATTAACTTTAACAAACCACTTTATACAATTCAGAGAATGTGTATATAACTTTCCATTTCAATTACCACGCCTTTCACTTGTTCAAACCAATACCATTCCTCGACAATAATGAAGCCATTCAAGTTGGGGTATTTTATTTACCTCTCAGACCTTGATCGACAACGTTCTTATCTTAGAATAATATCAGTTCGTAACTTAACCCCTGATATTAAAATCTCATTTCCCTTTTTGATTTCAAATCTGGCTTTATCAACCGATTCTTATATTTGAAATCTTCGTTCAATCATCTCTTTACTTAAGTACTTTAATTAAGTAATTATTCACTAAACGTAACTTTTAACTCAAAACATTTATTTCACTTGTACGCTTTGTGTCATATTGAAAATCCCCCGTCAAATATTTTGATTTCACTTATTTGGGCCTTTCTATAATAAAGCTTATATTGGATAAAAATCCGCTTTTCAGCTTCTTTACAACAAGAACACTTTACTTGGATTTTATTTCTAAATTCCATTTACCCAATTTGACCCAAAATCACTATATGTATACCCCCTTTCTTTTGAAATCTTTATTCCAATTAAAATGCTTTGTTTAAACCATTCTTTATCTTTTCAAAGTTATCGTTTTGGTTTTAAAACACTCCTTTCTAAAAATCACTTGGATTTCTTCTTAAATCCATATAAAATCCCTTAAGGAAATTTTAACAACTTATATTTAATTTTTAAAACCCTTACCATTATCATTTCCCATCTATCACCAATATATTTACCATCTCTCATAAACCTTACCTTCCAATTGAATTCTAATTTACTTAATTTAACCATTAAGAAAAATCTTATTTAAATCTCTATATTTGCTTGCTAAATCCATTTCCCATCTCGATTGAACACTTAGTTTATAATTCCTTTTTACAAAATCTTATTTCCCTTTTTGTTATAATCCTTATTTCAATTTCCAGCATTCGCTTAATTTCATTCCTTAACATTTAAGCCACCAACTTGGTTTAAAAACCCTTTTTAAAACCTCACTTGGGTTTCTTTAGAACCATCTATTTACTATTTACCTTACGAATATCATTATTTAATTAACTTCACTTAATTTAATCATTAAGAGAAATCTTATTTAAATCCTCTCATTTAATTAAAAATCTCTTTTACAATCTCGTTTTGGAACTTGTATTTTTAATCCTTTTATAAACTAGATTAAAAATATTTATTAAAAAATTTCCAATTTAATTACTCGCATAAAATAATTTCAGATCAGTTATAAAATAATTTATAACTTCAAAATGCATTGTTTCATCGAACGGTCGAACGACGTCTAAAACAACACATTTTAGGCCATTCACTACCAATTACCAAATCAACACTGTCGGTTCATTTTAGACACAACACAGGTGAATGTATATTCAACCATCATGCTCAAACAGGTTTTACAACCATATGGGGTTCAGTCAGTTCAAATATCAACGATATAAAACAAACAAACAACATTTGTAAATATTGAGGAATCCGGTCGGATCCCTCCAACCTGTTCTTCCCTGCATCACAGCTCGTTATAACATTCCATGATAATATATGAAATAAATTTCATAAAATCGATTAAATCAAATAACATCATACATTCAATCATAACAGTCAATAGCAACCAATCAACCAATTTATATTTTTAAAGGTAAATTATTTTTTAATATGAATTTACCACATTTCAGAACTCTAGAAGGTGTGAGAATTAACTCACAAGTTTTGCTTCTGACGTTGTTGCGTTGTTTTACATAGTTTTAAACTGCATTTAAAACTACACAAAATTTCCATGGCCTTAGAATCACTTTATTCCAGCTCGTATACGTCGGTGCTGTGATTAAAAACCCATCGGTTCCAGTTTCGTCCAATTCTTACTTAATTGGATCCACGTCATTCCTTGTACTAACGCATTTTCTTCCTTTCCAGGAGAAATTTCCACTAGCTTCTTTATTAGCTAACCAGTCCTCCCTTCCTGTTGTTTAACCGTAAAAGCACACCCGCCAACCCTTCACCATGTTTTCCCTTTTTCTTCTCAACTGTGCCACCGAATCATTGCTTTCTCCACCGTTCCACGTTCAGCCCACTCTTCTCCCAATTCTCCAGTATTTCCGCGCAAGGCACTTTTTTTTTCTTACACAAACTGAAACTAACATTCTTTCTTTACATATAAATTTCCTTCCATGTTAACACACAGCACCGCCACCCTTCTCTATATTAACCAACCTCATACCTGCGCTCAAAAAGCACCCTACCCATGCTTCTTCTGCAGGTTCCAGCGCAAGGCCCAAAGCCAAAATAAAAGCACAACCACCCATGCTTTTTCCCCACGTACAGATTCATGCCCTGACCCCTCCTTTCCTTTGAACCATCTCGTATTCTTCTTCTTTTTTTCTTTTTTTTTCTTTTACTGAATAAAAGGAAGGACCTGGACCGGGTTCGCTAAACTATGGTGAGAGAGGAGATGGATCCTTTTCCGCAGTGAAGGACAGAACGGAAGCAGGTATTTCGGAAAGAATGGAGATTTGTTGAAGAAATAAAATAGCTTTGGTTGGCTTACTGGGGTACAGAAAAGAAGAATGGAGCCGGGTATTATATAGTGGAAGGGTAGAGGAACTTGGACATGACTATAGCGATCCATCAGAATGAAAAGAATATGACAGATGCATGCGATGGCCGAAGGAAGTGGCAGAACACATGCGTTTTCTTTTCATTTACAGAGTTTTAAATTCTGATGTGACTATCGATTTTTTTTTGGAAGGTGACAAACGATATTTTGATGAAGTATATAAAAATATAATATTTTATTATTAAACGTGTAACAACCCGAATTTTTAACAACATGTTAAGACAAGAATCAAGGCAGAATTAAATGTTAAAATCTAAATCTGGGAAAATGGGTTCCGCCATTGCGTTCGTCTCGGAAAAATATGCGAAATAGAGTCCAAAATTTCGTAAATCGGAGTCCGTATGACCAAGATATGGCCTCGCAAAGTTTCACGAAAAATTCAAATTCGAAAACAGATTCAAATTTTCAGAATTTAGAGTAGGCGGGAAAAATCCCGCCCAGGCTGGTCGACAGGGGGGTCGTGTAACGTCCCGCAATTTTGTCGGTTCGTATTTGAATATTTAAATCAGTTTAAATATTGAATTCAGAATATAAGTGGATTTATATTTTAATTAAAACGAAGTTGAACGTATATAAATATATATTAATTATAATCGAGCTCAGAACGACCCTGCAGTTCGTAATTTAACGTTCTGAACTTCATTTGAGTGTACCAGACTCGTTTTGAATCGGATTTCTTCGAAACAAGAAGAGTTGGAATCTGTTGAACTATATCTTTCTAACAGAAGTGAAAAATCAAGATTTCGTCGTACAGACTGCAAGATATGTCCAAATCAAATATTCAAAAAGTCGCTGTAGAAGCGTATATCGACCGAAACAGTTATTTGAATATAACTTGATATGAGATGCAAATCGGGACAAGGTTCTTTTGAGGCGCATCGATAATTAAATTTTTAGAATTTTACTGTAATTTTTAATTAATTAAATATGCAACTTTTTATTTGGAGCATTGTGCACCCTGTATCGATATTTCGGGGTTTCACAGAATGAGTCAAACTACCGGTATTATTATATTTTTGGGATCGTGGCACCTCGCTGGACACGTCTGTATTCTTATTTCTGTCCATAGTGGCTCGGTCAGAAACATAAATTTTTGTAAATACGGTACACTTAAATTTTAAATACATAAAGTATATATGCGCTAGAAACTAAAAACTCTAGACAGTACCTACCCTAATACTTAACTATGAAGCACCATACCTAAGTGAACATGCTGCTACCCTATCCTATCCTATTTTATACAGCACGCTAGAGAACACTTTCGTCAAAACAAAAGAAAAATATCTACCATACATTAAATCTCATTAATAATCCCACTGATTCTCATGCAACCATACATCTTTGTTCCATACCTCACATTTTCCTTGCCTATGCTAGAGCGTGTAAAACACCACCCTACCCCTATGCTAACACCATTCTCTAAAGCATAGCATAGCATGAACCTCAGGAGAAAAATCATCACCCTAAGGACAAATGAAAGCCTCCTAATCCCTTTTCCTTCGCTCTATATAAAGGAGTTTCATTCGTTTCTGCCATTCGGCAGCAAGAAGAATAACACAAATAAAAATCAAATTATATAAACCACTGGAGAAGCTTCAAACTTGACATACGCGAGACTACCACTTCAGGGGGGTACGAGCTGGGTTTGTATGGGGGTACGTGGTGCCAGAGTATGGCGTATCTGGGTCAACTAGGGTGGCAGCGGCAAGGATTTGAAGTGGACGTGAGGGAGCCGCAGTTGGAAGCTTGATAGCTTATATGGTAGAAGAATCAAAGGACAGGGGAGCATAATGAAATTGTTCAGGGAAAGGTGGCCAGCGTTAAACAAATTAATGACCAAAATGATGTGTATTACGGTGCTTATATATTTAATAATATAGTTGTTTCCGTTTGAATGAGCTGAGGTGAGATGCGTGAAAATGCATGTGTGAACCGTGAGTGTATGGGTGGAAATTGTTTTGCAAATGCATGAAGCGGACTGTGTATATGAAATACAAGGAAAGAGGAAACACGGTGCACTGTTATGGTTGTTGGCGGTAGCACTGTGTGCGTGGAGGGAGGCTGATGGACGTGTTATACAGTGGGATTGTACAATCTAGAGCATGCGTTTCCTGAAGAAAAGAAGGCAAGACCCATATGTTGAAGTGCTTTTGGAGACTTAAGCTTAGCGTTAGTGCATGGTCACGGCAAGTGGGTGGTTTATATCATGAAAAAGGAGATGGACGCAAGGATTAGCAGTGCCATTGGAAACTAACAGAAATTGATTGACGATCCTTTATTGTTGTGTGCTGCGAGAGGAACTTGTCTTCGTGGATTTGCAATGGGAAGTATGGTGAGTAGTGGCGGCAAGGCAAAACAAGGAAGGTGATGGTTCTAAATATGCACGCAGGTACCGGAAGAGAGAAATGGATGAGTGGTGGCTTTTGTTATTATTTTCGTGAATGATGGAGAAAGATGTCTGGAGCACGGTGTTAATTAGAAGTGTTGTCGGACGAATGGAAATGGAGTGGAAGCTCGTGCTTTCAGTCCCATGAAAGTGTAATATAGTTTTGTGAAGTGATCGTGTGGTTATTGTGTGCGGGAACTGACCGGAGTCCGATCATCAAAGTGATGAAGTGTGGCGATACTGGAACCGGTTTAAAGCAATTTGGCGCTTGTCTGAATTCAAGCAAAATAAACCGCTCAACCAAATCAGCTGGACGCAAATTGTTATTTAACGGTTAACGCGCAAAGGTGAGTAAAATCACTAACTCTGATCTATTTTAAAATATTGCAATTATATTTTAATGTTGTTTGAATGCTGTGTGATGATTGATTACAACTAATTTGGTTGAATATTATATACCATTATATATATATGTACACATCATCAGTTGGACACTGATTCCACCGATTAGAATACCCCCTAGTATAGAGTTAGTGTAAATTGTGTTGACTGACATCTGTGGATGCGGAAATCGATTGGAGGAATCCGACCGGATTCCTCGATATTTATAAGTACTGTTTGTTTTGTATGCACTGTTTGAACCCGAATCACATTTAAAACCCCGTGTGAGTAATTGATGTTGAATGGAAATTCAGCATTTGTTTCGATAACTAAATTAACGATATCGAATAAGGAAGTGGTAACAGTCGACAGTAAACCCGTCATTTTGTTAAGGAGTTGATTAGCCGTCAGGCAAATCAACGACGTTAATTATAAAAATTATATTTTTATAATTAAAGTAAAGTTTAAAATTATAATAGAAGTTATATTATAAACCGATATTTTAGAGTTCGTTTTTATAAAATAAATGAGAACGAGTGTTGACATTTAAATAAGTTTATAAAGAAGGAATTATCCGACGAGTATATATTTGGATAATTATATTTAAGATAAACAATTTAGAAATATTATTAGATTAATCACATTAATCTAATGTTGAGAAGAAATTAAAATCAGTTAAAGAACGTACTGATGGAATGGAGTTGATTTAATCAACTGTTATTTGGGAAAATGGTTATTAGATTAATTGGTCTTTAATTAATCTAATGAAACAGTTTAGAAATAAATTAATCCAAAGTAATGAGATTTAATTACCTTTTAGTTAAGAAGTTATAAATAGAACTGTGGGATAGAGAAAGCGAAGAGCTTATTTTAATATAAATAATCATAAACAATAGAGATTTCAAAGTAAGAATAAGATGTTATAAAACCATAGTTAAAATTAAACAAGAAAATACGATTTGTGGTATAAGGTATTAGAATACGGACTTATATTTGTTCTAAGGTAAGAACGTTGTCGATCAAGGTTTGAGAGGTAAATAGAATACCCCAACTTGAACGGTTTCACTATTATCGAGGAACGTTATCAGTTTGTGACGGAGATAGATGTTAAGATTAGTAGAAAAGGAATATGGCAGCATATGCAAGTTTAGAACTATAGCGATAAAATAAACGCTGTTGATTGGGCTTAAGCGTAACTGCTATGTCGAGACTAGTTATAACATAGAATATTACAGCGTATGACAAGTTTAGAACTATAGCAACAAATTAACTGCTGTTGATTAGACTTAAGCGTGACTTTTATATATAGCAGCACTTCCTAGGAAATGAAGCAGTTTAGTTGAAATCCACTTATTCGAAAGTGAGAAATAATGATGTCATAAGAAAATATAAGAATCTGTTTTAGAAAGAGAAATTGGAGAATCGTGTTATAAAACGATGACAGCATTTCGATGTTCGAAATGTGATTAGAATTAAACCGTTAGGATTTGGAACTAGAATTCGACGATGTCGAATGTATTAAAAGTAACTATTTTAGGGATTATAATCTGATAGAATAATTAACATTTAGTTTTAAACAAATAAATGTTAATAGGATAGGAGTCAGTATTTAGTTATAAATTTGATATCGATTTGATAAGAAGTTGTCTTAGAAAACAGAGTTTTTAAAGTGGACTGGGAATATAAGGAATGAAAGAGATTTCGGTAAACGAGACAAGGGTATTGATTATCTAAATAAAGAGTTATTTGATAAAGGTATTCAGATTTCTATAACAGGAATGGTATTCACATTTTTAAGCGAATAATGTTTAAAAGTAATGGTTGGCCGATTAAAATATTTATAAAGGGATTGGAAACATTTTTCCAATAAAGATAGGATATATGATCCAAGTGCAGAAGCCAAGAAATGGGAAAAGAATGAAAATGTTTCTAACGTTAATAATGTATATTTTCTGGAAAATGGAAAATAGGAGTTAAATAACTGGGAATGTTTTTCCAAGAGTTATGTAAAGGCTAAAACAGGATTTGAGAAATATCTGGTAAGATATGGGAATTCGAATAATAAAACAAATGTTAAATAAAAGTGCCCGTGGTTGTGTAACAGTTAGTTATACATTAGAATGGATGTTTGTTTTTACTTCGATGGTTAAATAACCGACTATCGAAGTGTTTTGACCATCGTTGTCAATACGGAGAGACCGGTTGAATATATTATATGAAAACCACTCCGTATAGGCATAAGCGTTGCGAATTAGATATGCTAAAGATAATTGAAGACAGAGTTAAATGCAAGGGTCGTCCAGTTCCAGAATGGTGCTTTCTGTTTGTCCAGTCCCAGGACAACTTGTATGGACGAGTGTCTGACAGAGTATTTCCAACGGTCACGTCGTTGATTTTACAAATAAACCAAGTTGGTGGGGAGAATATAATTTCTCTTTATTCTACACCCAGTGTGCATTTGTGTAATCAATGTGTGATTACGGATTTGACGATGTGACATTCAGAGTGAATGGTGATCAGATGTTCTGAAGATAGACGTAGCCTCTAGCCTCACAACCAGGAAGTGACAGAAGTTGGGCTAGGCAGCATGGCTAGTTGGGTCATCCCCAAGCAGGGTGTATTGTTACCGATCTAGAGAAAATTCATATTTATACTTCTTTTCGATTTTGTATCTTCGGATGACGGTTGGATGGCCTGCAACCGTGGTGGCAATATATTCGCGACACTCAAGCTAAATGAGTGAGCGGTCATGTGTGGCCGGGTTGCAAGACGTTCTTGTTGAACCCTGAGTGTATCCCCTCTAGAGTACACTATTCAGAAGGTGCTCCCATACCTGGTCTGTTGAAATCCATTCTCCAATAAGGGCCCTGCGGTTTATGATTTTATAACATATATATGTGGAACGTGAGATGCAAGCGTTCTGCTACTTGGATATTTATGTGCTTAGACATTATCATAATATCACTGGTTTTGACATCAAAGTATTTTGGATTATAGTAAGATAAAAACCGTCCATGTTTATGTGTGGGCTGGTTTTACTATTATCTTCTTGTTTGAAAAGAATTTTCAAAGTTAAACAGTATGGTTGGAATTTACTCACACCAGTCCCATGACTGACCCAGAGTTTATTTTATTGTTTTCCCTAAACTCTTGGGTGCCCAAATTTGTACGGGCAGTCAAGTGTTTCAGGCTTTGCAGATTCACTTGGAGGATCTCGAAGCAGAAGGCTCCACCGTTAGTAAATAGAGATTATTTTCCGCTGTGATATGATGTACTGTACTCTGATATGATATGTAAGTACAAATTCAGATTTTGTATTTCAAAGTAATGTATATAATACATTTCATTTTATTCCGCTGTGAGATTCGTATTTACTCTGATTCTGTTCAGTTGTGATCTTCTTCTTCTTCTATTCTATTAGTTCTATCTTTTCTATCTCATCCTCTAAATTCTTCTATTAATGCCGTGGTATTTTCGATGCTTGAAAAATTGACAGTGTATTTATGTTGATTTTTTGGGTCGAAAATCCCGCCGTTACAGATGGTATCAGAGCTGAAGGTTAAGTGATTACCTTGGCTCTGTGGCGTAACTCAATAGAGATGGAGTTAGTAATACTCTAGATTGAGTTGAGTGTATATATATGAGCACGTATTTGTAATCAATATAAAAACCGTTTTATATTGTGTTGACTGGTCAGTCGAGTAGTTATGAATTCTGGTCGAAACAGTAATGCAAACTGAGTCGATAGGTGTTTCTAAACTCTTGAACAGAGTAATTCGACACAGTATGTTTTGAAAAGAGGGTAAATGAAACAATTTTACCCAAAGTATATTTTGATATAAAAAGAAGTGTATATCTTGATATTAATATAATATATTGGATATGTGATCATTATTATGATCGAGCAGGATTATAATTGAGTTGTTTATATAAACTACCAATCGAAATATTATATAAGTACGATATGCAAAATCAGACGAGCTGAATCTGAATTAAAAACCAGAATTGAAATAAAACTCTAGAAACTTGGAAAAGAATTGAAATTGAATTTGAATTAAATATAAGGGAATTTTAAAATCCTGGGAGATTTGAAAATTTGTTTCCAAGTGCTATGAAAGATATTTTGAAGTAATTTCAAAAATAGAGTGATTATAAATGAGTTTTTAAAGCAATATAGTATTGAACTCACTTCGATGGTTGGAAAATAAATTCCGATGATGATCGCGACATTATCAGTGTTCATTTTCGAGCTGGTAAGTGATGGATTACTACCAAAGATTGTGTTTTAGATTGTTTTAAGAAACAAGTTGTTCGAAAATTCAAATGTTTTGAATTGCTATTATTATATTCAATGTATATGATTTCAAACTGATTCGAAATAAATCCCAAGAATTTGAATTCTGAAATAAAATTTAACTTATGGAGTTAAAATGGTAAAAGTGGAATTTAAACGAAGATAATAAAACTGGACTGAATTTGGAACGATCCAGAATAGAAATTGTAAAAGGGAAATATTGGAGATTCAAGTTATTAAAGTGAATTGATTCTTGAAGAATAAGAATCGAATTTTGAATTTGGTGACAAAGATAAACTGATTTAAGAAATAAATCAGTAAATGGAATTGGAATTGAAATAGAAATTTGGTTCGGTAAAAGTGAATTGATGGAAATTAAAGATAAACGAGTGGAGAATAATTGGAATTCTGAAGTATAGGCTGAATGGGTGGCCAGAGATAAGGTTGAATGCCTAAGGTACCAGTTTATGTTAAATTTGTATATGAGATATTTGGCAAGCCATTTGGCTGTTTAATTTTCTTTTGGATTGGAGAAGGCCCGGAGTGGCAAGTTGTTGTAATACCGAGTGAGCCGTGCAGAGGAGATGCTGGCCAGATTCTCTGGAAATTAAGCTGTTAGGAAATTTTCAGAATCTTGAAAATATTCGGTAATAAGAAGGAATTAATATTTTAATTGGAAATAATTAGTTCAGTGGAAACTGGAATTATGAAGTAAACCAAAAAGATTTTTAACCATGTTATAACAGAGATTGTAGCATTTTCCCTATCTTAGCAATTTCGAGGACGAAATTATTTTAAGGGGGAAGGACTGTAATGTCCCGCAATTTTGTCGGTTCGTATTTGAATATTTAAATCAGTTTAAATATTGAATTCAGAATATAAGTGGATTTATATTTTAATTAAAACGAAGTTGAACGTATATAAATATATATTAATTATAATCGAGCTCAGAACGACCCTGTAGTTCGTAATTTAACGTTCTGAACTTCATCTGAGTGTACCAGACTCGTTTTGAATCGGATTTCTTCGAAACAAGAAGCGTTGGAATCTGTTGAACTATATCTTTCTAACAGAAGTGAAAAATCAAGATTTCGTCGAACAGACTGCAAGATATGTCCAAATCAAATATTCAAAAAGTCGCTGTAGAAGCGTATATCGACCGAAACAGCTATTTGAATATAACTTGATATGAGATGCAAATCGGGACAAGGTTCTTTTGAGGCGCATCGATAATTAAATTTTTAGAATTTTACTGTAATTTTTAATTAATTAAATATGCAACTTTTTATTTGGAGTATTGTGCACCCTGTATCGATATTTCGGGGTTTCACAGAATGAGTCAAACTACCGGTATTATTATATTTTTGGGATCGTGGCATCTCGCTGGACACGTCTGTATTCTTATTTCTGTCCATAGTGGCTCAGTCAGAAACATAAATTTTTGTAAATACGGTACACTTAAATTTTAAATACATAAAGTATATATGCGCTAGAAACTAAAAACTCTAGACAGTACCTACCCTAATACTTAACTATGAAGCACCATACCTAAGTGAACATGCTGCTACCCTATCCTATCCTATTTTATACAGCACGCTAGAGAACACTTTCGTCAAAACAAAAGAAAAATATCTACCATACATTAAATCTCATTAATAATCCCACTGATTCTCATGCAACCATACATCTTTGTTCCATACCTCACATTTTCCTTGCCTATGCTAGAGGCGTGTAAAACATCACCCTACCCCTATGCTAACACCATTCTCTAAAGCATAGCATAGCATGAACCTCAGGAGAAAAATCATCACCCTAAGGACAAATGACAGCCTCCTTATCCCTTTTCCTTCGCTCTATATAAAGGAGCTTCATTCGTTTCTGCCATTCGGCAGCAAGAAGAATAATACAAATAAAAATCAAATTATATAAACCACTGGAGAAGCTTCAAACTTGACATACGCGAGACTACCACTTCAGGGGGGTACGAGCTGGGTTTGTATGGGGGTACGTGGTGCCAGAGTATGGCGGATCTGGGTCAACTAGGGTGGCAGCGGCAAGGATTTGAAGTGGACATGAGGGAGCCACAGTTGGAAGCTTGATAGCTTATATGGTAGAAGAAGCAAAGGACAGGGGAGCATAATGAAATTGTTCAGGGAAAGGTGGCCAGCGTTAAACGAATTAATGACCAAAATGATGTGTATTACGGTGCTTATATATTTAATAATATAGTTGTTTCCGTTTGAATGAGCTGAGGTGAGATGCATGAAAATGCATGTGTGAACTGTGAGTGTATGGGTGGAAATTGTTTTGCAAATGCATGAAGCGGACTGTGTATATGAAATACAAGGAAAGAGGAAACACGGTGCACTGTTATGGTTGTTGGCGGTAGCACTGTGTGCGTGGAGGGAGGCTGATGGACGTGTTATACAGTGGGATTGTACAATCTAGAGCATGCGTTTCCTGAAGAAAAGAAGGCAAGACCCATATGTTGAAGTGCTTTTGGAGACTTAAGCTTAGCGTTAGTGCATGGTCACGGCAAGTGGGTGGTTTATATCATGAAAAAGGAGATGGACGTAAGGATTAGCAGTGCCATTGGAAACTAACAGAAATTGATTGACGATCCTTTATTGTTGTGTGCTGCGAGAGGAACTTGTCTTCGTGGATTTGCAATGGGAAGTATGGTGAGTAGTGGCGGCAAGGCAAAACAAGGAAGGTGATGGTTCTAAATATGCACGCAGGTACGGGAAGAGAGAAATGGATGAGTGGTGGCTTTTGTTATTATTTTCGTGAATGATGGAGAAAGATGTCTGGAGCACGGTGTTAATTAGAAGTGTTGTCGGACGAATGGAAATGGAGTGGAAGCTCGTGCTTTCAGTCCCATGAAAGTGTAATATAGTTTTGTGAAGTGATCGTGTGGTTATTGTGTGCGGGAACTGACCGGAGTCCGATCATCAAAGTGATGAAGTGTGGCGATACTGGAACCGGTTTAAAGCAATTTGGCGCTTGTCTGAATTCAAGCAAAATAAACCGCTCAACCAAATCAGCTGGACGCAAATCGTTATTTAACGGTTAACGCGCAAAGGTGAGTAAAATCACTAACTTTGATCTATTTTAAAATATTGCAATTATATTTTAATGTTGTTTGAATGCTATGTGATGATTGATTACAACTAATTTGGTTGAATATTATATACCATTATATATATATGTACACATCATCAGTTGGACACTGATTCCACCGATTAGAATACCCCCTAGTATAGAGTTAGTGTAAATTGTGTTGACTGACATCTGTGGATGCGGAAATCGATTGGAGGAATCCGACCGGATTCCTCGATATTTATATGTACTGTTTGTTTTGTATGCACTGTTTGAACCCGAATCACATTTAAAACCCCGTGTGAGTAATTGATGTTGAATGGAAATTCAGCATTTGTTTCGATAACTAAATTAACGATATCGAATAAGGAAGTGGTAACAGTCGACAGTAAACCCGTCATTTTGTTAAGGAGTTGATTAGCCGTCAGGCAAATCAACGACGTTAATTATAAAAATTATATTTTTATAATTAAAGTAAAGTTTTAAATTATAATAGAAGTTATATTATAAACCGATATTTTAGAGTTCGTTTTTATAAAATAAATGAGAACGAGTGTTGACATTTAAATAAGTTTATAAAGCAGGAATTATCCGACGATTATATATTTGGATAATTATATTTAAGATAAACAATTTAGAAATATTATTAGATTAATCACATTAATCTAATGTTGAGAAGAAATTAAAATCAGTTAAAGAACGTACTGATGGAATGGAGTTGATTTAATCAACTGTTATTTGGGAAAATGGTTATTAGATTAATTGGTCTTTAATTAATCTAATGAAACAGTTTAGAAATAAATTAATCCAAAGTAATGAGATTTAATTACCTTTTAGTTAAGAAGTTATAAATAGAACTGTGGGATAGAGAAAGCGAAGAGCTTATGTTTAATATAAATAATCATAAACAATAGAGATTTCAAAGTAAGAATATGATGTTATAAAACCATAGTTAAAATTAAACAAGAAAATACGATTTGTGGTATAAGGTATTAGAATACGGACTTATATTTGTTCTAAGGTAAGAACGTTGTCGATCAAGGTTTGAGAGGTAAATAGAATACCCCAACTTGAACGGTTTCACTATTATCGAGGAACGTTATCAGTTTGTGACGGAGATAGATGTTAAGATTAGTAGAAAAGGAATATGGCAGCATATGCAAGTTTAAAACTATAGCGATAAAATAAACGCTGTTGATTGGGCTTAAGCGTAACTGTTATGTCGAGACTAGTTATAACATAGAATATTACAGCGTATGACAAGTTTAGAACTATAGCAACAAATTAACTGCTGTTGATTAGACTTAAGCGTGACTTTTATATATAGCAGCACTTCCTAGGAAATGAAGCAGTTTAGTTGAAATCCACTTATTCGAAAGTGAGAAATAATGATGTCATAAGAAAATATAAGAATCTGTTTTAGAAAGAGAAATTGGAGAATCGTGTTAGAAAACGATGACAGCATTTCGATGTTCGAAATGTGATTAGAATTAAACCGTTAGGATTTGGAACTAGAATTCGACGATGTCGAATGTATTAAAAGTAACTATTTTAGGGATTATAATCTGATAGAATAATTAACATTTAGTTTTAAACAAATAAATGTTAATAGGATAGGAGTCAGTATTTAGTTATAAATTTGATATCGATTTGATAAGAAGTTGTCTTAGAAAACAGAGTTTTTAAAGTGGACTGGGAATATAAGGTATGAAAGAGATTTCGGTAAATGAGACAAGGGTATTGATTATCTAAATAAAGAGTTATTTGATAAAGGTATTCAAATTTCTATAACAGGAATGGTATTCACATTTTTAAGCGAATAATGTTTAAAAGTAATGGTTGGCCGATTAAAATATTTATAAAGGGATTGGAAACATTTTTCCAATAAAGATAGGATATATGATCCAAGTGCAGAAGCCAAGAAATGGGAAAAGAATGAAAATGTTTCTAACGTTAATAATGTATATTTTCTGGAAAATGGAAAATAGGAGTTAAATAACTAGGAATGTTTTTCCAAGAGTTATGTAAAGGCTAAAACAGGATTTGAGAAATATCTGGTAAGATATGGGAATTCGAATAATAAAACAAATGTTAAATAAAAGTGCCCGTGGTTGTGTACCAGTTAGTTATACATTAGAATGGATGTTTGTTTTTACTTCGATGGTTAAATAACCGACTATCGAAGTGTTTTGACCATCGTTGTCAATACGGAGAGACCGGTTGAATATATTATATGAAAACCACTCCGTATAGGCATAAGCGTTGCGAATTAGATATGCTAAAGATAATTGAAGACGGAGTTAAATGCAAGGGTCGTCCAGTTCCAGAATGGTGCTTTCTGTTTGTCCAGTCCCAGGACAACTTGTATGGACGAGTGTCTGACAGAGTATTTCCAACGGTCACGTCGTTGATTTTACGAATATACCCAGTTGGTGGGGAGAATATAATTTCTCTTTATTCTACACCCAGTGTGCATTTGTGTAATCAATGTGTGATTACGGATTTGACGATGTGACATTCAGAGTGAATGGTGATCAGATGTTCTGAAGATAGACGTAGCCTCTAGCCTCACAACCAGGAAGTGACAGAAGTTGGGCTAGGCAGCATGGCTAGTTGGGTCATCCCCAAGCAGGGTGTATTGTTACCGATCTAGAGAAAATTCATATTTATACTTCTTTTCGATTTTGTATCTTCGGATGACGGTTGGATGGCCTGCAACCGTGGTGGCAATATATTCGCGACACTCAAGCTAAATGAGTGAGCGGTCATGTGTGGCCGGGTTGCAAGACGTTCTTGTTGAACCCTGAGTGTATCCCCTCTAGAGTACACTATTCAGAAGGTGCTCCCATACCTGGTCTGTTGAAATCCATTCTCCAATAAGCGCCCTGCGATTTATGATTTTATAACATATATATGTGGAACGTGAGATGCAAGCGTTCTGCTACTTGGATATTTATGTGCTTAGACATTATCATAATATCACTGGTTTTGACATCAAAGTATTTTGGATTATAGTAAGATAAAAACCGTCCATGTTTATGTGTGGGCTGGTCTTACTATTATCTTCTTGTTTGAAAAGAATTTTCAAAGTTAAACAGTATGGTTGGAATTTACTCACACCAGTCCCATGACTGACCCAGAGTTTATTTTATTGTTTTCCCTAAACTCTTGGGTGCCCAAATTTGTACGGGCAGTCAAGTGTTTCAGGCTTTGCAGATTCACTTGGAGGAGCTCGAAGCAGAAGGCTCCACCGTTAGTAAATAGAGATTATTTTCCGCTGTGATATGATGTACTGTACTCTGATATGATATGTAAGTAAAATTCAGATTTTGTATTTCAAAGTAATGTATATAATACATTTCATTTTATTCCGCTGTGAGATTTGTATTTACTCTGATTCTGTTCAGTTGTGATCTTCTTCTTCTTCTATTCTATTAGTTCTATCTTTTCTATCTCATCCTCTATATTCTTCTATTAATGCCGTGGTATTTTCGATGCTTGAAAAATTGACAGTGTATTTATGTTGATTTTCTGGGTCGAAAATCCCGCCGTTACAGGTCGACACTAGGGTCGACCTCCCCCCCAACTAGGTCAACACTAGAGTCGACCTGGGGGTCGACCTGGTGTCGACCTCCCTGGTCGGCCAAGTCGGCCTGGTGCACCTGTTTGGCTCCTGGGTCTTGTTTTGGAGGCTTGTGACGATTTTTGAGGGTTCAAATCTATCCTAGGGTTTATCCTACGGCCTAAACTACTCCTAATCTCTATAAAAAGACCCCTAAACCTAGCTTAAACCCTCACAAGTCATTCATGCCACGAGTTGCTGCCCAAATGCCAAGAGATCATGGCCTCCATCTCCAATTCGTAGAGACTATGCATTCAAATCGGATTCAAATCAAAAGGTGCAAGCTTTCTACACCAAATCGAGGAGAGATCAATGTTGCTACGCAAATTTCATGATGATTCTTCAACAAAGAAGCCACCTTTCTTCGTCAAGATGATTCATGATCTTTCCCTAAGCCTCGCTATGTAAGTCCTAGCTACTTGTAGATTCTAACGGTGGTTCTAATGTGACCTGGGATAAAATGTGATGAAACATAAGTATGCTAGCCTATATGAACCTTGTCATGTCTCTTTTACTTGAACCTATGACTTTGGGCTATGCTTAGTGACTAAATCATGCCACTTATGTTATGTTTAACCTAGTATATCTTGCAAGTTTGAATTTTTATCCATGGAATGTTAGCATGAACCTTTGGGAACCACTTGACTTGTGAAAATATTGGCGAAGACTTGACTTTGGGGTTTATGCATGTAAATGAACCCAAACCCCTTATGTAGACAGCATGTTGTAACGGCTGGAAATTTCCGACTCCTCGAGAGTCGGAAATTCCGAGACGTTAGTGAAAGAATTTAGAAGGTGAGAAAGAAAAGATAGAACTAATAGAATAGAAGAAGAAGAAGAACATCAGAATCATCAGAGTAACACGAATCTCACAGCGGAACAAATAACATATAATATATAACATAGCTTTGAAGTAAACTGTTATATATATACAATAGTACTTATCAGAGTACAACACTTACAACACAGCGGAAATAACTATAGCTATAGAATCTTGCAGCCTCCTGCTCCAAGCTCTCCAAGTATATCTGTAAATCCCGACTACTTGACCGCCCGTACAAATTTAGGCACCCAAGAGTTTAGGGAAAACAACAAAGTAAACTCCGGGTCAGTCAGGGGACTGGTATGAGTAAAATAGATTAAAACAGGTATAGGATATCTCATAAGACCACGCCATGAATACGGAATGGGTTTTTCCCTTATGAGTATCTGAACAACTTTGACAAGCAATATCATTGTGATATTATAATAATGTCCAAGTACAAATAGGTATCAATCTAGCGGAAACGCTTGCATCTCACGTTCTACATACATAGTATAAAATCATAAACCGCAGGGCTCTTATCGGAGAATGGATTCCAACAGACAAGGTATGGGAGCACCTTCTGAATAGTGTACTCTAGAGGTGATACAATCAGGGTTCAACAAGAACGTCTTGCAACCCGGCCACACATGACCGCTCACTCATTTAGCTTGAGTGTCGCGAATATATTGCCACCACGGTTGTAGGCCATCAAACCGTCATCCGAAGATACAGAATCAAAAAGAAGTATAAATATGAATATTCTCTAGATCGGTGACAATACACCCTGCTTGGGGATGACCCAACTAGCCATGCTGCCTAGCCCAACTTTTGTTACTTCCCGGTGTGAGGCTAGAAGCTACATCTATCTCCAGAACATCTGATCACCATTCACATTGAATGCCACATCGTCATACCCGCCAAATCACAAATTGACTTATCCAAAAATAACACGGGTATATAGCTAAGAGAAACGAATTCCTCCGCCACCAAACGTGAATACGTTTGAACAGATCAACTTACGCGATCCATTGGATATACTCTGTCAGACCTTCTTCCATATACGTTGTCCTGGGACTGGACAAACCGAAGGCACTATTCAGTATATCCATCTTAGTCACTGTTATCTAAGACTTATACAACAGCCCTTGCACTTTACTCCGTCTTCAATTTATCCTTGGCAGATATTGCTTGCAACGCTTATGCCAATACAGAGTGGTTCTTTAGATAATAATCCAACCGGTCTCTCCATATTAACAACGTTAAAATGGTAAAAACTTTGATAGTCTGTGATTCAACTATCAAATGAAAACATGTTGGTGTACAAACAACGATCTTATTTCCAAATGGAAATTCGATCGATCAATCATCACATGTTCATATTTCCTTATTTCATATATTTAGAAAATATATGTTATTAATCATTGGAAAACATTTCCATAGCTTATTTTCACATCACTATTATTTCGCAACTATCAGTCCCTAACTGTAACTAGTATGAGAACAATTCTCTAAGTATCAATACGGAAGGTCGAAACCAACATCAGATCGTCACTTAGAAAACCGTTCAACTTACCCTCTCCAGTCAGTTTCTGAATTTTGCTTAACTCTATTTCTTAAATTCTTATCATGAAAACATTTCATTTTCTATGTTTAGAAAACATATCTGACTATATTTGGAAAACGTTTCCAAAACTCATTTATGGATTTCCAATGAACGTTGTATAAAACATCGTTTCGCTTAATCCATTTATCGCTTATTACTTAACTATATTTCAAATCAACCTTTTCTATCGAACCACAACTATTCCTTTGTCAATTCTGAAGTCAATCAAGTTGGGGTATAATTACCTCTCAGGCCTAAATTGAACAACGTCCTTTACTGTGAAATAGATGAAGCTCGTCACTCACTTTTTCCAATTATCTGTTTACGCTAATTCTCGGATTCAGGTTACGAATCTACTTCTTATATGGAAACGTTTGATTATAACTATAACGTTATAATTCCTACTTCTGCAATATCTAACCTAAATTATAACTTTATCTCCTAACTCGAATAATTTAACAGACACCTAATTTCTAAATCAATAACTAAATCTTGATTTAAACCCTGGAAAGTAAATAGTACTTTCCTGAATTCGCTAAAATCGAATTCGACGTATAACTCTATTTCGAGTAATCTCTATTTGATTAACTCTTCTTCGAATAACCTATATTCGATTATCTCTCTTCGAATAACTCATATTCGAAATCTCTCTCTTTCGAATAAACAATATTCGATCAATTTCTTTCGAATATGCTATATTCGAAAATCTCCTTTCGATTTACTAATCGATAACTCCTTTCGATCAAACTAAAATCGATAAATCCTTTAACTCTATTCGAATAACTAATATTCGACTAACTCCTTTGGATCAACTCATTTGATTAACTCCTTCGAATAACTAATTCGAATAACTTACCTTCGAATAACTAATATTCGATTTACTCTAACTCGATTAACTTAATTCTAATCGATTTACTCCATTTCGATTCAACTTAATTCAAATCGATTAACTTAACTCAAATTGATTAACTCTTTTCGAATAACTAAATTCGATTTAACTCTTCTCGAATAACTACATTCGATTAACTCAAATTGAATAACTAATATTCAATTAACTCTTACGTGTTTAACTCTATTCGAATAACTAATTCGAATAACTCTAATGTGTTTAACTCTATTCGAATAACTCTAATGTGTTTAACTCTATTCAAATATCTAATTCGAATAACTCATTTCGAATAACTAAATTCGATTAACTCTTTTAACTTTACTCGAATAACTATATTCGATTAACACCTTCTTTCAAATAACTATATTCGATTAACTCTTCGACTAACTCCTTTGGATTAACTAACTTCGAATAACTCCTTTGGATTAACTAACTTCGAATAACTCTTCGACTAACTCCTTCGGATTAACTAACTTCGAATAACTCCTTTGGATTAACTAACTTCGAATAACTCTTCGACTAACTCCTTCGGATTAACTCTTAGCTTAACTCCTTTGGATTAACTAACTTCGAATAACTCCTTGGATTAACTAACTTCGAATAACTCTTCGACTAACTCCTTCGGATTAACTCTTAGATTAACTCCTTTGGATTAACTAACTTCGAATAACTCCTTGGATTAACTAACTTCGAATAACTCCTTGGATTAACTAACTTCGAATAACTCTTCGACTAGCTCCTTCAGATTAACTAACTTCGAATAACTCCTTTGGATTAACTAACTTCGAATAACTCTTCGACTAGCTCCTTCGGATTAACTAACTTCGAATAACTCCTTTGGATTAACTAACTTCGAATAACTCCTTTGGATTAACTAACTTCGAATAACTCCTTTGGATTAACTAACTTCGAATAACTCCTTTGGATTAACTAACTTCGAATAACCAATATTCGATAACTCCTCAACGTATAAATAATATTCGATAACTATTCTCAAATGAATAACATTTGATTTCTCCACTCGAATAAACTATATTCGATAACTCTTCTCAAATGAATAACATTTGATTTCTCCACTCGAATAAACTATATTCGATTACTCTTCTCTCGAATACACTATATTCGATAATTCTACTTCGGATAAGTGATATTCGACAACTCTACTCGATTAACTCTACTTGGATAACTTTAACTGATCAACTCTAACTGGTCAACTCTAATTGGTCAACTCTAACTGGTCAACTCTAACTGGTCAACTTTAACTGGTCAACTCTAACTGGTTAACTCAACTGTTAACTCAACTTGTTTAACCTAACTGGTTTAACCTAACTGGTTAACTCTAACTGGTTAACTCAACTGGTTAACTCTACTGGTTTAACCTAACTGGTTAACTCGTCTTGATTAACTGAACAAATCCACTTAGTTTAACTTAGCTAATTCACGTTGATTAACTCTAACCGATTCACTTAGTTTAACTCAACTAATTCACTTCGATTAACCACTTAGTTAACTTAACTAATTCACTTCGATTAACCACTTAGTTTAACTTAACTAATTCACTTCGATTAACTCGACCAATTCACTTGGTTAACTCCTATTTATTTAATAAATAAATATTTCCTTTAGTTTAATTCTATTTATTTAATCTCTAAATAAATATCCTTTATATTTCTTTTAACGAATATAATTCCTTTATATTTTGATTAACAAATATATCCCCTTATATTCGATTAACATATATATTCCCTTGTATTTGATTTACAAATATAATCCTTTTATATTTGTTTTACCAACTATATTCCTTTATATTCAGAATCCTTTTTCTTATATATATATATATAATCCCTTGATTTTATATAAATAAACTATATTTCAAAATATACTTTGAAAACCCCTCTCCTACATTTTGGTATTTCTCATGGTATTTAGCACACCATATAACAACGATAAATATCGTCCCACCCCACATAGTCATACAGATTATATACTTCACATTATATATCACACTATAAAAATCACAGTAAAATACTGTTGAGAAGTCCAGTTGGATTCCTCCAACCTGTTTCCCTGCACCATAGATGTTAGACAATACAACAACATCGATTTCACTTCACTGTGAAATATTCTGATAGCAGAATCAACATATGACTATTTAACGGTTTATATATATACTTAAATATATATATATATATATATATATATATATATAAAATCTCTACTAACTGACTAGCAGTTCAATCAAACAATCAACATACAGTCAAACAACAGATAATTAACAGTTCTAAGAACACGTTGTAAAAATAGGACTGTATAGAGTTGGTGAGTTTTACTCACTTTTGCGCGTTAACCGTTAAATAACGGTTTGCGTTATTTGATTCAGTTGGACAATTTATTTCGCCATAAATTGTAACGAGCTCAGATCCACCCCCGGTCAGCTCTATTTCGTAGTGTCCGTCCATACGGTCCCAATGCAACTTACGGTTCGTCAATCTGACTTCGTATGGATGAGATATCACATTCACAAGTTAACACAAATTTTAAATTAAATTAAAACTAAAACTAAAACTTTAATATCCTACTGGGCCTTAACCATTACCTTGAGCCCAACAGTCCACCCACTAAATCCAACCCTGCTTCCCTTATAACCCGTCCGCCTTATCTTCTCTCCCAAATTTGTAAAACTCAAAATACTCCAGACATCCAAATGGCCGAACTTCACTCGTCGTTCTCCCTCTTCCAAGCGATTGAATCCAAAACGAACAACACCTCCAAAATCTCCTCCCAATGCTCTTCAACTCCTGGTGTTCAACGTCCAACTCGCGCCTGTCATCTAGCTCGCGACCTGCTGTTCGTCGATGTTCGGTTACAGGCATAAATCGACATCTATTTCGACGGAAATCCACCACAAGCACATACAAGCTGCTAAATCACCTGCTGAGATTGAAAACAACATCCAATTCGATCCTTGCTGCTTGTGTTAGCCTATAAACTTAACCCTAGCTCCACAGTGTATATTTCCAGCGAAGAAAGGAAGTTCGAACCCATGGATTCGACTACCAGAACGTGGCGAATGCTTGCAGGATCTCATAGCATATCGATTTTAAATTTATCGTATTTCTTTTGATTTGTTTTGGATTTATTTTCTCACGTTGGAAATGAATTGGGTAGTTATATAAGCTGTGTTTGGTAGGTGTTGTTTGTGGCTGAGGAGGGAGGTTGCGTGGCATTCCCTTTGGCTAGGAAAAATGTTGAGATATTTTATTTATGATTCATTTAATTTATTCATTCGATTTTTCCTTTATCTCTGGTCCTTAAAAATCTCTGCGACCACATACGATACCCAAAAATCACCAAACTGGACATGTAGCTAGAGCTTGACATTACGGTCCCAACGAAACTGGTTTCGTCGAATTCTGACTCCGTATGCTCACACAGCGTATTTTTAACTGTCGAAATACTGTCTATTTTCCACTCTAAAAATCCCTACAGTCACACAGTGACTCTAAAAATCACGAAACTTGGAATCTAACAACTATTTGACATTGCGGATCCAACAAAACTGATTTCGTCGAATTCCGACTTCGTATGCAAAAGTGGCTATTTTTAACGCTCTAAATAGCCTATTTAAATATATAAATATATTTAAATATAATTAAATTAAATATTTAAAATTAATTATTATCGTCTGTATTCACAGTAGGATACCATACAGCTCCAGAATATTCCTGTATGTATTTACAGCTCGATATTACATCGCCAGGGTTATATCGATGTTCGATTTCTATTTAAATCCTTATTTAAAATATAATTAAATCGTTATGGTCAGGGCGCTGCATTTCTGATAATTTGATCTGGACATAACTCAAAATCTACACGACGAAATCCCGATATTTCTCTTCCACTAGAAAGATATACTCCACCAGCTCCACACGTTTCTTGTTTCACAGAAATCCAGCTTAAAACGAACCCTGTATACTCAGTTGAAGTCTAAATCGCCAAATAGCGAACTGCCGCGTCGTTACGCGCTCTATTCTAATTATAATATAATTAATACGTTTTAACGTCGATTATTAAATCGATTCGTTATTCAAATTCAATTCTAAACTGAATTAAATATTTTAGCTGATCCAATTCACACAGTATTGTGAATTCGGTGATTTCCGATTATTTCGACATTATAATATATTATTATATTATTTATTTTAATTAAATATTCCATATTATTTAATTCAAGTCATCGATATCGCCCAATCGATATTTAATAATTAAATAAATTAATTATTCGACAGCTAACAAAACGCGCCATTACACATGTTTGTGGCCAAATTCACTTATGATACTATGCATGTTTGTGGCCAAATTCCCTTATGAAACTATGCATGCTTGTGGCCAAATTCCCTTATGATACTATGCATGTTTGTGGCCAAATTCACTTATGATACTATGCATGTTTGTGGCCAAATTCCCTTATGAAACTATGCATGCTTGTGGCCAAATTCCCTTATGATACTATGCATGTTTGTGGCCAAATTCCCTTATGATACTATGCATGTTTGTGGCCAATATGTTGGCATAATACCCTACTATGTAACTCGCTTCCACTTGGGTTGGAAATACGTTTGGGTAGCTTAGAAAAAACGTGGGTATGACATGAAAAACTTGACATGGGGTTTACATGAGAACATGACATTCATGATACATTTAAATATGGTCATGACACGTGGGAAAACATGGAACTTGAACTAGACATGGGTGGGTTGTAAGTGTAATAAGACACTAGACCAAACATGAAAGTGGCCAACTCGAGGTTGGGTTGAGTTTGTAGCATAAATCTACTCGGACCCGCCCGGTTTAACTAGTGGCTACAAACAATAGGACCCAATGTGAGTAGTTGGTCACATAGCACTTAAAACCCGAGGTTAGACTAGGTTGTGGTGTAAATCTACCCGGACCCGCCCGGCTTAACTAGTAACCCCAACAAAGTCTAATGTGAGAGGTTGGGGTGCGTTAATCTAATTAATGCCACATGAAAAGGTTAAGTAACTTTGATTAATGACACTTAACCGATATGACACGAATGGGTAGGTTAAGTTAAACCGGACTTGGTTCCTTAATGACACTTAACCATATAAGACAATTAGGGGATGGGGTTAAGTAATCCATACTTAACTAATCTAACACGGTAAATTCGATGAGGTTAAGTAATCCATACTTAACTAATCTTACACGGTAAATTCGATGGGGTTAAGTAATTTACACTTAACTAATCCGACTTGGTAATTAGATGGGGTTAAGTAACTTAGACTTAACTAATCTAAAACACGGTAATTAGATGAAGTTAAGTAACCTTCACTTAACTAATCTAAACATGGTAATTCGATGGGGTTAAGTTAAACACTTAACCAATCTAAACTTGGTAATTCAATGAGGTTAATTTACCAATACATAACCAACTTAACATGATAATTTAATGGGGTTAAGTAACTTATACTTAACCAATTATACATGATTATTTGATGAGGTTAAGTAACCTATACTTAACCAATCTAATAGGTGGACCAGATAGGGTTAAGTCATAAGACCTTTTAAAATTAGGCTTAACCATTGTAATACGATTAGTGGATGGGGTTAAGCTAACCCATACTTAACCAATCCGACTCGATAATCTGATGGGATTAAGATAATCTATGCTTAATCAATCTAACATGATAATCTGATAGGGTTAAGACAAATAAATACTTAACCAATTTGACTTGATAGGGTTAAGTTATAAGCTTCTTGGTACACTTAACCAACTTGTAGGGCTAAGCCTTGAACTTGAGTACTTAGCCAATCTTGACATGATTCGTAGGTGGGTTAAGTCATGAACTTGGATAACAACACTTAACCCATTTGACAAAACCCTAGCTCAGGGGACTAGGTTGAAAATCGTAGTTAACAAGGATAGTAGAAAGAGGAGCTAAGTGGTAAACCTTAGTTAAGTATAACTAAGTAATAATTCTTAGCCAAGGACATGGGACTAGTTCATAAAGAGATGAGTAACCTGATATGGTAGGTCATCGCTTAGTATACGAGGAGGAGCAACTTATTTGACTTGGATAAAAAGCTCCAGCGAACTGGGTGACGAAGCGGTAGCTTCGGGGTACGTGAGGGTACTCTTGGTATCCCTCTGTGAGGTGGCAGGTGGTCCATGAAACCCGGCCTCACAGAGGTTAAGGTCTACGGTAGAAGAGCCAAGAGTATGCCTTGGTTGCTATGCGAGCGACCTAAAGACTGGGATGGATTAGCGTGGAGTTGACGATACTTATTTTTGTCCTGGATAGCACGTCGCCGACTACCTACCATCTTTAGTCGATCGTGTACGAACGGGAAGGCAAAGACTTCCCAACAGACCATGTTCTTGCTATCGAGTCATGGGTGAGGTTGACCCATAGGAAAGTGGGGCTATAGTGGGGCCAGGATGTATTTCTCATACATGATTTTTCTTGGATTGCCTTTCAGTAGTTGAGGGAGGGGTCACGTGGGACCATAGCCACGGATACAAAAACAGACCTTGATATCTGCATTAGCAGACCGCTTAAAGCTCCCGACCGAGTTCCATATTTCTTGATTTGCCCTGGCACGGAACTCGGATGGCACATTGAGATACATGTGCGTCTAGACATGGAAAACGATTCACGGTACATACGTGGGATAAAGGGCGCGGTTGACGGGTGGCATAATCCCTAGTGGCCCTAGGTGGCCTGAACCCAAACCGAGACACGGAAACGCTCATTAGGTAGCATAATCCCTAGTGGTCCTAGGTGGCATAAATCCTAAATGAACACGCGATAGTTCATGGTAAGAAAACATAACCAGATCAAGGGTAGCAGTCCAAAACAACTTCAAGGATAAAATGGTACTACGATGAGGTGGTATAGATTTACATGGGGAAGCCTGTACGGCCTACGGCAAAGGACTGAACTTATACATGGAAAGAAACATACGAGTTGGGAAAACCTACATATGCTATATATTAGGTTGACATGGACCATTACATGACATTGGGCAAGGGACATTCATAGTTAACACATAACGCTGGTTGGGATACTAGTACGAGAGGTGCAGAGCAAATATACATGATAAATACCTTGGGATGTTATACGCGATATATACCGTGGGATGTTATACATGATAGATAACTTGGGATAGTATACTTGATAGAAACCTGAGGATGTGATACCTTGATTTATCTTGACACCGTAGTTTATCATGATACCTTAGTTTATCTTGCTACAGTAGTTCATCCTGTTATCTTGGTTTAGCTTATCTATCTTGTCGTCATCCTTATGTTTACTTTCAGTTTATGCATGTCATGTTACCTTTACCTGTTTTTATACTAGAAGTAGATAGGACTTACCAGTCTTTATGACTGACCCCATTTTGTTTCGCCTCTTTGTCTTCCGTTTCCCCCCCCCCTAGGTTTTCAGGGAGGAAACATTGTTATTTAGTTCGAACTTCCTCTGCTTGAAGGTCATCATGGATGGCTTGGACTTTTCTTGGCTATGGCTACCTTACTGTTTTACTTGGGGAATAATTTATGAAATGGTTTATGCTTCTTTACTATTGCAAGACAGGTTTTGATGTATTCTGATGTAAAAGTCTTTTGACCTTACTATTTTATAAGGTAATGAAATTTGCTTTACTTCCGCTGTTTTATATGTTCTGTCTTGTAATATTTCTGTGCATGTTTACCTCGATAATGCTTCACTAAACCTAGTGCATTCCTTTGTGAGTGACCCTAGCGGAGGTGGGGTGTTACAAAACGATACTTCGTCGTGAAGTATCACACCAAAACCACAACAAACGACTTTCGTCTTCTGATAAAAAAACCAATCTCAATGTAAAAAGGTATTCCGATCCTAATGGGACAAGTTTCGTCGAATTCCGATATCGTTTGAAAAAATTTCCTCTATAAAACCAGAAATGAACACACATTTTAATTTTTCACGGTCACTGGATAAATCAAAAAAAATTGAAACTTTGAATTCTTAAAATAATTCTTCAATACGAATCCAACGGCACTTGTCTCGTCGCATTCTGAGACTGTTTCCCCGGTAGGCTATTTTTAGGCGTACCGTAATGCCAATTTTAACGCCAAAATACCCGGTCTCTAAAAATAACAAACCATATACCTACCCTGACTCTAATCGACGATACGAACTAAACGGAATTGGTTTCACGGCTTAATTTGATCGTCTGCTCAAATCACCCTCAAATCTCCCTTTGTTAATTTAATTCGCGTTATAGAGATTGAACGAGCGTATATGGCTACCGTGGTCACATATGACATCAGTTTGCCACGCCATTCAACACCGTACAATAATTTCACGTTACGATCCCAATGAAACCGATTTTGTCGAAATCTGAGTTCGTTAGCAAAACGGGCATTTTAACGCGTATATTTTAAATAACGATTTTCATAGCGACTATTTCAAAATTTGATTTGGCCATAAAACAAAATCTACGATACGAAAACTCGATTTTTCTATTTCATTAGAAAATTATCATCAATACGGTTCTAACATTTCTCATTTCATAGAAATCCAACTTATATCGGATCCTATACGACCAATTAAAATTCAAATCGCCATATTACGAACTGCTGCGCCGCTGCAGCTCGTTATATAATTAAAATTATAATTCAACATTCAAACAGCGTTTTCTAAACGAAATCGTAATTAAGATCAAATATAACTTAAATGAATCTTCCCATATTATCAAATCATATAATATTTCAAATTCAGTCAACTTCGACCATTTCAAAATTAAATCCTTATTTATATTAAATAAACTAATATAATATTCAAAGTTATTAAATTCAAATTATTTAAAAATCCCAAAATCGATATTTAAACCAAATTTAAATATTTAACTAAACGGTAAAAACCTGGGTTGTTACATTACTTCCCCCTTAAAATAATTTCGTTCTCGAAATTGCTAAAGGTAAGAAGAATGCTGCAAACCCATTATATTTCAAAAATCTATTTAAATTAAAATCATTATGTTCTAAATATTTAATTAAAAACTAATTCAAATAATTTTTAAATCGAAAACTAATTTATATTTACCAACAAAAATTTCGAAAATTTTCTAACACCCTAAATTTTGAAATTTTTTTGGCAGAGTCTCCCCTGCACGGAGGACATATGCAATATCGCAGGTTCAAGAAATATATATACATTGACTCTCATGGTTGGAAAAATTCAAAATCCAAACTTAAAACCCAAAGGAAAACCAAAAACTTCATATTTCCGTAGACGTACCTTTTTGCGAGCGTTATCACGTGACAAGCGATATATTATACTCGAGCTTGCTTAGTTATAATGCAGCTCTATACTCAAACTGGATTCAATTAACTTCAGAATTTCTCTTCAATGTATTTTAAAGCTGAATTGGCACTTCAGCACCTGTTTCTCAACTCAAATGAATTTCGTTAGTCATCAAATCAAAATCAGTTATGTCCATATCATCCATATCAAACCATTCACACACAATTCAATCCATACGAGGTTATAAATCTTTATAATCACCTCATTTATTTCTTTAATTATCCATTCGGATTTATTTATCTGGATTGGTTTATTCAAATTATTTATTTCATTTTGGTTTTCAACCAAGTTTATCATGTTCAGGTTTATATCCATGAGATCGAGCACACCATCCAAACATACGACACAATCAACAGTAACAAATAAAAATAATTTGCCCATATTATAATAATTTGAGAAAAATCATTACTTTCATTATTTATAAAATATATTGGTCAAAAATAATTTCAAAAATAATTTTAATATCAAATTGCACCTACGCGCTCTCATATATACACTCAACTTAATCTAGGGTATTACTAACCCCATCTCTATTGAGTCACGCCATAGAGCCAAGGTTATCACTAAACCAATAGCTCTGATACCACTGTAATGACCCGGGGAAAAACTCGACGCTCGAGTCTTTAACAATAACACATAAACCCGTATTACTTGCCAAAAACCCAAGTATCGAACCCCCAGATTGTTATGAGAAAGAATTTAGAGGGTGAGATAAGAAAGAAAGAAATATTAGAATAGAAGAAAGAAGAACACATCAGAATCTCACAGCGGAACGAATAAAATATAATATCAAATACCTTTATACGAAAATTGTATACACATGCCAATCATCAGAGCATAACATATAACTACACAGCGGAAATAACTTTATATAACTAGTGGTGAAGCCTCCTGCTTCTAGCTCCTGAAAACTCCAAGCGAAACCTAACCTGGAACATACTCAGTTTGACCCGAGCACATTTGATTTAAAACAAATTACACCGGGTCAGTCTGGAATACTTTCAGTGATAAATTCACAGCACACACAACTTGTTTAACTTTGGGAAATCCTTTTTGAAATCAAAGGATAATAGTAAGACCGGTCCACACATAAACACGGACGGTTTTTACCTTACTATAACCCAAAACGGTTTTTGAAATCATAGCTTGCTCTGATATTATCATAATGTCTAAATACAAATAAATAACAATCTAGAGGAACGCTTGCATCTCACGCTCCCCATATATAGTATACAATCAAAACCGCGGGCGCTTATTGGATATTTGATTCCAACTTGACAAGGTATGGGACCACCTTCCGAACGTGTATCTCTAGAGGCGAATACACTGGGTTCAACAACAACGTCTTGCAACCCGGCCCACGCATGACCGACCACTCATTTCGCTTAAGTGTATCGAATGTATACCACCGATGGTTGGGATCAGCAACCGCCTGCTCGAAAAGGGACAGCATCGATATAGATTTAAGAAGCAAATGGAATTTCTCTAGATAGGTGGTTATACACCCTAATGGGAGTGACCCAAATAGCCATGCTGCCTGCCTGATTTTTGTCATTTCCCGGTTGATGAGGCTTGAGGCTAGAATTTACCTTTTACAACATCTGGTCATCATTCACTTTGAATGCCACATTGTCAGATCCGTCAGATACCACTAATTGACGTCCACAAAAATAGTCTAGTTGGGAGCTAACCAACTATAATACGTTTGAAGAAATCAACGTACGTGGTCCTTTTGAAATACTCTGTCAGACATTCATCCATACAAGTCATCCAGGAACAGGATGAACCAAAGGCACTCTCCTACTGCATCTCATATAGGAATCACCCCATGGATCAGTAGCGAGAAGTCCTTGCACCCCGTAGATTCCAACCACGATAGAATCACAGCTTATCTCTGCTTGCAAGGCAGAGAATTTTAGTGACTCTTCCGTTTATGAAGATCTACGGTCTTCAATACCCCATCTTGATCATCTTCTGATCTCTTCACGTATTTGTTGGTCGGAATGGTTTTCGAATATAAATTCGATCCCGGTCTTTCCGTGCCAACAATCGTATTGGTCAGGTTTGATAGTCAGTGATTTAGCTATCAAACATCAAATGTGTCAATAAACTGAGTTTGCTGATTTAGTACTTGGCATGACTTTGCCTTCTTAACAAAAACGTTAATAACTTCTAGATCTTCCAATAAATTCAAAACATTTGAATTAACTTTAACAAACCACTTTATACAATTCAGAGAATGTGTATATAACTTTCAATTTCAATTACCACACCTTTCACTCGTTCAAACCAATACCATTCCTCGACAATAATGAAGCCGTTCAAGTTGGGGTATTTTATTTACCTCTCAGACCTTGATCGACAACGTTCTTATCTTAGAATAATATCAGTTCGTAACTTAAACCCTGATATTAAAATCTCATTTCCCTTTTTGATTTCAAATCTGGCTTTATCAACCGATTCTTGTATTTGAAATCTTCGTTCAATCATCTCTTTACTTAAGTACTTTAATTAAGTAATTATTCACTAAACGTAACTTTTAACTCAAAACATTTATTTCACTTGTACGCTTTGTGCCATATTGAAAATCCCCCGTCAAATATTTTGATTTCACTTATTTGGGCCTTTCTATCATAAAGCTTATATTGGATAAAAATCCGCTTTTCACCTTCTTTACAACAAGAACACTTTACTTGGATTTTATTTCCAAATTCCATTTACCAAATTTGACCCAAAATCACTATATGTATTCCCCCTTTCTTTTGAAATCTTTTTTCCAATTAAAATGCTTTGTTTAAACCATTCTTTATCTTTTCAAAGTTATCGTTTTGGTTTTACAACACTCCTTTCTAAAAATCACTTGGATTTCTTCTTAAATCCTTATAAAATCCCTTAAGGAAATTTTAACAACTTATATTTAATTTTTAAAATCCTTACCATTATCATTTCCCATCTATCACCAATATATTTACCATCTCTCGTAAACCTTACCTTCCAATCGAATTCTAATTTACTTAATTTAACCATTATGAAAAATCTTATTTAAATCTCTATATTTGCTTGCTAAATCCATTTCCCATCTCGATTGAACACTTAGTTTATAATTCCTTTTTACAAAATCTTATTTCCCTTTTTGTTATAATCCTTATTTCAATTTCCAGCATTCGCTTAATTTCATTCCTTAACATTTAAGCAACCAACTTGGTTTAAAAACCCTTTTTAAAACCTCACTTGGGTTTCTTTATAACCATCCATTTACTATTTACCTTACAAATATCATTATTTAATTCACTTCACTTAATTTAATCATTAAGAGATATCTTATTTAAGTCCTCTCATTTATTTAAAAATCTCTTTTACAATCTCATTTTGGAACTTGTATTTTTAATCCTTTTATAAACTCGATTAAAAATAATTATTTAAAAATTTCTAATTTAATTACTCGCATAAAATAATTTCAGTTCAGTTATAAAATAATTTATAACTTCAAATTGCGTCGTTTCACCGAACGGTCGAACGACGTCTAAAACAACACATTTTAGGCCATTCACCGCCAATTACCAAATCAACACTGTCGGTTGATTTTAGACACAACACAGGTGAATGTATATTCAACCATCATGCTCAAACAGGTTTTACAACCATATGGGGTTCAGTCAGTTCAAATATCAACGATATAAAACAAACAAACAACATTTGTAAATATTGAGGAATCCGGTCGGATCCCTCCAACCTGTTCTTCCCTACATCACAGCTCGTTATAACTTTCCATGATAATATATGAAATAAATTTCATATAATCGATTAAATCAAATAACAACATCCATTCAATCATAACAGTCAATAGCAACCAATCAACCAATTTATATTTTTAAAGGTAAATTATATTTTAATATGAATTTACCACATTTCAGAACTCCAGAAGGTGTGAGAATTAACTCACCAGTTTTGTTTCTGACGTTGTTGCGTTGTTTTACATAGTTTTAAACTGCGTTTAAAACTACATAAAATTTCCATGGCCTTAGAATCACTTTATTCCAGCTCGTATACGTCGGCGCTGTGATTACAAACCCATCAGTTCCAGTTTCGTCCAATTCTTACTTAATTGGATCCACGTCATTCCTTGTACTAACGCATTTTCTTCCTTTCCAGGCGAAATTTCCACTAGCTTCTTCATTAGCTAACCAATCCTCCCTTCCTGTTGTTTAACCGTAAAAGCACACCCGCCATCCCTTCACCATGTTTTCCATTTTTCTTCTCAACTGTGCCATCGAATCATGGCTTTCTCCACCGTTCCACGTTCAGCCCACTCTTCTCCCAATTCTCCAGTATTTCCACGCAAGGTACATTTTTTTTCTTATACAAACCGAAACTAACATTCTTCCTTTACATATAAATTTCCTTCCACGTTAACACACAGCACCACCACCCTTCTCTATATTAACCAACCTCATACCTGCGCTCAAAAAGCACCCTTCCCATGCTTCTTCTGTAGGTTACAGCGCAAGGCCCAAAACCAAAATAAAAGCACAACCACCCATGCTTTTACCCCACGTACAGATTCACGGCCTGACCCATCCTTTCCTTTGAACCATCTCGAATTCTTCTTCTTCTTTTTTTCTTTTTTCTTTCTTTTACCGAATAAAAGGAAGGACCTGGACCTGGTTCGCTAAACTATGGTGGGAGAGGAGATGGATCCTTTTCCGCAGTGAAGGATAGAATGGAAGCAGGTATTTCGGAAAGAATGGAGATTTGTTGAAGAAATAAAATGGCTTTGGTTGGCTTGCTGGGGTACAGAAAAGAAGAATGGAGTCGGGTATTATATAGTGGATGGGTAGAGGAACTTGCACATGGCTATAGCGATCCATCAGAACGAAAAGAAAATGATAGATGCATGCGATGGCAGAAGGAAGTGGCAGAACACATGCATTTTCTTTTCATTTACAGAGTTTTAAATTCGGACGTGACTAACGATTTTTTTTTTTAAAAGGTGACAAACGATATTTTGATGAAGTATATAAAAATATAATATTTTATTATTAAACGATACTTCATCATGAAGTATCACACCAAAACCACCACAAACGACTTCCGTCTTCTGATAAAAAAACCAATCTCAATGTAAAAAGGTATTCCGATCCTAATGGGACAAGTTTCGTCGAATTCCGATATCGTTTCAAAAAATTTCCTTTATAAAACTAGAAATGAACACACATTTTAATTTTTCACAGTCACTGGATAAATAAAAAATTTTGAAACTTTGAAATCTTAAAATAATTCTTCAATACGAATCCAACGGCACTAGTCTCGTCGCATTCTGAGACTGTTTCCCCGGTAGGCGATTTTTAGGCATACCGCAATGCCAATTTTAACGCCAAAATACCCGGTCTCTAAAAATAACAAACCATATACCAACCCTGACTCTAATCGACGATACGAACTCAATGGAATTGGTTTCACGGGTTAATTCGATCGTCTGCTCAAATTACCCTCAAATCTCCCTTTGTTAATTTAATTCGCGTTATAGAGATTGAACGAGCGTTTATGGCTACTGTGGTCACATATGACATCAGTTTGCCATGCCATTCAACACCGTACAATAATTTCATGTTACGGTCCCAATGAATTTGATTTTGTCGAAATCTGAGTTCATTCGCAAAACGGCCATTTTAACGCGTATATTTTAAATAACGATTTTCATAGCGACTATTTCAAAATTTGATTTGGCCATAAAACAAAATCTACGATACGAAAAATCGATTTTTCTGCTTCATTAGAAAATTATTATCAATACGGTTCTAACGTTTCTCGTTTCATAGGAATCCGATTTATATCGGATCCTGTACGACCAATTAAAATTCAAATCGCCATATTACGAACTGTTGCGCCGCTGCAGCTCGTTATATAATTTAAATTATAATTCAACATTCAAACAGCGTTTTCTAAACGAAATTGTAATTAAGATCGAATATAACTTAAATGAATCTTCCCATATTATCAAATCATATAATATTTCAAATTCAGTCAACTTCGACCATTTCGAAATTAAATCCTTATTTATATTAAATAAACTAATATAATATTCAAAGTTATTAAATTCAAATTACTTAAAAATCCCAAAATCGATATTTAAACCAAATTTAAATATTTAATTAAACGGTAAAAACCTGGGTCGTTACATTCCTTCCCCCTTAAATAATTTCGCCCTCGAAATTGCTAAAGGTAAGAAGAATGTTGCAAACCCATTATATTTCAAAAATCAATCTAAATTAAAATCATTAATTTCTAAATCTTTAATTAAAAACTAATTCAAATAATTTCTAAATCGAAAAAAAATTTATATTGATCAACAAAAATTTCGAACATTTTCTAACACCCTAAATTTTGGAAATTTTTTGGCAGAGTCTCCCCTGCACGGAGGACATCTGCAATATCGCCGGTTCAAGAAATATATATACATCGACTCTCATGGATGGAAAAATTAAAAATCCAAACTTAAAACCCAAAGGAAAACCAAAAACTTCATATTTCCGTAGACGTACCTTTTTGCGAGCGTTATCACGTGATAAGCGATATATTATACTCGAGCTTGCATAGTTATAATGCAGCTCTATACTCAAACTGGATTCAATTAACTCTAGAATTTCTCTTCAATGTATTTTAAAGCTGAATTGTCACTTCAGCACCTATTTCTCAACTCAAATGAATTTCATTAGTCATCAAATCAAAATCAGTTATGTCCATATTATCCATATCATCCATATCAAAACATTCACACACAATTCAACCCATACGAGGTTATAAATCTTTATAATCACCTCATTTATTTCTTTAATTATCCATTCGGATTTATTTATCTGGATTGGTTTATTCAAATTATTTATTTCATTTTTGTTTTCAACCAAGTTTATCATGTTCAGGTTTATATCCATGAGATCGAGCACACCATCCAAACATACCACACAATCAACAGTAACAAATAAAAATAATTTGCCCATATTATAATAATTTGAGAAAAATCATTACTTTCATGATTTATAAAATATATTGGGAAAAAATAATTTCAAAAATAATTTTAATATCAAATTACAAATACGCGCTCTCATATATACACTCAACTCAATCTAGGGTATTACTAACCCCATCTCTATTGAGTCACGCCACAGAGCCAAGGTTATCACTAAACCAATAGCTCTGATACCACTGTAACGACCCGGGGAAAACTCGACGCTCGAGCCTTTGACAATAACACATAAACCCGTATTACTTGCCAAAAAACCCAATTATCGAACTCCCATATTGTCATGAGAAAGAATTTAGAGGGAGATATAAGAAAGAAAGAAATATTAAAATAGAAGTAAGGAGAAGAAAACATCAGAATATCACAGCGGAACGAATAAAATATAATATCAAATACCTTTATACGAAAATTGTAAACACATGCCAATCATCAGAGCATAACATATAACTGCACAGCGGAAATAACTTTATATAACTAGTGGTGAAGCCTCCTGCTTCTAGCTCCTGAAAACTCCAAGCGAAACCTAACCTGGAACATACTCGGTCTGACCCGAGTACATTTGATTTAAAACAACTTACACCAGGTCAGTCTGGAATACTTTCAGTGATAAATTCACAGCACACACAACTTGTTTAACTTTGGGAAATCCTTTATGAAATCAAAGGATAATAGTAAGACCGGTCCACACATAAACACGGATGGTTTTTACATTACTATAACCCAAAACGGTTTTGGAAATCATAGCTTGCTCTGATATTATCATAATGTCAAAATACAAATAAATAACAATCTAGAGGAACGCTTGCATCTCACACTCCCCATATATAGTATACAATCAAAACCGCGGGCGCTTATTGGATATTTGATTCCAACTTGACAAGGTATGGGAACACCATCCGAACGTGTATCTCTAGAGGTGAATACACTGGGTTCAACAAGAACGTCTTGCAACCCGACCCACACATGACCGACCACTCATTTCGCTTGAGTGTATCGAATGTATACCACCGACGGTTGGGATCAGAAACCGCCTGCCCGAAAAGGGACAGCATCGATATAGATTTAAGAAGCAAATGGAATTTCTTTAGACAGGTGGTTATACACTCTAATGGGAGCGACCCACATAGCCATGCTGCCTGCCCGATTTTTGTCATTTCCCGGTTGATGAGGCTTGAGGCTAGAATTTACCTTTTACAACATCTGGTCATCATTCACTTTGAATGCCACATTGTCAGATCCGTCAGATACCACAAATTGACATCCACAAAAATAGTCTAGTTGGGAGCAAACCAACTATAATACGTTTGAAGAAATCAACGTACGTGGTCCTTTGGAAATACTCTGTCAGACATTCGTCCATACAAGTCATCCAGGAACAGGATGAACCAAAGCCACTCTCCTACTGCATCTCATATAGGAATCACCCCATGGATCAGTAGCGAGAAGTCCTTACACCCCGTAGATTCCAACCACGACAGAATCACAACTTATCTCTACTTGCAAGGCAAAGAATTTTAGTGACTCTTCCGTTTATGAAGATCTACGGTCTTTAATACTCCATCTCGATCATCTTCTGATCTCTTCACGTATTTGTTGGTCGGAATGGTTTTCGAATATAAATTCGATCCCGGTTTTTCCGTGCCAACAATCGTATTGGTCAGGTTTGATAGTCGGTGATTTAGATATCAAACATCAAATGTGTCAATAAATTGAGTTTGCTGATTTAGTACTTGGCATGACTTGGCCTTCTTAACAAAAACGTTAATCACTTCTAGATCTTCCAATAAATTCAAACATTTGAATTAACTTTAACAAACCACTTTATACAATTCAGAGAATGTGTATATAACTTTCCATTTCAATTACCACGCCTTTCACTCATTCAAACCAATACCATTCCTCGACAATAATGAAGCCGTTCAAGTTGGGGTATTTTATTTACCTCTCAGACCTTGATCGACAACATTCTTATCTTAGAATAATATCAGTTCGTAACTTAACCCCTGATATTAAAATCTCATTTCCCTTTTTGATTTCAAATCTGGCTTTATCAATCGATTCTTATATTTGAAATCTTCGTTCAATCATCTCTTTACTTAAGTACTTTAATTAAGTAATTATTCACTAAACGTAACTTTTAACTCAAAACATTATTTCAATTGTACGCTTTGTGTCATATTGAAAATCCCCAATCAAATATTTTGATTTCACTTATTTGGGCCTTTCTATAATAAAGCTTATAGTGGATAATAATCCGCTTTTCACCTTCTTTACAACAAGAACACTTTACTTGGACTTTATTTCCAAATTCCATTTACCAAATTTGACCCAAAATCAATATGTATTCCCCCTTTCTTTTGAAATCTTTATTCCAATTAAAATGCTTTGTTTAAACCATTCTTTATCTTTTCAAAGTTATCGTTTTGGTTTTACAACACTTCTTTCTAAAAATCACTTGGATTTCTTCTTAAATCCTTATAAAATCCCTTAAGGAAATTTTAACAACTTATATTTAATTTTTAAAACCCTTACCATTATCATTTCCCATCTATCACCAATATATTTACCATCTCTCGTAAACCTTACCTTCAAATTGAATTTTAATTTACTTAATTTAACCATTAAGAAAAATCATATTTAAATCTCTATATTTGCTTGCTAAATCCATTTCCCATCTCTATTGAACACTTAGTTTATAATTCCTTTTTACAAAATCTTATTTCCCTTTTTGTTATAATCCTTATTTCAATTTCCAGCATTCGCTTAATTTCATTCCTTAACATTTAAGCCACCAACTTGGTTCAAAAACCCTTTTTAAAACCTCACTTGGGTTTCTTTATAACCATCCATTTACTATTTACCTTACGAATATCATTATTTAATTCACTTCACTTAATTTAATCCTTAAGAGAAATCTTATTTAAATCCTCTCATTTACTTAAAAATCTCTTTTACAATCTCGTTTTGGAACTTGTATTTTTAATCCTTTTATAAAATCGATTAAAAATATTTATTTAAAAATATCTATTTTAATTACTCGCATAAAATAATTTCAGTTCAGTTATAAAATAATTTATAACTTCAAACTGCTTCGTTTCACCGAACGATCGAACGACGTCTAAAACAACACATTTTTGGCCATTCACTGCCAATTACCAAATCAACACTGTCGGTTGATTTTAGACACAACACAGGTGAATGTATATTCAACCATCATGCTCAAACAGGTTTTACAACCATATGTTGTTCAGTCAGTTCAAATATCAACGATATAAAACAAACAAACAACATTTGTAAATATTGAGGAATCCGGTCGGATCCCTCCAACCTGTTCTTGCCTGCATCACAGCTTTTTATAACATTCCACGATAATATATGAAATAAATTTCATATAATCGATTAAATCAAATAACAGCATCCATTCAATCATAACAGTCAATAGCAACCAATCAACCAATTTATATTTTTAAAGGTAAATTATATTTTAATATGAATTTACCACATTTCAGAACTCCAGAAGGTGTGAGAATTAACTTACCAATTTTGTTTCTGACGTTGTTGCGTTGTTTTACATAGTTTTAAACTGCATTTAAAACTACATAAAATTTCCATGGCCTTAGAATCACTTTATTCCAGCTCGTATACGTCGGTGCTGTGATTACAAACCCATCGGTTCCAGTTTCTTCCAATTCTTACTTAATTGGATCCACGTCATTCCTTGTACTAACGCATTTTCTTCCTTTCCAGGCGAAATTTCCACTAGCTTCTTCATTAGCTAACCAATCCTCCCTTCCTGTTGTTTAACCGTAAAAGCACACCCGCCATCCCTTCACCATGTTTTCCCTTTTTCTTCTCAACTGTGCCACCGAATCATTGCTTTCTCCACCGTTCCACGTTCAGCCCACTCTTCTCCCAATTCTCCAGTATTTCCATGCAAGGCACTTTTTTTTTCTTATACAAACCGAAACTAACATTCTTCCTTTACATATAAATTTCCTTCCACGTTAACACACAGCACCGCCACCCTTCTCTATATTAACCAACCTCATACCTGCGCTCAAAAAGCACCCTTCCCATGCTTCTTCTGTAGGTTCCAGCGCAAGGCCTAAAGCCAAAATAAAAGCACAACCACCCATGCCTTTTCCCCACGTACAGATTCACGCCCTGACCCCTCCTTTCCTTTGAACCATATCGCATTCTTCTTTTTTTTTTTCCGAATAAAAGGAAGGACCTGGACCTGGTTCGCTAAACTATGGTGAGAGAGGAGATGGATCCTTTTCCGCAGTAAAGGATAGAACAGAAGCAGGTATTTCGGAAAGAATGGAGATTTGTTGAAGAAATAAAATAGCTTTGGTTGGCTTGATGGGGTACAGAAAAGAAGAATGGAGCCGGGTATTATATAGTGGAATAGTAGAGGAACTTGCACATGGCTACAGCGATCCATCAGAACGAAAAGAAAATGACAGATGCATGCGATGGCAGAAGGAAGTGGCAGAACACATGCGTTTTCTTTTCATTTACAGAGTTTTAAATTCGGACGTGACTAACGATTTTTTTTGAAGGTGGCAAACGATATTTTGATGAAGTATATAAAGATATAATATTTTATTATTAAGCGATACTTTGTCGTGAAGTATCACACCAAAACCACCACAAACGACTTCCGTCTTCTGATAAAAAAACCAATCTCATTGTAAAAAGTTATTCCTATCCTAATGGCACAAGTTTCGTCGAATTCCGATATCTTTTGAAAAAATTTCCTTTATAAAACCAAAAATGAACAAACATTTTAATTTTCACGGTCACTAGATAAATCAAAAAAAATTGAAACTTTGAAATCTTAAAATAATTCTTCAATACGAATCCAACGGCACTAGTCTCGTCGTATTCTGAGACTGTTTCCCTGGTAGGCTATTTTTAGGCATACCGCAATGCCAATTTTAACGCCAAAATACCCGGTCTCTAAAAATAACAAACCATATACCTACCCTGACTCTAATCGACGATACGAACTCAACGGAATTGGTTTCACAGCTTAATTTGATCGTCTGCTCAAATTACCCTCAAATCTCCCTTTGTTAATTTAATTCGCGTTATAGAGATTGAACGAGCGTTTATGGCTACTGTGGTCACATATGACATCAGTTTGCCATGCCATTCAACACCGTACAATAATTTCACGTTACAGTCCCAATGAAACTGATTTTGTCGAAATCTGAGTTCGTTCACAAAACGGCCATTTTAACGCGTATATTTTAAATAATGATTTTCATAGCGACTATTTCAAAATTTGATTTGGCCATAAAACAAAATCTACGATACGAAAAATCGATTTTTCTGCTTCATTAGAAAATTATCATCAATACGGTTCTAACGTTTCTTGTTTCATAGAAATCCGACTTATTTCGGATCCTGTACGACCAATTAAAATTCAAATCGCCATATTTCGAACTGTTGCGCCGCTGCAGCTCGTTATATAATTTAAATTATAATTCAACATTCAAACAGCGTTTTCTAAACGAAATCGTAATTGAGATCAAATATAACTTAAATGAATCTTCCCATATTATTAAATCATATAATATTTCAAATTCAGTCAACTTCGACCATTTCGAAATTAAATCCTTATTTATATTAAATAAACTAATATAACATTCAAAGTTATTAAATTCAAATTACTTAAAAATCCCAAAATCGACATTTAAACCAAATTTAAATATTTAATTAAACGGTAAAAACCTGGGTCGTTACATTCCTTCCCCCTTAAAATAATTTCGTCCTCGAAATTGCTAAAGGTAAGAAGAATGCTGCAAATCCATTATGTTTCGAAAATCTATTTAAATTAAAATCATTAATTTCTAAATCTTTAATAAAAACTAATTCAAACAATTTCTAAATCGAAAACAAATTTATATTGATCAAAAAAAATTTCAAACATTTTCTAACACCCTAAATTTCTGAAAATTTTTGGCAGAGTCTCCCCTGCACGGAGGACATCTGCAATATCGCAGGATCAAGAAATATATATACATCGACTCTCATGGTTGGAAAAATTAAAAATCCAAACTTAAAACCCAAAGGAAAACCAAAAACTTCATATTTCCGTAGACGTACATTTTTGCGAGCGTTATCACGTGATAAGCGATATATTATACTCGAGCTTGCTTAGTTATAATGCAGCTCGATACTCAAACTGGATTCAATTAACTTCAGAATTTCTCTTCAATGTATTTTAAAGCTGAATTGGCACTTCAGCACCTGTTTCTCAACTCAAATGAATTTCATTAGTCATCAAATCAAAATCAGTTATGTCCATATTATCCATATCATCCATATCAAACCATTCACACACAATTCAATCCATACGAGGTTATAAATCTTTATAATCACCTCATTTATTCCTTTAATTATCCATTCGGATTTATTTATCTGGATTGGTTTATTCAAATTATTTATTTCATTATGGTTTTCAACCAAGTTTATCATGTTCAGATTTATATCCATGAGATCGAGCACACCATCCAAACATACCACACAATCAACAGTAACAAATAAAAATAATTTGCCCATATTATAATAATTTGAGAAAAATCATTACTTTCATGATTTATAAAATATATTGGGCAAAAATAATTTCAAAAATAATTTTAATATCAAATTACAAATACGCGCTCTCATATATACACTCAACTCAATCTAGGGTATTACTAACCCCATCTCTATTGAGTCACGCCACAGAGCCAAGGTTATCAGTAAACCAATAGCTCTGATACCACTGTAACGACCCGGGGAAAAACTAGACGCTCGAGGCTTTGACAATAACACATAAACCCGTATTACTTGCCAAAAACCCAAGTATCGAACCCCCATATTGTCATGAGAAAGAATTTAGAGGGTGAGATAAGAAAGAAAGAAATATTAGAATAGAAGAAAGGAGAAGAACGCATCATAATCTCACAGCAGAAAAAATAAAATATAATATCAAATACCATTATACGAAAATTGTATACACATGCCAATCATCAGAGCATAACATATAACTGCACAACGGAAATAACTTTATATAACTAGTGGTGAAGCCTCCTTCTTCTAACTCCTGAAAACTCCAAGCGAAACCTAACCTGGAACATACTCGGTCTGACCCGAGCACATTTGATTTTAAACAAATTACACTGGGTCAGTCTGGAATACTTTCAGTGATAAATTCACAGCACACACAACTTGTTTAACTTTGGTAAATCCTTTATGAAATCAAAGGATAATAGTAAGACCGGTCCACACATAAACACGGACGGTTTTTACATTACTATAACCCAAAACGGTTTTTGAAATCATAGCTTGCTCTGATATTATCATAATGTCTAAATACAAATAAATAACAATCTAGAGGAACGCTTGCATCTCTCGCTCCCCATATATAGTATACAATCAAAACCGCGGGCGCTTATTGGATATTTGATTCCAACTTGACAAGGATGGGACCACCATCTGAACGTGTATCTCTAAAGGCGAATACACTGGGTTCAACAAGAACGTCTTGCAACCCGGCCCACACATGACCGACCACTCATTTCGCTTGAGTGTATCGAATGTATACCACCGACGGTTGGGATCAGAAACCGCCTGCCCGAAAAGGGACAGCATCGATATAGATTTAAGAAGCAAATGGAATTTCTCTAGACATGTGGTTATACACTCTAATTGGAGCGACCCACATAGCCATGCTGCCTGCCCGATTTTTGTCATTTCCCGATTGATGAGGCTTGAGGCTAGAATTTACCTTTTACAACATCTGGTCATCGTTCACTTTGAATGCCACATTGTCAGATTCGTCAGATACCACAATTTGACATTCACAAAAATAGTCTAGTTGGGAGCTAACCAACTATAATACGTTTGAAGAAATCAACGTACGTGGTCCTTTGGAAATACTCTGTCAGACATTCGTCCATACAAGTCATCCAGGAACAGGATGAACCAAAGGCACTCTCCTACTGCATCTCATATACGAATCACCCCATGGATCAGTAGCGAGAAGTCCTTGCACCCCGTAAATTCCAACCACGACAGAATCACAGCTTATCTCTGCTTCCAAGGCAGAGAATTTTAGTGACTCTTCCGTTTATGAAGATCTACGGTCTTCAATACTCCATCTCGATCATCTTCTGATCTCTTCACGTATTTGTTGGTCGGAATGGTTTTCGAATATAAATTCGATCCCGGTTTTTCCGTGCCAACAATCGTATTGGTCAGGTTTGATAGTCGGTGATTTAGCTATCAAACATCAAATGTGTCAATAAATTGAGTTTGCTGATTTAGTACTTGGCATGACTTGGCCTTCTTAACAAAAACGTTAATCACTTCTAGATATTCCAATAAATTCAAACATTTGAATTAACTTTAACAAACCACTTTATACAATTCAGAGAATGTGTATATAGTTTTCCATTTCAATTACCACGCCTTTCACTCGTTCAAACCAATACCATTCCTCGACAATAATGAAGCCGTTCAAGTTGGGGTATTTTATTTACCTCTCAGACCTTGATCGACAACGTTCTTATCTTAGAATAATATCAGTTCGTAACTTAACCCCTGATATTAAAATCTCATTTCCCTTTTTGATTTCAAATCTGGCTTTATCAACCGATTCTTATATTTGAAATCTTCGTTCAATCATCTCTTTACTTAAGTACTTTAATTAAGTAATTATTCACTAAACGTAACTTTTAAATCAAAACATTTATTTCACTTGTACGCTTTGTGTCATATTGAAAATCCCCCGTTAAATATTTTGATTTCACTTATTTGGGCCTTTCTATAATAAAGCTTATAGTGGATAAAAATCCACTTTTCACCATATTTACAACAAGAACACTTTACTTGGACTTTATTTCCAAATTCCATTTACCAAATTTGACCCAAAATCAGTATATGTATACCCCCTTTCTTTTGAAATCTTTATTCCAATTAAAATGCTTTGTTTAAACCATTCTTTATCTTTTCAAAGTTATCGTTTTGGTTTTACAACACTCCTTTCTAAAAATCACTTGGATTTCTTCTTAAATCCTTATAAAATCCCTTAAGCAAATTTTAACAACTTATATTTAATTTTTAAAACCCTTACCATTATTGTAATAACCCGGAAATTCTGAGCCAGTTTAAATTTTTTATTTTGGCAATTTTACCGAATTTTGGATATTTAAAATAGATTTTTTTAAATAATATCGACGATAAATTTATTTTGAATATAATTCGAACGTTTATATTATATACGCCGTCGTTAGAATATAAATATTTATATATAATTATAAATAGAATTGAAAATGGCGCGGTAGTTCGATAATTCGATTTCAAACTTCAATTGAATGTACCGGGTGCAAAACAATCCGGATTTTAGTGAAACCAAAAACATTAGGATCTAATTGATAATATCTTTCCAACGAATCCGAAAAATCAAGATTTCATAGCGGGAATCAAAAGATATGACCAGTTGAAAATTCTGAATAGTCGCTATGGAATTCAGGCCCTTAAAATAGTCATCTTGCAAACGACCTCGGATTTCGACGAAACAACTTTTGTTGGATCCGTGATGTAAAGTTATTGCTAGATTCCAAATTTCATAATTTTTCAAATCAATATGTGAGCGTGGCAAAGGAAAACGCGTTTGACCAGTTTCACTTGATTTTAATCGACTGGAAAATGGCCATTTTTCCAACGGCCTCAGAATTCGACGAAACTAGTTTTGTTAGGACCGTATCGTCAATACGAAGCTAGAAAATATTTTTCTGGAATTTTCCGAGTTAGTATGTGACCCCGGTAATTTGAAATGTACGTTTAAAATTCAATATAGTGATTTAAATGTAAATTTAACGGAAACTGATTCAAACGATCGAATCAACCTGCGATATCTATCCCATTGTGTTCGGAATGGGGGTGAAACGCTATGGACGACAGTCGGTGGGCCATGTTTAGAGGTCATATGTAAAAGTCAACTTTTTGAAAATTAAAAAAAAATATTCTCTTCCCCTTTAACCCGAGCCCCCCTTTTTCCCTCGTTCATTCAACAGAAAAAAAAATCGACGCCCCCCCAATCGACCATCGCGATGCCGCCAGGGGGGAGTAGCCGCCGCCGCCCCCTCTTCTTCTTCTCCGTGTAACGACCCGGATTTTCGGCGACTTTGGTTATCGACATAAGCTCGATGTCGAAAACCAAAACATCGAAAAATCCCGGTAATTAATGAAAGAAATTAGAAGGTGAGAATAGATAAGATAGAAACTTAGAATAGAAGAAGAAGAAGAACACGATATCAGAGTAACATGAACCTCACAGCGGAACGAATAACATATAATAGATAACATAACTTTGAAATATAACAGTTATGTATACAATAGCACTTATCAGAGTACAACACTTACAACACAGCGGAAATAAACTATAGCTATATGGTTCTGAAGCCTCCTGCTCCAGCTCTTCAATGTATCTGCAAATCCCGACTACTTGACTGCTCGTACAAATTTAGGCACCCAAGAGTTTAGGGAAGACAACAAAGTAAACTCCGGGTCAGTCATGGGACTGGTGTGAGTAAAACAGTTTAAACAGGTATATGGGCAAGTAAACGATATCTCATAAGACCACGCCGCAGAACGGAACGGGTTTTTCCCTTATGAGAATCCAAAATATCTTTATATCAAAAACCTTTTGATATTATAATAATGTCTATGTACAAATAGATATCAACTAGCAGAAACGCTTTCATCTCACGTTCTACATATATAGTATACAATCAAAATCGCAAGCACGTATTGGATAATGGATTTCCAACTATGACAAGGTATGGAACCACCTTCCGATCAGTGAACTCTAGGAACGATACACTGGAGTTCAACAAGAACATCTTGTAACTCAGCCACACATGCCCGACCACTCATTTCGCTTGAGTGTATTGAATGTACATCACCAACGGTTGGGATCAGCAACCGTTTCCGTATATATATGGGACAACATTGATAGATTTAAGAAACAAATGAATATTCACTAGATAGGTGATTATACACCCTACTTCGGTGCGACCGACTTAGCCATGTTGCCTGCCCGATTTCTGTCATTACCGGAGGATGAGGCTAGAAGCTACGCTTTATCATTACATCAGATTCACTTCGAATGCTACATTGTCAAATCCATCGAAAATCACTAATTGACGTCTACGACAGTACATTACGTGTTAGCTAAAGAAGTTTCCTTCTCCGCTTCCACTCTTGGTACGGTCGAAGAAATCAATGTACGTGACCTTTCTGGAAATACTCTGTCAGACATTCATCCACACAAGTCATCTTCATTCACTTAGAATGTCACATCGTCATACCCGCCAAATCACAAATTGACTTATCCAAAAATAACACGGGTATACAGCTAAGAGAAACGAATTCCTCCGCCACCAAACGTGAATACGTTTGAACAGATCAACTTACGCGATCCATTGGATATACTCTGTCAGACCTTCGTCCATACAAGTTGTCATGGGACTGGACAAACCGAAGGCACTATTCAGTATATCCATCTTAGTCACCGTTATCTAAGACTTATACAACAACCCTTGCATTTTACTCCGTCTTCAATTATCTTTGGCATATATGATTCGCAACGCTTATGCCAATATAGAGTGGTTCTATGGATAATAATCCAACCGGTCTCTCCATATTAACAACGTTAAAATGGTCAAAACTTCGATAGTCGGTGAGTTAACTATCAAAGAAAAACAAGTGTGCAAACAACGATATTATTTCCAAATGGAAATTTTATCGAACAACCATCATTTAACATAAATCTCTTTAGTTCATTTATTTACTTATCTCATGTTTCCCTATATTCTAAATTCTTATTTTTCTTTTATCAGAAAACATTTCTGATTCTCGTTTGGAAAACATTTCCAAAACTCCTTTACGATCAAACCTTACCATTTCTTAGTTAAGAAGGAAGTCACTCAAGTTGGGGTATAATTACCTCTCAGACCTTAACTGAACAACGTTATAACTTCGAAATGGTCAAAGTTTATCTTTTAATTATAACTTCTATTCTTATTAGTGAATAATTAACCTAACACTTATTTATTTATAAATAAATAAATCTCTATTTAAACACTGGAAAGTATAAGTACTTTCCCGAATTCGATATAATCGAATTTGCCGATTAACTCTCTTCGAGAAATCTCTATTTGATTAACTCTTCTTCGAATAACCTATACTCGATTAACTCCTTCTCGAATAAACGATATTCGATAATCTCTCTTCGAATAACTAATATTCGATAACTCTTCCTTTCAAATATCTCATATTTGAAAATCTCACTTCGATTAAACTATAATCGATAACTTCCTTCGATGAAACTAGCATCGATGACTCCTTTCGATGAAACTAACATCGATAACTACTTTCGATGAAACTAACATCGATAACTCCATTCGTTGAAACTAACATCGATTTATTTAACTCGACGAACTTAACTCGACTAACTTAACTTGACTCGACTAACTCGACATACTTGGTTCGACCAATTCGATTCGATTAACTAGGCTCGACTAACTTGACTAACTTAACTCGACTTACTTGGTTCGACCGATTCGATTCGATTAACTAGGCTCGACTAACTTGGTTTAATTAACTCAACTTGATTAACTCCTATCGAATAACTAATATTCGATTTAACTCCATTCATTTGACTCTAATCGATTAAACTAACATCGATTAACTCCTTTTACTTTAACTCTAATCGATTAACTAACATCGATTAGCTCCTTTTACTTTAACTCTAATCGATTAACTAACATCGATTAGCTCCTTTTACTTTAACTCTAATCGATTAACTTACATCGATTAGCTCCTTTATTCTTTAACTCTAATCGATTAACTAACATCGATTAACTCCTTTCGAATGTCTATATTCGATTAACTAACTTCGAATACCATATTCGATTAACTAACTTCGAATACCATATTCGATTTCTCCTTTCGAATACCATATTCGATTAACATATTCGATTTACTAACTTCGAATACCATATTCGATTAACTAACTTCGAATACCATATTCGATTAACTAACTTCGAATACCATATTCGATTTCTCCTTTCGAATACCATATTCGATAAACTCCTTTCGAATAACATATTCGATTTACTAACTTCGAATACCATATTCAATTAACTAACTTCGAATACCATATTCGATTAACTAACTTCGAATACCATATTCGATTTCTCCTTTCGAATACCATATTCGATTTACTTTATTCACTTATAAAGATTTCCTTTTTAACAACGTTTTATTTATTTGAAAATATTTACTTTTAAATAACGGTTCTACACTTTAAAAATGATTTCCTTTTTATAATGTTCCCTTTCCATTCTATTTGTAAATGGTTTACAAATATTCCCTTTCCCTATTTTATTCTATTTGCAAATGGTTTGCAAATATTCCCTTTTCAAATTTATTCTTAAAAATATTCTAACTCCTTAAATTCCCGGGAAAATTCGCCATAACCTCCTTTGTATCGGGAGCATCGGGAAAATCCCCAAACTCGCCACACAGGCCTTTCCATTCAAAAAGAAATGTTTTGAATTTATTTTCCTTTTTAAAATATCTCCTATTTATAAATATCCCAATTTATAAATATTCCTTATTTATAAATATTTAAATTTATAAATATCTCTTATTTATAAATATCCCATTTTATAAATATTCTATTATTCAATATCACTTTGAAAAATCTCCTTTATCTACATTTCGGTATGTTATGGTATTCAATCATATCAAATCACGATGTTCAATATCGTCCAAGCACATATAATCGTCACAGATTATATATCACATTATATATCACAATATATAAATCACAGTAAAATAACTGTTGAGGAGTCCAGTTGGATTCCTCCAACCTGTTTCCCTGCATCACAGATGTTAAACAATATAGATAACATCACTTTCAGTTCCATATGATATATTCTGTTAAACAGAATCAATATAGAAATTCAACTAATTGACTAGCAGTTCAATCAAACAGTCAACACACAGTAAATCAGACAATTTCTAACAGTTCTAAAAATACAACATGAAATTATAAACTGTTTAGAGTTGGTGAGATTTACTCACATTTGGACGATCATCGTCAATGACGATAACCATCGCTTGATTCAGACAATTTATTTTGCTATAAATTGTAACGAGCTCTGATGGACTTCCAGTCAGTCCCATGTTGTTACTCCCGTCCATACGGTCCTGCCGGATCTTGTTTCGTCTGATTCTGATATCGTATGACGAAGTTACACATTTTAGAAGTTTGAATACAATTTTCTAGTAATTAACTAAAACAACCATGTAATAACTAACAATAAATACCCTCATTATCCACTCAACTCCACGTCAGCATTCACCCTCATTCTCCTACCCGACACGCTCCTCTGTCTCTCCCAACCCAGCAATTTTCTCGAACCATTTCTCAACCCTTTAAACACCTCGTTCTTGCTCTCCTTCTCCACCATTTCTTGCTGAATTCAAACACTATTGCTACCAGTCAGCTCCTAATTGTTTCCTGTAATAACCCGTAAAATGCGAGCCAGTTTGAAATTTTTATTTTGGCGATTTTAGCGAATTTTGAATATTTAAAATAGATTATTTTAAATAAAATCGGCGAGAAATTTATTTTGAATTGAATTCGACGTATATATTATACGCGTCGTCGTTAGAATATAAATATTTATATATAATTATAAATAGAATTGAAAATGGCGCGGTAGTTCGATAATTCGATTTCAAACTTCAATTGAATGTACCGGGTGCAAAACAATCCGGATTTTAGTGAAACCAAAAACATTAGGATCTAATTGATGATATCTTTCTAACGGATGTAAGAAACTGAGATTTCACTTTAAAATTTGAGAGATATGTCCAGTTGAAAATTCTGAATAGTCGCTATGGAATTCAGGCCCTTAAAAATGGACATTTTGCAAATGACCTCGGATTTCGACGAAACCAATTTTGTTGGGTCCGTGATGTCAAGTTATTGCTAGGTTTCAAATTTCATAATTTTTCGAATCAATATGTGAGCGTGGTAAAGGAAAACGTGTTTTGACCATTTCAGTTGATTTTAATCGACTGGAAATTGGCCATTTTTCCAACGGTCTCAGAATTCGACGAAACTAGTTTTGTTAGGACCGTATCGTCAATACGAAGCTAGAAAATATTTTTCTGGAATTTTTCTAGTTAGTATGTGACCCCGGTAATTTGAAATGTACGTTTAAAATTCAATAGTGATTTAAATATAAATTTAACAGAAACTGATTCAAACGATCAAATCAGCCTACGTGGCATATCCCATTGAGTTCGAAATGGGGGTAATTAGCTAAGGGCGACGGTCGTTGGGTTCGATTCGGGGTTAGGGATAAAAGTCAACTCTAACGAGAAATTAAATTAAATTAAATTAAATTAAATATTAATAACTTTTATAAACCCCCCCCCTTCGTTATAATTTCATTCTTCAGGAAAATAAAAAGGAAAAAAAAAACAAACAAACGAAGGCGACGGGGGGAGAGCCGCCGCCACCTCGCGCGCCCCCCCCAGCGGTGCCGCTGCCAGGCGCCTCCGCCGCGAGACCCCCCCCCTTCCCTTCTTCTTCCCTCCTCTGCCACGAAACCCCTATCGCACGAAACCCGTATCGCCCAAAACCCCATCCGACCCACCTCCAGCCCCCTCCGATCCTCCGCCTTCTTCTCCCCTCCTCCCTCCACTTCCGCCTTCTGATGACCACCAGCGCACACCCCCCCTGTAAGTCTTTCTGTTTTTTTTTTTTATTTACTAAAAACTGTTTTTTTATATTAAGTTAAAACTGAATTTTATTGAAATTAAAAACTGATTTTTTTTTTTTAGATTTATAAAAACTGGATTTTCTTTATTTTAAAAACTGATTTTTTTTAGTTATAAAAACTGATTTGTTCAAGATTTAAAAACTGTTTTTTTTTTAAGAATGTAAAAACAGAATTTTTGAAAAGAATTTTTAAAAACTGATTTTTAAAGAAAATAGAAAAAAAGGGTTTAAATCCTGAAATAGAAAAAGGTTTTAATCTTTTAAAAGAAAAAGATTTGAACTTGCAAAAATAAAGATCATATCTTTAAAATAGAAAAGGCGGAATTTTTATTGAGTAGAAGAAGTAAAAATATAGTTTTTATATTTTTAAAGTATTAAAAATATAGTCTTTACTATATAGAAATATTAAAAATATAGTTTTTATATTTTTAAAGTATTAAAAATATAATCTTTATAGGATAGAGAAGATAAAAATATCATCTTTGTATATGTAACGCAATAAAAATCTGATTTTTATTTTATATACGTTGAAATCAAGTGATTAAATTTAAAAAGGTGAAATCTTTGAATTTAAAAAAGGTGAAATCTTTGAATTTAAAAAGGTGAAATCTTTGAATTTAAAAAGGTGAAATCTTTGAATTTATAAAGATGAAATCTTTATAGTTGAAAAGGCGAGATCTTTATATATAGAATAACGGTGTAAAAATAGCATTTTTATCCATATAGCGTCAAAGAAAAAAATGTGATTTTTATATATTGAACTTCGAAGTAAAAATATGATTTTTATATTTTGAATAGCAAAGTAAAAATTCGATTTTTAAATATATGAAGTAATTATAAAAATATGACTTTTAAATTGAAAGTGAATAAATAAAAATGTGATTTTTATTTTAAAGATATCGAAATATAAAAATGTGTGATTTTTATATATATAGTGACTACGGGCAACGAAGATGGAAGAAAAGGCGAGAACGACGAAGATCTCTACAATAGGAGTGTCGTGAAGTTGGATAGCTATCGGTGAGAACTTCTCACTCTTAATTCTCTTTTTCTAGATATATATATATATACTAGGATGCAGACGGTGCTTATTAGAAGCACCCGACACCCGTCCACATACCATGGACTTGTTTGTTTGGATGTTTGGTGATTGATTGAGATATTGGTTTGAATGTGGTTTGTGGTGTGAAAAATCGAATCGATAAATTGGTTAGGATTAGACGTGCGCCGTCATAAGGCGAAGGAGTAAGACTAGGTTAGACTCTTACTCCAAATTTTGTGGTTTGCATAACGAAAGAGATTTGATTGATGTGTGAATGGCGTGGGCCTTCACTAGACCGGGAATAAGGCTAGGCCTTGTCCCGTTTCTAGTATCGTGCCGTTATGCCGCCGAAATTTTCTAAAATATGTTAGAAAAATAAAAATACCATTTTTATTGTGTAAATGAAATGAATAGAAATTCAAGTGTTGAAATAGAATATTTTATCGTTAAATATAATTTTTAACGTGAAAGTGAATAAATAAATATTTATAAACAAATCGGCCGATTTGTTTATATACACTGATTTGACTGATATTGATTGGGTCGATAAATTTTACACATCGCCCAACTGCACAAATAAAATCTGTGTTTGATTGTTTGAAACCCCACACGGGTGTTGGGATGAAATTCGAAGTTCACTCATCCTGATTGATCAAATATGTCAATCGATTGATTGACAGGCTGTTATAAGCGTTAGATATCGATATTTGATGCTTATACAGTGTAGTGCACTTTGGTTGATGGTTGATTATTTTTCGACGCTATTATATACATGTGTTGTATGGAATTCATATAATTAACGTTATATGGTGATTGATTGGGCCTCATTCCAATTGGGAAAATAAGGAATATTATAAAAGAAAATTCATGTGTTGAATATAAAAATAGTCATGTGTTGACGATGTGCATGTGTTGAGTGAAATATTTTATATAATCAAAATTACATCTTTATCACATTTAAAATTAGAACTACTTCCTAGTAGAAGTCTAATTAAAATCAAACGATAGATACCATAGTTTTATAAAATATTTTACATAACAAAAATAGTGATGTGTTGACAGTACTCATGTGTTGAGATTAGTCGTGTGATGAAAGAAATATAGATTCATGTGTTGAATGGGATAAATATTCATTTGTTGGATAGAATAAAGAAGTTTTGAAAAATATAAAGCCGTGTTGATTAGAGATGCGTTATTTCGACGTGAACGATATTTATATCGATTTGAAACGATTTCGAAATGAATTGAATTGAAAACGATTTCGAAATGAATTGAATTGAAAACGATTTCGAAATGAATTGAATTGAAACGATTTCGAAATGAATTGAACTGAAACGATTTCGAAATGAATTGAATTGAAAACGATTTCGAAATGAATTGAATTGAAAACGATTTCGAAATGAATTGAATTGAAACCGATTTCGAAATGAATTGAATTGAAAACCGATTTCGAAATGAATTGAATTGAAAACGATTTCGAAATGAAATGAATTGAAAACGAATTCAAATTGAATTGAAAGTGAATTGAAATGAATTCAAATTGAATTAAAATTTGAATTGAATAGAAATGAATTTTTAAAACGAATTTATAAAGAAGAATTCAAATTTGGCTTTGAATGGAAATAGTGTTGAAATGGTTTTGAAACGAAGTTAAAACGATTTATAAAGTTCGTTTTAAAAAGGAAACCGACGAAATATATATAATATATATATATCTATTATATATATAATGGCCTGAATAGAACGCGCCGCGCCGCGGTAGTTCGTGAATTTCGACCATTTATTTCAAACGGACATTGCGGGAGATCCGACCGTCGGATTCTCCTAAAACCGGAACCGTTGGGTTCGTATCGAAAAGAGCTTTCCAATGAATATTAGAAATTTGAAATCTAACGGTTGGATTTGGAATTATGTCCAAATCAAATTCGAAAAAGGTCGCTGTAAGTGCAGTTCGATGACCGTTGTTGGAAATCGATTGTACGGGCCTTGATAAAATTACTAAAAATATCTATAATTTGTGTAAAATTATAATATGTGAATTGGAAAGATTTGGGCTGGAAAATTCCACATTTGAAAAGATAAAAATAGATTTTTATCGAAATGAACTAGTTTTGAACTAGAATTGAAATCAATTTATTTTTAAAATAAATAAATTGAATTTGAAAGTGATTTTGAAAATAATCGATAATTTCCAATACGTGATTGGACTGGAGCTGAATCGAAATTATCTTCGGGATATTTCGATGTTGGATTTCGTGACTATACAAATATTGTTGTGGGGATTTGAAAGATATTTTATATCGTTATTTCCAATACGATATTTGTTGGTTTCAGAATTTGGTATTGAATATAAGCCGATATATTTTCTATTCAGAGCCTTGTATTTAATATCAAATGTGATTTGGTTTGTCGTGAATCGTGTTTTTGATGACATTGGTTCTTTAACCCAGTTAAAGGCAGAATATTGATTTTTGAGAAGATTAAAACTAAGTGGAGTTTTAATGAATCTTTAATTAGATTGAAAAGTGAATTGATAATTTAAATTATCAAATCTGAAAAGTGATCGAGAGTGGAGTACCACCAGTTTTGCTCCAAAGCGATAGTTAAATCTTTAATTAGATTTGAACGTGAAATGGTAATTAATTTTACCGATAACACAGTGGTGTTAGATGTGGAGTATTACCAGTTTTCTCCATGGGATATAGGTTGGGATTGGGAAATAAACTAAATAATTACTTCGGTGTGGCTCGTTAATCCCGACTAGTTGAAATGATATCCAAAGGAGGATTAAAGAATAAATTTAGAAGAATTTATCTTGGATAAAATTAATGGGAACCTTTCCCTAAGAATGTGATATTGTGAATAAAAGAATATTCTGAATTGGAATGAGGCGTTTGTTGTGTTTGTGTAACATTCGTTTATTATATACGTGGGTTATTCAGAAAGGCCGGGTTTATACCCATTCTGAATAACCGATTCGACGAGATGTCGAAGATGAAGACGGTGGTTGAAGACCGGAAGTCTTCACATCGTTTGGGTGATTACTGATGATCTTGATTGGGCTGTACACCCAAGATGAGGGAAACAGTCGGTGATCGTCCAGACGTACTTGGAGATCGATGGATATGCGAGGAAAGTGCCTCCGGTTTCGTTCAGACCCAGAACGGACTAGTAAATGGACTGTGTGTCTGACATTGGATTTTAGTCCGTGTGATTGATCTCTATTAAATATATATCTGTTTGGCGGCGGAGAATTTATTCTCTTGCTTAACGCCCTTCTCTGAGACGTACGAGCTCAGGGGTTATATATTGATGGATATCAAGCGCATGGAGTGAATTGCCTGTGTGGCATGCGTAAGTGGCAATTGATCAAGGCTTCTGTTGAAAAGCAAAGTCTTGTGGTTGATGATCAAAGCACGGCCTGTGTGGCATAGCTTTGTGTATAACGTGAATTCGCGAGCCTCACACCTCGGTATGAGTCAAAAACGGGATACGGACCCAAGGAGTGCACGACGTTTCTTTCTAGCTAGGGTGGTGTCAGTGACCTACCAGCCCTGACATTTATATACTTTTCACCTGTGTGGTTGTTGGATACGAGGCGCCTCGGATATAGGTCTGTAAGGACCGGGAAACGTGTGTTCAGGAATTGCCAATCCTCAAAAGTAAGAGAGGACCGGCCTTGGAGGTTCCAAAGGATCATAGTGGGGTCCTGGGACATTTGCTAGAGTGTCTCGAACGCGGAGAGGAGCTTGCCCCTTGCCTCGGCTCATGACGGAAATCCAATTTCCAATACGTGATATTGCGGTTTTAATTGTAGAACTAGTATGGCGACATGATATATGGTACCCATGCCGTCTATGATTGATATTTATGATTGAAATTGTTTTGACACTATACACTTATTGTAGTATCAAATAATGTGTTTTAAACGTATCAAGCATGCTTTGGCTGTTATAAGGGAAAACCCTATCCTCCGGCTTGCGTTGCATTGTGTGATGGGACCTGGGTCTTATAACAGCTTCATTCTTCTTTATTTAGCATTGCGATGTTTGTTTTATGCACTGGTATTCTTGGGAGGAAACCCGTTCCGTGTTATACGGCGTGGTCCCTTGATTTACCGAACTTTAAAATAAAGAATTATAACTGTTTTAGTTCTCACACCAGTCACATGACTGACCTGGAGTTTATTGTTTTAACCTAAACTCTGGGTGCCCCTATTTTCCGCATGGGCAGCTAGTAGTTTTGGTTTTGCAGATTTATATTCACAGGGTCCTGATTTACAGCTGGAACGATGCTCGGAAAGCTCTGTATCCGTGTATCACTTCTAGTTGTGTTTTTGTATATTTTTCCGCTGCTATGTAATTTATTGTACTCTCTGATAATTGTCGAATGTAATTTATTCATTTATACTCTGTATATTCTCGTATCTGATGGAATTGTTGTAATAACAATGAAATGTTCTTCCGTATGCGTCCTATTTTGTCTTGTACTCAATTCTATCCGTGCTTTCCTTCACGGGGAAGTTCGGGTCGTCTCAATTTGGTATCAGAGCTTTGGTTTACAGAGCTCGAGAACAAGACACATTAGAACCATACGAAAGAATTCATCAGATATTGGATTAGCAATATCCAATTAGAATGACTCGTTAGAGATAGGATCAGTAGTATCCTAGAACGAGTGTGGAGAGTATATTTTTCAAAAGAAAACAATTTTGTTTTGAAATTTAAATCGCGTTATACGTATTTGAAAATTTATTTATATTGAATATGGACAATCGTGTATATATAGATTTCGCGTATACGCGTCATGAACGTATATCCGAAGTTTTAATATACTGGGTAGATATAGAATCACATTCTAGACATCCGGGGATGATTCTGATGATGGTGCATCATCATCAGTATTCATATTCGAGTTTCGAAGGTGTGATTTTCTATATATTTCCATTAGGCTGGTGTGAGAACCAAAACTTATATAGTTAGAACACATTGTTGTGATTTGTCATCAAAACATGATTTTTGTATATATGTATCAAAATTATGAATTTGAAACTCTAATCCACAAATTGATTGCTGTTTGTGTTGGTTGTTTATTTGTTTGCTAATTTTAACCATTTATGCCTAATATAATCAAAAATTGAATTGTATTGAAAATTGGTTACATTTGCTTGCATATACATATACTTACATTGAACAGGTCATAGCAAGGAGGCTAGAGCCGAAGAATAAAATTTGTTTGCCCGACAAATAGGTATATGTTTACTACATAATTTCCTGTTTTGTTTGGGTGATGATGATTTTGTGAGCCTATTGGCTAGCCGCTTGGCTTTTTCTTTTTCTTTTTGAGATCTGAAGGACCGGGGAAGCTATTTGAAATTCCCCGATGCTCCCGGTGCAGGGGAGGTTATGGCGAAATTTTTCGAAAATTTAGGGTGTTAGCCAAATTTTTGAAATTTTGAAAATTCTCAGAAACTAAAAAGTTGGAGAATGCAAGCCAGATCGAACGTAGAGTTAATTAATCAAACCACTTTCGACTTTGTTCCTTTTCGGGGACGAAAAGTTTTAAGTGGGGGAGATTGTAATAACCCGTAAAATGCGAGCCAGTTTGAAATTTTTATTTTGGCGATTTTAGCGAATTTTGAATATTTAAAATAGATTATTTTAAATAAAATCGGCGAGAAATTTATTTTGAATTGAATTCGACGTATATATTATACGCGTCGTCGTTAGAATATAAATATTTATATATAATTATAAATAGAATTGAAAATGGCGCGGTAGTTCGATAATTCGATTTCAAACTTCAATTGAATGTACCGGGTGCAAAACAATCCGGATTTTAGTGAAACCAAAAACATTAGGATCTAATTGATGATATCTTTCTAACGGATGTAAGAAACTGAGATTTCACTTTAAAATTTGAGAGATATGTCCAGTTGAAAATTCTGAATAGTCGCTATGGAATTCAGGCCCTTAAAAATGGACATTTTGCAAATGACCTCGGATTTCGACGAAACCAATTTTGTTGGGTCCGTGATGTCAAGTTATTGCTAGGTTTCAAATTTCATAATTTTTCGAATCAATATGTGAGCGTGGTAAAGGAAAACGTGTTTTGACCATTTCAGTTGATTTTAATCGACTGGAAATTGGCCATTTTTCCAACGGTCTCAGAATTCGACGAAACTAGTTTTGTTAGGACCGTATCGTCAATACGAAGCTAGAAAATATTTTTCTGGAATTTTTCTAGTTAGTATGTGACCCCGGTAATTTGAAATGTACGTTTAAAATTCAATAGTGATTTAAATATAAATTTAACAGAAACTGATTCAAACGATCAAATCAGCCTACGTGGCATATCCCATTGAGTTCGAAATGGGGGTAATTAGCTAAGGGCGACGGTCGTTGGGTTCGATTCGGGGTTAGGGATAAAAGTCAACTCTAACGAGAAATTAAATTAAATTAAATATTAATAACTTTTATAAACCCCCCCCCTTCGTTATAATTTCATTCTTCAGGAAAATAAAAAGGAAAAAAAAAAAAACAAACAAACGAAGGCGACGGGGGGAGAGCCGCCGCCACCTCGCGCGCCCCCCCCCAGCGGCGCCGCTGCCAGGCGCCTTCGCCGCGAGACCCCCCCTTCCCTTCTTCTTCCCTCCTCTGCCACGAAACCCCTATCGCACGAAACCCGTATCGCCCAAAACCCCATCCGACCCACCTCCAGCCCCCTCCGATCCTCCGCCTTCTTCTCCCCTCCTCCCTCCACTTCCGCCTTCTGATGACCACCAGCGCACACCCCCCCCCTGTAAGTCTTTCTGTTTTTTTTTTATTTACTAAAAACTGTTTTTTTATATTAAGTTAAAACTGAATTTTATTGAAATTAAAAACTGATTTTTTTTTAGATTTATAAAAACTGGATTTTCTTTATTTTAAAAACTGATTTTTTTTAGTTATAAAAACTGATTTGTTTAAGATTTAAAAACTGTTTTTTTTTAAGAATGTAAAAACAGAATTTTTGAAAAGAATTTTTAAAAACTGATTTTTAAAGAAAATAGAAAAAAAGGGTTTAAATCCTGAAATAGAAAAAGGTTTTAATCTTTTAAAAGAAAAAGATTTGAACTTGCAAAAATAAAGATCATATCTTTAAAATAGAAAAGGCGGAATTTTTATTGAGTAGAAGAAGTAAAAATATAGTTTTTATATTTTTAAAGTATTAAAAATATAGTCTTTACTATATAGAAATATTAAAAATATAGTTTTTATATTTTTAAAGTATTAAAAATATAATCTTTATAGGATAGAGAAGATAAAAATATCATCTTTGTATATGTAACGCAATAAAAATCTGATTTTTATTTTATATACGTTGAAATCAAGTGATTAAATTTAAAAAGGTGAAATCTTTGAATTTAAAAAAGGTGAAATCTTTGAATTTAAAAAGGTGAAATCTTTGAATTTAAAAAGGTGAAATCTTTGAATTTATAAAGATGAAATCTTTATAGTTGAAAAGGCGAGATCTTTATATATAGAATAACGGTGTAAAAATAGCATTTTTATCCATATAGCGTCAAAGAAAAAAATGTGATTTTTATATATTGAACTTCGAAGTAAAAATATGATTTTTATATTTTGAATAGCAAAGTAAAAATTCGATTTTTAAATATATGAAGTAATTATAAAAATATGACTTTTAAATTGAAAGTGAATAAATAAAAATGTGATTTTTATTTTAAAGATATCGAAATATAAAAATGTGTGATTTTTATATATATAGTGACTACGGGCAACGAAGATGGAAGAAAAGGCGAGAACGACGAAGATCTCTACAATAGGAGTGTCGTGAAGTTGGATAGCTATCGGTGAGAACTTCTCACTCTTAATTCTCTTTTTCTAGATATATATATATATATACTAGGATGCAGACGGTGCTTATTAGAAGCACCCGACACCCGTCCACATACCATGGACTTGTTTGTTTGGATGTTTGGTGATTGATTGAGATATTGGTTTGAATGTGGTTTGTGGTGTGAAAAATCGAATCGATAAATTGGTTAGGATTAGACGTGCGCCGTCATAAGGCGAAGGAGTAAGACTAGGTTAGACTCTTACTCCAAATTTTGTGGTTTGCATAACGAAAGAGATTTGATTGATGTGTGAATGGCGTGGGCCTTCACTAGACCGGGAATAAGGCTAGGCCTTGTCCCGTTTCTAGTATCGTGCCGTTATGCCGCCGAAATTTTCTAAAATATGTTAGAAAAATAAAAATACCATTTTTATTGTGTAAATGAAATGAATAGAAATTCAAGTGTTGAAATAGAATATTTTATCGTTAAATATAATTTTTAACGTGAAAGTGAATAAATAAATATTTATAAACAAATCGGCCGATTTGTTTATATACACTGATTTGACTGATATTGATTGGGTCGATAAATTTTACACATCGCCCAACTGCACAAATAAAATCTGTGTTTGATTGTTTGAAACCCCACACGGGTGTTGGGATGAAATTCGAAGTTCACTCATCCTGATTGATCAAATATGTCAATCGATTGATTGACAGGCTGTTATAAGCGTTAGATATCGATATTTGATGCTTATACAGTGTAGTGCACTTTGGTTGATGGTTGATTATTTTTCGACGCTATTATATACATGTGTTGTATGGAATTCATATAATTAACGTTATATGGTGATTGATTGGGCCTCATTCCAATTGGGAAAATAAGGAATATTATAAAAGAAAATTCATGTGTTGAATATAAAAATAGTCATGTGTTGACGATGTGCATGTGTTGAGTGAAATATTTTATATAATCAAAATTACATCTTTATCACATTTAAAATTAGAACTACTTCCTAGTAGAAGTCTAATTAAAATCAAACGATAGATACCATAGTTTTATAAAATATTTTACATAACAAAAATAGTGATGTGTTGACAGTACTCATGTGTTGAGATTAGTCGTGTGATGAAAGAAATATAGATTCATGTGTTGAATGGGATAAATATTCATTTGTTGGATAGAATAAAGAAGTTTTGAAAAATATAAAGCCGTGTTGATTAGAGATGCGTTATTTCGACGTGAACGATATTTATATCGATTTGAAACGATTTCGAAATGAATTGAATTGAAAACGATTTCGAAATGAATTGAATTGAAAACGATTTCGAAATGAATTGAATTGAAACGATTTCGAAATGAATTGAACTGAAACGATTTCGAAATGAATTGAATTGAAAACGATTTCGAAATGAATTGAATTGAAAACGATTTCGAAATGAATTGAATTGAAACCGATTTCGAAATGAATTGAATTGAAAACCGATTTCGAAATGAATTGAATTGAAAACGATTTCGAAATGAAATGAATTGAAAACGAATTCAAATTGAATTGAAAGTGAATTGAAATGAATTCAAATTGAATTAAAATTTGAATTGAATAGAAATGAATTTTTAAAACGAATTTATAAAGAAGAATTCAAATTTGGCTTTGAATGGAAATAGTGTTGAAATGGTTTTGAAACGAAGTTAAAACGATTTATAAAGTTCGTTTTAAAAAGGAAACCGACGAAATATATATAATATATATATATCTATTATATATATAATGGCCTGAATAGAACGCGCCGCGCCGCGGTAGTTCGTGAATTTCGACCATTTATTTCAAACGGACATTGCGGGAGATCCGACCGTCGGATTCTCCTAAAACCGGAACCGTTGGGTTCGTATCGAAAAGAGCTTTCCAATGAATATTAGAAATTTGAAATCTAACGGTTGGATTTGGAATTATGTCCAAATCAAATTCGAAAAAGGTCGCTGTAAGTGCAGTTCGATGACCGTTGTTGGAAATCGATTGTACGGGCCTTGATAAAATTACTAAAAATATCTATAATTTGTGTAAAATTATAATATGTGAATTGGAAAGATTTTGGCTGGAAAATTCCACATTTGAAAAGATAAAAATAGATTTTTATCGAAATGAACTAGTTTTGAACTAGAATTGAAATCAATTTATTTTTAAAATAAATAAATTGAATTTGAAAGTGATTTTGAAAATAATCGATAATTTCCAATACGTGATTGGACTGGAGCTGAATCGAAATTATCTTCGGGATATTTCGATGTTGGATTTCGTGACTATACAAATATTGTTATGGGGATTTGAAAGATATTTTATATCGTTATTTCCAATACGATATTTGTTGGTTTCAGAATTTGGTATTGAATATAAGCCGATATATTTTCTATTCAGAGCCTTGTATTTAATATCAAATGTGATTTGGTTTGTCGTGAATCGTGTTTTTGATGACATTGGTTCTTTAACCCAGTTAAAGGCAGAATATTGATTTTTGAGAAGATTAAAACTAAGTGGAGTTTTAATGAATCTTTAATTAGATTGAAAAGTGAATTGATAATTTAAATTATCAAATCTGAAAAGTGATCGAGAGTGGAGTACCACCAGTTTTGCTCCAAAGCGATAGTTAAATCTTTAATTAGATTTGAACGTGAAATGGTAATTAATTTTACCAATAACACAGTGGTGTTAGATGTGGAGTATTACCAGTTTTCTCCATGGGATATAGGTTGGGATTGGGAAATAAACTAAATAATTACTTCGGTGTGGCTCGTTAATCCCGACTAGTTGAAATGATATCCAAAGGAGGATTAAAGAATAAATTTAGAAGAATTTATCTTGGATAAAATTAATGGGAACCTTTCCCTAAGAATGTGATATTGTGAATAAAAGAATATTCTGAATTGGAATGAGGCGTTTGTTGTGTTTGTGTAACATTCGTTTATTATATACGTGGGTTATTCAGAAAGGCCGGGTTTATACCCATTCTGAATAACCGATTCGACGAGATGTCGAAGATGAAGACGGTGGTTGAAGACCGGAAGTCTTCACATCGTTTGGGTGATTACTGATGATCTTGATTGGGCTGTACACCCAAGATGAGGGAAACAGTCGGTGATCGTCCAGACGTACTTGGAGATCGATGGATATGCGAGGAAAGTGCCTCCGGTTTCGTTCAGACCCAGAACGGACTAGTAAATGGACTGTGTGTCTGACATTGGATTTTAGTCCGTGTGATTGATCTCTATTAAATATATATCTGTTTGGCGGCGGAGAATTTATTCTCTTGCTTAACGCCCTTCTCTGAGACGTACGAGCTCAGGGGTTATATATTGATGGATATCAAGCGCATGGAGTGAATTGCCTGTGTGGCATGCGTAAGTGGCAATTGATCAAGGCTTCTTTTGAAAAGCAAAGTCTTGTGGTTGATGATCAAAGCACGGCCTGTGTGGCATAGCTTTGTGTATAACGTGAATTCGCGAGCCTCACACCTCGGTATGAGTCAAAAACGGGATACGGACCCAAGGAGTGCACGACGTTTCTTTCTAGCTAGGGTGGTGTCAGTGACCTACCAGCCCTGACATTTATATACTTTTCACCTGTGTGGTTGTTGGATACGAGGCGCCTCGGATATAGGTCTGTAAGGACCGGGAAACGTGTGTTCAGGAATTGCCAATCCTCAAAAGTAAGAGAGGACCGGCCTTGGAGGTTCCAAAGGATCATAGTGGGGTCCTGGGACATTTGCTAGAGTGTCTCGAACGCGGAGAGGAGCTTGCCCCTTGCCTCGGCTCATGACGGAAATCCAATTTCCAATACGTGATATTGCGGTTTTAATTGTAGAACTAGTATGGCGACATGATATATGGTACCCATGCCGTCTATGATTGATATTTATGATTGAAATTGTTTTGACACTATACACTTATTGTAGTATCAAATAATGTGTTTTAAACGTATCAAGCATGCTTTGGCTGTTATAAGGGAAAACCCTATCCTCCGGCTTGCGTTGCATTGTGTGATGGGACCTGGGTCTTATAACAGCTTCATTCTTCTTTATTTAGCATTGCGCTGTTTGTTTTATGCACTGGTATTCTTGGGAGGAAACCCGTTCCGTGTTATACGGCGTGGTCCCTTGATTTACCGAACTTTAAAATAAAGAATTATAACTGTTTTAGTTCTCACACCAGTCACATGACTGACCTGGAGTTTATTGTTTTATCCTAAACCCTGGGTGCCCCTATTTTCCGCACGGGCAGCTAGTAGTTTTGGTTTTGCAGATTTATATTCACAGGGTCCTGATTTACAGCTGGAACGATGCTCGAAAAGCTCTGTATCCGTGTATCACTTCTAGTTGTGTTTTTGTATATTTTTCCGCTGCTATGTAATTTATTGTACTCTCTGATAATTGTCGAATGTAATTTATTCATTTATACTCTGTATATTCTCGTATCTGATGGAATTGTTGTAATAACAATGAAATGTTCTTCCGTATGCGTCCTATTTTGTCTTGTACTCAATTCTATCCGTGCTTTCCTTCACGGGGAAGTTCGGGTCGTCTCATTTCCTCATCCCCCACTTTTCCCATACCAGTTTAAACCCGAAGGCTTTAACTTTCACATTCCTGTTTTTCCACAACGTGTATCTTATTTATTTAACTCAAACATTATTAAATTAAATACGATTAACCTACTTAACCTTGTTTAGAATGCTAACTAGTTCCTTTACCCCGCGTTGCTTCTCCTCTCGACGGTTTTCAAACTTCGCTCTCACCATTCCCGTAACTTCTTCCCTCGTCAGTTCGAAAACTCATCTGCTCAACTCGAGTTCGGCATGACCAATAATCCGTGCTCCGTCCAAGCTGTTAGCAAGGATCGCAACCTCCATCGTCCGTTACTGTGCTCAGAAAAAGAACGACCCAATTCCTCACCGTATATCACGGAAATCCGAATATAGGCGTAACTTGATTTTCGAACCCCGCGACCTTTCTGCCACACTTAGTTCAACCCAAATGACCTATGTTGCTTGCGGTCAGAGCCCTAGGCCGTGTCACACTACTGTCAGGTTCCAAGAAAAACGAGCTTAAAGCTTTAGGGTTTTCGAGGTTTGAATGATCGCTGGAGGCGAGGTTTCCATTGCTGGTGGAAAAATGAAGTGGCGGCTGATTTTCCTCTTTCAGAATGTTCGAAGGAATTAGGTTAAGGATCTCCTTTTATAAAGAAACTTCGGATCATTTTCTACCATACGATTTTAAATGGAGGCGCTGTTCTCTTATGGAGCACAGAACATTTTGGGACTTCTATATTTTCAATGTATCGAAACTTCATGGTGAAGTCTCATACCAAAAACAACCACCTATGATCTCTGTTTTTGACAAACTAAGTCAATCCTAGCATAGAAAGATATTCCGGATCTAATGGGACAGGTTTCGTCGAATTCCGACACTATTTGCGAAAATCCCTTAGAAAATATCGATGAAAAACACCGAGCATTAATTAATTAAAATTACAGAAAAAATCCTAAAAATATGAAGCCTTGACGTTTCACTAGACCTCTTCCTAAGGTTTCGTATGAAACTTGTTTCGTTGAATTTCGAGTTCGTTTGACTAGTTAACCATTCAGTTTAGTTTGTTTCTAGTTAAAAACATAGTGTACCGTACTATGAAATATCCTGTTCACGTAGGTACTGCTATGGACAGAAACAAAGAGACCATTTAAATAAGTGACGTGCTCTGGTACCAAAAATGTAATAACACCGGTAGATGGACTCATATTGTGAAACCCCGAAATGTCGATACAGGGTGCCAAATACTCCAAATAAAAAGTTGCTTATTTAATTAATTAAAAATTACCATAAAATTCTAAAAATTAAATTATCACTACTTCCTAAAAGAACCTTGTCTAAATTCAAACTCGATATTCAAATATTTTTAAATAACCGTTATGGCCCGGAATGAATATACCGCTGTTTTTCTGAATATTTAATTTGGACATAAACCAAAATCTACACGATGAAATCTCGATTTTTATCTTCCACTAGAAAGATATACTCCACCAGCTCCACACGTTTCTTGTTTCACAGAAATCTGGCTTAAAACGAATCCTGTACATTCAGTTGAAGTTCGAATCGCCAATTTACGAACTGCAGCGCCATTTCAAGCTCGATTTCAATTATAATAAAATTATACATTCAAACTGACGTCGATTGAATATATTCGCCAATATAATTCAACTCTAAGCTGAACTAAATCTCGGGGATGACCCAGTTCACATTATATTGTCAATTCACTATTTCTGATTATTTCTGAATTAAATATATTATTTAATTATTTAAATTAATTAAATATTCACTATAATTTAATTAAACGACGATTTAATTCCCTACCTCACGATATATATAATTAAATTAATTAATTATAATACCCCTGACAGTACGGGTCATTACATTCTTCCCCACTTAAAATAATTTCGTCCTCGAAATTGCCAAGTTAGAGGACGACCCTATCCATTGGAATTTCTAAGATTTGTTTACCCCTTATTTCTGATTTCGACTGAACCAATTAATATCGACTAAAATATTTATTCATTCCAACCAACTAAAATTTTCAAAAATTCTGAAAAATTTCTAACACTTTAAATTTTCGGAAAATTTCGCCAGCACCTCCTTTGTACTGGTCAATAGGTCAAACTCCAACTCGCCTCTCTGGGCCATCTCGAACCCAAAAGAAAATCAAAGAGCCAAGCGGCTTGCCAATTCGGCTCATAAATCTCATGCTTATATCAAATGTAAACTTGTACCTTTTTGTCGGGTATATCAACTTTATCCCTTACACCTGTTATCAATCCACATATAATAATGTCATCTTAATCAATTTCCAATCTGTTTTTTCCTACAAATCAAACCATAGGCTTATACTCAAGTCAAACTTCATTTTATAATTCAAGTTCCAATCTCAATTTCAAACTCTTAACTCCCCGACCCAATATCATTTCAAAATCTCTATGTTACAAATCCCATTTTATCTTGATATTTTCTATTACAATTCAAATTCCACTTAACTGGGTTCCATTCCAGTTTGCCTCCACAATTTTTATTCAATTGCTTTTAAATTCAAACTTTCTTTTTCCTGGGAGTTTCAAATCACTTTTCCATATCAAAAATCAAAGTATTTATTTCAAAGTACCAAAACAACTTATTTTTCTCAAACCATTCAAAACAAAATCTTTGGTAGTAATCTGTCACTTAGCAGCTCAAAACGAACACTGATGATTTCACGATTCATCATCAGGGTTATTTCCCAGCTACCGAAGTGAGTTCAATACTATAACACTTTCAAAACCCATTTTTAAACATTTCCACCTTGAAATCAATTCCAAATATCATTTTACAATGTTGTAAACAAATTTAAAATCTCCCAGGATCTTAAAATTCACATATATTAAATCCAGATTCATTTACAAACACCTTTCCCATCTCTGGGATTTTAAATTCCAATTCTGATCTAAATTCAGATTTAATTCATTTCAATTTCATATAATTCACTTGTATAAATTCTGATTGGTTACATATAACCATTTCACATTTTATAATCTTATCTGATTATAATTACTACCAACACATCCTATATATGATAATATATCACATATCCATACTGTGTCGGTCCATCGTATTCAAGTGTTTATTTACTCCTACCGATACAGTGGGTCAAACTGATCGACCAGAACTCATAAACTACTCAACCGACGAATCTTCACAATATAAAACAAATTTTTATATCAAATACAAATACGCACTCGTATATATACACTCAAACTCAATCTAGGGTATTACTAACCCTATCTCTACCGAGTCACGCCACAGAGCCAAGGTAATTCTTAACTTAAGCTCTGATACCAACTGTAACGACCCGGATTTTCGGCGACTTTGGTTATCGACATAAGCTCGATGTCGATAACCAAAACATCGAAAAATCCCGGTAATTAATGAAAGAAATTAGAAGGTGAGAATAGATAAGATAGAAACTTAGAATAGAAGAAGAAGAAGAACACAATATCAGAGTAACCCGAACCTCACAGCGGAACGAATAACATATAATAGATAACATAACTTTGAAATATAACAGTTATGTATACAATAGCACTTATCAGAGTACAACACTTACAACACAGCGGAAATAAACTATAGCTATATGGTTCTGAAGCCTCCTGCTCCAGCTCTTCAATGTATCTGCAAATCCCGACTACTTGACTGCCCGTACAAATTTAGGCACCCAAGAGTTTAGGGAAGACAACAAAGTAAACTCCGGGTCAGTCATGGGACTGGTGTGAGTAAAACAGTTTAAACAGGTATATGGGCAAGTAAACGATATCTCATAAGACCACGCCGCAGAACGGAATGGGTTTTTCCCTTATGAGAATCCAAAATATCTTTATATCAAAAACCTTTTGATATTATAATAATGTCTATGTACAAATAGATATCAACTAGCAGAAACGCTTTCATCTCACGTTCTACATATATAGTATACAATCAAAATCGCAAGCACGTATTGGATAATGGATTCCCAACTATGACAAGGTATGGAACCACCTACCAATCAGTGTAATCTAGGAACGATACACTGGAGTTCAACAAGAACATCTTTTAACTCAGCCACACATGACTGACCACTCATTTCGCTTGAGTGTATCGAATGTACATCACCAACGGTTGGGATCAGCAACCGTTCCCGTATATATATGGGACAGCATTGATAGATTTAAGAAACAAATGAATATTCACTAGATAGGTGATTATACACCCTACTTCGTTGCGACCGACTTAGCCATGCTGCCTGCCCGATTTCTGTCATTACCGGAGGATGAGGCTAGAAGCTACGCTTTATCATTACATCAGATTCACTTCGAATGCTACATTGTCAAATCCATCGAAAATCACTAATTGACGTCTACGACAGTACATTACGTGTTAGCTAAAGAAGTTTCCTTCTCCGCTTCCACTCTTGGTACGGTCGAAGAAATCAATGTACGTGACCTTTCTGGAAATACTCTGTCAGACATTCATCCACACAAGTCATCTTCATTCACTTAGAATGTCACATCGTCATACCCGCCAAATCACAAATTGACTTATCCAAAAATAACACGGGTATACAGCTAAGAGAAACGAATTCCTCCGCCACCAAACGTGAATACGTTTGAACAGATCAACTTACGCGATCCATTGGATATACTCTGTCAGACCTTCGTCCATACAAGTTGTCATGGGACTGGACAAACCGAAGGCACTATTCAGTATATCCATCTTAGTCACCGTTATCTAAGACTTATACAATAGCCCTTGCACTTTACTCCGTCTTCAATTATCTTTGGCATATATGATTCGCAACGCTTATGCCAATACCGAGTGGTTCTATGGATAATAATCCAACCGGTCTCTCCATATTAACAACGTTAAAATGGTCAAAACTTCGATAGTCGGTGAGTTAACTATCAAAGAAAAACAAGTGTGCAAACAACGATATTATTTCCAAATGGAAATTTTATCGAACAACCATCATTTAACATAAATCTCTTTAGTTCATTTATTTACTTATCTCCTGTTTCCCTATATTCTAAATTCTTATTTTTATTTTATCAGAAAACATTTCTGATTCTCGTTTGGAAAACATTTCCAAAACTCCTTTACGATCAAACCTTACCATTTCCTAGTTAAGAAGGAAGTCACTCAAGTTGGGGTATAATTACCTCTCAGACCTTAACTGAACAACGTTATAACTTCGAAATGGTCAAAGTTTATCTTTTAATCTTTAACAACTTCTTTACGCCTTTCTCGGATCCAATTTTACTAATCCACTTCTATATTTAAAACATTGGTTATAGCGATAACGTTATAATCCCTTCTTTCGAATTATCTAACTTTAATTATAACTTCTATTCTTATTAGTGAATAATTAACCTAACACTTATTTATTTATAAATAAATAAATCTCTATTTAAACACTGGAAAGTATAAGTACTTTCCCGAATTCGATATAATCGAATTTGCCGAATAACTCTCTTCGAGAAATCTCTATTTGATTAACTCTTCTTCGAATAACCTATACTCGATTAACTCCTTCTCGAATAAATGATATTCAATAATCTCTCTTCGAATAACTAATATTCGATAACTCTTCCTTTCAAATATCTCATATTTGAAAATCTCACTTCGATTAAACTATAATCGATAACTCCCTTCGATGAAACTAGCATCGATGACTCCTTTCGATGAAACTAACATCGATAACTCCTTTCGATGAAACTAACATCGATAACTCCTTTCGATGAAACTAACATCGATAACTCCATTCGATGAAACTAACATCGATTTATTTAACTCGACGAACTTAACTCGACTAACTTAACTTGACTCGACTAACTCGACATACTTGGTTCGACCAATTCGATTCGATTAACTAGGCTCGACTAACTTGACTAACTTAACTCGACTTACTTGGTTCGACCGATTCGATTCGATTAACTAGGCTCGACTAACTTGGTTTAATTAACTCAACTTGATTAACTCCTATCGAATAACTAATATTCGATTTAACTCCATTCGTTTGACTCTAATCGATTAAACTAACATTGATTAACTCCTTTTACTTTAACTCTAATCGATTAACTAACATCGATTAGCTCCTTTTACTTTAACTCTAATCGATTAACTAACATCGATTAGCTCCTTTTACTTTAACTCTAATCGATTAACTAACATCGATTAGCTCCTTTATTCTTTAACTCTAATCGATTAACTAACATCGATTAACTCCTTTCGAATGTCTATATTCGATTAACTAACTTTGAATACCATATTCGATTAACTAACTTCGAATACCATATTCGATTTCTCCTTTCGAATACCATATTCGATTAACATATTCGATTTACTAACTTCGAATACCATATTCGATTAACTAACTTCGAATACCATATTCGATTAACTAACATCGAGTACCATATTCGATTTCTCCTTTCGAATACCATATTCGATTAACTCCTTTCGAATAACATATTCGATTTACTAACTTCGAATACCATATTCAATTAACTAACTTCGAATACCATATTCGATTAAGTAACTTCGAATACCATATTCGATTTCTCCTTTCGAATACCATATTCGATTTACTTTATTCACTTATAAAGATTTCCTTTTTAACAACGTTTTATTTATTTGAAAATATTTACTTTTAAATAACGGTTCTACACTTTAAAAATGATTTCCTTTTTATAATGTTCCCTTTCCATTCTATTCGTAAATGGTTTACAAATATTCCCTTTCTCTATTTTATTCTATTTGCAAATGGTTTGCAAATATTCCCTTTTCAAATTTATTCTTAAAAATATTCTAACTCCTTAAATTCCCGGGAAAATTCGCCATAACCTCCTTTGTATCGGGAGCATCGGGAAAATCCTTAAACTCGCTACACAGGTCTTTCCATTCAAAAAGAAATGTTTTGAATTTATTTTCCTTTTTAAAATATCTCCTATTTATAAATATCCCAATTTATAAATATTCCTTATTTATAAATATTTAAATTTATAAATATCTCTTATTTATAAATATCCCATTTTATAAATATTCTATTATTCAATATCACTTTGAAAAATCTCCTTTATCTACATTTCGGTATGTTATGGTATTCAATCATATCAAATCACGATGTTCAATATCGTCCAAGCACATATAATCTTCACAGATTATATATCACATTATATATCACAATATATAAATCATAGTAAAATAACTGTTGAGGAATCCAGTTGGATTCCTCCAACCTGTTTCCCTGCATCACAGATGTTAAACAATATAGATAACATCACTTTCAGTTCCATATGATATATTCTGTTAAACAGAATCAATATAGAAATTCAACTAATTGACTAGCAGTTCAATCAAACAGTCAACACACAGTAAATCAGACAATTTCTAATAGTTCTAAAAATACAACATGAAATTATAAACTGTTTAGAGTTGGTGAGATTTACTCACAATTGGACGATCATCGTCAATGACGATAACCATCGCTTGATTCAGACAATTTATTTTGCTATAAATTGTAACGAGCTCTGATGGACTTCCAGTCAGTCCCATGTTGTTACTACCGTCCATACGGTCCTGTCGGATCTTGTTTCGTCTGATTTTGATATCGTATGACGAAGTTACACATTTTAGAAGTTTGAATACAATTTTCTAGTAATTAACTAAAACAACCATGTAATAACTAACATTAAATACCCTCATTATCCACTCAACTCCACGTCAGCATTCACCCTCATTCTCCTACCCGACCCGCTCCTCTGTCTCTCCCAACCCAGCAATTTTCTCGAACCATTTCTCAACCCTTTAAACACCTCGTTCTTACTCTCCTTCTCCACCATTTCTTGCTGAATTCAAACACTATTGCTACCAGTCAGCTCCTAATTGTTTCCTCATCCCCCACTTTTCCCATACCAGTTTAAACCCGAAGGCTTTAACTTTCACATTCCTATTTTTCTACAACGTGTATCTTATTTATTTAACTCAAACATTATTAAATTAAATATGATTAACCTACTTAACCTTGTTTAGAATGCTAACTAGTTCCTTTACCCCGCGTTGCTTCTCCTCTCGACGGTTTTCAAACTTCGCTCTCACCATTCCCGTAACTTCTTCCCTCGTCAGTTCGAAAACTCATCTGCTCAACTCGAGTTCGGCATGACCAACAATCTGTGCTCCGTCCAAGCTGTTAGCAAGGATCGCAACCTCCATCGTCCGTTACTGTGCTCAGAAAAAGAACGACCCAATTCCTCACCGTATATCACGGAAATCCGAATATAGGCGTAACTTGATTTTCGAACCCCGCGACCTTTCTGCCACACTTAGTTCAACCCAAATGACCTATGTTGCTTGCGGTCAGAGCCCTAGGCCGTGTCACACTACTGTCAGGTTCCAAGGAAAAACGAGCTTAAAGCTTTAGGGTTTTCGAGGTTTGAATGATCGTTGGAGGCGAGGTTTCCGTTGCTGCTGGAAAAATGAAGTGGCGGCTGATTTTCCTCTTTCAGAATGTTCGAAGGAATTAGGTTAAGGATCTCCTTTTATAAAGAAACTTCGGATCATTTTCTACCATACGATTTTAAATGGAGGCGCTGTTCTCTTATGGAGCACAGAACATTTTGGGACTTCTATATTTTCAATGTATCGAAACTTCATGGTGAAGTCTCATACCAAAAACAACTACCTATGATCTCTGTTTTTGACAAACTAAGTCAATCCTAGCATAGAAAGATATTCCGGATCCAATGGGACATGTTTCGTCGAATTCCGACACTATTTGCGAAAATCCCTTAGAAAATATCGATGAAAAACACCGAGCATTAATTAATTAAAATTACAGAAAAAATCCTAAAAATATGAAGCCTTGACATTTCACTAGACCTCTTCCTAAGGTTTCGTATGAAACTTGTTTCGTTGAATTTCGAGTTCGTTTGACTTGTTAACCATTCAGTTTAGTTTGTTTCTAGTTAAAAACATAGTGTACCGTACTATGAAATATCCTGTTCACGTAGGGACTGCTATGGACAAAAAAAAGATACCATTTAAATAAGTGACGTGCTCTGGTCCCAAAAATGTAATAACACCGGTAGATGGACTCATATTGTGAAACCCCGTAATGTCGATACAGGGTGCCAAATACTCCAAATAAAAAGTTGCTTATTTAATTAATTAAAAATTACCATAAAATTCTAAAAATTAAATTATCACTACTTCACAAAAGAACCTTGTCTAAATTCAAACTCGATATTCAAATATTTTTAAATAACCGTTATGGCCCCGAATGAATATACCGCTGTTTTTCTGAATATTTAATTTGGACATAAACCAAAATCTACACGACGAAATCTCGATTTTTCTCTTCCATTAGAAAGATATACTCCACCAGCTCCACACGTTTCTTGTTTCACAGAAATCCGGCTTAAAACGAATCCTGTACATTCAGTTGAAGTTTGAATCGCCAATTTACGAACTGCAGCGCCATTTCAAGCTCGATTTCAATTATAATAAAATTATACGTTCAAACTGACGTCGATTGAATATATTCGCCAATATAATTCAACTCTAAGCTGAACTAAATCTCGGGGATGACCCAGTTCACATTATATTGTCAATTCACTATTTCTGGTTATTTATGAATTAAATATATTATTTAATTATTTAAATTAATTAAATATTCACTATAATTTAATTAAACGACGATTTAATTCCCTACCTCATGATATATATAATTAAATTAATTAATTATAATACCCCTGACAGTACGGGTCATTACACTCCGCCTCCTCCTTCTCTAGTTCGAGCCTCTCTAACCCCACCCCGCTTCACCAAAACCCTAACCCTAAAGCGCCGATCCCACGCTACAGCACCTCCGCCTGCTCCACCTCAGCGCGTCTCCCTGCCTCCCCATCCCGCCACCGTGAGCACAGCAGGCCCCCCCTTCCATCAAAAAAAAGTGAGTTTTTAATGTTTTATTTTATAGAAATAAAACTGTTTTTTTCCTTTATAAATAAAACTGATTTTTCTATATGTTAAGGATGCGATTTTTAATGTGATAAAGATTAGATTTTTACTTAGGAAAAGGTACGATTTTTAATGTGAATTAAAAGAAATACATGAAGCCTTGATTTTTAATATGATAGAGATTGTTTTTATTTGGAAAAAAAATCTGATTTTCATAGTGAATAAGAAGTAGATCTTTGTGGGATAGAAAGATAGGATTTTTGTTAGAAGGAAATTTAGAAAAGGCGAAATCTTTATTTTTATAAAGGCGAAATCTTTATTTTTGAAAAGGTGAAATCTTTATTTTTGAAAAGGCGAAATCTTTATTTTTGAAAAGGCGAAATCTTTATTTTTGAAAAGGCGAAATCTTTATGTAGAGAATAGCGTGGTATATATAGAATTTTTATCTATATGGTAGCAATGTAAAAATGGAATTTTTATCCATATAGCGTGAAAGTAAAAATTCGATTTTTATATATTAAATAGCATAGTAAAAATTCGATTTTTATATATTGAATAGCATAGTAAAAATTCGATTTTTATATATTAAATAGCATAGTAAAAATTCGATTTTTATATATTGAATAACGAAGTAAAAATTCGATTTTACATATGTAGTGAATACGAGCAGCGAAAGTGACAAAAGGCGAGAATGACAAGATTTCCTGCATTAGAAGATTCGTGAGATTGGGATAGCTATCTGTGAGAATTTCTCACCTTTCAATTTCATTTTCTAATTATATATATATATACTAGGATGCAGACGGTGCTTAGTAGCACCCGACACAATCGTCCACAGACCATGGACTTGTTTGTTTGGTTGTGTAGTTGACTAGTTTATTTGGTTTGAATTGAATTGTTTGGTGAAATGAAATTGATTTGATTGATGTGTGAATGGCGTGGGCCTTCACTAGACCGGGGATAGGGCTAGGCCTCGTCCCGTTTCTAGTATCGTGCCGTTATGCCGCCGAAATTTTCTAAAATAAGTTAGAAAAATAAAAATATCATTTTATTTAAAGAATGAACTGAATAGAAATTCAAAGTTGAAATAAAATGTTTTATCGTTAAAAATTTTTTTTTTTTACGTGGAAGTGAATAAAATATTCATTTACAAACCGGACGGTTTGTTTATGTACACCTATTTGAAAGATATTGAATGGGACGATAAATTTTACACATCGCCCAACTGGACAAATAAAATCTGTGTTTGTTGATTTGAAACCCCACACGGGTGTTGGGATGAAATTTGAAGTTCACTTATCCTGATTGATTAAATATGTCGATCGATTGATTGACAGGCTGTTATAAGCGTTGAATATCTATATTTGATGCTTATACAGTGTAGTGCACTTTGGTTGATGGTTGATTATTTTTCAATGCTATTATATACGTGTGATGTATGAAAATCCATATAATTTACATTATATGGTGATTGATTGGGCCTCACTCCAATTTAGAAAATAATGAATAATATAATATAAATGTTCATGTGTTGACGGTACTCATCCGTTGAGATTAGTCATGTGTTGAACGAATATTTTAACAATAAAATTTACATCTTTATCAATATAATATAAATTTTCATGTCTTGACTGTACTCATCCGTTGAGATTAGTCATGTGTTGAATGAATATTTTAACAATAAAATTTACATCTTTATCAATATAATATAAATGTTCATGTGTTGACTGTACTCATCCGTTGAGATTAGTCGTGTGTTGAACGAATATTTTAACAATAAAATTTACATCTTTATCAATATAATATAAATGTTCATGTGTTGACTGTACACATCTGTTGAGATTAGTCATGTGTTGAACGAATATTTTAACAATAAAGTTTACATCTTTATCAATATAATATAAATGTTCATGTGTTGACTGTACTCATCCGTTGAGATTAGTCATGTGTTGAACGAAATATTTTAATAATAAAATTTACATCTTTATCAATATAATATAATTGTTCATGTGTTGACTGTACTCATCCGTTGAGATTAGTCATGTGTTGAACGAAATATTTTAATAATAAAATTCACATCTTTATCATATATAGAATTAGAAATCAACTAGAAAATAGATGAGATGAGTGGTCTCCTGGATATTAATCTGATGTTGGTTTCGGCCTTCGGGGTTAATATTCAGGAAATCGTTCTCTCACTAAATTACGGTTGGAGTCTGATTCAATATCAAACGATAGATACCTTAATTTTTATAAAATATATTAAATAACAAAAATAGTCACACATGGACAGTACTCATTCGTTGAGATTAGTCGTGTGTTGACAGAAATAAATATTCATTTGTTGATAGAAATATTCATTTGTTGATAGAAATATTTGAAATCGAAATATTTGAAATCGAAATATTTGAAATAGGAATATCTGAAATAGAATATTTGAAAATAGAAATATATGAAGCCGTGTTGATTAGATTAACGCCATTTGGACGTAAACGACATTTATATCGATTTTATTCATTTAAAAATGAATATCGAAAAGTGATTTCGAAATGAATTGAATCAAATAGAAAACCAATTTGAATTGAATCGAATAGAAAACCAATTTGAATTGAATTGATAGAAAACCAATTTGAATTGAATCGAATAGAAAACCAGTTTGAATTGAATCGAATAGAAAACCTATTTGAATTGAGTCGAATAGAAAACCAATTTGAATTGAATCGAATAGAAAACCAATTTGAATTGAATCGAATAGAAAACGACTTTGGAATTGAATTGAATTGAAAACGAATTCAAATTGAATTGAAAGAAAATTGAAATGAATTCAAATTGAATTGAAATTTGAATTGAATAGAAATGAATTTTAAAACGAATTTATAAAGAAGAATTCAATTTTGATTTGAATTGAATTGAAATGGAAGTTGAAATTGCTTTTGAAACGAATTTAAAACTATTTATATAATTCATTTTAAATAGAATCGACGAAATATATATTATATATATTATATATATATAATATAATGGCCTGAATAGAACGCGCCGCGCCGCAGCAGTTCGTGAATTTCGACCATTTATTTCAAACGGACATTACGGGAGATCCGACCGTCAGATTCTCCTAAAACCAGAACCGTTGGGTTCGTATCGAAAAGAGCTTTCTAAAGAAGTTTAGAAATTCAAAATCTAACGTTTGGATTTGGAGATACGACCAAATCAAACTTGGAAAAGGTCACTGTAAGTGCAGTTCGATGGCCGTTGATGGAAATCGACTGTACGGACCTTGATAAAATTATTAAAAATAGTAATAATTTGTGTAAAATCATAAGAAATGATTTGAGAAAATTTGGGATGAAAAACTCCATATTTGAAAAGATAAAAATAGGTTTTTATCGAAATGAACTAGTTTTGAACTAAATTTAAAACCCAATTGTTTTTAAATAAATAAATTAGATTTAAAAAGGGGTTTTAAATAATCGGAATTTCTAATATATTTGATTGGATTTGAAATGGGTTTATCGTGAACGGTGTTTTAAATAACACTAGTTCTTTAACCCGATAATAAATAGAATGTGATTTGGGTTTGTCGTGAACTGTGTTTTAAATAACACCTAGTTCTTTAACCCAGTAAAAGGAGTCTTATTGAATCAGCAATTAGATTGAAATGTGCATTGGTAATCTAAATTATCAAATTTGGAAAATAAGCGAGAATGGAGTATCACCAGTTTTGCTCCAAAGCGATAGTTAAATCTTTAAATTAGATTTGAACGTGAAATGGTAATTAATTTTACCGATAACACCATAGCATTAGATATGGAGTATTACCAGTTTTGCTTCATGGGATGAATAAGTTGGGATTGGGAAATAAAATAAATAATTACTTCGTTGTGGTTCGCTAATCTCGACTAGTTTAGAAAATCATAATCTGGTTTCAAATGACATCCAAAGGAAGATAAAAGGATAAATTTGAAAAAATTTATCTTGGATAAAATTAATGGGAACCTTTCCCTAAAAATGTGATTTTGTGAATAAAAGAATATTCTGAATTGGAATGAGGCGTATGTTGTGTTTATGTAACATTCGTTTTAATATACGCTGGTTGTTCGGAAAGACCGGGTTTATACCCATTCTGAATAACCGATTCGACGATATGTCAAAGATGAAGACGGTGGTTGAAGACCGGAAGTTTTCACATCGTTTGGATTATTACTGACGATCCTGATTGGGCTGTACACCCAAGAGGATGGAAATAGTTGGTGGTCGTCCAGACGTACTTGGGGACGGATGGATATGCGAGGAAAGTGCCTCCGGTTTCGTTCAGGCCCAGAATGGACTTGTAAATGGATTGTGTGTCTGACATTGGATTTTATTCTGTGTTGATTGATTTCTATTAAATATACATCTGTTTGGCGGCGGAGAATTTATTCTTTTGCTTAACGCCCTTCTCTGAGACGTACGAGCTCAGAGGTTGTATATCGATGGACATCAGTCGCATGGCATGAATTGCCTGTGTGGCACGCTAAGATGCAATGATCAAGGCTTCTGTTGAAAAGCAAAGTCTTGTGGTTGATGATCAAAGCACGGCCTTTGTGGCATAGCTTTGTGTATGACGTGAATTCGCGAGCCTCACACCTCGGTATGAGTCAAAAACGGGATGAGGACCCAAGGAGTGCACGTCGTTTCTTTCTAGCTATGGTGGTGTCAGTGACTTACCAGCCCTGACATTTATATACTTTTCACCTATGTGGTTGTTGGATGCGAGGCGCCTCGATATTAGGTCTGTAAGGACCGGGAAACGTATGTTCAGGAATTGCCAATCCTCTAATGTAAGTGAGGACCGGCCTTGGAGGATCCTAGGGTTGCCCAGAGTGCGTAGCCCTGAGACATTTGCTAGAGTGTCTCGAACGCGGAGAGGAGCTTGCCCCTTGCCTCGACTCATGACGGAAATCCAATTTCCAATACGTGTATTGCGGTTTTATTTGTAGAACTAGTATGGCGACATGATATATGGTACCCATGCCGTCTATGATTTATATTTATGATTGAAATTGTTTTGACACTATACACTTATTATAGTATCAAATGATTTGTTTTAAACGTACCAAGCATGTTTGGCTATTATAAGGGAAAACCCTATCCTCCGGCTTGCGTTGCATTGTGTGATGGGACCTGGGTCTTATAATAGCTTCATTTTTCGAAAAAGCATTGCGTTGTTTATTCTATGCACTGGTATTCTTGGGAGGAAACCCGTTCCGTGTTATACGGCGTGGTCCCTTGAATTACTCTCTTTTAAAGTAATATTTTAAATAACTGTTTTAGTTCTCACACCAGTCACATGACTGACCTGGAGTTTATTGTTTTAACCTAAACTCTGGGTGCCCCTATTTTCCGCACGGGCAGCTAGTAGTTTTGGTTTTGCAGATTTATATTCACAGGATCCTGGTTTACAGCTGGAATGATATCCGGAAAGCTCTGTATCCGTATATCACCTTCAGTTGTGCTTTGTATTATTTTCCGTTGCTATGTAATTTATTGTAATCTCTGATATTTACCGAATGTAATTTATTCAATTATACTCTGTATATTCTTGTATTCTGATGGAATTGTTGTAATATACAATGAAATGTTCTTCTGTTTGTGTTCTGATTTGTCCTGTTCTCAACGATCAGGGGTTTCGAACGGTCTAGATCGGTTTAACGACTGATTCAGATCGAGCGAAATTCCGTGTCGTCACAATTATCATTTCCCATCTATCACCAATATATTTACCATCTCTCGTAAACCTTACCTTCAAATTGAATTCTAATTTACTTAATTTAACCATTAAGAAAAATCATATTTAAATCTCTATATTTGCTTGCTAAATCCATTTCCCATCTCGATTGAACACTTAGTTTATAATTACTTTTTACATAATCTTATTTCCCTTTTTGTTAGAATCCTTATTTCAATTTCCAGCATTCGCTTAATTTCATTCCTTAACATTTAAGCCACCAACTTGGTTTAAAAACCCTTTTTATAACCTCACATGGGTTTCTTTATAACCATCCATTTACTATTTACCTTACGAATATCATTATTTAATTCACTTCACTTAATTTAATCATTAAGAGAAATCTTATTTAAATCCTCTCATTTACTTAAAAATCTCTTTTACATTCTCGTTTTGGAACTTGTATTTTTAATCCTTTTATAAAATCGATTAAAAATATTTATTTAAAAATTTCTAATTTAATTACTCGCATAAAATAATTTCAGTTCAGTTATAAAATAATTTATAACTTCAAACTGCGTCGTTTCACCGAACGGTCTCTAAAACAACACATTTTAGGCCATTCACTGCCAATTACCAAATCAACACTGTCGGTTGATGTAACGACCGACACTTTTAATATTTTTATTAAAGTATTTAATTTAAATTTTTGATTTCATTTTATTTATTTAAAACTCAAATGTTGTTTGAACTTATTGAAATAACCATTTTGTTTTATTATATGAAATTAAATTTTATTTTGGTTTTATATAGCGAATGAATTATTTTCATATGAATATAATTTAATGATACAAATTAGTATTTGCCATCTTATTTATTTAATTTATCAAGTTTATTCATATGAAATCGTATTTATTCATAAGATTTTATTTTAAACATTTGTTTCTTATTTTATATACTAATATTGTACAATTTAATTTCGATATTGGTTAAATTTTATCTTTGATTTTATTTCTAAATATTTCTCTTTGTTGAACTGTTATTTTGTATTGATCATTGTTATTGAAAATATCGTTTGATTTTCATTTTCAGTTTCGTTTGCTTATGGTATTTCAAACCGTTCATTTTAATTTCAAACATTCGTTCGCATCCATATTTTGAACGTTCGTTATATTTTTAAACCATTCGTTTATTTCTGTTTGTATTGTTGAACACTTCGATTGCTACTTTGGGATAAATAAATAATTTGAAGACTTTTGTTTCGCTCATGGGTTCATAGGATAGTTGGGTTCTAACATTTGAGGTTCCAATGAACCGTTCAGACTTTTAAATTGCCAAAATTGTTGATTGATTCCAAAAGCTATTTACCAGCTCACGCCATCCCAACTTTGAACGCTTCTTTCTTGGCTTGGGAAATGTTCTTTCTATATATACACTATTATACTGTATAAAAAAAACTGTTCCTTACTTCCTCTTCAAATCTAACTGCTCCGTCCCTTTTTAAACTCCTGACCCTTTTCTTTATTTGGTGAACAAGCAGCTTTTCCCATCAAAAGCCTCATTATTCTACTGCCGCCCGAAGCCTGCCTCCACCTTCCACCTCCTCGCCTCGACCCAAAACCGAACCCCTCTGGCACCATTTCCAGTCAGCTAACCAGCACCCATCCGAGATCCCGTTGGCACCAATATTTCTGTCCTCCCCTCGTCTGCCCTTCTGCCTAGCCCTCGCTGTAACACGCTGAACCCCATCTCGAAGCTCACGCAACTCGCTCACGCCACCTGCACCACACACGTCCTACCGAGCCAACCACAGTCGCCAAAACGCTGATGGATCCGACCCCCTCCAAGCTGTCGCACCCAACAACCCATCCGCCAAGCCTCCGCCTGCTGCCCCATTCCGACGTTACGACCTGCTCCGACCCCGTAAGCCAAGCCGTGACTCCTCCCTGAAATCGCTCTACCATTCACCGAAACCTGATGACACCCCTCACTTCACCACCGACGTTGCCAAACTAGTGCTGAACCCTGCTGCGCTCCTCCCTGAAGTCGAACTCGCGTCTCTTCCCTCCACTGACTTTGTGTGTGTGAGTAGTGAGTGTTGAGTCATGTGTGAACTTGCGGGTGTGTTCGGAATTATCGTTTTCTATAGAAATATTGTTTTGGTGTGAGTATTTATAAAGAAAAAAAACCATTTGGGTGTGTTTTATGAAATGGGGAGTGTATTTGCTAAGTGTTGCCGTGTAGTGTTCAGGTGTGGTTTTGAGCGTGAGATTGTGATGTATTTTCGTTTATGGCATGAATCTCTGTGTTGAGTTATTGTTTCATATTTTTATTTTGACATGCATTGTGTTGTTGTTTGTGTTAGTTAGTATGTGTTTAGTTGTGTGAGTGTGGTAATTATAATACATACAGATTTGTTCGATAAGAATATATATATATTATAAAAGATTTTGTTGTGTTTATATACTATATATATAAATATGTAAGGATTTGTTTTTATGGGTTGTGTAATTTTATTTAAAAACAAAGTATGTGTGTATTTATATAATATTTTATAATCAAATTTATTGATATTATTTTGTGTTGAGTTTTGTGTTGAGTTCATAACCCGTCCCAAACCCGATAGCCGTATCGATCTATTGAAATTCCCCGACCTCCTCCTACAAAAATAAAATATAAATAGAGTTGATTTTTGAGTTGAATCTGTTTAAATCGTACCTGGAAGTCATCATTTCATTTGGCGTCAATCCATCTATTGTCTCGAATCTGTGCCACGAAAGGTGAGTTTATCTCACACCTGACTTACATTTTTCATGGATGTTAGATCAATAATGAACTGTTATATGAAATGTATAGGATTGCTGATAGAAACTGTTTGATTTGATATATATGCACATTTCATATGTGACACGATATACTGATATGACATGTAGTTGCACAAATGATATATATGCTGAGATTGTTGCTATGTGATTGTTGTTTGTGATTGTTGATACCCTAGTTAGGAAAAATCAATAAGGGTTGAAATGATACATACCCGAACAAACATTAGAATAAGGAAAAATCGTTATGGGTTGAAATGATAGACCTAAGCTATTTTTATTGAATTTCTGATCACGGGTTGAAATGATATACCCGTTGAAATTTTATAAATTTCGGGTTGAAATGATAAATATCTGTATCACTTGACCATAGGTAGAAATGTAAATACGAACATCGTTGGTCATGTTTTCGTAACAGAGTAATTTGGAAATTTTGAGTTTAAATAATAATTAAAGATTTTATATTTTTATTTTAAGAAATTTAAACTTGTGTATATTAATATTTTCTTTAAACCTATTTTATTTTATTTTAAATTTTATATATGTTTATAATCTACTTTCTAATTATTATTAGAATTTTACAAACTCATATATATATATATCAATTTTCAAAATTAAATTATCTTTATATATATATTTTGCAAACTATAAACTCAAAGTTGGTTTAAGTAAGATTTTGTGACTTAAGTCGAGGTTTGAATTTCTAATAACGATATTTTATTTTAACATCGAACTCATATGAGATACGGATTTGAATTCAAATTGAATCGAACTTAATGTGACTAAATGTAAATTAGAATATATATAATGTTATATACGAAATTGGTTCTCATGATCATTTAGTTGAATTTTGAAATTTGTAAAATCGAATTTATAAGATGGTTTTAAAACTTATGATTTGAATTTTTACAATATGGAATTTGTACGACTTGAGTAAATAAGATCTGATTTGTCGAATTTGAAATATAAGAGTTTGATTCAAAGTTTAAGTAATGAAATTTAATTTATGTTTCGAGTTACAAAGTATGATACGATTTGTTTTGAATTATAAGAGAAATATGAGATTTTGATTTATAGTGTATGTATTGAATTTGAACCGAAATATTGGACTTAATAAATAGATTTAAAACGATATCCTATAAATGGTAATCTTGAAACAATTGAATTATTGAACTTGAGTTTTGATGAATATATATCAAACCGAAATATTCTTGAAGTTAAATATTTTTGTTTTGATTTAAACGATAACTGCGACCTTTAAGATATGTTTTTGATGTAAATTGTTTTGAATTGAAAGTCGTTATGTGAATATTTTGAAATCGATATAATTAAGCGATATAAATGAGTCGTTTTCAAAATTGAATATAATCGAAGTTAGATATTTAATTTTGATTTCGAAATTCGAATATGAGTTTTCATATAATCGATTTTATAAATTGATTTATAAAATAATGGCCACAATGTGAAAAATGTAAACGTTTGGTTGTTAAAGAGACCGGGATCGGCTATTGTCATACTCTCTGCCAATACCGAAAACCACTTTAACAACTGTGTACGCGGTGGAGTTCCAGAATGAAGGGGATGATTTGGCGAACGACTCTATTTTGTATTTTCATATTAATTACGAGACCCTTACTACCTTGAGTCAGCTTGATGTGGCTAAAACAGGAGCTACGCACGGACCAATTGACGTCATACCTCTTATCGAGCACACTTCTTCGATATTATTCTATTACTTTTGAGATTCAATTTGGGCCCTTTTGATATGGGAGTGTGTCTCGAGGTGGGCGGTAGTTGCGGCTATGCGTTACCACCAGTCCGGCTCTGCAAATGGTGAATCCATCCTGGCATTCCTTGCGTGCCTTTTCACATACCTTATACAAGCCCACTACGATTTTGTTTTGTACTGTTTTATATGGAGTGCCCTCTGATCAACCTCCAGTTTACGGAGGAATTACGGTACTGTATATACTATGGGAATATATAAACGGTGTAAGGGTAATCATGGTAATCCCGCTTACGCTATTTTGATATTTTTACTTTACTGTTAGACACTATTGTATATAGCGTATTATACTATATAGTATTAGTTTGACGGATCCTTAGAGGATGGTGATCCCAAACATCCTCTAAGTTACTGATTGCATTTCATCGAACATTTCATTTGAGTTGATTTACTTCTATGAGAATGTTAGTCCTGATCCGAGTTGTTTTGTTTTGCATTATTGCTCGGGTCAGATTGAGTATTACAGCTTTTGAGATTCACTTTCGGAGTTGGAGTTTATATTGGATTTGCTCACCTGTATCTACCTGTTCAGTTGATCCAGTTCCAGCTATTCTTGTTATTTCAGTTTATATAGTTATCTTTTATTTATGTATCTGGAATTCATAGTATTAGACTTCCGCTGTATTATTTATGTAAACTCTGATGTAAAATTTATTTAGTAGCTTCATGAACTACTATTGTATTTTGTATTTTTCCGCTGCGAGGTATTATATTGCTCTGTATCTATGTCTGTGTTCTGTGATTCTGTGATTTATTCTATTTTACCGCAGAAGCTAATGACAATCTATTGTTTTGGACGTTTCGAGTTGACAGGTTTTGTCAATCGGCACGATCAAAATGGCGGGTCGTTACATTTGGTATCAGAGCTTTAGTTTTATCAAAGCTTTAGCTTATGGGGTAAACACTCATTAGAGATAGGGTAGCGATACCCTAGAATGAGTGGAATTAATCGCAGAATCCTTCTTGAGAGAGCGTATTTTGGAAAGTATAAATGTTTTAAAATGTTTTTAAAATGTTTTAACAAATATTTTGGGATATAAAATTTGTTAATTTTTTTCTCCTTTCTGAAATTTCTCTTCCATTTGAATCCATATTCCTTCGTAGATCATCTTTGATTAGTTTCTTTCGTTCGTTCGTTCAGCCTTTACTCGAATTCTATGACTTATTCTTGTCCATAACAAGGTAAGGATTAGAGGGAGAGTAAATGTCTTCTAGCTAGTTCAATCCTATTCAAAATTGGTTGAAATTAGTATTTTGAAAAGTATAATAATATGATATTTTCTTATAATATGAAATTTTGATACATTTGTTGAATAAATATATATTTGTGAATAACCTTATGTTTTAGGAATACCAATATTTTGTAAAAAAAATATATTTATACTTCCAAATTATTTTAAACTATATATTTGTATGAGATTTTAGATGTATATTTTGTAAAAAATTAATTTTATCTTGATTGAATAATTTTGTTATGTATTTGATTTAATAATATTGTTTGAATATTTAGGTTGAATTTTAATAAATAAATGAGTGGGAGAGATGTAAATTTTCCCCACTTAAATTTTTAATGATTTAAATTATATAATATATGATTTGAAATTTTGGTGTATATTCTGTTTAAATATAGACAGATATTTGGAGTACTTACCTGACGTTAAAATTGGCCTATCGAATACCTAGTGATTTGGGTATACGTCTGATCAACGTATATGTTAGATCCCAGAAGTATTAGATAGATGTAGAGTTACACTCTAGTCGCTTGAAAATGATTCTGGTGATGACCGCGGCATCATCGATATCTATTTTCGGGTTTCGAGAGTGGGATAAATATATATAGCCAATCGAGACGTCTAGTGAATACTTAATACTATTTTGAAATGTTTTAAATATTTTAACTGGTTATTCATATATATATATATATATTTCAAATTATATATTGGTATGTAGATAGATATGAACCATTAGTTTAAATATATTAATTATTTAATTACTATTTCCCAGTTTTTTTTCCTTTTCGGGGACGAAAAGGTTTGAGTAGGGGAGATTGTAACGACCGACACTTTTAATATTTTTATTAAATTATTTAATTTAAATTTTTGATTTTTGATTTCATTTAATTTATTTAAAAATCAAATGTTGTTTGAACTTATTGAAATAACCATTTTGTTTTAATATATGAAATTAAATTTTATTTTGGTTTTATATAGCGAATGAATTATTTTCATATGAATAAAATTTAATGATACAAATTAGTATTTGCCATCTTATTTATTTAATTTATCAAGTTTATTCATCTGAAATCGTATTTATTCATAAGATTTTATTTTAAACATTCGTTTCTTATTTTATATACTAATATTGTACAATTTAATTTCGATATTTATTAAATTTTATCTTTGATTTTATTTCTAAATATTTCTCTTTGTTGAACTGTTATTTTGTATTTATCATTGTTATTGAAAATATCGTTTGATTTTCACTTTCAGTTTCGTTTGCTTATGGTATTTCAAACCGTTCATTTTAATTTCAAACATTCGTTCGCATCCATATTTTGAACGTTCGTTATATTTTTAAGCCATTCGTTTATTTCTGTTTGTATTCTTGAACACTTCGATTGCTACTTTGGGATAAATAAATAATTTGAAGACTTTTGTTTCGCTCATGAGTTCATGGGATAGTTGGGTTCTAACATTTGCGGTTCCAATGAACCGTTCAGACTTTTAAATTGCCAAAATTGTTGATTGATTCCAAAAGCTATTTACCGGCTCACGCCATCCCAACTTTGAACGCTTCTTTCTTGGCTTGGGAACCATTCTTTCTATACATACACTATTATACTGTATAAAAAAAAGCTGTTCCTTACTTCCTCTTCAAATCTAAGTGCTCCGTCCCTTTTTAAACTCCTGACCCTTTTCTTTATTTGGTGAACAAGCAGCTTTTCCCATCAAAAGCCTCATTATTCTACTGCCGCCCGAAGCCTGCCTCCACCTTCCACCTCCTCGCCTCAACCTAAAACCGAACCCCTCTGGCACCATTTCCAGTCAGCCAACCAGCACCCATCCGAGATCTCGTTGGCACCAATATTTCCGTCCTCCCCTCGTCTGCCCTTCTGCCTAGCCCTCGCTGTAACACGCTGAGCCCCATCTCGAAGCTCACGCAACTCGTTCACGCCACCTGCACCACCCACGTCCTACGGAGCCAACCACAGTCGCCAAAATGTTGATGGATCCGACCCCCTTCAAGTTGTCGCACCCAACAACCCATCCACCAAGCCTCCGCCTGCTGCCCCATTCCGACGTTACGACCTGCTCCGACCCCGTAAGCCAAGCCGTGACTCCTCCCTGAAACCGCTCTACCACTCACCGAAACCTGATGACACCCCTCACTTCACCACCGACGTTGCCAAACTAGTGTTGAACCCTGCTGCGCTCCTCCCTGAAGTCGAAATCGCGTCTCTTCCCTCCACTGACTTTGTGTGTGTGAGTAGTGAGTGTTGAGTCATGTGTGAACTTGCGGGTGTGTTCGGAATTATCGTTTTCTATAGAAATATTGTTTTGGTGTGAGTATTTATAAAGAAAAAAAAACCATTTGGGCGTGTTTTATGAAATGGGGAGTGTATTTGCTAAGTGTTACCGTGTAGTGTTCAGGTGTGGTTTTGAGCGTGAGATTGTGATGTATTTTCGTTTATGGCATGAATCTCTGTGTTGAGTTATTGTTTCATATTTTTAGTTTGACATGCATTGTGTTGTTGTTTGTGTTAGTTAGTGTGTGTTTAGTTGTGTGAGTGTGGTAATTATAATACATACAGATTTGTTCGATAAGTATATATATATATATATATATATATATATATATATATATATTATAAAAGATTTTGTTGTGTTTATATACTATATATATAAATATGTATGGATTTGTTTTTATGGGTTGTGTAATTTTATTTAAAAACAAAGTATGTGTGTATTTATATAATATTTTATAATCAAATTTATTGATATTATTTTGTGTTGAGTTTTGTGTTGAGTTCATAACCCGTCCCAAACCCGATAGCCGTATCAATCTATTGAAATTCCCCGACCTCCTCCTACAAAAATAAAATATAAATAGAGTTGATTTTTGGGTTGAATCTGTTTAAATCGTACCTGGAAGTCATCATTTCATTTGGCGTCAATCCATCTATTGTCTCGAATCTGTGCCACGAAAGGTGAGTTTATCTCACACCTGACTTACATTTTTCATGGATGTTAGATCAATAATGAACTGTTATATGAAATGTATAGGATTGCTGATAGAAACTGTTTGATTTGATATATATGCACATTTCATATGTGACACGATATATTCATATGACACGTAGTTGCACTAATGATATATATGCTGAGATTGTTGCTATGTGATTGTTGTTTGTGATTGTTGATACTCTAGTTAGGAAAAATCACTAAGGGTTGAAATGACACATACCCAAACAAACATTAGAATAAGGAAAAATCGTTATGGGTTGAAATGATAGACCTAAACGGTTTTTATTGAATTTGTGATCCCGGGTTGAAATGATATACCCGTTGAAATTTTATAAATTGCGGGTTGAGATGATAAATATCCGTATCACTTGACCATAGGTAGAAATGTAAATACAAACATCGTTGGTCATGTTTTCGTAATAAAGTAATTTGGAAATTTTGAGTTTAAATAATAATTTAAGATTTTATATTTTTATTTTAAGAAATTTAAACTTTTGTATATTAATATTTTCTTTAAACCTATTTTATTTTATTTTAAATTTTATATATGTTTATAATCTACTTTCTAATTATTATTAGAATTTTACAAACTTATATATATATATCAATTTTCAAAATTAAATTATCTTTATATATATATATTTTGCAAACTATAAACTCAAAATTGGTTTAAGTAAGATTTTGTGACTTAAGTCGAGGTTTGAATTTCTAATAACGATATTTGATTTTAACATCGAACTCATATGAGATACGGATTTGAATTCAAATTGAATCGAACTTAACGTGACTAAATGTAAATTAGAATATATATAATATTATATACGAAATTGGTTCTCATGATCATTTAGTTGAATTTTGAAATTTGTAAAATCGAATTTTTAAGATGGTTTTAAAACTTATGATTTGAATTTTTACAATATGGAATTTGTACGACTTGAGTAAATAGGATATGATTTGTCGAATTTGAAATATAAGAGTTTGATTCAAATTTTAAGTAATGAAATTTAATTTATGTTTTGAGTTACAAAGTATGATACGATTTGTTTTGAATTATAAGCGAAATATGAGATTTTGATTTATAGTGTATGTATTGAATTTGAACCGAAATATTGGACTTAATAAATAGATTTAAAACGATATCCTATAAATGGTAATCTTGAAACAATTGAATTATTGAACTTGAGTTTTGATGAATATAAATCAAACCGAAATATTCTTGAAGTTAAATATTTTTGTTTTGATTTAAACGATAACTGCGACCTTTAAGATATGTTTTTGATGTAAATTGTTTTGAATTGAAAGTCGTTATGTGAATATTTTGAAATCGATATAATTAAGCGATATAAATGAGTCGTTTTCAAAATTAAATATAATCGAAGTTAGATATTTAATTTTGATTTCGAAATTCGAATATGAGTTTTCATATAATCGATTTTATAAATTGATTTAAAAAATAATGGCCACGATGTGAAAAATGTAAACGTTTGGTTGTTAAAGAGACCGGGATCGGCTATTGTCATACTCTCTGCCAATAACGAAAACCACTTTAACAACTGTGTACGCGGTGGAGTTCCAAAATGAAGGGGATGATTTGGCGAACGACTCTATTTTGTATTTTCATATTAATTACGAGACCCTTGCTACCTTGAGTCAGCTTGATGTGGCTAAAACAGGAGCTACGCACGGACCAATTGAGGTCATACCTCTTATCGAGCACACTTCTTAGATATTATTCTATTACTTTTGAGATTCGATTTGGGCCCTTTTGATATGGGAGTGTGTCTTGAGGTGGCCGGTAGTTGTGGCTATGCGTTACCACCAGTCCAGCTCTGCAAATGGTGAATCCATCCTGGCATTCCTTGCGTGCCTTTTCACATACCTTATACAAGCCCACTAGGATTTTGTTTTGTACTGTTTTATATCGAGTGCCCTCTGATCAACCTCCAGTTTACGGAGGAATTACGGTACTGTATATACTATGGGAATATATAAACGGTGTAAGGGTAATCATGGTAATCCCGCTTACGCTATTTTGATATTTTTACTTTACTGTTAGACACTATTGTATATAGCGTATTATACTATATAGTATTAGTTTGACAGATCCTTAGAGGATGGTGATCCCAAACATCCTCTAACTTACTGATTGCATTTCATCGAACATTTCATTTGAGTTGATTTACTTCCATGAGAATGTTAGTCCTGATCCGAGTTGTTTTGTTTTGCATTATTGCTCGGGTCAGATTGAGTATTACAGCTTTTGAGATTCACTTTCGGAGTTGGAGTTTATATTGGATTTGCTCACCTGTATCTACCTGTTCAGTTGATCCAGTTCCAGCTATTCTTGTTATTTCAGTTTATATAGTTATCTTTTATTTATGTATCTGGAATTCATAGTATTAGACTTCCGCTGTATTATTTATGTAAACTCTGATGTAAAATTTATTAAGTAGCTTCATGAACTACTATTGTATTTTGTATTTTTCCGCTGCGAGGTATTATATTGCTCTGTATCTATGCCTGTGTTCTGTGATTCTGTGATTTATTCTATTTTACCCCAGAAGCTAATAACAATCTGTTGTTCTGGACGTTTCGAGTTGACAGGTTTTGTCAATCGGCACGATCTAAATGGCGGGTCGTTACAGTTGATTTTAGACACAACACTGGTGAATGTATATTCAACCATCATGCTCATACAGGTTTTACAACCATATGGGGTTCAAACAGTTCAAATATCAACGATATAAAACAAACAAACAACATTTGTAAATATTGAGGAATCCGGTCGGATCCCTCCAACCTGTTCTTCCCTGCATCACAGCTCGTTATAACATTCCATGATAATATATGAAATAAATTTCATATAATCGATTAAATCAAATAACAGCATCCATTCAATCATAACAGTCAATAGCAACCAATTTATATTTTTAAAGGTAAATTATATTTTAATATGAATTTACCACATTTCAGAACTCCAGAAGGTGTGAGAATTAACTCACCAATTTTGTTTCTGACGTTGTTGCGTTGTTTTACATAGTTTTAAACTGGGTTTAAAACTACATAAAATTTCCATGGCCTTAGAATCGCTTTATTCTAGCTCGTATACGTCGGCGCTGTGATTACAAACCCATCGGTTCCAGTTTCTTCCAATTCTTACTTAATTGGATCCACGTCATTCCTTGTACTAATGCATTTTCTTCCTTTCCAGGCGAAATTTCCACTAGCTTCTTCATTAGCTAACCAATCCTCCCTTCCTGTTGTTTAACCGTAAAAGCACACTCGCCAACTCTTCACCATGTTTTCCCTTTTTCTTCTCAACTGTGCTACCGAATAATTGCTTTCACCACCGTTCCACGTTCAGCCCTCCCAATTCTCCAGTATTTCCACGCAAGGCACTTTTTTTTCTTATACAAACCGAAACTAACATTCTTCCTTTACATATAAATTTCCTTCCACATTAACACACAGCACCTCCACCCTTCTCTATATTAACCAACCTCATACCTGCGCTCAAAAAGCACCCTTCCCATGCTTCTTCTGTAGGTTCCAGCGCAAGGCCCAAAGCCAAAATAAAAGCACAACCACCCAAGCTTTTTCCCAACGTACAGATTCACGCCCTGACCCCTCCTTTGCTTTGAACCATCTCGCATTCTTCTTCTTCTTCTTCTTCTTCTTTTTATCTTTTACCGAATAAAAGGAAGGACCTGGACCTTGTTAGCTAAACTATGGTGAGAGAGGAGATGGATCCTTTTCCGCAGTGAAGTATAGAATGGAAGCAGGTATTTCGGAAAGAATGGAGATTTGTTGAAGAAATAAAATAGCTTTGGTTGGCTTGCTGGGGTACAGAAAAGAAAATGGAGCCGGGTATTATATAGTGGAAGGGTAGAGGAACTTGCACATGGCTACAGCGATCCATCAGAACGAAAAGAAAATGACAGATGCATGTGATGGCAGAAGGAAGTGGCAGAACACATGCGTTTTCTTTTCATTTACATAGTTTTAAATTCAGACGCGACTAACGATTTTTTTTTTTTTTTTGAAGGTGACAAACGATATTTTGATGAAGTATATAAAAATATAATATTTTATTATTAAACGATACTTTGTCGTGAAGTATCACACCAAAACCACCACAAATGACTTCCGTCTTCTGATAAAAAAACCAATATCTATGTAAAAAGGTATTCCTATCCTAATGGGACAAGTTTCGTCGAATTCCGATATCGTTTGAAAAAATTTCCTTTATAAAACCAGAAATGAACACACGTTTTAATTTTCACGGTCACTAGATAAATCAAAAAAAATTGAAACTTTGAAATCTTAAAATAATTCTTCAATACGAATCCAACGGCACTAGTCTCGTCGCATTCTGAGACTGTTTCCCCGGTAGGCTATTTTTAGGCGTACCGCAATGCCAATTTTAACGCCAAAATACTCGGTCTCTAAAAATAACAAACCATATACCTACCCTGACTCTAATCGACGATACGAACTCAACGGAATTGGTTTCACGGCTTAATTTGATCGTCTGCTCATATTACACTCAAATCTCCCTTTGTTAATTTAATTCGCGTTATAGAGATTGAACGAGCGTTTATGGCTACCGTGGTCACACATGACATCGGTTTGCCACGCCATTCAACACCGTACAATAATTTCACGTTACGGTCCCAATGAAACTTATTTTGTCGAAATCTGAGCTCGTTCGCAAAACGGCCATTTTAACGCGTATATTTTAAATAACGATTTTCATAGCGACTATTTCAAAATTTGATTTGGCCATAAAACAAAACCTATGATACAAGAACTCGATTTTTCTGCTTCATTAGAAAATTATCATCAATACGGTTCTAACGTTTCTCGTTTCATAGAAATCCGACTTATATCGGATCCAGTACGACCAATTAAAATTCAAATCGCCATATTATGAACTACTGCGCCGCTGCAGCTCGTTATATAATTTAAATTATAATTCAACATTCAAACAGCGTCTACTAAACGAAATCGTAATTAAGATCAAATATAACTTAAATGAATCTTCCCATATTATCAAATCATATAATATTTCAAATTCAGTCAACTTCGACCATTTCAAAATTAAATCCTTATTTATATTAAATAAACTAATATAATATTCAAAGTTATTAAATTCAAATTACTTAAAAATCCCAAAATCGATATTTAAACCAAATTTAAATATTTAATTAAACGATAAAAACCTGGGTCGTTACAGTACTTTTAAAACAAATCATTTGATACTATTATAAGTGCATAGCGTATAAAAAAACTTCAAGTATAAATGTATTAATCATAGACGTCATGGATATCATATATCATGTTGCCAATACTAGGCTCTACAATCAAAACCGAAAGTCACGTATTGGAAATTGGATTTCCATCATGAGTCGAGGTAAGGAATGTGCACCTCGCCGGCTTCGAGACACTCTAGCAAATGCCTCAGGATCCCCCACAGAAGACCCCTGGATCCTCCAAGGCCGGTCCGCACTTACGTTAGTGGACTGGCAATTCCTAAACACATGTTTCCCGGTCCTATAGGACCTATATCCATTGGCTCTGAAGAAACCGGTACATCTGAGGCTCCTCGCATTCCAACAACCACAAAGGTAAAAATAATATAAATGTATGGGCTTGCAAAACCCCGACACCATCCATAGCTACAAAGAAACGTCATGCCTTCCTTGGGTTCTCTTATCCCATTTTTAACTCATACTGGGGTGTGAGGCTCGCAAATTAACGCTATACATAAAGCTATGCTATATTAAAGTCGTGTTTTGATCATCAACCACATGACTCCGCTTTTCAACAGAAGCCTTGATCATTTGCACCTCAGCATGGGACATAGGCATTTCATGCCATGCGATTGATATCTATCGATATATAACCTCTGAGCTCGTACGTCTCAGAGAAGGGCATTAAGCAAGAGAATAAATTCTACGCCGCCAAAAAGATAAATAATTAATAGAAATCAATCAACACAGAATAAAACCCAATGTCAGACACACATCCATTTACAAGTTCGTTATGGGTCTGAACAAAACCGGAGGCACATTATTCGTCGTCCCATATGTCCAATATAGGAGAGAGGTCCTCGCATATCCGGGTGATCTCCAAGTATGTATGGACAATCACCACTTATTACCTCGTCTTGATGTACAGTCCAATAAATACATCAGTAAACATCCAACGGAGGGGAAGACCTCCGGTCTTCAACCACCGTCTTCATCGTCGAATCAGTTATTCAGAATGGGTATAAACCCGGCCTTTTCGAATAACTCATGCAAATAATAAACAAGTGTTATAACAACACAACATTCTCTTCATTCCAATTCTGAATATTCTTTTATTTAAATATTCATATCTTTTGGGAAAGGTTCCCATTAATTTTATCAAAGATAAATTCTTTAAATTTATTCTTTAATCTTCCTTTGGATATCAATTCAAACCATATTAAGGTTTTCCAAACTAGTCAGGATTAGCGCACCTTACTGAAGTAATCATTTGTTTAATTTCCCAATCCTAACTTATTCATCCCATGGAGCAAAACTGGTATTACTCCATTTCTAACACCGTGGTGTTATCGTTAAATTAATTACCATTTCACATTCAAATCAAATTAAAGATTTAACTATCGCTAGGAGCAAAACTGGTGATACTCTATTCTCGATCATTTTCCAAATTTGATAATTTAAATTATCAGTTCACATTTCAATCTAATTAAGGATTCATTAAAACTCCACTTGGTTTTATTCTTCCCAAAAAATCAATATTAATGATTATTTAACATTGGACAGACAAACATATCGCATCGACAATCTGCACTGCACTATTGATTTCTATCGATATATAACCTCTAAGCTCGTACGTCATAGAGAAGGGTTTTAAGCAAGAGAATAAATTCTACGCAACCAAACATATATATATATATATTTAGCAGAGATCAACCATACAGTTCAAAATACAATGTTAGACATGTATTCCTATCTTTAACTGGGTTAAAGAACTAATGCCGTTTAAAATGCAGTTCACGATAAACCCAAATAACATTCCATTAGTTATGGAATCTTCACGGAAAAACAAATCAATATATAATCGATATTAATTTCAGACTAATAAGATAAATGGAATAACGACAAAGCCTTTTAAATTCCATATGTATCAACAGTCTTCCTCCACGGTAGTTCACTTCGATTATTATCAAATCGAATTCCATTCAATTCCAATTTAATATAACTTTACTTCGGAAAATTCCTGTTAAATCTTAATAAAAAGATTTATAAATTCCAAATAACATTTAACTGTAAATCGGGTTAAAGAACGAATGTCGTTAAAAACACAGTTCACAATAAACCCAATTCACATTTCATTTTCAATTCCAATTAAATGTTAATTAATTGGTAATTCTCCTTTAAATCTTAATTAAAAGATTTATTCTTTTCACACTAGGTTTAAGAATGGTGTTTATAAAGACACCATTCACGACAAACCCAAAATTCAATTCTATTCAATTCCAATTAAATATTAATTAATTGGTAAACTCTTCTAAATCTTATTTAAAATATTTAATCTTTTCTCAACTGGGTTTAAGAATAGTGTCATTTGAAACATAGTTCATGACAAACCCAAAATCCAATTTAATATTAAATACAGGGCTCTGAATACAAATTATATCGGCTTATATTCAATATTGAATTCTGAAATCAACAAATATCGTATTGGGAACAACGATATACATATCTTCCAAATTCCTCCATATGATTCATATAATCACGGAATTCAATATCGAAATATTCTGATGATAATTTCGATTCAAATCCATTCCATTTCGTATATTGGAAATTCTGGTTATTTTTAAAAACATTTCAAATCCAATTTATTTATTTAAAAATATAGGATTTATAACTCTAGTTCATAACTAGTTCACTTCGATAAAAACATATTTTTATCTTTTCAAATACTGAATTTTTCATCCTTATTCTTTTTAATACATTTATTATGATTTTACACAAATTATTTATATTTTTAATAATTTTATCAAGGCCCGTACAGGTGATTTCCATAAACGGTCCTCGAATTGCACTTACAACGAACTTTTCCCAATTTGATTTGGATATAATTCCAAATTCAACCATTAGATTTCAAATCTCTTGCATTCGTTGGATATCTCTTTCCGATACAAACCCAACGGTTTCGGTTTTAGGAGAATCCGATGGTCGAATCTCCCGTAATATCTGTTCGAATTCAATGGTCGAAATTCGCGAACTACCTCGGTGCAGCACGTATAATATATATTATATATATATATATATAATATATATATATTATACTTATTTCGTCGATTTCCATTTAGAATGTATTTTATAAATCGTTTTAAATTCGTTTTCAAAACGATTTCAACTTCATATTCAATTCCAAATCAAAATTGAATATTCCATATCATTAATATATAAATGATAATATTATGATAATATTTTCAAAACATTAGATTTTGAAATCACTTCCTTTTCGATATTCATTATAAAATAAATAAAATCGATATGAATACCGTTCACATCAAAATGGAATTAATCTAATTAACACGGCTTTATATATTTAAATATTTTCGTGTTCATCCCAAATTGGACATCAAAATCAGATTTTGATCTTTTATTGAATATTATTTTAAAATGTTCATTATTTTAAAATATTCGTTATTTTAAAATATTCATTCTTTCTGAATTGGAATCAGACACAGTCAATTACCATATAATTTTATTTGTGTGGATTTCATAAACACGTGTACACACCAACAATCAAACACAGTCAACCATCATCCACAGTGCATTACACAACTGCATAAGCGTTAAATATAAATAATTAATGCTTACAACAGTCTATCAACCCATCGATTGACATACAACTAAATAATGGGATTAGTGTATGTCCAATATCATCTCAATACCCATGTGGGGTTTCCAAACAACAAATACTGATTGTTATTTATGCAGCTGGGCAATGTGTAAAATATATCGTCCCAATCAACATCAGTCAAATGTGTGTACGTAAATAAATCATCCGATTTGTAAATGAATATTTATTTTATTCATATACATGTTAAAAATTATATTTTTAACTATAAAATATTTATTTCAATACATGAATATTATCTTCCATTTCACATAACAATCACAATCAATTTCCACAACACAATACAATCAAATAATTAATCCATGGTCTGTGGATGACGGTGTTGGGTGGTGCTAAGCACCATCTGCATCCTAGTATATATTTTAACTAGAAAATAAATCAAAGTGCGAAGTTCTCACCATGAATTCCACTCCTCCATTCTTTATTTCTGAACAGTCTGGATTCCATTTTGCTTCAATCAGTTTCATCAACGTCTGTTTCACGCGGTTTATATTAAAAATCATATTTTTAACAATGCTACTATATATATAAAAAATCACATTTTTATGATGCTACACGTAGAGAAAAGATTATATTTTTATTTCGTTACATGTATATAAAAGATTATATTTTTATTTCGTTTCATGTATATAAAAGATTATATTTTTATTTTGCTATATATATAAAAATCAAATTTTTATCGCTACTTCATATATATAAAAATCGAATTTTTATCGCTACTTTTAAAATAAAAATCACATTTTTGTATCGTTGTTATATATATATATATATATATATATATATATATATATCACTTCTTTTTTTCGAAAGTTATGTATGTAAAAATCACAACTTTATATGTTATATATATAAATAAAAATCAAATCTTTCCTATTATAAAAACCTAATCTTTTCCTTTTAAAAAAATATAATCTTTTCATATCTGAAATTCTCATCTTTAGATTAACTTATAGAACTTATCTTTTCTACATTAAAAATCTATGCTAGTTTCATATTCAAAAACAATATAAATTTTACATTCAAAAACAATATAAATTTTATATTCATTTACAATATAAATTTTATATTCATTTATATATATAAAAAATTACTTTCCTAAACAAGGTTATATAATTGAAAAAAAATTAGAAATTTTCCTAATTACTAAATTAAATAACCATTTTTATATAAAGGAAAACTTACCTTTGCTGAACTAAGAAGGCGGAGGGGATCGGAGGCGGGGTAGGCGGCACTGAGCGTCGTAGGTGGTGAGGGGAGGCGGCACTGGGCGGTGGTGGCCTTGAAGTGGCGGCGGTGGCCTTGAAGTGGCGGCGGTGATTCGTTTTAGAGTTTGGAATTCGATTTTGGGGAGGAGGGAGGAGAGAGAAGGTGATGGGGGGTGTTGAAGGGTGGCGCGACTGGTGGGACCCTCCGGCGGCGGCGCGGTAGCGTAGGGGGCGACAGGGTATCGGTAGTGGTTTTTTTCTTTTTTTTATTCTGAGTTTTGAACAATGGGAGGATAAGGGGCTTGTCTAGAAAAGGGGGAAGAATATATATATTTTATTATTTTATTATTTTATTTCCATAAAAAGTACGCCTTTCTTTTGAACCCCTAATTGAATCCACCGACTGTCATCCATAGCTAATTACCCCTATTCTGAATGCAATGGGATATGATTCATACGTCAATTCGACTGTTATGATCAGTTTCCATTAAATATAAAATATAAATCAATATATTTTAAATTCAAATGCACATTTTAATTTACCGGTGCCACATACTAGCTCCGAAAATTCCAGAAAAATAAATCTAGCTATGGTTTGACGATACGGTTCTAACAAAACTAATTTCTTCGAATTTGGAGACCGTTTGAAAAACATTCATTTACCAGCCGATTAAATTCAAACTTAAATGACCAAACACGTTTAAATTCATCACGCTCACATGTTAATTCCAAAAATTCAAAAATTGGAATCTAGCAATAATTTAACATTCCAAATCCGAAAAAAGTTGTCTCGTCGAATCGGAGGTCGTTTGCAAAATGACCATTTTTAAGGGCTATATTTCCATAGCGACTATTCTGAATTTTCAACTGGGTATAGCTTTTTATTCCTACTATGAAATTTGGATTTTTCAGATTCTTTGGAAAGATATTTTCATACAGATTCAAATATTTCTAGTTTCGCTAAAATCCGGTTTATTTTGAATCCTCGCATTTCCAATTCCTTCTGTAAATGAAATAAATATTTATATTCTACCTTTGATATAAATACATACATATGTTCTAATTCTATTCAAAATAAATTTCTAGTCATTATTATTTAAAATAAACCATTTTAAATATTCAAAATTCATTAAAATGCCTGAACAAAAAATTTAAATTGGTTTTGATTATCCGGGTTGTTACAGAAATTAAAGCAATGAAAAATGGTTTAACTAGAATTTAAAAAATATATTTTGACAATGAAAAAACTAATTTCATTCGACTAAAAAACTTCAATCATAATTTTAATTTTCTAATATAGGTTCTAGTTAGATCTAAATTTCATTTGAACACTCCTATAAATATTGATAATACATAATAAGTTGTATATTAAGGGATCAAGCAGTAAGTTTTTTCATTACTCTCTTCAAGTCCTAGCAATGGGCATAGTTATATTCACATTATTTTTAAATACATAGATTCGACAATGATACCCTAAATTTGCAAGTGTCATCTAATGAGTGCTGCATTCTTATGACTATGACTTACTAAACAAAGCATTATTATTTATGGTAGAGCTATATTGCATAATTTTAGAAGATCCAATTCGGTTAAAAAAAAAAATTGGCAACCTTTAGCAACATTATATAAGTTCCAAAATGTAATTTGGTATATTTTGTAAAGTTTATGTCAAGGTTCATGAATGATGTGAATAATTTTTTTAGGCATTTACGAATGTTATTATTATCAGGTTATTTTTTGTTAATGCGAGTGATTCTTGTTATTTGTACAATTTTTTTAATCGAAAATCTTCATCGATAGGTCTGTTCCATAGTAATGCATAGTTATATTTTAGTAGAGACTTCTGAAATCCTACAAAAATTTGTAAGAAGTATTATTACAATGGATAAAAATTGCCGTAAAGGACCTACAATTGGCACAAGAAAATGTAAAAACTTTACTATAATGATGCCCAGCAATGGTTGAAGACATATGTAAAATTCACCAACTCAGTTACAACTTTTCGCATTTTGGTGCCTACACAACTAGTATTAAAAGCTTTTTATAACTTGCATTGCCCTTTGCAAAAGTGGTTTTGTTGCAATGTTCGTACGTTAATAAGAAAATTAAATTAATCTTCCTTTTAATTAATGTAAAAATACTTGAACCTAAGCTAGTCATAAATACAATACATTTCATGGGTCAGGTGCAAGGGAATGATTATGGTATATTTTAGAAATTAGTATTGACATTGTGGCATTGATCCCTAGCTAGTCATAAATATAATGAAATTCATATAAGTTAGGTGCAAGGGAACAATTATAGTATATTATAAAAATTAGTAACAACATTATGACATGCATATAACATTTACTCTCTAGACATTGAAACTTATGTTACATTCTATAAGGGTGCATGCTTCAGTGCATTTATCATTTGGATATGAAAATATTACAACACAAAAGAAAAGCCATTAAAATGTAATACAATATCTTGTTTTTTTTCTTGGCTTATCTAGATAAGGTAGGTTTTTTGAGCATTTAATAAATACATAGGTAAGTGGATCGTTGTTTAGTAGATTTCTTTAGAAATACAATAATAGGTAATAGTTTGCCAGATTATGTTTAGTGGGCATTTATAATAATTTGTATTGTATTTAGAGGATAAAATTTATTTTTGAAAGAATATAATAAATTTTCAGTGCATTTATTTCTTAAAATATGTATTGCCCCTAATTCATTCATTTATTAAATTTTTGGGTATCACTATGTATCATTCATTTTATAAATAGTGTTGTTTATCCATTACAATTTATACAAGAAGACTACCTGGTTAATAATTCTAGAAAAAAAATAATGGGATCAAATTCAACTAAGAAAAGTTTTGCTTTCATTTTCATTCTTTTTATTTTTGTTTCCCCAAGTTATGCTGGGATCTGCACAACCCTATGCAAACCGTTATGTTCATTAGTGATACACATATCAGCTATTTGTAGGCCAACTTGCGAAGTCGGTTGCCATATCAAATGGAAACGTGTTCCATGCGTTATAGGTTGTGTTGCCAAAAAATGCATACATATTCCTGGTAAGAGAAATTTATATATATAATTTGCTATTAACGTGCTGATTTGTTTACTACTACTTTTTCATATCTTTAAAGATCCTAGTCAATAATAAGTACATTATTTATGTATAATATGCATTTTTAACATTAACTTGTTTAGAGAAATAAAAAAAATAGAAATTTAGATCTTATTTTTGCAATTGTAAATTTAGCCTTTTTTAATATAAAATTTTATGTAATATTTAACATATGCCTCTATTTTTTTGTGTTTTTGCAGCTGAAGACACATATAATATTATTAGTTGTGCAGAGAGTTGTGGCAAGGAATGCAGCTTATAATGAAGATACATAATACACTGGTTTCCTTTTCGTTTATTTATGTGTGTATGGATGAAAATGTATCTTTATATTTGATGGAAGAAAAGTTTAGTTTGAAAATTATGCACAAACTATGAGATTACATCTACATGGTAGTGTATTAAACATACAATATTTAGAAGATCTCCATGTAGTTTGTGTTTAAATATTTTATATTTTTGAATAATTTCTAAATATGTTTATACTATCAATGTTTGAGAAAATTACTTCCTACTTAAATATGAATTCTATTTATAATAAGGGATATTCGTTTATTATATTTACTCTATTATTATATATTATTTAAGGACTTGGTTTTGTACTCTGAAATTGGCATTAATACGATCACAATATTCCCATGTCAAGTAACAAAATGTCCAAAATACAAATAGTTAGAAAAAAAGGAAAGAATAGAATGTCATAGTGTAACGAATAATATAAAATATACAACAGTCATTATAAGAAGAAAACCAAAAATTCATACACATTTTAGTGCACCAGCGTATAAAACAAAATTTGGGAGTTATAACAACTTATCCCCATAAAATTTGATAATCTCAAATAATGACATATACAATGGAATAATACGGAATATGATAAAATGTTTTAGATCTCATCCAAAAGTAATCTAGAAATATTTTTAGCCTGATGCGAGAACTATTGGAAAATAACTCCCAAGTCAATATAGAAAATAAGCATGAGAAAACCCTAGTAACAAGAAGCTTATTTCGCTCAGACCATATTTGATAGTTGCAATCAAACTAACATGAAACATCATATGCAATTTCCGGAGGAAAATACTTATAAGCCTCATTTGAATTAATCCCTTATTGATTAAATTTTTATAATTGATTTCTCCCTAAATAAATTTTTAACACACCAGTATAAGTACATATTAATACAATACATAAGTAAGTTTTCTTTCCAAAGCATAGTTAGTGGGTTAAAACAGATGTTGTTTAAATATTTGGTTATTCAAACCATAACCTCTTATTTAGAACATAACCTCCTAAAGTAAACAAATCTTCCGTGAAACAATGTTTATAATTAAAAACATCAATTTATGATATGAAACTTATTGTCCATCAAATAATAATGAAGGTTTTCTAATTGGCATACTATTAACTCTCAGACCTTGGTTCGATAAGACTCTTACGTTCATAAGATTCATCTTGGATGGACAACAGACTGTAAATTTTTTAACACGGTTAACTGACTCGTTTGTGCATATGGAAATAAAGCCACCTTTACGTTCAACTTAATTAATCATTGGTTAATATATTGGGTTGAGCATATGGAAACAAAGCCACCATTATGTACTACTTAATCAATCTTACACACTGAAAACATCAACAAACATGAAAAGAAAGATTGATGGCACTGCACTTTCATATGACAATATCAGTTTATGGTTTGATCCATTCACAGGTTTATACAAATTCATCAGAATCTATTCTCGCCCAATGGTTGGTTCCCATTAATGTGAGATTCTTGAAACAATAGTTTTGTTCCAAGGTTATTGTAAAATCATGGGAAAAATTCTTTGTATGCATGATCTTGAAAACCAGGTTTTCTAGAATGGAGCCATCCATCGGGCTAGGATTGAGCCATTCAGGGATAAGCTACTACTTTTAATGTTGTAAACTTGTAATTAAGGAAGAGAAGTTTAAAAACCTAGCACTAATTCTAAAAGACGTATTTGGAAATTTTGGTATTACCAATTACAAAGCATAAGATAACTTAACTTTAGGTAAAGAGAATGGTAAGCTTTATGTACTGCACTATTGTTGCATGAGGAAGTTTTTGGATGGATGGAGGTTGAATGAAAGAGAAATGCATAGCATTTTAAATGTTGTATGCCATATAAGTATTGCATGGATTCTTGGCAATGAACTATGCTATTTGATGGGTACATATTATCTTCCACACGTGATTGGGATTGTAGACAGTAAGGTTTTGATACGAAGCAGAAAGTATAATGAAAGGATTTACATCTACGATTTGCTTTGTAAAAGAACTAGTTATGTGACGGCCCGCCCCGCACCAACCGACATTTACTCCAAAGGTGCGCTGTACACATGTCCAGTTAGCACGGAACGGGTCATCAGAAGGAAAGGGAAGAAGATAATGAACTAACAAGGAACCTGTAGAATGTCACACAGCGCATAGAACAAAATATAATAATAAAATACTTGACATAAAACAGGTGAGACAGCGCATAAGCTGAAAAACCTAACATAGCAGCGGAAAATCCAAGTACAGCTTATGATCCAAAGTTAATATTATTACAACTTTTCAAACTGTCTCAAAAGCAAAAGCAAGATAAAGGAGGTACACTACTAAGGCCCAAGTAGCGACCACCAACGACACAGGGAGAATATCTATACATCATACGTGGAAGCCTCCTGCTCGCCTCTGAATCAGCTACTCTCGCCTCACCAGCTAACCTGTCTCTAGTCTGCTCGTGTGAGCACCCAGAGTAATAAGAGTAGACATAAAACTCTGGGTCAGACATAAAGCCTGGTATGAGCGATAAGCATCTAAACAGAACAATAACAGGTAGACTAAAACATACCTGAACCTGGACCTGCAACCAAAGAGTTAGCACTACATACTGTACAACACTCTAAGGTGTCAATTCAAATGGTATAAGGATAACGGGGGTGGGGGTGTGCATGTCATAGTGATGGCAGACAATCAAACATAGCAACCATCCTCACATCTCTCACTCAGTACGTAAAGCATACGATGTTCACCACTTCGATCACCCAACATTCCTTGCTACGATCACTTTGCCCCATGAAGTCATAAATGGCTTCACTGCACTGATAACGTAGCCACTAATCCTTCTCTATGTCCACTTTCCCCATGGAGTTATTCACCCCATCTGCGCGGTCTCATAGCCATACCAATCCTTTACTATGTCCACTCTGCCCCCATGGAGTCATAATGACCCCACTGCACTGGCTCATAGTCTTACTACGCATCACTTTGCCCCTCAAGTCACAATGACTCTACTGCATTGATAACGTAGTCTTGCTACCATCACCTTTCCCCTCGAGTCGTAATGACTTTACTGCACTGATAAGTAGCCCATCATCCATTTTTAGTGGTGAATCGAAGTTATGAACGTCGACAACTCCTTAGCACACGTCCCGCAGCAAAGCCCAACCATGAAGTGAACTCATCGGTTCCCAACTGGATCCTGAGCTCTAACTTCCCATATTGGACTACCTTTGCATCTCGGGTTATTGATCAATACTGGGTCGGGTCGGGTTTCCCTACTAGCCATCGGTTCGGGTCGGGTCCTCTACTTTGAATTGGTTCGGTTCGTGGTCTTCCTCTGGTAACGGTTCGGTTCGGGTTCACAACGTTACATCAGTTCGGGTTGGGTGTCCCACTTCGGGTCGGGTCGGGTTGCCATCTCCCATTCAGTTCGTGCTCCAGCTCCTGTAGCCTCGCCTGGTCCCGTTCCCCATTCAAATCCGATCTGATCCCTTCGCCTTACTCCAGTCCGAGCCCTTCGTCCTTAAGTCGATCCGATCCGTGCCCTTCGTCCTTAAGTCGATCCGATCCCCAGCTTAACCAACATGGCCTTCCTTTTTGCCAAGCCTCTCAAGTGTTAAGTTCCGATCCGATTTGGATGTCCTTGCCCGTCCACTTATCTGATCCGAGCCCCATATCTGATCTGATCCGGTTCAAAACCTGCACTCTTCCTGAGACTTTTCCAGCAAGTGTTTTACGTCATTCGACGATGTTTTCGTCCATTCTAACTATTGAAATCAATCACAAAGCATACCATACAGTCATAGCAACATGCATAATCAACCATAAACATCAAAACATCAATATGATAGGTTAAAATGGATCAAACATACCCAAAACCCCATATTTCCCCTTAAGCATGTTTAAGTGAAACTAATGATAGGATTAGCAAAACTTAACCAAATAAACCCAAATTCATATCAGAGGTCTAAAACATCATTTAAGAATTTATGAACATTTTTCCAGAATTTTATCATGTTTAAATTCGCTAATTAACACTAATTACCCTTAATTAGCCATAATTAGTGAGGAACTATGCAAATCACTCACCATAGCCACAAATAAACTAAGATATGAAATAAATCTCTGATTTGATGCTAATCCCGATGCTAAACTGCAGCTCCAATGTTGATTTGGTGTAGATCTCCCTTGATTTGATGTTGCTAAGCTTAATCCTCGATTAAAAGATGATTTGGAGGTGATTTAGAGGTTGGAGGCCATTTTTAGGGTTTCTTGGAGGTAAGTGGAGGCTAGAAAACTGAAATGGAATGATTCTCTAACTCCTTTCAGCCTCCCCATAACCCTAATCCCGAAATGGGTTATGGGCCTATTCACTAATCACCCTATTTGGCCCGGTTAAGCAGTTTTTCACCTTCTAAACCTTATTTCAGCCATATCTCCCAAACGGTAAGCCCGTTTGGCTCTTATGACAACTCTACGGAAAGGTAAGCCATCAAACGAATCTAATGGAAATGGTTTTAGGTCAAAATTCCTTTCCAATCCAAAGTTATGTCCAAAACAAGATCAGCTAGGGGCAAAATGGTCATTTAAAAATCGACAAAAATCATGAACATGGGAAATGAGTCTAATGATTGTTTCCCCAAAGTTACATGACCATACAAGTTCATATGGAAAAGAAATAAATATTCTACGATCCTCCGATGCGTAGAATGCGGGTTATTACATTCTGCCCCCCTTAAGAAATTTCGCCCCCGAAATTCCCTAACCAAAACACACAAAGGGTTCAGCATGCCTATTAACCATGAAACAACAATCAAACAGGCGAAACAAGCAAAACAAGTCTGTCCTAGCATGCGGAATAACTAGATTACAAAGTAAATCTTACCAGGCAAAGAGTTCTGGATGTGCCTTCCTAATGCTCTCCTCTGTCTCCCAAGTACAGTCATTCTCGTTCTCGCCCCACTGAACCTTGACTAGCTTCACCGCCTTCCTTCGAAGTTGCTTCGTATCGTGCTCGACAATACGAATCGGCTTGCGGTTCCCAACCGCCTCGGGTTCTACTTCGGAGTCCTCTAACTGATCAGGTGAGATTGTCATATCTGAGTCGTGAACGAACTTCCTTAGTTGGGAAACATGAAATACATTGTGAACACCCGCCATCTTCTCTGGTAAGCCAACTCTATATGCCAAATTCCCGACTAGTTCAGGAACAGGGAATGGGCCAACAAATCTTGGTGCTAACTTGCCTCTCCTGCCAAATCGTATCACGCTCTTCAACGGATAAATCTTGACAAACACCAAGTCACCGACGGAGAATTTTAAGTCTCTTCTCCTCTTATCAGCATAACTCTTCTGCCTATCTTGGGCAGCCTTCATTCGTTGTTGAATGATCTTAATCTTATCTGAAGTTTTCCTCACCACATCTGGTCCAAGCATAAACTTCTCGCCAGTCTCTATCCAACATGATGGTGAGTTGCACGGTCTTCCGTATAAAGCTTCATATGGAGCCATACCGATACTGGATTGGTAGCTATTATTATATGCAAACTCTACTAGATGCAAATGGTCATCCCACGATCCACAAAAATCCAATATACAAGCTCTCAAGAGATCTTCCAATATACGATTCACCCTTTCCGTCTGACCGTCGGTCTGAGGAAGATATGCGGTACTGAGATGTAATTCTGACCCTAGAGCCTCTTGTAAGCTCTTCCAAAACCCACTAGTAAACAACTGGTCTCGATCACTCACAATGCTTTTGGGTACTCCATGAAATCTCACTACCCACTTCACATACAATTCTGCCAACTTGGCTGCCGTTCTGGTCGATTTGAATGGTATAAATCTTGCACTCTTAGTCAATCGATCCACAATTACTCAAATGCTATCATATCCCGATCTAGTCCTTGGTAAACCATCGATGAAATCCATCGAGACTTGTTCCCATTTCCATTCGGGAATTTCTAATGGTTGCAACAAACCACTAGGCTTCTTTTGCTCGTCTTTAACTAGTTGGCAATTCATGCATTTGGATATAAACTTTCCAATGTCTCTTTTCATCCCTTCCCAGTAGTAAGTCTGCTTCATGTCTCGATACATCTTATTACCACCGGGATGTATAGTCAGTTTTGAGTGATGACATTCTCTAAGTACTTCATCTCTCAAACCATTTATGTTGGGTACAACTAGTCTTCCATTCTTTCTAAGCCATCCATCTCGATCAAGCCCATACAAATTCATCTCCTCACCGTCAATGTCCATCTCTAACTTGGAGATGATTTCCAATAGATTAGGATCGTCTCTCTGGCTGGAACTAATCCGCTTTATCAAAGTGGGTCTGATCGCCAAACTAGCTAGCATGACTGGATCCAATTCGCACTTTGGTCTGAAATCAAACCCCGCGATATACTCCAGTTGCTTCCATTCAAGAAACATAGCCCCTAAACTGGCATGTCTCCTACTCAAGGCATCGGCTACCGCATTACCCTTCCCAGGTGTATATGCGATATCAAAATCATACGAAGCCAAGAACTCTAACCATCTCTGCTGACAGAGATTCAGATCTTATTGGGAGAAGAGATACTTTAACGATTTATGATTGGTAAACAACTCAAATATTTCTCCCAAGAGATAGTGTCTCCACATCTTTAGCGCAAACATGATCGCTGCTAGTTCCAAATCATGGGTAGGATACTTCTTCTCATGCGGCTTTAGCTGCCGACTAGCATAAGCTACAACCCTACCACCTTGCATCAATACAGCACCTAGTCTGGTACCACAAGCATCCGTGTATACCGTCATCTCTTCATTCCCTTTAGGAATGACTAACACTGGTGCACGCGTCAACTTTTCCTTCAGACTCTTGAATGCATTCTCACAAACTCCGTCCCAAGCGAAGGACTGATTCTTCTTAGTCAACTGAGTCAACGGTGCTGCTATCTTGGAGAAGTCCTGGATAAACTTACGATAATATCCAGCTAATCCCAAGAAACTTCTTACATCTGTTGCATTCTTGGGCGTATGCCAATCCTGTACCGTAGCCACCTTCGCAGGGTCCACGGCAATACTACTCTCTAAAACAACATGGCCCAAGAATCTCACTTCCCTTCTCCAAAAGTGACACTTAGAGAATTTCGCTTTCAATTGGTGTTTCCTCAACACCTCCATCACTATCCTCAAGTGTCCCTTGTGTTCCTCCTCTGTCCTTGAGTAAACAAGGATATCATTTAAGAACACTAGAACAAACTTATTCAACTGATCTCTGAATACTCGATTCATAAGATCCACAAAGTAGGCTGGTGCATTGGTCAACCCAAATGGCATGACCTACCACTCATAAAATCCAGATGGCATCCTAAATGTCGTTTTCGGAACACTCTCATCCGCTACTCGGAGCTGATGAAATCCTGACGCGAGGTCCAACTGGGAGAACACTCTTTCTCCTTCCAGTTGATCAAACAAATCATCTATCCGTGGTAGAGGATACTTATTCTTCCTCGTTACCTTATTCAACTCACGGTAGTCCACACACAAACGAAGGGAACCATTTGCCTTAGTGGCAAACACAACTGGTGCTCCCCACTCGGAGACACTTCTTCTAATAAATCCCTTCTTCAAAAGATTGCTGACTTGCACCCCGAGCTCTCACTGCTCCCTTGGTGCCATCCGACGAAGTGGCATCACTATAGGTCTGGCATCTTTCACTAAATTAATACGGAACTCAATCTCTCGGTGTGGTGGAAGCCCGGTCACGTCCTCGAAGACGTCTGGATACTGGCCAACCGCGGGCACATCTAACAGCTCATCCTGTGGGATGTCGAGGGAATTTACAAAACTAGCCATAACCCCATCACTAGGCAGACTACCAAACACTACCCTCCGCCCATCATCCACCCTAACTGTCACCAAAAAGCCCTCATAGTCTACCACCACCCTGTATCTTGGGAGCCAATCGACTCCCAATATAATGCCATACCCAGTAAAGCCTAAAACAAAGCAATCACATACAAACATACATCCATGACTCGATAAGACCAAATTTCTGCAAATCATACGAAGGCTAGTCGAACCACCAATCGGGTTCGTCACAACCAATGGTCTATCGACTATCTCGGGTTCCAGTCCCAACCTATCTACTAGGTCACTAGATATGAAGGAATGGGAAGCCCTAGTATCAAACAAAACTCGAACTGGTACGTCATAAATAGAAAGCATACCTTGAATAACAACATTCTTTCCTTTCTCCGCCGCAGTTGGGGCATTCGACGAAGAAGGAACAACATCAATAGCATATGCTTTCACAATCTGCTTCTCCTTAAGAGGTTGCGGACACTTATCCTTAAAATGTCCCACTTGACCACATTTGAAGCACTTCTTATCCGCTGTCTTGGCCCGACAATCTTTGGCATAATGGCCCTTCTTACCACAGCTGAAGCACTCAACATCTTTCTTTCTCTTTTTCTGGCCATCCTTAGATTTGCTCTGCTTCCTCTTACTCTAAGAGTTATTCTTGCCTCCACCGCCTACTTGCGGCTTTGGCCCTTCTGCAGATGCAACCTCGGTCTTTGAGTTAGGGTAAAGACTCTCTGATCTCAAAGCTTTCCCCACAATCGATTCAAAAGTCTCATCGATGTGGTTGATAAGTCTTTCCGCCAAGTATCCACCCAACCCTGTAATGAACTTCTCATTCTTCTTCTCAGGAGTATCGATAAGAGATAGTCCATACTTTGACAAAGTGTCGAACTCAGCAGTATAGTCAGAAACTGCCCTACCACTCTGCTTGAGTTCCAAGAATCTCTTAAACAACACTGACTTCTGGGCAGCTGGAATGAACTTCTTGCCAAAGCGAGCCTTGAGCTGATCCCAAGTAACCTGATCTTCTGGAGTAGCTGTTTTAATGGCATTCCACCAATTCATCGCTCACCCTTGCAGCTGACGAGACGCTAGCCTTCTCTTCATCGCATCCTCAAGACCCAAGTCGTCGAAGATACGATCACAACTATCCAACCAATCCTATACATCTGTGGCTGACTCCGTCCCGTGAGACGGCTTCCCCCCAAGGTTAGTGTAATCCTTGCACAACTTGGCGAAATCGACCCTAGGCGCCTGCACTACTGGACCACCACCAATTTCAGGATTGGGAACTGCCCCTTGCACTTCTCTAAGCATGTCTCTCATGATGTCAGTAAACATCGCCCTCATGTCAGCAGCATTCCCACTATTGGCTCCCCTACCAGCACCTCTAGCATATCGGCTCATCGTCAATCTGTAAAAGGGAAACGATTAACGACCCCAAAGTGGTGCTAGTGCAGTACAACTTCATTCTTGTACTACTAATAGTATATACATATATAGCTTTTGAAAACCAAAGTAATCACAAATACGCGCTCTCATATACGTACTATCTCTCCCTAGTGTCTTTCCCTAGGTTAACTACGCAACCTAGAACTCTGATACCAAATATGACGACCCGCCCCACACCAACCGACATTTACTCCAAAGGTGCGCTGTACACATGTCCAGTTAGCACAGAACGGGTCGTCAGAAGGAAAGGGAAGTAGGAAATGAATTAACAAGGAACCTGTAGAATGTCCCACAGTGCATAGAACAAAATATAATAATAAAATACATGACATAAAACAGGTAAGACAGTGCATAAGCTGAAACAACTAACATAGCAGCGGAAAATCCAAGTACAGCTTATGTTCCAAAGTTAACATTATTAAAACTTTTCAAACTGTCTCAAAAGCAAAAGCAAGATAAAGGAGGTACACTACTAATGCCCAAGTAGAGACCACCAACGACACAGGGAGAATATCTATATATCATACGTGGAAGCCTCCTGCTCTCCTCCGAATCAGCTACTCGTGCCTCACCAGCTAACCTGTCTCTAGTATGCTCGTGTGAGCACCCTGAGTAATAAGAGGAGACATAAAACTCTGGGTCAGACATAAAGCCTGGTATGAGCGATAAGCATCTAAACAGAACAATAACAGGTAGACTAAAACATACCTGAACCTGGACCTGCAACCAAAGAGTTAGCACTACATATTGTACAACACTCTAAGGTGCCAATTCAAATGGTATAAGGATAACGGGGGTGAGGGTGTGCATGTCATAGTGATGGCAGACAATCAAACATAGCAACCATCCTCACATCTCTCACTCAGTGCGTAAAGCATACGATGTTCACCACTTCGATCACCCAACATTCCTTGCTACGATCACTTTGCCCCATGAAGTCATAAATGGCTTCACTGCACTGATAACGTAGCCACTAATCCTTCGCTATGTCCACTTGCCCCATGGAGTTATTCATCCCATCTGCGCTGGCTCATAGCCTGACCAATCCTTTACTATGTCCACTATGCCCCATGGAGTCATAATGACCCCACTGCACTAGCTCATAGTCTTACTACGCATCACTTTGCCCCTCAAGTCACAATGACTCTACTGCACTGATAACGTAGTCTTGCTACCATCACCTTGCCCCTCGAGTCGTAATGACACTACTGCACTGATAAGTAGCCCATCATCCATTTTTAATGGTGAATCGAAGTTATGAACATCGACAACTCCTTAGCACACGTCCCGTAGCGAAGCCCAACCATGAAGTGAACTCATAGGTTCCCAACTGGATCCTGAGCTCTAACTTCCCATATTGGACTACCTTTGCATCTCGGGTCATTGGTCAATACTGGGTCGGGTCGGGTTTCCCTACTAGCCATCGGTTGGGGTGGGGTCCTCTACTTTGAATTGGTTCGGTTCGTGGTTTTCCTCTAGTAACGTTTCGGTTCGGGTTCACAACGTTGCATCGGTTTGGGTCAGGTGTCCCACTTCGGGTCGGGTCGGGTTGCCATCTCCCATTCAGTTCGTGCTCCAGCTCCTGTAGCCTCGTCTGGTCCCGTTCCCTATTCTAATCCGATCTGATCCCTTCGCCTTACTCCAGTCCGAGCCCTTCGTCCTAAAGTCGATCCGATCCAAGCCCTTCGTCCTTAAGTCGATTCGATCCCCAGCTTAACCAACATGGCCTTCCTTTTTGCCAAGCCTCTCAAGTGTTAAGTTCCGATCCGATTCGGATGTCCTTGCCCGTCCACTTATCCGATCCGAGCCCCATATCCGATCCGATCCGGTTCAAAACCTGCACTCTTCCTGAGACTTTTCCAGCAAGTGTTTTATGTCATTCGACGACGTTTTCGACCATTCTAACTATTGAAATCAATCAGAAAGCATACCATACAGTCATAGCAACATGCATAATCAAACATAAACCTCAAAACATCAATATGATAGGTTAAAATGGATCAAACATACCCAAAAACCCATATTTCTTCTTAAGCATGTTTAAGTGAAACTAATGATAGGATTAGCAAAACTTAACCAAATTAACCCAAATTCATATCAGAGGTCTAAAACATCATTCAACAATTTATGAACATTTTTCCAGATTTTTATCATGTTTAAATTCGCTAATTAACACTAATTATCCTTAATTAGCCATAATTAGTGAGGAACTATGCAAATCACTCACCTTAGCCACAAATAAACTAAGATCTAAAATAAATCTCGGATTTCATGCGAATCCCAATGCTAAACAGCAGCTCCAATGTTGATTTGGTGTAGATCTCCCTTGATTTGATGTTGCTAAGCTTAATCCTTGATTAAAAGATGATTTGGAGGTTGGAGGCCATTTTTAGGGTTTCTTGGAGGTAAGTGGAGGCTAGAAAACTGAAATCGAATGATTCTCTAACTCCTTTCAGCCTCCCCATAACCCTAATCCCGAAATGGGTTATGGGCCTATTCACTAATCACCCTATTTGGCCCGGTTAAGCAGTTTTTCACCTTCCAAACCTTATTTCAGCCATATCTCCCAAACGGTAAGCCCGTTTGGCTATTATGACCACTCTACGGAAAGGTAAACCATCAAATGAATCTAATGGAAGTGGTTTCAGGTCAAAATTCCTTTCCAATCAAAAGTTATGGCCAAAACAAGATCAGCTAGGGGCAAAATGGTCATTTAAAAATCGACAAAAATCATGAACATGGGAAATGAGTCTAGTGATTATTTTCCCAAAGTTACATGACCATACAACTTCATATGGAAAATAAATAAATATTCTACGATCCTCCGATGCGTAGAATGCGGGTTATTACAAGTTAACATCAAGATGTTAATTGTGGCAGTTCTGTCACTAACCATGAAAAAAGGCAAGTGCTATTCTACAGTCTGGAGTAATCAATCAAGTAAATATTGCAAATGATTAGTATGCCTTTGAAAATATGCGAATTTTTGTATATGCAGTTCGCATTTTGCTATATGCAGTTGATGTCAAGTATTGTGCAGTTTTGACGCTTGTACGATTAGAATATTTTGTTCTTTTGTGCTTATGCTTTGTTAGTTGATGATTTGTGTGATGTTAGCATGTTCAGAGTTGATTTTGTGGGCAGTAAGCAATATTTAGTATAACAAGAAAAATTGAAAAGTGACTTACAAAAACAATATATAAATTTGTTCTGGAGTTACTGAGGTCAAAAAAGAATTTTACGATATAATATACATTGATTATAACGTTATGCATTTTGAACACCTAAAAATATAATACTAAACATAGAAATTTTGAATAAGATTATAAGAAATAAACCTTTTTATTTATTTAAAAGTGTATTTTAATTTAGCTGATTATAGAAAAATGAAGTCAAGTATCAAATTTAAAAAATTTGGTTTGTATTGAAATTTTGGAATATAATAGAATCGTTATTTCTTTTCTAGCCAAATTGAATTGGCAATAAAAATTAATTATTTGAACTAAATTACAATTAAGTTGTTGTGCAATTTTTAAATTTTTAAAAGTTAATGCTATAATTTGAACTTAATAACTTAACATTAGAAAACGTGTGTTAGGATTGCCTCGCACGTTCTTAAGGAGGAATGACGGTTTGGATACAATAGTCCCACATCATGGAATATATCTAAGGAATTGTGTATAAATATGAGTTGGTAGACACGTAACATTAGGGATTCCTTTTGTTATATGGGAGTTGTGTGCCAGCTCATATGCATGCAAGGAAGGGGGGCTTTGTTCCGACCGCCGTTACATAAAAGTGGTGTCAGAGCCGATTGTTCGAACTAGGTCATGTTAGGCAAGGACGAGCTCTCAAAAGATACTCGTTGGATGCGAGTTAAGGGTGAGACTGTTAGGATTGCCTCGCATGTTCTTAAGGAGGAATGATGGTTTGGATACAATATTCTCACATCACGGAATATATTGAAGGAATTGTGTACAAATTTTAGTTGGTAGGCACGTAACATCAGGGATTCCTTTTGTTATACAAGAGTTGTGTGCCAGCTCATATGCGTGCAAGGAAAGGAGGCTTTATTCCCACCGTCGTTACATAACAACTATGTTTTACGTTAAAAAAAATAAGCGACACAACGAAATCAAAATAACATTTTGAAGAAATAAAAGATTGAACGTTTTATTTTAATGCTTTTAGGATTTTTGATAGCTTTATTGCGTTTAAAGATATAAAAAAAACTTATATTTTGATATATGGAAGGACGTATTTAGGTTTGGCAATGAAAACAGACTTTTGGGTTGCTTTAACCAATTTGGCTCATTGTCGCGTCCCGGTTTTTGACTGAGTTTGTAATACAGTTTATTAAGGATTGATTCAGTAATTGAGTTAAAATAATAAATTGTCAATAATAAATATTGCGAAAATTTTAGGAATAATATATGCAAATGGCTTAAATTATTTTAACCAATGTGAGACAAGCAAGAAATGTTTTCTTGTTTCATTTTGTATTTTTATGCTTGTTTTGACTCTCATAAATATAAATAATATTGAATTTAAATATTAGTGAAGATTAAATGATCTTTTTATATAATTCTATATATATATATATATATATATATATATATATATATATATATATGTAGACACACACACACACACAACTATATTATTTATTTCATTCACAAATGCATATTTATGTATATATGAATATATTTAAGTAAACAATGCCTTATATATTTTGTTTTATATTTTTAAACCAATATAAGCTAAAAATAGCTTCACATAAGTAAAATTAAGTGTAAATAAAATAAGTAAAATATAGATTACTTCATAAGTAAGAAATACAATATTTATGAGTGATGTATATTGACTTGTTTAAATATATAAATATGTGCTTGTGTACCATATATATACCGTTTATAAATTTGTATAGATGTGCATTGATTTGTTTAAATTGCTTACCAACCAAGCATTTGATTTTTTTTTTAACTTAGTGCATAGGCTGCACTGTATTGGCCCTTTATCTTTACACATCGCGCTTCAAATCATTTATGCAGAAAACAACTATAAACCTATCCTGGGCAATAATCACCTCAAGTCAAACTATACGCATACATATGTACACGTCTTTATACTTAAACAAGATTTTCTCGTGGCTTTTCATTTCTAGTAAGCTATTAGATCAACCTATTACACATGGTTATATGCATACATATATGTGCTTCGTTTTGCATTGTTATTTCAACCGAGAGATGAACCGGCTAGATGATAGCTCCATTTCCATCAGTCTTAGCAGCAATAGCTAGGGCTTCCCATTTAAGCTATGTGTGTTCATTTCATGCAAGTCTATCAAAGCCCCATTATTTTATAAATTTTTGCATCTATATATAAGCACTAGCCACTGTTTTCATACATCATCCATTCGAATAAAACTAGAATAAAAAAATGTCAACAACCATAAGAAAAAATGGAAGCAAAGGTTGGCGTATAAGGGTGAAAGCCTAGACTGAGAACATAAGAAACAGAGTAGCAATATTTATGTAAGTAAACTACAATATTTTACTAATTAAAAGTATCATGATAGTATATGGTATTATGCAGAGTTGTGTGTGTGTATACATACATACATACATACATACATATATATATATATATATATATATATATATGCATTTATGTTTGAGTGAATTATATCTAGTAAGTTGGATCTTTAAAGTAACCTGGAAAACAAAAAAGAGAACAGAGAGTTTTTTTCCAGTGTGTAAATTCACCTTTAAGACTCTATTTAAACCTTCCCTAGATTATTATTGAATATTGTTAGTTGTTTAACCATGTATACTTGTTAGTCTATGTATTATTTCACCCATAACCTATCTATAATAATATGTTGTTGGGTATAAGAACACAATACTATTTGAAATCATAGTTATATGTTAAAAACAGGATTGAAAAGAAAAAAAACAGTGGTTTTGCTACATTTGAATCCCAAACTTTAAAATTTTAAAATGTTATAACATATATCATCAGATGATCTATGAAAACATGATGATACAACCTGTGCCGTTCATGCTGATACAGCCTGCGTCGTTCATGCTGATACAACATACGACATTCTTGCTGATACAACCTACGTTGTTCATGCACAACAACAACCAAATAGTTAACCCGCTCTGTAACTTCAATGTTAACTCAAATGAGGTTCAGCCTTATGTTGATGATAGTGTGGCAAATAACCAGCTAATGCTGTATATGGATACCAACAATGAACATAACATGGATGAATTATTGAGCAACAAAGCATTTGAAGGAGTTCGACATTAGGATGCATCGATCATGAGCTCTTTTCATGATGTTGATATGAATTTTGGTTCGAGCCTAAACAACTATGGGAATTTAAACTTTGATAATGAAATTTTTGGAAGAAATGTATTTGACACAAGAAGATATATTGAACTTGGATATTCTTATATATACATATATGCATATATATATATATATATATATATATATATATATATATATATATATATAAAAGAATGAATTGGACCCTTGTCACGAAATTTCTGTTGGTCATGTGTGTTTGTGTAGGGTAGGCACTACGGTTTTTTTTTTGGACCTCGATTGATTAGTAGAAACACTATACAGATGTCCGTAGTGGAAGATGGGTTCGGAAATGGAGTTGGTGAGCAACGGGTGACCTGTGACAATGGCGGAGGCAGCATGAGAATGGGAGACTTGGTTATGCATGCGCACAAGTGTACTATGCACTGTTTTTGTGTTCAAACAAGAAACAGCAGTGGAAAACGCAGTGGGTAGGGGAATAAATGGGCAGATCATTTTAAGTGGGTTCGATCTGAAGTGTTAGCACGAAAGGAAATGGGTGGAAAAAGCTTGTACTAGGCTTGGGTTTGACAGGTGATCAGGAGTTGGACACTGGAAAAGAAGGTGAAGTAACCATTAAGGGGGCAATATTTAGTTAGAGTAATATTAAATAATAACTCTAATGAATTTGAGGACTATTATTGTTAAGAAAGATAGATTAATGAAACTTTCACCTTTTTGGGTCGGTATTAGATACATGGAGCTGGTAAACATGATATTTTGGTACCCTAATCTTATAGAGTTTGGGAAACAATCCAAATATAAAGACAAAGGACTTGTTAAGCTAAACTAGAGAAAAATGTTGTGGTATTTTATAGTTTAGGCAACAACGTTTGTGTAACAACCCGGATTTTCAGAACCAAATTATAAATTTTATTTTAACTATTTTGATTATTTAAAATGATTTATTTTAAATAAAAACGATTCAAATTTATTTAAATCAAAGTTATAACATATAAATTTATTTTAATTATAAAATGAGCTTTAAATGGCGCGGTAGTTTAAAAATTCGATTTTAAATTTCAGTTGAATGTACAAGATTCGAAATAAATCGGATTTCAGTAAAACTAGACATATTTTAATCTTCTTAATTATATCTTTGTAACGAATGTGAAAAACTGACATTTCATAATATAAATTGAAATTTGTGTCCAGTTTAAAATTTAAAATAGTAGCTATGGAATTTATATATTTTTAATATAATATATAGCCCTTAAAAATAGCCATTTTGCAAAGAACCTCCGTTTTCAACGAAACCACTTTTGTTGGATCCGGAATGTCAAATTATTGTTAGATTCCAAATTTCATATATTTTCGAATTAATATATTAGCGTGGTAAATTAAAACGTGTTTAGAACTTTTAGTTTGAATTTAATTGACTGAAAAATGGCCAATTTTTAAACGGTCTCCCAATTTGATGAAATTAGTTTTGTTAGGACCGTATCATCAAAACATAACTAGATTTATTTTTTGATAATTTTTGGAGTCAGTACGTGGCCCCGGTAAATTTAAATGTACGTTCAGATTCAGTATATATTGATTTATATTTTAATTTTGACGAAAACTGATCGAAATAGTTGAATTGGCTTACGGAACATATCCCATTGTGTTCGGAATAGGGGTAATTAGCTAGGGACGACAGTTGTTGGGTTTAATTTGGAGATCGGACGCGAATTTCACTTTTAAGGAAAAATAGAATTAAAATAATATAAAAATATTATATATATACACATTTTCCGGAAACCCTAACGCACTCTAACGCAGCCGCCGTCACACTGAAATCGAAGGCCTCAAACATGCGATATTCTACCCTTAAGATCTCCAAATCTAAAGCGAATCAAAACCAAGTTTCAAAGCAAAAACTGAAGAGCTCTTCGAGAGCTTCGAATTGATATGGACGTGATGATTTCTAGCTTCAAGAAGTGGAAGAATTTTAGGTGCAAAGTTAGGGCGTATGGGTTAAATTTCCAGCCATGAGGGCCCCACCAAATTCAAGTTGGTTGAGGGTGGGGGTGCGCGACCTGTGGAGCTTCGACGTGGGCTATGGCAATTGGGGTCACGGCGGCTGTGGGAGGCGCAAGGAGGAGACAGAGGATGGGAGCTATTGGGTTACGGGTTCGGCTGTAAATGATATGGAAGAAAATGGTAATTTAATTAATTGATTTATTAATTAATTTTAATTCACGTAATGAAATGTATTTAACGCAATAACTTCTTCATACGAGGTCCAAACGCATTGATTGCAGATCCGTTGCGATCGTGACAACGAACGCTACAACATGGAACTGACCAGAACGGAAATGGAGCATGTTGGAATTTCAAGCAAATTTGAATGCGAATAGAATTAGAACTGAAATTCAGAAATAAAAGAAAGATGTAGTGGATCCCAAAGTAAGAACTCCTTCTCACTCTAATTATTTTACAGTTAAATATATGATAGGATGCAGACGAGGCTTAGAAGCCCCCGACACTATTTTTTGTACAAATCATGGTTGTTTGTTTGAATTGTATTGTGGAAATTTGGAATGTGGCTGTAAAATTGATTTTGATTGATTGTGAATAAAATATTTGAACATTAAAAATATCATTTTTATTAGGAACAATATAAATTATTCGTGTGTTGAATAAACCGTTTGAACAATAAAAATATTATTTTTATTGGAAGTATGAACTAATAAAAATATTCATGTATTGAAATAAATAATTTATCATTAAAAATATATCTTTTAACGTATATATGAACGGCATAAAATTCTCCTATAATGAAAATAAATATTCATTTACAAATCGGACGATTTATTTATGTACACCCATTTAACTGACATTGATTGGAACGATAAATTTTACACATCGCCCAATTGTACAAATAATATTCAGTATTTGTTGGTTGAAACCCCCCACGGGTATTGGGATGATTTTAGCATACACCAATCCCAATTATTTAGTTGTATGTCAGTCGGTTGGTTGACAGACTGTTGTAAGCGTTAATTATTTATATCTAATGCTTATACAGTTGTGTAATGCACGTTGGATGAGGGTTGACTGTGTATAATTATTATTGTATACATGTGTGTATGAAATCCATATAATTAGCATTATATGGTAATTGATTGTGTCTGATTCCAATTTAGAAAGAACGAATATTTTAAAATAATATTCAGTAACGGATTAAAATGTGAATTTGATGTCCGATTTTGGATGGACATGAGAATATTGAAATATATGAAGCTGTGTTGATTAGATTTGCGCCATTTTAACGCGAACGATATTTATATCGATTTTCTTCATTTTTATAATGAATATCGAAAAGGAAATGATTTCAAAATATAATACTTTGAAAATATTGTCACCTAAATATTATAATGATAAAGAGTATTCAATTTTGGTTTAAAATTGAAATGAAAGTGAGAATCGATTTTAAAACGAATATATAAAATATGTTTTGAGCGAAATACATATTATATATATAATATAATGGCATGAATAGAAGACACCGTGCTGCGACCATTCGCAAATTTCCACCATTGACTTCAAATTGATATTACAAGAGATCCGGTTGTCGGATTCTCCTAAAACTGGAACCATTGGGTTTGTATCAAAAACAGAATTCTAATGAATGTAAGAGATTTGAAATCTAATGGTTGGATTTGGAATTAAGTCCAAATCAAATTTGGAAAAGGTCACTATAAATGCAGTTTGATGACCGTTTATGGAAATCGATTGAAAGGGCCTGAATAAAATTATTAAAAATATTAATAATTTGTGTATAATCATAATAAATGATTTGAAAAGAATTTGGATGAAAAATTCTACATTTGTAAAGATAAAAATATATTTTTATCTAAATGAACTAGTTATTAACTAGATTTGAAATCCAATAATTTTTAAATAAATAAATTGGATTTGAAAAAGGGTTTTAATATAACCAGAAATTTCCAATCAATGAATTGGAATGGATTTGAATAGAAATCATCTCCAGAATATTTCGATATTGGATTCCGTGACTATACGAATATTGTGGAGGAATTTGGAAGATAGATATATATCGTTATTCCCCATACGGTATGTGTTGGTTTCAGAATTTGATATAGAATATAAGACGATATAATTTCTATTCAGAGCATTATATTTAATAATAAATTGGGTTTTGGGTTTGTCGTGAATGGTGTCTTCAGTAACACTGTTCTTAAGCCCTGTATGAAAAGAATAAATCTTTTAATTAAGATTATTAGAGTTTCCAATTATATTTAGTAATTGGGATAAAATGGAATGTGAGTTGGGTTTATTGTGAACAATATTTATAATGACATCCGTTCTTTATCCCGATTAACAGTGAAATGTGATTTGGAATTTATAACAATTTTAGTAAGATTTAATGGAAACTTTCTAAAGTAAAGTTTTCCAATTTAATAAAATAAATTGGGATCGAATGGAATTCGATTTGGTAATAATCGAAATAAGCTTTTATGGGGGAAGTCTATTAATACATATGGAATTTAAAAGGCTTTTTCATTATTCCATTTATATTATTAGTCGGATACGGAAATTTATATCGATTATATATTGATCTGTTTTTCTGTGAAGATTCCATAACTAATGGAATGTGATTTTGGATTTGTCGTGAACCGTGTTTTAAATGGCGTTGGTTCTTTAACCCACTTAAAGACAGGATTACATGTCTAACATTATATTTCGAACTGTATTATTGATCTCTGCTAAATATATATCTATTTGGTGGCAGAGAATTTATTCTCTTGCTTAACACCCTTCTCTAAGACATACGAGTTTAGAGGTTATATATCGGTAGAAATCAGTGGTACGGTGTAGATTATCTATGCGGCATGTTTGATTTCCCAAAGTTAAATAATCATTAATAATGTTTATTGGGAAGATTAAAACTAAGTGAAGTTTTAATGAATCTTTAATTAGATTGAAATGTGAATGTGATAATTCAAAATGTCAAATTTAAATTTGGGAAATGATCGAGAATGAAGTACCACCAGTTTTACTCCAGGCGATAGTTAAATCTTTAATTAGATTTGAATGTGAAATGGTTTGATAACACTGTGGTGTTAGATATAGAGTATTACCAGTTTTTCTCCATGGGATGAATAGGTTGGGATTGGAAAATTAAATAAATGATTACTTCGATAAGACTTGACAATCCCGACTAGTTTGGAAAACCTTAATTTGGTTTAAATTGTGAAAAGAATATTTGAATAAAAGAATATTCTGGATTGGAATGAGGCATATGTTGTGTTTTTATAGCACTTGTTTATAAGATGTGTGATTTATTCAGAAAGACCGGGTTTATCCCATTCTGAATAATTGACACGACGATAAGTCGATGATGAAAACAGTGATTGAAGACCGGAGTTCTTCACATTGTTTGGATGATTATTGATGTCTTGATTGGGCTGTACACCCAAGACAAGGTAATAAGTGGTGATCGTCCAGACGTACTTGGAGATTGACCGGATATGTGAGGGCCTCTCCTGTATTGGACATATGGGATGAGGAATAGGTTGCCTCCGGTTTCATTCAGACCCAGAATGGACTTGCAAATGGATGGTGTGTCTGACATTGATTCCTTTATACTGTATTCGTTGATCTCTGCTAAATATGTATCTATTTGGTGGTGGAGAATCTATTCCCTTACTTAACACCGTTCTCTGAGACGTACGAGCTTAGAGGTTATATATTGGTGGAAATCAGTGGTACGGTATGGAATGACAGTGTGGCATGTTCAGGTGCAAATGATCAAGGCTTTTGTTGAAAAGAAGAGTCTTATGGTTGATGATTAAAGTACAGCTTTAATTAGCATAGCTTTGTGTAGCGTTAATTCGCGAGCTTCACACCTCGGTATGAACCAGAAACGGGATGAGGACTTCAGGGAAATGGACATATGTTAATTTCTAGCTAGGAGTAACGTCATTGTATGGAGCGTAGACTGTTTACTCATATGGATGTTGCTTATTCTTACTTGACGGGTAGCGAGGCGCCTTAGATATATCGGTCACTACGGGGCCGATGGATGTTATGGTCGATATACTGAACAGGTTTTATGCCCCATAGGCCAGGCTAACATATAGTTTGTGGTATTATCAATCATCGACGGATGACAGACCCCATCGCTAACTACAGGTGCAGTTGCGACTCTAGCCCAAGGCTCGGGCTAGAGAGACTCGAATCGGTAAGGACGATCGCCTGCCTTAGTTCATAGATGGAACCCAATTTCCAATACGTGATTTTCTAGTTTTAATTGTAAATATATACATGGCGACGTAATATAATGGCACCTACACCGCCTATGATTGATACATTTATATTTGAAGTTGATTTCTTCACTTATAGTAATAATAAAAGATGAAATTTCACGTATTAGGCATATTTGGCTAGTATAAGGGAAAACTCTATCCTCGATTGCGTTCATTGTGTGATAGGACCTGAGTCTTATAATAGCTTCATTTTTTCAAAAAGCATTGCTCTGTTTGTTTTATGTACTGGTATTCTTGGGAGAAAACCCGTTCCGTGTTATATGGCGTGGTCCCTTGATTTACTCTATTTTAAAGTAAAATTTTAGTAGCTTTTTTATTTCTCAAACCAGTCCCATGACTGACCTGGAGTTTATTTTTTAACCTAAACTCTGGGTGCCTCTATTTTCCCTACGGGCAGCTAGTAGTTTTGGTTTTGCAGATATTATATTCACAGGATCCTGGATTTATAGCTGGATTTATATTCGGAAAGTTTTATATCCGTGTATCTTTTTCAGTAGTGTTATGTATTATTTTTCCGCTGCTTTGTAATTTGAATCTCTGATATTTATCAAATGTATATTATTTATTCGTATTATGTTATATTCTTATACTCTAATGTAAATTGTTGAAACAACAATGAAGTGTTCTATTTTTTTTGTTCAGATTTGTCGTGTTTTCAACTCAATCCGGGCTTTCTCGTAAGGGCAAGTTTGGGCCGTTTCATCATGGTATCAGAGCTCTGGTTTACAGAGCTCGAGCAGAAGACACATTATAACCGAACGAAAGAATTTATCAGAAATTGGATTAGTAATATCCAATGAGAATGACTCATTAAAGATGGGATCAATAGTATCCTAGAACGAGTGTGAAGAGTGTTATTTTTAAAATAAAAATGTAAACAAATTTAGTTTTGAAAATTTTATTTTATTACACGTATTTGGGTATATTATTTTATTGATTTTGGACAATCGAGTATATGAAGATTTTGAATATATGCCCAGCTAGCGGGTATTTGAGACCTTGAATATACTGGATAGACATAGAATCTCACTCTAGTCATCCGAAGATGATACCGATGATTACTAGTATATTCAGTGTTTATGTTCGAGTGCTAAATGTGGGATATCTATATATTCCCAATTGACTGGTGTGAGAATCAAAACAAAGATAGGGTCTATTGTTGTGATTTGGCATCAAAGATATGATTTTTGGGTATGTATAAAAATTATATATTTGAAAAGTTAACCAACTAATTGATTGCTGGTTGCGATGTTTGATTATTAGTTTAACTAATAAAAATATTGGAATGATAATTGATCTAACCAACATGTGAACGAAAGCCGAATTTAGCCAAATCGAGCCAAATATCGAACTGAATTGAAATTTGATTGGAATTGCATATATGTACATGTGTATATAATGAACAACTCATAGCAAGGAAGCTAAGAAGAGGAATAAAATTGTATGCCCGACAAATAGGTACATGTTTACATTTCATGGGTTTTGATGATTTTATAAGCCGCTTGGTTTTTCTTTTGGATTGGTGATAGCCCTCTGTAGCTAGTTACGGTTTTAAAGGTCTCCCCGTACAAAGGAGATTGTGGCGAAATTTTTCGAAAATTTAGGGTGTTAGCCAAATTTTTGAGAAATTAAAAAAAATTCTTAGAAATTGATAAATTGAAGAATGAAAGCCAGAATGAAAGTTGAGATGGTTAGTTAAACAACTTTCAAATCCATTCCTTTTCGAGGACGAAAAGATTTTAAGTAGGGGAGATTATAACAACCTGGATTTTCAGAACCAATTTAATATTTTTATTTTAGCTATTTTAATGGATTTTGATTATTTAAATGATTTATTTTAAATAAAAACGATTTAAAATTTATTTAAATCAAAGTTATATAGTATAAATTTATTTTAACTATAAAACGAGCCTGACATGGCGTGGAAGTTTGAAAATTCTATTTTAAATTTCAATTGAATACACAGGATTCAAAATAAATCAGATTTTAGTAAAACTAGAAATATTTGAATCTGTTTAATTATATCTTTCTAACGAATGTGAAAAGCTGAGATTTCATAATGTAAGTTGAAAGTTATATCTAGTTTAAAATTTAAAATAGTTGCAATGGAATTTATATATATTTTAATATAATGTATAGCCCTTAAAACGGCCATTTTGCTAACGACCTCCGTTTTAGACGAAACCACTTTTGTTGGATCCGGAATGTCAATTTATTGCTAGACTCCAATTTTCATAATTTTTGGTATCAATATGTGAGCTTGGTAAATTGAAACGTGTTTGGAACTTTCAGTTTGAATTTAATTGACTGGAAAATGGTCATTTTTCAAATGGTCTCCTAATTCAATGAAATTATTTTTGTTAGGACCGTATCATCAAAAAATAGCTAAATATATTTTTTGATAATTTTTGGAGTCAATATGTGGCCCATGTAAATTAAAATGTACGTTCAAATTCAATATATATTTATTTATATGTTAATTTTGATGAAAACTGATCGAAACAATAGAACTGGCTTATGGAACATATTCCATTGTGTTTGGAATAAGGGTAACTCTAACTGATCACTTTAACTGGTCAACCCTAATTGATTAACTCTAACTGGTTAACTCTAACTCATACTCTATTCGATTAACTCTGATTGATTTAACTCCTTTAATTTATTCCTTTTCTATTTGTTTACTTAACAAATAACTATTCCCTTTTCAATTCTATTTATATAACAAATAAATATTTCTTTTATCTTTTTTATTTGTAAATGGTTTATAAATATATCCCTTTCATCTCTTTTTTAACATATTTATTCCCCATAAATATTTCCTTTTCAATTCTATTTATTACATATTTATTTCCTATAAATATTTCCTTTAAATTCTATTTTTAACATATTTATTTCCTATAAATATTTCCTTTCAATTCTGTTTGTACATGACTTACAAATATTTCCTTTCAATTCTATTTGTACATGACTTACAAATATTTCCTTTCAATTCTATTTGTACATGACTTACAAATATTTCCTTTCAATTCTATTTGTACATGACTTACAAATATTTCCTTTTCGATTCTATTTGTACATGACTTACAAATATTTCTTTTCAATTCTATTTGTTCTTGACTTACAAATATTTCCTTTTCGATTCAATTTGTACATGACTTACAAATATTTCCTTTTCGATTCGGTTTATTTAACAAATAAATATCTCCTTTTAAATTCTATTTATCTAGCTAATAAATATTTCCTTTTATTATAACTTATCCTTCGATTTTTTTTTCTTTTATAAAAATCATTTTCCTTTTCTATATAAAATCCATCGATTTTATATAAATAATTCATTTACAAAATACACATTGAAAATCCCCTTTCCCACATCTAGTATTTCTTATGGTATTTAACATACCATATAACAATGATAAATGTCATCCAAACACACATAATCAACAATAGATTGTATATGACATCATATAACACAACATATGAATCATAGTAAAATAAATGTTGAGGAATCCAGTTGGATTCCTCTAACCTGTTTCCCTGCATCACAGATGTTAAACAATATAGATAACATCACTTTCAGTTCCATATGATATATTCTATTAAACTGAATCAATATAGAAATTCAACTAACTGACTAGCAGTTCAATCAAACTGTCAACACACAGTCAATCAGCCCATATTTAACAGCTCTAAAAATACAACATCAAATTATAAGCTGTTCAGAGTTAGTGAGATTTACTCACATTGGACGATCATCGTTAATAACGATAACCATCGCTTGATTCAGACGGACAATTTATTTTGAAATAAATTGTGATGAGCTTCGATTCACTCCCCATTAGTTCAATTGTGGAGCTCTTGTCCATACGATACTAATGGATCTTGTTTTGTCCAATCCTGATACCGTATGGAAAAGTTATACGATCTATAAGTTAAACAATTCTTTAAATTAAATAAAACTTCACAATTAAATTCCTAAGTGGGCTTACAAATAAAATAAGGCCCATACCAATGTCCCACTACCCAAATCCGCGTAGACTACTTCTTCTTCCCCGAAATCCAATTCGTGAGCTCCATAACTCAACATCCCATTCCCGATTTTTCCTTCCAACCTCCATCCTTCTTCACAACTTGTAAAATCCAACTAAAATCATCACCATTCTCCTCTCGCTCTCCTCTACAAAATCATACCACCATCATTCACTTCGATTACCTGAAGCAGAAACAGACGTTCGGCAACATCGTACAGACAGCAAACAACATCATCACCGAAACCCTCAAGCTTTTCACACAAGATGCGAAATTCGAAGACAAACCCAAATATACACTTGAAACCGCATATCGTCACCCATAAATCACAAATACCAGAACCCTAGTTCGCTTTGCAGAACATTGTTACCCCAAAACTGACATCGAACATAAAAAGAAGGGTACGAGACTGAAGCTTACACCCATACCATCTCATATATAGATGTTATATGATTTATAGAAATTTATTTTCATTTCTATTGATTTTTGAAAGATGGAAATATTTTTCCTGGAGATAAAATCACGGCATAAAAATCCGTTGACTACAAATGGAAAAACTTTAGGGTTTAAGTGTAACGACCCAGAAAATCTGAACCAATTTAAAAATTTTAAATTGGCTAAAATAATGGATTTTAAATATTTAAAATAAATATTTCAAATAATGGAAATGAAAATTGAGTTTGAATCGACAATTGAAAACGAATATAATTAATTCCAATTATAAACAAGGCCTGAAATGGCGCTGTAGTTTCAAAAACTGAATTCAAAATTTGTCGGACTGTACCGGGTGCAAAACAAAACTGATTTTAGTGAAACCAAAAATATTTAAATCTGTTAGTGAATATCTTTCTAACGAATCTGAAAAATCGAATTTTCATAGTGGAAAGCAAAAGTTATGGCCGAATGAATTTTCAGAAAGGTCGCTATGGAATTTATATAGCCCGGGAAATTGGCCATTTTGCATACGACCTTGGAATTCGACAAAACCACTTTTGTTGGATCCGGGATGTGAAGTTATTGCTAGGTTTCAAATTTCATAATTTTTGAAGCTAATATGTGAACGTGGCATAGGAAAACGTGTTTTGGTCAATTACAGTTAAATTGGATCGACCAAAAATGGGCCTTTTTGCAAACGGTCTTAGAATTCGATGAAACTAGTTTTGTTGGGACCGTATCGTCAAAACATAGCTAGATTTATTTTTTTGGAATTTTTCGAATCAGTTTGTGGCCCAAGCAAATTGAAATGTACGTTCAAATTAAATATTGAATGTTTTATATTTTAATTTGAAGGAAAGCTGACTGAAAAGGTCGAATGGGCCAACGAAACATATTCCATTATGTTCGGAATGGGGGTAAAACGCTAGGGACGACAGTCGTTGGGTTTGAATTGGTGTTCGTGTGTGAAAGAGGGTATTTTCCGATTTTGTAAAATATATAAATAAACAAAAAAAAATCATTGGCCAGAAATTCTATTTTCTCTCTCCCCGAAGTTCGACCGAAGGCGGAAAACGTTCGATTCCTTCTCTCTTCATTTTCTCCCTCTACAAGCAAAATCAGTCCCTCCTCCAGTTGAAGATTTTGTAGAGCTAGGAGAGATCTTCAAATCCATATAAGGTTTGGATTTTTTCATTGCGTGGTTTGGGAGAACGGACGTCCGGAAGTAAGCGCGTTCAAGCCGCCGTCGCCGCCGCCTCAGGCGATCGAACGCCACCGCACCCCCCTGCGCTGAAAGCTCTCTCCTTACCCTTCGACACTGCGTAGGCCGATCGAGCTATCAATTCACGGATTTCACGAAATCGCGTGACCTAGTTTTTAACATTTCAAAAAGGTATACGGCTTGTTTTATTTTCAGCTGTTTTAACACCTTTAAACCATTGCAAACTTTGAAAAATCATATCTTTTTCGTTCTTTAATGAAATTCGATGAAACAGGAAATATCGTGACCGTGTGGACATCTTCTGCATTTTAGAAGAGACCGCATATTTTTCTGAGCCTTCTGCTATTTTTGGTGGAGTGGAACCCAAAGTGAGATTTCTAATTTATAAACGATATGGAAAACGATGATGTATAAATTATATGATCGATGTATGAGTTATATAAGCGTTGTACGCCTCTTGTATAAGCGTTGTATAAGTTGTATGTTCGATGTATAAGTTGTATATGCGTTGTAAAAATTACATATGTGTTGAAATAGAAGTGAATTGCTATATATATATATATACATACATACATACATATACATATATATATATATATATATATATATATATATATATACGCCCCTCGTCCACAAACCATGGACGATATTTATTGGTTGTGATTGGTGTGAAAATTGATTGATAGCGAATGGTTGTTTGGGATTGTTTATGGTTGACATTGATTGATTGAGGTTGAAAAATACCCGTTTGTGGTTGAGAAATATTTGGTTGAAACCACATAGGTTTAGTTTGTGGAAATGAAATAAATATATACATGCCGTCGGCATGCGAACTAGATGCATGATCCCCATTGTCAAAAACCGTGAGTTTTTAAGGTAGAGCGAGGAGCCGTACTAGGGACGGTCCCGGTTTTAACTACCCTGCCGTTATGCTGTCGAAATTTTGAATAATATTCATGTGTTTGAATTATTTTCATTTGCTGAAACCATATTTATTCATTGAATAGAAAACCTTCATGTGTTGAATCGATATTCATTCGTTGATTAGAAATTCATGTGTTGAATGGTATTCGTGTTTTAAATATAAAAATCACATTTTTATCTATATATAGAAACTATAGAAAACCTTCATGTGTTGAATCGATATTCATTCGTTGAATTGAAATTCATGTGTTGAATGATATTCATATTTTGAAATAAATTGTTTCATAATAAAAATCACCTTTTATCAACTATATGGACTATGTAAAATAGTCTCGTTTTAAAAGAAATTGTTTTATAATAAAAATCCTATTTTTATCACTTATATAAACTATATAAAATTATAGTGTTTTGAAATGAATTGTTTTACAATAAAAATCACATTTTTATTTTATACATGAATCATTGAAAGGTGAAGTGTTAAAAAAAATGCAACTCGTTCGAATAAATATGCATGAGTTGAAATATTCATTAATTTGCTGATGATATGATTTTTGCCTATGCATGCAACATTAGAATGAATGGTGTTTTTAAACCAAATGGAATCAAATATGGAGTTGAATGGAAAATGATAAGTGACAAGGACTGTATATATGTACATGCATATTTATTGAACAGGTTATAGCAAAAGGGGCTAGAGAAGAGGAATAAAATTTTGTGCCCGAGAAATAGGTACACATTTACTGTTTTGTTTGGGTGATGATTTTATGAGCCTGTTGGCTAGCCGCTTGGCTTTTTCTTTTTCTTTTTGACATAAGATGCCCGTGTGGCTATTTGGGAATTTTCCCCTCCCCTCCCGTACAAAGGAGGTTATGGCGAAATTTTCCAAAATTTAAAGGCGTTAGTGAAATATTTGAAGTGAAAACGATATTGAAATTGTTGAATGAACTATATTTATATAAATATATAAATATAAATAAAATTAAAATGAAACGTGGCCGTGCAGTTCATGTTTTGAAACCGTGATTTCAAACAACCAGTGCGGGAAATCCGACCATTGGATTTTCCCGAAACCGCAACTGTTGGGTTCGCCTTGGAAATATCTTTCCAACGGCACCAACTTTGTAAAAATCCAACGGTTGGATTTTCAGATATGTGTAAATCAAATCTGAAGAAAAACAGCGCCAGAAACGATTATATTTATATATATATATATATATAATTATATTTTATCGAATAACGACGCTGCAGTTCGTATTTTGAAATCAAAACTTCAAACGATTGTACCGGGAGATCCGACCGTCGGATTTTCCCAAAACTGGAACCGTTGGATTCGTTTTGAAAAGACCTTTCTAATGATGTAAATTTTGTGAAGATACAACGGTTAGATTTTCAGATATGTGTAAATCAAATCTGAAGAAAAACAGCGCCACGGTCGCGTTATGGCCCGAAGAGTCGTTTTGAATAAATTGGCTATTTTAAAATAAATAAAAATAGCGATAAATCGTTATAAAATATCATAAACGATATGGAATGGAAATAAACTGAATTTGCTCGATTTATATGGTATTTGATGGTTGAATGTGTTTGGTTTGAAAATTACATTAAAGAACAAAATTGGTGTTGTCGAATGATTTAACCATTGAAATAAATTGATTTGAAATTCTAAATATACGTGAATTATTTGAAAAGGCCGAGTTAATTCTCATTTCGAATAATTGGCCGACGATTGAAATTCGAAGATGAAGACGGTGGTCGAAGACTGGAGATCTTCACCTCGTTTGGATGGTAACTGAGGTCCTGATTGGGAGGCAACCCGAAATATGGATAATGAGTTGTGATCGTCTAGACGTACGTGGTGATCGATGGGTTTGCGAGGTATTTAGTGCATCCGGTTTCGTTCATAACCAGAACGGACTTGTAAATGGACTGTGTGTCTGACAATGGATTTTATTCTGTGTTGATTGATCTCTATTAAATATACATCTGTTTGGCGGCGGAGAATTTATTCTTTTGCTTAACGCCCTTCTCTGAGACGCACGAGCTCAGAGGTTGTATATCGATGGACATCAGTCGCATGGCATGAATTGCTAGTGTGGCATGCCTAAGTGGCAAATGATCAAGGCTTCTATTGAAAAGCAAAGTCTTGTGGTGATGATCAAAGCCCCGCCTATGTGGCATAGCTTTGTGTATAATGTGAATTCGCGAGCCTCACACCCCGGTATGAACCAGAAACGGGAGAAGGACCTCAGGGAGGGCATGCGTTTCTTTCTAGCTAGGGTGTTGTCAGTGACCTACCAGCCCTGACATTTATATACTTTTCACCTGTGTGGTTGTTGCTGTTGCGAGGCGCCTCGGTTTGATCAGACGATCCGGGTCCGATGGAGTCATTTGTTGGCTCATTTACGCCCCAAAGGGCGGAGAAACGTATTGTTCAGGCACTATAATCCACTCCGTGTGGACCGGCCCTGTCACTCCAAGGGGCAGTTGCGGCTGTTCCGGAGACATGGGCTAGATTGTCTCGAAGTCGGTAAGGACTATCTTTTGCCTTGGTTCATGACAGAAATCCAATTTCCAAATACTACATCGTGCGGTTTTGATTGTATATATATATGGCGACATGATATATGGTACCCATGCCGTCTATGATTGATAGTTATGATTTGAAGTTGTTTTGAAACATGTAAACACTAGTAAAAATATCAAATGCTTTTGCTTTATACGTATCAATTATATTTTGGCCATTATAAGGTAAAAACTCTATCCTCCAGTTTGCGTTGCATTGTGTGATGGGAACTGAGTCTTATAATGGCTTCATTTTTATAAAATGCAGTGCATTGTTTAAAAGAAAGATTTGTTTCAAAGCACTGGCAATCCAATGGAGTAAACCCGTTCCACGAAAGTGGCGTGGTCCTGTGATTAGCCATATTTTGAATATGTTGAGTAGATTTCTCATACAAGTCCCATGACTGACTCGTAGTTTGTTTCACTTTCAAACTCGGATGCCCCTTTTTTCTACACGGGCAGCCTTGTATTCAGGTTTAGCTGGTTCTTTCTGGATAGCTGGAGCTGAAGATGGATTCTATTATTTATCTCTTTTATGCTGTTCAGCTCCTATTGTACATATTTTGTTTATTTCCGCTGTAGACATTTATGTATAGCTGAACTGTATTTGTACTAAGTATGATCCTGTATACTGTGTAACTCTGATGATTACTTTTATCCAGTATATTCTATTGTTCATTATCTGGTGTATTTATTTAATTTTGTTCTGCCATTATCTGTTTCTGTGTTATATTCCAAAGTTAACCCTTGTCTCCGTCTGTACGGGATTTGGGGGCGTCACAATCGTGGTATCAGAGCCTTGGTTAAGCTTAGTTCTGGAATATAGCATTTGAACGAACTCATCTGAAATAGAACCAGTAGTGTTCTAGGACGGGTAACTCATTACAGATAGGATCAGTAATATCCTAGTATGAGTAGCAGAATGAAATAACACCTAAGTAGACAAATTTACATTCAAGTATTTGTCTCTATATTTTGAAATATCTTTTCTGTTGACCTGACACTTGATCTGCAATTTGCAGAAGAACTAGAAATGAGTGCTAGAAACAGAGGTAGTAATACTAACCCAGATATCGAAGCCCTATATATGAAATATAGAAATCTGGGTGGAAAACCCTTCACGGGTGAAGAATCAATTATGAAAACACAATCTTGGATTCGTTCGGCTGAGAAAATCTTTGAAGCATTAAAGCTGAGGGATGACCAGAAAAGATTACTGGCCTCCTGGGCACTCGAAGACGAAGCTTTGTTCTGGTGGGATTCAGTTATTAAGGATAATCCAGAAGGTGATATCACCTGGGATAGATTCAAAGAGATTTTCCTGGAAAGATTTACTCCTCCCGAAGCGACCGAGCGACTATGTGATGAATTTTCTTATTTGATACAAGGTGATATGACCATCCCAGAATATCATAAGAAATTCAACGAACTTTCTCACTTTGCTCCCCCATCTAATTCAGAATACGAAGTGAAAGAATCTGAGATTTATTTGCGGGCTTCAAAGGAAATATCAGAATAAAGTAATAGGGCATGTGAAGCTTCCTTTTTCAGAAATGATTTATATGGCTTATCAGTATGAAGATCTCCATAATAAAGGCATGTTGCGCGACGAAGAGGAAGTCAGCTCTAGTAATAAAATTGAGTCTGGAACTGATCGTTCTAAGGCCAGTACGATGTTTGAAGTCAGTAAGGAGTCTAAAATTAATCAGAAAAGGGCCAGACCAAGAAAAGAACCAGTAACGACCGCCGTATGCAATAATTGCCATAAGTAAGGGCATTTGCAAGGAAAATGTAGATCTTTAAAGAAACTAAAGAAGAGTGGACCTAAGTCAAAGAACAAGTTTCAAGAGATCAGAGAATGCAGCATTTGCCATCGGTTTGGCCATGTAAAGCAGGATTGCCGGCTGCTAAAGGCAACCAAGGAGGCTCAGGTAAATGAAGTGGCAGAAACCTCAGCACCCTCAGATAGTCAGGAAAGGTCTGATGTTTTAGAAGGCACGCTCAATGTCAAGAACATTCCGGTTAAAGTACTGTTTGACACAGGCGCGTCACGAAGCTTTATTGCAAAGAGTGCAGTCAAGAAGTTGGATTTGAATTTGAAGAAGCTCAAAGAGCCAATGACTATCCAAAATCCAGTTGGGGGTTCCATCAATCTCAGTTGGATTTGTGCAGTACCTATCTCTTTTTATTGCTATAAATTCCCTATAATCTCTATCGTCGTGAATTTTAATGAATTCGATATTATTTTGGGATTGGATTGGCTAACCAAATATGAAGCAGAGGTTAGATGCGCCGAGAGAGTGGTTAAAGCAAAGGCCCCATCGGGGAATTATATAACCATACCATATGAAGGCCCGACTTCAAATAGGAAAGATTTCTGGGCAGTTTTGAATGTTTCTCTAGCCCAAATAGAAAATATCCCAGAAGTCACAGAGAATATTCCTGACCTCATTAAAGACATTCCTGTCGTCAAGAACTATGCGGATGTGTTCGAAGAAGTTGTTCGCTTGCCTCCGCAGAGAGAAATAGATTTCAAGATCGCTTTGATTACCAATGCAAGGCCGGTAGTTCACGCTATTCGAAGAATGTCCTTGAAAGAGAAAGAAGAACTTGACAATCAAACACGACAGCTATTGTGGAAGGGTCTAGTCAGGCCTAGTTTCTCTGACTGGGGTGCAGCAGTGGTGTTTGTCCCAAAATCTGACGGTACTCTACGTCTATGTGTGGATTATCATGATTTGAACAAGCAGACCATAAAGAACAAATATCCATTGCCGCGGATTGATGATTTGTTGGATCAATTAAATGGCGCACAATTATTTTCACGAAAGAACCTAGCTACAGGTTTCCATCAACTTCGAATTGCCGAAGAGTGTGTTCCAATGACAGCATTCAGAGGTCCCGACTTATTCTACGAGTGGTTAGTAATGCCGTTCGGCTTATGTAACGCTCCAGCTTACTTCGTCGATCTGATGAATAGAGTGTTCAGAGGGGTTTTGAATAAAAATGTTCTGGTTTTCATTGACGATATTCTAATCTTCTCTAAATCAAAGGCCGAACATGAAAAGCATCTGCAACAGGTTCTAGAAATTCTGAGACAGAATGTATTAAAAGCCAAATTTTCCAAATGTATCTTCTGGCAAGATGAAGTAAAAATTCTAGGCCACGTCGTATCGAAAGTAGGAATCGCTGTGGATCCAAGCAAAATCACAGCAATTCAGAATTGGAAACAGCCCAGCACCCCCACTGAAGTCCGCAGTTTTCTCGGATTGGCTAGCTATTACCGGAAGTTCATTAAAAACTTTTCGAAGATATCTGGTCATTTAACGAAGCTTACGAAGAAGCACTCTAAATTCAAGTGGACTCCAGAAAGTGGGGAGGCTTTTGAGGAGATAAAATTAAGACTAACGACTGCTCCAGTGTTAACCATCATCGATGGCAATCAGGATTTAAAAGTCTGGACTGATGCTTCTAGAGAAGGCCTTGGTGCAGTGTTAATGCAAAGAGGCCAAGTGATTGCTTATGCTAGCCGTCAACTGAAGCCGCACGAGAAGAACTATGTAACTCATGATCTTGAGTTATTGGCTATAGTATTCGCCTTGAAAATCTGGAGACACTATCTTCTGGGTGAGAGATTTGAACTGTTTACAGATCACCAGTCATTAAAGTATCTGTTTGACCAGAAAGACTTGAATCTGAGGCAGCGACGTTGGCTGGAGTTTCTTGCAGCATATGACTTTGAAATTATATACACTCCAGGGAAAGCCAATGTCGTGGCCGATGCGTTAAGCCGAAAGAATGAGATGATCACCAGTTTTATTATCACAACTTCATTGATAGATAAAATATCTGCTCTTCAATAGGATGATCACTTCATTCATAAGATCAGAGGGATAATTCAGAAAGGCGAGCCCTCGAGTTTTCAAGTTGATAATGTGGCGATTCTAGGGCTGAAAGGTCGAATCTATGTCCCTAACATTCCTGAGCTTCGAAAGTAAGTACTGGGTGAATGCCACAAGTCGAAACTTAGTATCCATCCGGGAGAAAGCAAAATGTATAATGACATCAAACGCACTTTCTGGTGGAAGTCGATGAAGAGGGACAATTCTTTATATGTTAGCCGATGCCCTACTTGCCAACTTGTCAAGAGCGACCAACAGAAACTAGTTGGATTATTACAACCGCTAGAAGTTCCTGGTTGGAAGTGGGAACATATTTCTATGGATTTCATTGATGGTTTGCCCAGAACCAGAAAAGGAAATGACAGTATTTGGGTGATCGAAGATCGCTTCACGAAGACCGCCCATTTCATACCTGTCAGATCAAATAGAACTTCTCAGAGTCTGGCGCAGATATACTTCAGGGAAATTGTTAGACTACATGGAGTGCCGCTCAGTATAGTCAGTGATAGAGACACAATATTTACTAGTAAATTCTGGGAGGCATTTCAAGTTGAGCTAGGAACGAAGTTGAACTTGAGCACCGCTTATCATCCTCAGACAGACGGTCAGACTGAGAGGGTGAATCATATTTTAGAAGATCTATTGCGGGCTTGTGTTATAGATTTCGGTGGATCATGTGAAGACCATCTACATTTGGCTGAATTCTCATATAACAACAGCTACCAGGCGAGTCTGACAATGTCGCCATTCGAAGCATTGTATGGTAGACCATGCCGACCTCCTACTTGTTGGGTCGAGCCCAGAAATAGACTTGTATTGGGGCCTGATATGATCCGAGAAGCTGCCGACAAAGTCGATTTCATTAAGAAGCGATTACTGGCCGCTCAAAGCCGACAAAAGAACTATGCCGATAGAAGAAGAAGAGATATATAGTTTGTTGTTGGCGACTACGTATATTTGAAAGTATCGTCGATGAGAGGAGTTATTCGGTTCGGTAAAACTGGAAAGTTGGCGCCCAAATTCATTGGTCCGTTTCCTATTCTGGAACGGACCGGAACTCTCGTTATAGGGTTAAATTGCCTGATTGGTCGCCTGGATTCCATGATGTATTTCATATATCTCAACTTCGAAAGCACGTTCATGACCCAGACTTGATCGTGGAAGAAGCAGCTCAGCAGGATGTTGAGATTACTCCAGAACTAGCTGTGAGAAGAGTGCCGCTAAAGATTATCGGCAAAGAAACCAAAGAGCTGAGGAACAAGAAGGTTCGCTTAGTCAAAGTGCAATGGAGTAGAGATCCGCGAGATTGTACTTGGGAAACTGAGGAGAGCATTCAGAAATCCTATCCTAGATGCCGAGTAGATATCTCTGATTGACTCCGGTGCAAGGTATATTTACCATACTTTGCATTACCATTTAATTCTCTACTTTGTTGTTATTTTCTTTTCATGGATGTGCACTTTTAATTCTATAGTCTGAATGGTTTTAAAAGAATATAGAAATTGATTTGTATGATTTTGAAAAGTTAAAAACAATTGCTTGTTGGTTGTGTTGTGTGATTGTAGATTAGATTAATTAAAATTAGTGAAACGACAGCTAATTTAATCAACAATAAAATGAATGGTAGGATTTATTCGATTAAATCACACATTTAACTGATTCGAAAATAAATATATATACATGTGCATTTTACATGTTTGAACAGGTAAATCGATTAGCTATTGGGTAAAGATTTTATTTGCGTGCCCGACAAATAGGTAAACCTTAATGAGTTGGATGCAAAATATTATTATATCAACTCCTGTGAATGCCATTGGATGCGGAGTGCTGGTTTTTCTGTGTGAAATAATAAACGTCGCCATAGGATAGTAACAATTAATTTTGAACTACATTACATGGCATACTTCAGATGATAGGCATACTTCATCATATCCCACATAAGCATTTGGAGCTTGTGTCACGAGGTGGAAGATTTACCATACGAGCGAGAGGCTTGTATGGCGATGACTATATTTTACAGGTTGAACTGATGACCGATATGGACTATTTAAATTGTAAAGATAAAATTGCCAGATTAATAAAAACCCCACACGGGTCTGGAGTTGACAATAATCACGTCTCTCTAGTTATTAGATACGGCACATGGACTATTTATTTCCCACAAGGGGCAGGCTGACGAGAATTTATTCTCTGGAGTTATTATCAATACGTGTTCCCCTGTAAACACCAGAATATATCACTATAAATATGTGTATGATTATTATGATTTATTGGGTACCTAATACGGCCCAATAAATTTCCAAACCTCTCTCCGTACAAAGGAGGTTATGGCGAAATTTTTCGAAAATTCTAGGCGTTAGCCAAAATTTTGAAGAATTTGAAATTTCTCAGAAACTGAAAAGTTGGAGAATTGAAGCCAGATCGAACGTAGAGTTGATTAATCAAACCACTTTCGACTTTGTTCCTTTTCGGGGACGAAAAGTTTTAAGTGGGGGAGATTGTAACGACCCAGAAAATCTGAACCAATTAAATTTTTTTAAATTGGCTAAAATAATGGATTTTAAATATTTATAATAAATATTTTAAATAATGGCAATGAAAAGTGAGTTTGAATCGACAATTGAAAACGAATATAATTAATTCCAATTATAAACAAGGCCTGAAATGGCGCTGCAGTTTCAAAAACTGAATTCAAACTTTGTCGGACTGTACCGGGTGCAAAACAAAACTGATTTTAGTGAAACCAAAAATATTTAAATCTGTTAGTGAATACCTTTCTAACGAATCTGAAAAATCAAATTTTCATAGCGGAAAGCAAAAGTTATGGCCGAATGAATTTTCCGAAAGGTCGCTATGGAATTTATATAGCCCGGGAAATTGGCCATTTTGCATACGACCTCGGAATTCGACGAAACCACTTTTGTTGGATCTGGGATGTGAAGTTATTGCTAGGTTTCAAATTTCATAATTTTTGAAGCTAATATGTAAGCGTGGCATAGGAAAACGTGTTTTGGTCAATTACAGTTAAATTGGATCGACCAGAAATGGACTTTTTTGCAAACGGTCTCAGAATTCGACGAAACTAGTTTTGTTGGGACCGTATCGTCAAAACATAGCTAGATTTATTTTTCTGGAATTTTTCGAATCAGTTTGTGGCCCTGGAAAATTGAAATGTACGTTCAAATTAAATATTGAATGTTTTATATTTTAATTTGAAGGAAAGCTGACTGAAACAGTCGAATGGGCCAACGAAACATATTCCATTGTGTTCGGAATGGGGGTAAAACGCTAGGGACGACAGTCGTTGGGTTTGAATTGGTGTTCGTGTGTGAAAGAGGGTATTTTCCGATTTTTAAAAATATATAAATAAACAAAAAAAATTCATTGGCCCGAAATTCTATTTTCTCTCTCCCCGAAGTTCGACCGAAGGCGGAAAACGTTCGATTCCTTCTCTCTTCATTTTCTCCCTCTACAAGCAAAATCAGTCCCTCCTCCAGTTGAAGATTTTGTAGAGCTAGGAGAGATCTTCAAATCCATATAAGGTTTGGATTTTTCATTGCGTGGTTTGGGAGAACGGACGTTCGGAAGTCAGCGCGTTCAAGCCGCCGCCGTCGCCGTCTCAGGCGATCGAACGCCACCGCACCCCTCTACGCTGAAAGCTCTCTCCTTAACCTTCGACACTGCGTAGTCCGATCGAGCTATCGATTCACGGATTTCACGAAATCGCGTGACCTAGTTTTGAACATTTCAGAAAGATATACGACTTGTTTTATTTTCAGCTGTTTTAACACCTTTAGACCGTTGCAAACATTGAAAATCATATCTTTTTCGTTCGTTAACGAAATTCGATGAAACAGGAAACTTCATGACCGTGTGGACGTCTTCTGCATTTTAGAAGAGACCGCATATTTTTATGAGCCTTCTACTATTTTTGGTGGAGTGGAACCCAAAGTGAGATTTCTAATTCATAAACGATATGGAAAACGATGATGCATAAATTATATGATCGATGTATGAGTTATATAAGCATTGTACACCTCTTGTATAAGCGTTGTATAAGTTGTACGTTCGATCTATAAGTTGTATATGCGTTGTAAAAATTACATATGTGTGGAAATAGAAGTGAATTGCTATATATATATATATATATATATATATATATATATATATATATATATATATATATATACGCCCCTCGTCCACAAACCATGGACGATATTTATTGGTTGTGATTGGTGTGAAAATTGATTGATAGCGAATGGTTGTTTGGGATTGTTTGTGGTTGACATTGATTGATTGAGGTTGAAAAATACCCGTTTGTGGTTGAGAAATATTTGGTTGAAACCACATAGGATTAGTTTGTGGAAATGAAATAAATATATACATGTCGCCTGCGTGCGAACTGGATGCATGATCCCCATTGTCAAAAACCGCGAGGTTTTAAGGTAGAGCGAGGTGCCGTACTATGGACGGTCCCAGTTTTAACTACCCTGCCGTTATGCTGCCGAAATTTTGAATAATATTCATGTGTTTGAATTGTTTTCATTTGCTGAAACCATATTTATTCATTGAATAGAAAACCTTCATATGTTGAATCGATATTCATTCGTTGATTAGAAATTCATGTGTTGAATGGTATTCGTGTTTTAAATATAAAAATCACATTTTTATCTATATATAGAAACAATAGAAAACCTTCACGTGTTGAATCGATATTCATTCGTTGAATTGAAATTCATGTGTTGAATGATATTCATATTTTGAAATAAATTGTTTCATAATAAAAATCACCTTTTATCAACTATATGGACTATGTAAAATAATCTCGTTTTAAAAGAAATTGTTTTATAATAAAAATCCTATTTTTATCACTTATATAAACTATATAAAATAATAGTATTTTGAAATGAATTGTTTTACAATAAAAATCACATTTTTATTTTATACATGAATCGTTGAAAGGTGAAGTGTTAAAAAAAATGCAACTCGTTCGAATAAATATGCATGAGTCGAAATATTCATTAATTTGCTGATGATATGATTTTTGCATATGCATGCAACATTAGAATGAATGGTGTTTTTAAACAAAATGGAATCAAATATGGAGTTGAATGGAAAATGATAAGTGATAAGAACTGTATATATATGTACATGCATATTTATTGAATAGGTTATAGCAAAAGGGGCTAGAGAAGAGGAATAAAATTTTGTGCCCGACAAATAGGTACACATTTGCTGTTTTGTTTGGGTGATGATTTTATGAGCCTGTTGGCTAGCCGCTTGGCTTTTTCTTTTTCTTTTTGACATGAGACGCCCGTGTGGCTATTTGGGAATTTTCCCAGCCCCTCTGTACAAAGGAGGTTATGGCGAAATTTTCCAAAATTTAAAGGCGTTAGTGAAATATTTGAAGTGAAAACGATATTGAAATTGTTGAATGAACTATATTTATATAAATATATAAATATAAATAAAATTAAAACGAAACGTGGCCGTGCATTTCGTGTTTTGAAACGTGATTTCAAACAACCAGTGCGGGAAATCCGACCATTGGATTTTCCCAAAACCTCAACCGTTGGATTTTCCAGAAACCGCAACCGCAACCGTTGGAAATCCGACCAACGATTGGATTTTCATATATGTGTAAATCAAATCTGAAGAAAAACAGTGCCAGAAACGATTATATATATATATATAATTACGTTTAATCGAATAACGACGCTGCAGTTCGTATTTTGAAATCAAAACTTCAAACGGTTGTACCGGGGGATCCGACCGTCGGATTTTCCCGAAAATGGAACCATTGGATTCGTTTTGAAAAGACCTTTCTAATGATGTAAATTCTGTGAAGATCAAATGGTTAAATTTTCAGATATGTGTAAATCAAATCTGAAGAAAAACAGCGCCATGGCCGTGTTATGGCCCGAAGCGTCGTTTTGAATAAATTGGCTACTCTAAAATAAATAAAAATAGCGATAAATCGTTATAAAATATCATAAACGATATGGAATGGAAATAAACTGAATTTGCTCGATTTATATGGTATTTGAGATTTATATGGTATTTGATGGTTGAATGTGTTTGGTGTGAAAATTACATTAAAGAACAAAATTGGTGTTGTCGAATGATTTAACCATTGAAATAAATTGATTTGAAATTCTAAATATACGTGAATTATTTGAAAAGGCTGAGTTAATTCTCATTTCGAATAATTGGCCGACGATTGAAATTCGAAGATGAAGACGGTGGTCGAAGACCGGAGATCTTCACCTCGTTTGGATGGTAACTGAGGTCCTGATTGGGAGGCATCCAGAAATATGGATAATGAGTGGTGATCGTCCAGACGTACGTGGTGATCGATGGGTTTTCGGGGTATTTAGTGCCTCCGGTTTCGTTCAGACCCAGAACAGACTTGTAAATGGACTGTGTGTCTGACATTGGATTTTATTCTGTGTTGATTGATCTCTATTAAATATACATCTGTTTGGCGGCGGAGAATTTATTCTTTTGCTTAACGCTCTTCTCTGAGACGCACGAGCTCAGAGGTTGTATATCGATGGACATCAGTCGCATGGCATGAATTGCTAGTGTGGCATGCCTAAGTGGCAAATGATCAAGGCTTCTGTTGAAAAGCAAAGTCTTGTGGTGATGATCAAAGCCCCGCCTGTGTGGCGTAGCTTTGTGTATAATGTGAATTCGCGAGCCTCACACCTCGGTATGAACCCGAAACGGGAGAAGGACCTCAGGGAGGGCATGCGTTTCTTTCTAGCTAGGGTGGTGTCAGTGACCTACCAGCCCTGACATTTATATAGTTTTCACCTGTGTGGTTGTTGCTGTTGCGAGGCGCCTCGGTTTGATCGGACGATCCGGGTCCGATGGAGTCATTCGTTGACTCATTTACGCCCCAAAGGGTGGAGAAACGTATTGTTCAGGCACTATAATCCACTCCGTGTGGACCGGCCCTGTCGCTCCAAGGGGTAGTTGTGGCTGTTCCGGAGACATGGGCTAGATTGTCTTTAAGTCGGTAAGGACTATCTTTTGCCTTGGTTCATGACGAAAATCCAATTTCCAAATACGACGTCGTGCGGTTTTGATTGTATATATATATGGCGACATGATATATGGTACCCATGCCGTCTATGATTGATAGTTATGATTTGAAGTTGTTTTGAAACATGTAAACACTAGTAAAAATATCAAATGCTTTTGCTTTATTCGTATCAATCATATTTTGGCCATTACAAGGTAAAAACTCTATCCTCCGGTTTGCGTTGCATTGTGTGATGGGAACTGAGTCTTATAATGGCTTCATTTTTATAAAATGCATTGCGTTGTTTAAAAGAAAGATTTGTTTTAAAGCACTGGCAATCCAATGGAGTAAACCCGTTCCACGAAAGTGGCGTGGTCCTGTGATTAGCCATATTTTGAATATGTTGAGTAGATTTCTCATACCAGTCCCATGACTGACTCGTAGTTTGTTTCAACTCGGGTGCCCCTTTTTTCTACACGGGCAGCCTTGTATTCAGGTTTAGCTGGTTCTTTCTGGATAGCTGGAGCTGAAGATGGATTCTATTATTTATCTCTTTTATGCTGTTCAGCTCCTATTGTACATATTTTGTTTATTTCCGCTGTAGACATTTATGTATAGCCGAACTGTATTTGTACTAAGTATGATCCTGTATACTGTGTAACTCTGATGATAACTTTTATCCAGTATATTCTATTGTTCATTATCTGGTGTATTTATTTAATTTTGTTCTGCCATTATCTGTATCTGCGTTATATTCCAAAGATAACCCTTGTCTCTGTCTGTACGGGATTTGGGGGCGTCACATTAAGGGATAGTGAGGGGTACTTATAGGATTTTTTCTAATTAATTTTATATTGATTTTTATGGGACCGTTGCTTCTATTTGGCTTCTAAAAATCCATATGGTCACATACGATACCCAAAAATCACCAAACTAGATATGCAGCTATAGTTCGACATTACGGTCCTAAAGAAACTGGTTTCGTCGAATTCCGACCTCGTATGCTCACACAACGTATTTTTAACCGTCGAAATGCTGACTGTTTCTCACTCTAAAAATCCATACGACCACACAGTGACTCTAAAAATAACGAAACTGGAAACCTAACCACTATTTGACATTGTGGATCCAACAAAGTTAGTTTCTTCGAATTCCGACTTCGTTTGCAAAAGTGGTTATTTTTAAAGTCCTAAATAACCCATTTAAATATATAAATATATTTAAATATAATTAAATATTTATAAATAAATATTATCGTATATATTCATAGTGGAATACCATACAGCTCTAGAATATTCCTATATGAATTTCTAACTTGATATTTCAAATCTGGGTCAACCCGATATTCGATTTATATTAAAATTTCTTTTTAAAATATAAATAATTCCTTTACAAATTATAAAGGAATTCCATAGCGACTTTTCTAAAATTTGATTTGGACATAAGTCAAAATCTACACGATGAAATCCCGAATTTTCTCTTCCACTAGAAAGGTATACTTCACCAGCTCCTAATGTTTCTTGTTTCACAGAAATCCGATTTAAAACGAACCTTGTACATCCCATTGAAGTTCAAATCGCCAAATAACGAACTGCAGTTCCTTTTCAAGCACGATTTTAATTATAATATAATTATACAATCAAACTGTCATTCAAATAATATATTCTTTATTCTAATTCAAATTCTAAACTGAATTAAATATCGCAGATGATCCAGTTCACACCATATCACCATTTCAGCCAATTCTGATTATTTCAGAATTAAATATATTATTTTTAATTTATTATTTTAATTAAATTCTCAGCATTATTTAATTCAACTACCATGAAATCCTTTTAATCACCATTTAAATAATTAAATAAATTAATTATTATACCGCTGAAAATGCGGGTCATTACATTCTTCCCCACTTAAAATAATTTCGTCCTCGAAATTGCTAAGGTAGAGAACAAACCCTATTAACTGGTTAGAACTTGTTTGTTCATTTCTTAACTCTGGTTTCACTAAACGAATTTATTTTGATTAAATTATTAATTAATTCTTATCAATGAAAATTTTCAAAAATCCTGAAAATTTTCTAACGCCTTAACTCTTCGATAAATTTCGCCAGCACCTCCTTTATACTGGTCAATACGTCAAACAACCACTCGCCTCTCTGGGCCATCTCCATCCCAAAAAATAATCAAACAGCCAACCGGCTTGCCAATTCGGCTCATAAATCTTATATCCAATAGAAATATAAACTGGTACCTTTTGTCGGCATATCGTTATATCCTTTCCACCTGTTATCAATTCAGCGGATACAAGGGTCATCCCAATCAAATTCCAATCTGCTTTTATCCACAACACAACCATTCGCTTGTATCCGAGCCAAATATCATTTCAACTCGAGTTTCTTCTCGATTCCCAACTCTTAAATTGATTATCACATTACACTTCAAATTTGAATCTCACAATCCAATTTGTCTTGATATCATTCTAATTCAATCTCAGTTACCACTTTACTAGATTTACTTTAATTCAAATTTGCTTTCACAAATTTCTGTTAAATTGGTTTTTTTTAATTCAAACAGTCTTTCCCCGGGAGTTTTTAAATAATTTACTCTTTTCAAAAATCAAATTTTCCTTTTTGAAATTCAACACCACTTGTCTTTCCCAAAACAAATTCAAAACAGTATCTCTGGTCGTAATTCGTCACTTACAACTCGAAAATGAGTACTGGTGATGCAGCTATCATCATCAGAATCTATCTTCCAGTGATCGAAGTGAGTTCAATATGATAAAGTCATTTCTAAACATTTCCACCTTGAAATTCATTTCAAAATATAATTCACACTACTTATAAAAAAAATTAAAATCTCCTAGGATCTTAAATTTTCCTTATTTTTAATCCAAATCCATTTACAAACACTTATCCAATTTTTTTCCAGAATTTTAATTCAATTCCTGGTTCAAATTTAGATTTAATTCATTTCGTAACACTTATACGAATTCTACTTGGTTATATATAACCATTTTACTTTTATAATCTTACTCGACTATAATAACAACCAATATATCCAATATGTTATAATCATTTCAATATAAATCCTTTATATCAAAATATAATTTAGGTAAAATTATTTCGTTTACCCTCTTCCCAAAACATACCATGACGGTTCATCGTATTCGAGTGTTTACCAACTCCTACCGATATAGTGGATCAAACTGATCGACCAGAACTCATAAACAACTCAACCAATAAATCTCCACAATATAAAATCATTTTATATTGAATAACAAATATGCTCTCGTATATATACACTCAACTCAATCTAGGGTATTACTTACCCTATCTCTGCTGAGTTACGCCACAGAGCCAAGGTAATTCTCTTAACTTAAGCTCTGATACCAAATGTAACGACCCGGATTTTGCCGATCTTAGTTATCCGTTATATAACAAATATCAAACATCTAAGGATCGAAAATAACCGAACAGTTAATTAAAGAAATTAGAGGGTGAGGATTGGTAAGATAGAAACTTAGAATAGAATAAGAAGAACACAACATCAGAGTAACGCGAATCTCACAACGGAACGTATAACATATAATATATGTAACATAACTTTGAAATATACATCTGTACTTGAATATACATCATTATCAAAGTACAACACTTACAACACAACGGAAATACCTATAGCTATATAATCCTAAAGCCTCCTGCTCCAGCTCTTCAAGTATCTGTAAATCCCGACTACTTGACTGCCCGTACGAAATTGGGCACCCAAGAGTTTAGGGAAAACAAAACAAAATAAACTCTGGGTCAGTCATGGGACTGGTATGAGTAAAATAGTTTAAAATAGTTCGAACAAGTAAATGATATCTCAGAAGACCATGCCGTATAACGGAACAGGTTTTTCCCTTATGAGAATCCAAAATATCTTTATATCAAAAACCTTTTTATATTATAATAATGTCTATCAACCACAATATAATAATCATCTAGCAGAAACGCTTCCATCTCACGTTCTACATATATAGTATACAATCAAAACTGCAAGCACGTATTGCGTAATGGATTTCCAACTATGATAAGGTATGGAACCACCTTTCGCTAGTGTGCCTCTAGAGAGGAATACACTGGGTTCAACAAGAACATCTTGCAACCTGTCCACACATGACTGACCACTCATTTCGCTTGAGTGTATCGAATGTATATCACCAACGGTTGGGATCAGCAACCGTTTCCTAAATGGGACAGCATCAACAATAGATTTTTGAGAAGTAATTGAAACTCTAGATCAGGTGATTGTACACACTAATAGGTGCGACCTACATAGCCATGCTACTTGCCCGATTTCTGTCATTTAGCGGTTGATGATGCTTGATGTTACGCTTTATCATCACATCAGATTCACTTCAAATGCCACATTGTCAGATCCATCGAAAATCACTAATTGATGTTTGCAACAGTACATTACGTGTTAGCTAAAGAAGTTTCCTTCTCCTCTTCCACCCTTGGTACGGTTGAAGAAATCAATGTACGTGACCTTTCTGAAAATACTCTGTCAGACATTCATCCATACAAGTCATCCAGGAACAGGATGAACCGAAGGCACCATTCAGTACATCCGTCTTAGGCACTGTTATCTAAGACTTATACAATAGCCCTTGCACTTTACTCCATCTTTAATTATCTTTGGCATATATGATTCGCAATGCTTATGCCAATACAGAGTGGTTCTTTGGATAATAATCCAACCGGTCTCTCCATATTAACAACGTTAAAATGGTCAAAAACTTCGATAGTCGGTGAGTTAACTATAAAAGAAAAATACGTGTGCAAACAACGATATTATTTCCAGATCGAAATTCTATCAATCAATCATCATTCATATATATATATATCTATATATATATATTCATATTTCCTTATTTTCTATATTTAGAAAATATATGTTAACACTGGAAAACATTTCCATTTCTAATCCGTATTTCCAATTTTCAACATTTGATTACGTATCTGGATCTATTTTGAAAACATTTCCAAATCTTCTTTACTTGGATTTAAACAGATGTTTAAATCAACATCGCGACGACAACTCAAACCACTATACTTATTTACTAAAATCACTTAACCACTTTCACTCTCGAACCATAACCATTTCTAAATTAAAAACGAAGCCCATCAAGTTGGGGTATAACTACCTCTCAGACCTTAACTGAACAATATTTCAAATCTCGAAATAGGGTAAGTTCATCTTTTAACCCTTTAACAGTTCCTTACGAACCCTCGGATTCTATTTACAAACCCCCTTATTTTACAAGTTTACGTGATTATAACAATGGTGTTATAATCTCCTACATCTGAAATATATTATCTTTAATATGACTTTTATTTCCTAACGCGAATAATATAACGACAACTAATTTATTTACTCCTATTCGGCTAACTCTAACCTATAACTCTTATTCGATGAACTTTTATTCTATTTAACTCTTACTGGATTAACTCTTATTCGAATAACTTATATTCGATTTGCTTACTTCGAATATCTACTATTTGATTATCTCACTTCGAATATCTATTATTTGATTATCTCACTTCGAATATCTATTATTCGATTATTTCATTATCTATTATTCGATTAACTCACTTCGAATATCAATTATTCGATTAGCTCCTTCGATTAACTCAAATTGATTAACTCATCTTGCATATTTATGATTCGATTAACTCACTTCTTCGAATAAACTAATATTCGATAACTAATACTCGACTAACTCTAACTCGGTTAACTCTACTGATTAATTCTAACTGATTACTTCTAACTGGATAACCCTAACTGGTTAACTCTAATGGTTTAACCTGACTGGTTAACTCTAACTGATAACTCTAACTGATAATCTCTAACTGATCAACCCTAATTGATTAACTCTTACTGGTTAACTCTAACTGATCACTTTAACTGGTCAACCCTAATGATTAACTCTAACTGGTTAACTCTAACTCATACTCTATTCGATTAACTCTAATTGATTTAACCCTTTTAATTTATTCCTTTTCTATTTGTTTACTTAACAAATAACAATTCCCTTTTCAATTCTATTTATTTAACAAATAAATATTTCTTTTATCTTTTCTATTTGTAAATGGTTTACAAATATATCCCTTTCATCTCTATTTTATGATATTTATTCCCCATAAATATTTCCTTTTCAATTCTATTTATTACATATTTATTTCCTATAAATATTTACTTTCAATTGTATTTTTAACATATTTATTTCCTATAAATATTTCATTTCAATTCTATGTTTAACATATTTATTTCCTATAAATATTTCCTTTCAATTCTATTTGTACATGACTTACAAATATTTCCTTTCAATTCTATTTGTACATGACTTACAAATATTTCCTTTCAATTCTATTTGTACATGACTTACAAATATTTCCTTTTCGATTCTATTTGTACATGACTTACAAATATTTCCTTTCAATTCTATTTGTACATGACTTACAAATATTTCCTTTTCGATTCTATTTGTACATGACTTACAAATATTTCCTTTTCGATTCTATTTATTTAACAAATAAATATCTCCTTTTATATTCTATTTATCTAGCCAATAAGTATTTCCTTTTATTATAACTTATCCTTCGATTTTATAGTTATTTTCTTTTATAAAAATCCTTTTCCTTTTCTATATAAAATCCATCGATTTTATATGAATAATTCTTTTTCAAAATACACTTTGAAAATCCCATTTCCCACATCCAGTATTTCTTATGGTATTTAACATACCATATAACTATAAATATCGTCCAAACACACATAATCAACAACAGATTATATATCACATCATATATCACAATATATGAATCACATTAAAATAAATTCGGAGGAATCCAGTTGGATTCCTCCAACCTGTTTCCCTGCATCACAGATGTTAAACGATATAGATAACATCACTTTCAGTTCCGTATGATATATTCTGTTAAACAGAATCAATATAGAAATTCAACTAACTGACTAGCAGTTTAATCAAACAGTCAACACACAGTCAATCAGCCCATATTTAACAGTTCTAAAAATAAACCATGAAATTATAAGCTGTTCAGAGTTAGTGAGATTTACTCACATTGGACGATCATCGTTAACAACGATAACCATCGCTTGATTCAGACGGACAATTTATTTTGAAATAAATTGTGACGAGCTTCGATTCACTCCCCGTCAGTTCCATTGTGGAGCTCTCATCCATACGATCCTAATGGATCTTGTTTTGTCCAATTCTGATACCGTATAGAAAAGTTGTACGATCTACAAGTTAAACAATTCTTTAAATTAAATAAAACTTCACAATCAAACTCCTAAGTGGGCTTACAAATAAAATAAGGCCCATACCAATGTCCCGCTACCCAAACCCGCGTAGACTACTTCTTATTCCCCGAAATCCAATTCGTGAGCTCCAATACACAACACCCCATTTTCGATTTTTCCTTCCAACCTCCATCCTTCCCTACAACTTGTAAAATCCAACTAAAATCATTACAATTCTCCTCTCGCTCTCTTCTACAAAATCATACCACCATCATTCACTTCGGTTACTTGAAGTAGAAACCGAAGTTCGGCAACCTCGTACAGACATCAAACAACATCATCACCGAAACCCTCAAGCTTTTCACACAAGATGCGAAATTCGAAGACAAAACCAAATATACACTTGAAACCGCATATCGTCACCCATAAATCACAAATACCAGAACCCTAGTTTGTGTAACGACCCGCCATTTTGACCGTGCCAAATCGACAAAACATGTCAGCTCGAAACGTCCAAAACAACATATTGTTATTAACTTCTGGGGTAAACAGAATAAATCACAGATCTCAGACACAGATACAGAGTAGTATAATATCTCGCAACGAAAAAATACAAAATACGATAGTAGTTCATGAAGCTAAAAAATAAGTTTTACATCAGAGTTTACATAAATAATACACAGAAGACTAATACAGTAAATGAAAGATAACTACAAAAAACATAAATGACAAGAGTAGTTAGAACTGGATCAACTGAACAGGTAGATATAGATGAGCAAAAATCCAACATAAGCTCCAACTCCAAGAGTGAATCTCGAAACTGTAATACTTGATCTGACCCGAGCAATAATGCAAAACAAAACAACTCGGATCAAGACTAACATTCTCATGGAAGTAAATCAACTCAAATGAAATGTTCGATGAAATGCAATCAGTAACTTAAAGAATGTTTGGGATCACCATCCTCTAAGGATTCGTCAAACTAATACTATATAGTATGATACGCTATATACAATAGTGTCTATCAGTAAAGTAAAAATATCGAAATAGCATAAGCGGGATTACCATAATTACCCTTACACCGTTTATATATTCCCATAGAATATACAGTACCGTAATTCTCTGTAAACTGGAGGATGATCAGAGGGCACTCCATATAAAACAGTACAAAACAAAATCGTAGTGGGCTCGTATAAGGCATGTGACAAGGCACGCAAGGAATGTCAGGGTGGATTCACCGTTTGCGGAGCCAGACTGGTGGTAGCGCATAGTAGCTACTACCGTCCACCTCGATACACACTCCCATAAACAAAAGGGCCAAAATCGAATCTCAACAGTAATAGAATAATATCGAAGAAGTGTGCTCGATAAGAGGTATGACCCCACTTGGTCCGTGCATAGCTCCTGTTTTAGCCACATCAAGTTGAATCAAGGTAGTCAGGATCTCGTAACTAATATGAAATACAAAAATAAAGTCGTTCGCCAAATCATCCCCTTCATTCTGGAACTCCACCGCGTACACAGTTGTCAAAGTGGTTTTCGGTATTGATAGAGTATGACAGTAGCCAATCCCGGTCTCTTTAACAACAAATCGTTTACATTTTTCACACCGTGGTCATTATTTTATAAATCACTTTATAAAATAGTTTATATGAATTCTCATATTCGAATTTGAAATCAGATTTAAATATCTAACTTCGATTATCTTCAATTTTGTAAACATCTCATGAGAATCGCTCAAATCAAATCGATTTAAAACCATATCGAAAAGATTTCAAAATATAGTATAAGCTAATATTATACTATTTAAATTCGATTTTATATAAGTTTTCCGACAAAAATCACACAACAACTTTCAAATCCCACATCGACTTATATTTAAGTTATAACTTAAATATATATCTCAATTTCCGTTCAAATCAATATCAAAACCTTTAACTTCGATTATAATTTGGTTCGGCTTATATTCGCAAAAAATGAAGTTTGAAACCATTCAAATGATTCAAATTTTTCCTTAATAAGAAATCATTTCAAGTCGATTCATTTGAATCCAACACTTTGGTTCGAAATTCGAAATATGAGATTTAATTCAAAACTTACACTTCAATTTAAACAAAACATATCGAGTTATGTAATTCAAATCATATAATTCGAAATCGTTATTCTACACTTCAAATCAAAATCTTATATTTAAATTCAACCAAATTATGATTTAAAACCATTCTTATACATTGATTTAACAAATTCTTAATTCAAACCAAATGATATAAAAAAAATCAATTCCGCATATAACATCTATATATTCCAATTCATAATTAATTACTTAAAATTGAATTTAATTCTTATTGATTATAAATTCAAAATAAATCAGTTTACCCAATTCACTTTCATTTCTTATCAAAGTTCATAATTTAAACCAAATCAAATTCAATTTCTTACTTTTACCAATTCATGTTCATCTCTACTAAAATTCGTATTGATTCCAATTCATAACTTAATATGAGTTCATTCGTTATTCAAATATCGTTATATAAATTTACATCTTTAAACTTCGAATTTAAATCGCGAAATCTAACCTATCCATCTTGAATTTATTAAAGTTTATAAAATATATATAAGAAAATTAATTTTTGAAAATAGAAATGTGTATATATATAAGTTCATAAAATTCTAAATTAAACAAGAAATAGATTATAAACATATATAAGTTTAAAAATAATATAAAAATAGATTTAAATAAATATTTATAATAATATAAAAAGGTTAAAATACTTATAGGAATAAATTATATGGTTTAAAATAAATAAATTTATAATTAAAATCTTAAATAAACATTTAAATCGCTATTTACAGATAAAATCATTTTAAAACACAAAATTTAAAATATACAAAATAATTTAAATTTAAATAAAATATAAATATAAAAATATAAAGTCTTAAGTAAATATTTTAAAATAAAACTCCTTTTACTTCAAAAACATGACCGACGGTCTCCGTATATAGTTTTCTACCCTATGGTCAAGTGATACAGATATTTATCATTTCAACCTGCAATTTATAAAATTTATACGGGTCTGTCATTTCAACTGCGATCCCAAATTCAGTAAAAATCGTCCAGGTTTATCATTTCAACCCATAATGATTTTTTCCTATTCTAATGTCCGTTCGGGTATGTATCATTTCAACCCTTAGTGATTTTTCCCAAACTAGGGGTATCAACAAACACAACAAGATTCACAACATATATATCATCAGTGCAACCACGTGTCATATGAATATATCGTGTCACATATGAAATGTGCATATATATCAAATCAAACAATTTTTATCAGCAATCTTATACATTTCATATAACAGTTCATTATTGATCTAACATCCATGAAAAATGTAAGTCAAGTGTGAGATAAACTCACCTTTCGTGGCACAGAACGGAGACAACAGATGGACGAACATCGAATGAGATGGCAACTTCTAAGCACGATTTAGAACGGATTCAACTCGCTATCACTCAATATATATTTATTTTCATGAGAGGAAGTTGGGGAATTTATCAATTAATCGGTACAGCAATTGGGTGTTGGATGGTACGATATTGGGTTTTTGGAAAGGTTTCCGAACTAAACACCCAAATTCAATTCAACAAAATAAACACAAAATTCTTTTATAAAATAAAATAAATATATTTCTATATATGCAAACACGATAAATTTATAAAATATATATTTTAAAATTCAACGCACACCGCAAACACACAACGCAAATTACAAACACAAAAGCATAAATACGTATATATAATATTTATATATATAATACATACAAAAACGATAACTAACGCACACCATACACACACAGAAGCACACTCACACAATATAGACACACACAAGGGAACTAATCCCATAAACTGACGCAATACACCACATACACAAAACACAAAAACATATACAATACACGAACACAAAAACTCATGCAACACTCATACAACCGCAATCACCCACCAATATTAAAACACACGTACACAATGAACACAATATTACCATTCACTTAAGGGAATCAGAGGAAGGAATCAGAGGTTGTCACAGTGGCTCGGCACATTTCAGTCAAGGCGGAAGGAATCACTGGTGTGGTCGGCTCCAGACGGGCCGTCGGGTTCGTCGGTTGGGCGAGCTCAGTTGCTGGCATGGGTGAGGGCGCGAGGCTGGGGAGGTTTGCAGATTGGTAGGCAGAGGGATGGCTCTTGGTCGGAGGACGGCTGTACCCGAAGTGGAAGGGTTGAAGAGGGTTCGTGTGGGCTATCGGATGGAGCAGGGTGTGGCTGTTCAAGTAGAGCGTGGCTTTAGGGAAAAGGCGGATCACTAGTTGAAGGCGAGGGGAAGGGAAACAATCCCGACTAGTGGAAAAAACTCGGCAAAGAAAGGAATGGTGAACGGGGAGGAAACATACATGTAATGGGGAATAATTGATGGGAGATGGACTAATGCATTCGTTTATTTATTATGAACAAGCAGAGATATTTTCAATAACGAGATAACAACGGGTGGATCCTCAATACTCGCTCCACTTACGTAACGGTCAGTGATGCATTCACCAATTCATATTAGACCATTTATTAAATTCAAATTTACTTTATTAAAGCAACTGAGAAGTCAAAGGTGGTAAAAGTTGTAACATCCAATGATATTATTCTCTTTTAAAAAAAAAAAAAACAAGGCGATGCAAACTGGCCTTGAGAACAAACATGGAACAGAAGAAAATGAATGTGAAAGGGGACGCATGGTAATGGGGAAAGAAAGGATTCCAACATGAATGGTCTTAATGATAAACACATGCATGGTAAACAAAATAAAAATAAAGTAATGCATGTTTTGAAAAATGGCAACCTTGCGTACATCCTTTCATTCCTTTTTATATATATGTACGTATGTTTTTATCAAAGCAAATGAAAGGCATAAAAAAAAAGAAAAAAGTAACGTATGGTTTAGTAAAATGGTGCATGGCTTTTGAAATGGAAGAGGAGACGCACACCCTATGCACTAAATTTTCAAAATAAACAAAAAAATTAATGTATGTCTTAGTAAAATAAAAGGATAACTTTGAAAATATAATGGACGTGCATGCTTATCAAATTGGGTTTTGGAAACATATGAATTAAAATGGATTTTCACCTATGCATGCATGTTTGCATTTTGATGTAAAACTTGTCCACCTAGAGAAAAAATGATAAATGGAAGGTTTAACAAAATAAAATGACAGGCTTTGCAGACCCAGAATAGCTAGAAAAACATGCTGAATCCAAAAAGGGACACGTCGAACTCAAATGACTTTATTTCAAGAATGAACTGCACAAGCATTTTCGAAATTTTGTCGCGAACCGAGCACCGAAACTGATAAATGAATATATTGCGGAAATCAGCGTGACGAGATCAACACAACGGTATAAAATTTGCAGTGCCAACATGCTCCGTTCAAAAACGCGTTACGGACCCCTTTAAACATAAAATTCGGATTGAAAAACAATTAAATGGAGATCAAAACATTCGATTTTCGCGAAATGGATTTCACCGTTGGACTCATGACAACGAATAGAATACTTTCATGTTTGTCCGTACTAGCTTCGTTGAGATTTTAAAATCGCTAAAATTTGAACTGTTATGTGCAGCTTTGCACTGAAAATTGCGCGACCGACAACATTCAAATTTTCCGATGAAATTTTCACAACTGCTATATCTCACTTTACGTATTTCAAATTTAAAATTCCCATTACAAAAATTTTATTGAATATTTTCAAAATAAAATTCGATTTAAATCGATATTTAAATCGTTAAAAATAGTCGGATGTTACAGTCTCCCCCACTTAAAACTTTTCGTCCTCGAAAAGAAATGAGGTAGGAAAATAGTAATTAAGTAATTAATATATTTAAGTCAATAGTTCATATTTATCCTTATACCAATATATAATTTGAAATATATACAAATCAAATGTTAAAATATTTTCAAACTTTTAAAAATAATTTCAAGTATTCACTCGACGTCTCGATTAGCAATATATATCCATCACACTAATTTCGAAACCCGAAAATAGATATCGATGACGCTGCAGTCATCACCAGAATCATTTTCAAGTGACTAGAGTGTGACTCTATATCTATCTAATGCATATATGATTTAACATATACGTTGATCAGACGTATACCCAAATCACTAGTGTATCACTACCCTATCTCTAATGAGCCTTTACCCCATAGGCTAAAATTTTGATAAAACCAAAGATCTTATACCATTTGTAATGACCCGCCATTTTGATCATGCCGAATCGACAAAACATGTCAGCTCGAAACATCCAAAACAACAGATTGTTATTAACATCTGGGGTAAACAGAATAAATCACAGATCTCCGACACAGATACAGAGTAGTATAATATCTTGCAACGGAAAAAAACAAAATACGACAGTAGTTCATGAAGCTAAAAAATAAGTTTTACATTAGAGTTTACATAAATAATACAGCGGATGATTAATATAGTAAATGAAAGATAACTACAAAAAACAGAAATGAAAAGAATAGCTAGAACAGGATCAATAGAACAGGTAGATATAGATGAGAAAAAATCCAACATAAGCTCAAACTCCAAGAGTGAATCTCGAAACTGTAATACTCGATCTGACCCGAGCAATAATGCAAAACAAAACAACTCGGATCAGGTCTAACATTCTCATGGAAGTAAATCAACTCAAATGAAATGTTTGATGAAATGCAATTAGTAATGTTTGGGATCACCATCCTCTAAGGATTCGTCAAACTAATACTATATAGAATAATACGCTATATACAATAGTGTCTATCAGTAAAGTAAAAATATCGAAATAGCGTAAGCGGGATTACCATGATTACCCTTACACCGTTTATATATTCCCATAGTATATACAATACCGTAATTCCTCCGTAAACTGGAGGTTGATCAGAGGGCACTCCATATAAAACAGTACAAAACAAAATCGTAGTGGGCTCGTATAAGGCATGTGACAAGGCACGCAAGGAATGCCTGAGTGGATTCAGCGTTTGCGGAGCCAGACTGGTGGTAACGCATAGTAGCTACTACCGCCCCCCTCGATACACACTCCCATAAACAAAAGGGCCCAAATCGAATCTCAACAGTAATAGAATAATATCGAAGAAGTGTGCTCGATAAGAGGTATGACCTCACTTGGTCCGTGCATAGCTCCTGTTTTAGCCACATCAAGCTGACTCAAGGTAGTCAGGGTCTCGTAACTAATATGAAATACAAAAATAAATTCGTTCACCAAATCATCCCCTTCATTCTGGAACTCCACCGCGTACACATTTGTCAAAGTTGTTTTCGGTATTGATAGAGAGTATGACAATAGCTGATCCCGGTCTCTTTAACGACAAATCGTTTATATTTTTCACACCGTGGTCATTATTTTATAAATCACTTTATAAAATAGTTTATATGAATTCTCATATTCGAATTTGAAATCAGATTTAAATATCTAACTCCGATTATCTTTAATTTTGTAAACATCTCACGGGAATCGCTCAAATCAAATTGATTTAAAACCATATCGAAAAGATTTCAAAATATAGTATAAGCATGTATTATACTACTTAACTTCGATTTTATATAAGTTTTCCGACAAAAATCGCACAACAACTTTCAAATCCAAAATCGACTTATATTTAAGTTTTAACTTAAATATATATCTCAATTTCCATTCAAATCAATATCAAAACCTTTAACTTCGATTATAATTTGGCTCGGCTTATATTCGCAAAAATTCAAGTTTGAAACTGTTCAAATGATTCAAAATTTTCCTTAATAAGAAATCGTTTCAAGTCGATTCATTTGAATCCAACACTTTGGTTCGAAATTCGAAATATGAGATTTAATTCAAAACTTACACTTCAATTTAAACAAAACATATCGAGTTATGTAATTCAAGTCATATAATTCGAAATCGTTATTCTACACTTCAAATCAAAATCTTATATTTACATTCAACTAAATTACGATTTAAAACCATTCTATACATTGATTTAACAAATTCTTAATTCAAAACAAATGATATAAAAAAAATCATTTCCGCATATAACATCTATATATTCCAATTCATAATTAATTACTTAAAATTGAATTTAATTCTTATCGATTATAAATTCAAAATAAATCAGTTTACCCAATTCACATTCATTTCTTATCATGGTTCATAATTTAAATCAAATTCAATTTCTTACTTTTACCAATTCAAGTTCATCTCCACTAAAATTCGTATTGATTCCAATTCATAACTTAATATGAGTTCATTCGTTATTCAAATATCGTTATATAAATTTACATCTTTAAACTTCGAATTTAAATCGCGAAATCTAACCTATCCATCTGGAATTTATTAAAGTTTATAAAATATATATAAGAAAATTAATTTTTGAAAATAGAAATGTGTATATATATATGTTTATAAAATTCTAAATTAAATTAGAAATAGATTATAAACATATATAAGTTTAAAAATAATATAAAAATAGATTTAAAGAAATATTTATAATAATATAAAAAGGTTAAAATACTTATGGGAATAAATTATATGGTTTAAAATAAATAAATTTATAAGTAAAATCTTAAATAAACATTTAATTCGCTATTTACAAATAAAATCATTTTAAAACACATAATTTAAAATATACAAAATAATTTAAATTTAAATAAAATATAAATATATAAAGTCTTAAGTAAATATTTTAAAATAAAACTCCTTTTACTTCAAAAACATGATCGACGGTGTACGTATATAGTTTTCTACCCTATGGTCAAGTGATACGGATATTTATCATTTCAACCCGCAATTTATAAAATTTATACGGGTCTGTCATTTCAACTGCGATCCCAAATTCAGTAAATATCGTTCAGGTCTATCATTTCAACCCATAATGATTTTTTCCTATTCTTATGTCCGTTCGGGTATGTACCATTTCAACCCTTAGTGATTTTTCCCAAACTAGGGGTATCAACAAACCCAACAACACTCACATAGCAACAATTCACAACATATATATCATCAGTGCAACTACGTGTCATATGAATATATCATGTCACATATGAAATGTGCATATATATCAAATCAAACAATTTTTATCAGCAATCTTATACATTTCATATAACAGTTCATTATTGATCTAACATCCATGAAAAATGTAAGTCAAGTGTGAGATAAAATCACCTTTCATGGCACAGAACGGAGACAACAGATGGATGAACATCGAATGAGATGGAAACTTCCAAGCACGATTCAGAACGGATTCAACTCGTTATCACTCAATATATATTTATTTTCATTAGAGGAAGTTGGGGAATTTATCAATTGATCGGTACAGCAATTGGGTGTTGGACGGTACGGTATTGGGTTTTTGGAAAGGTTTCCGAACTAAACACCCAAATTCAATTCAACAAAATAAACACAAAATTCTTTTATAAAATAAAATAAATATATCACTATATATGTAAACACGATAAATTTATAAAATATATATTTTAAAATTCAACGCACACCGCAAACACACAACACAAATTACAAACACAAAAGCATAAATACGTATATATAATATTTATATATATATTACATACACAAACGATAACTAACGCACACCATACACACACTCAACACACACAGAAGCACACTCACACAATATAGACACACACAAGGGAACTAATCCCATAAATTGACGTAATACACCCCATACACAAAACAAAATGACATATACAATACACGAACACAAAAACTCACGCAACACTCATACAACCGCAATCACCCATCAATATTAAAACACACGTACACCATGAACACAACAGTACCATTCACTTAAGGGAATCAGAGGAAGGAATCATAGGCCGTCACAGTGGCTCGGCACATTTCAGTCAAGGCGGAAGGAATCACTGTTGTGGTCGGCTCCAGACGGGCCGTCGGGTTCGTCGGTTGGGCGATCTCAGTTGCTAGCATGGGTGAGGGCGCGAGGCTGGGGAGGTTTGCAGATTGGTAGGTGGAGGGATGGCTCTTATTCGGAGGACGGCTGTACCCGAACTGGAAGGGTAGAAGAGGGTTTGTGTGGGCTATCGGATGGAGCAGGGTGTGGCTGTTCAAGTAGAGCATGGCTTTAGGGAAAAGGCGGATGACTAGTTGAAGGTGAGGGGAAGGGAAACAATCCCGACTAGTGGAAAAAACTCAGAAAAGAAAGGAATGGTGAACGGGGAAGAAACATACATGTAGTGAGGAATAATTGATGGGAGATTGACCAATGCATTCTTTTATTTATTATGAACAAGCAGAGATATTTTCAATAACGAGATAACAGTGGGTGGATCCTCAATACTCGCTCCACTTACGTACCGGTCAGTGATGCGTTCACCAATTCATATTAGACCATTTATTAAATTCAAATTTACTTTATTAAAGCAACCGAGAAATCAAAGGTGGTAAAAGTTGTAACATCCAATGATAATATTCTCTTTTTTTTATAAAAAAAAGGCGATGCAGACTGGCCTTGAGAACAAACATGGAACATAAGAAAATGAATGTGAAAGGGGATGCATGGTAACGGAGAAAGAAAGGATTCCAACATGAATGGTCTTAATGATAAACGCATGCATGGAAAACAAAATAAAAATAAAGTAATGCATGTCTTGGAAAATGGCAACCTTGCATACATCCTTTCATTCTTTTTTATATATATGTATGTATGTTTTTATCAAAGCAAATGAAAGGCATAAAAAAAAAGAAAAAAAGTAACGTATGGTTTAGTAAAATGGTGCATGGCTTTTGAAATGGAAGAGGAGATGCACACCTTCTGTACTAAGTTTTCAAAATAAACAAAAAAATTAATGTATTTCTTAGTAAAATAAAAAGATAACTGTGAAAATATAATGGACGTGCAGGCTTTTCAAATTGGGTTTTGGAAAAATATGAATTATGGAGTTTCACGTATGCATGCATGTTTGCATTTTGATGTAAAACTTGTCCACCTAGAGAAAAAATGATAAATGGGAGGTTTAACAAAATAAAATGACAGGCTTTGCAGACCCAAAATGGCTAGAAAAACATGCTGCATCCAAAAAGGGACACGTCGAACTCAAATGACTTTATTTTAAAAATGAACTGCACAAGCATTTTCGAAATTTTGTCGCGAACCGAGCACCGAAACTAATAAATGAATATATTGCGGAAATCAGCGCGACGAGACGAACACAATGGTATAAAATTTGCAGTGCCAACGTGCTCCATTCAAAAACGCGTTACGGACCCCTTTAAACGTAAAATTCGGACAGAAAAACAAATAAATGGAGATCAAAACGTTCGATTTTCGCGAAACGGATTTCACTGTTGGACTCATGACAACGAATAGAATATTTTTCATCTTTTCCGAACTGGCTTCGGAGAGATTTTAAAATCGCTAAAATTTGAATTGTTATGCGCAGCTTTGCACTGAAAATTGCGCGACCGACAACATTCAAATTTTCCGATGAAATTTTCACAACTTCTATATCTCACTATACGTATTTCAAATTTAAAATTCCCATTACAAAAATTTTATAGAATATTTTCAAAATAAAATTCGATTTAAATCGATATTTAAATCGTTAAAAATAGTGGGATGTTACAGTTCGCTCTGCAGAACATTGTTACCCCAAAACTGACGTCGAACATAAAAAAAGGGTACGAGACTGAAGCTTACACCCATACCATCTCATATATACATGCTATATGATTTATAGAAATTTATTTTCATTTCTATTGATTTTTGAAAGACGGAAATATTTTTCCTGGGGATAAAATCACGGCACAAAAATCTGTTGACCAGAAATGGATAATGTTTAGGGTTTAAGGGATAGTGAGGGGTACTTATAGGATTTTTTATAATTAATTTTATAATGATTTTTATGGGACCGTTGCTTCTATTTGGCTTCTAAAAATTCAGACGATCACATATGGTACCCAAAAATCACCAAACTGGATATGCAGCTACAGTTCTACATTACGGTCCTAACGAAACTGGTTTCGTCGAATTCCGACTTCATATGCTCACACAAAGTATTTTTAACTATTGAAATGCTGACTGTTTCTCCCTCTAAAAATCCGTACGATCACACAGTGACTCTAAAAATCATAAAACTGGAAATCGAACAACTACTTGACATTGCGGATCCAACAAAGTTAGTTTCGTCGAATTCCGACTTCGTTTGCAAAAGTGGCTATTTTAAAGTCCTAAATAACCCATTTAAATATATTTAAATATAATTTAATATTCATAAATAAATATTATCGTATACGTTCACAATGGAATACCATACAGCTCTAGAATATTCCTATATGAATTTCTAACTTGATATTTCAAATCTGGGTCAATCCGATATTCGATTTATATTGAAATTTCTTTTTAAAATATAAAAAATTCCTTTATAATTTATAAAGGAATTCCACAGCGACTTTTCTAAAATTTGATTTGGACATAAATCAAAATCTACACGAAGAAATCCCGATTTTTCTCTTCCACTAGAAAGGTATACTCCACCAGCTCCTAACGTTTCTTGTTTCACAGAAATCCGATTTAAAACGAACCTTGTACATCCCGTTGAAGTTCAAATCACCAAATAACGAACTGCCGTGCCATTTCAAGCTCAATTTTAATTATAATATAATTATACATTCAAACTGTCGTTCAAATAATATATTCGTTATTCTAATTTAAATTCTAAACTGAATTAAATATCGCAGATGATCCAGTTCACACCATATCGCCATTTCAGCCAATTCTGATTATTTCAGAATTAAATATATTATTTTTAATTTATTATTTTTATTGAATTCTCACCATTATTTAATTCAACGACCATGAAATCCTTTTAATCACCTTTTAAATAATTAAATAAATTAATTATTATACAGCTGAAAATTTGGGTCATTACAATAAGTTAGACTATTCGAGTCTAACGTATATTTTACGTTAAACGAACGAACGTACAACATGGGGCAATGGGATAATATTAAAAGATTTAGTATTGAGAATTGGCAAAAAAGCCTTAAATGTGACGTTAATTGGTATAATTTTATATACCATAAATAGATGGACATAATTGAGTCAATTATGGACATAGTTAATTTTATAATTGATTGGCAATTTGAATAGGGAAATTAATTCAAATTAGGGGTAATTAATTAGGTGTAATTAATCGTCTAAGACACGAGGTTAGACTCTTTTGTGGTGTAAGACAGCCCGGACCTGCCCGGCAAATCCAGCTGTCACAAATGCCAGTCAAATGGTGGAGGTCTTAGGCATAAATTAAATGCGTAACAATTGTAAAGACACAAGGTTAGACTAGTTTGTGGTGTAAGACTGCCCGGACCCGTCCGACAAATCCAGCTGCCATAAATGCCAGTCTAATGTGGGAGGTCTTTACAAGGTTACGGTCTTAATGAATTAAGAAACACTTAACCAAATAAACATGTAGTGGGACATGAGGGGTTTAAGTGGGTGCCTTGGGTGGCATATGGAATTTAGTGGGTGCCTTGGGTGGCATTCCGAAATACGATTAGATGCACTTCACCAAGATTGAAACATGTAAAAGACATGATTAAGAATGGGGTTAAGTTGGGGAAAAACCTTAGAGGGGACCAAGCGTTGGTGGAAAGCTTGTGTCATGCATGGGATCCCTTTTCAAACTAGTAACCCATTAGGTATATTTGTGGGCTCGACCCAAGTCGAGGACAGGACACGCGTACTGGATTTGATTGTAAGAGGTCAAAACGGGTCAGCGGTGGCAACGCAAGTTCAACGGGTTCATATGTGTGTGTGGACCTGGGCTGGTAGGTAAGACATTATTGCATCGTGTAGATATAAGCCGCGCATTTTTGGTTGTATCGGGTTGCCACTTTGGGGAGTGATACACCCTACTGTGGGGCCAGCACGGGTATCTACGAGTTAGGGAGCCGATCGACTGGGGGTAGTGGATACACCTAGTGGAGATAGGGGTAGACGACACCTATGAAGGTAGCTAAAGGTACACTAAACTACCATTATCATTATTAAGTTCCATAGGCGGGATCGACCTTTAGGGTTATTGGTGGTGGTGAAGTGTAGTAATTATCTTATAGTAATTAGGGGTGCCTTTAATGATATCTTGGTTCATTTTATTTCCTCGTTTTGTTCTGTCATACCCAATTGTTCACAGTCATTTCCTTATTTTCCAGCTTATGCCTTAGCCTAGTTATTTTGATAATTATATTGTTAAAGTTATCGCGCTCGCCAGACTTTATGTCTGACCCCCTTTTCTTTCCACCTCTTTTCTTCCTTCCCCCCACCTCAGGTTTGCAAGGAGGGAATACTATAGCTTAGTGCCGATTTCTTTCAGTTGCTTGAACATAGTAGATGTTTCGCTTGGGACTCTCTCATCTTTATGGCTTTGCTTATGCTCAGTGGGGATTTATGCATTTATGTTATTTAAGTATTTGCTTCTTTATGTACTTTGAAGTTTTTGGAAAAGAGTACGGATCCTTTTGTAATAGTTTTGGAAACTACTTATGTAAACTCGTTTTGAGTTATGACGAAATAAAATAAGTTTCACTTCCACTGTGTTGTTATTTATTTATTCCTGTAATTTATCTGTTCTGTACAACAATAATGCTTCATGGACATTGATGCATTCCATTTGTGAGTGAAATTAATGGACGTGGGGTGTTACACATGGTATCTGAGCTATGGTTACAAGAACAGATAAAAAGTTTTGAAAAGTGTTTTCAAAAGTATTATTTTCCTAGAAAGTATTTTCAAAAACTTTTTTTAAGGAAGCTATTTTCAAGGAAAGTTTACTTAAAAGAGCATAATCCCCGCAAGCCATACATCTCTCTTTCACTTCCCTTGTTTTAAAACTCTTTCCTTTTCTTTTTAGCATGTCTGGAGCATCTGAGATACTAGAGGGTGTTCATGTACCCGGTTGGTTTCATCAATATCTCGAGGCTAGGACGCTGCCGCGGGAACGACCAACGTTCCTCCTCCTCCTCCCCAGCTCCGGCCATTCCTCCGCATGGAGATACTTTCTCCAAGATATGTAAAGACTTTCGTTCGATGGATGGAAAATCTTTTAGTGGGACTGAAACGTTCATTAAAGCTAGAAATTGGTTGAAAGAAGTGGAGGATCTGTTTGGCATTTTTGATTTGGATGATTGTAAGAAGGTCCAATTGGCTGCTAGGATAATGAAGGACGAAGCTTCGTTTTGGTGGGAATTCACTAATGGAGAGCGTCCGGTTGATACATGGACAGATTTCAGGCGTAGGTTTGAGGCAAAGTTTCTCTCACGGGCTGAAGAGAATCTATACATGGAAAGGTTTTTGGCATTAAAGAAAGGGAATTTGTCAGTAAAAGAATACGTCAACAAGTTCAATCTGTTGGCAAGATTTGGCTTGGACTTGGTGAATACACCCAAAAAGAAGGCCCTGAGATTTGTTAAAGGTTTGAACGAGCCACTACATGGGTTAGCTATGACCCATATCCCTATGGGGCCACCTTTGAGGGGCTAGTTGATATGGCGCTTATGCATGAATAGGAGAAGGGCGCCAATGCTAATAAGGCACCCGAGAAGAAAGGGGATCAAAAGAAACCGCAGCAACAACAGCAAAACAAGAAAGGCGGGAAGAACAATAATGGCAAAGGAAAGAGGAAGTGCTTTAATTGTGGGACACCAGGCCATCTGAGTAAAGACTGTAGGAAAAAGAAGAAGACTGGATGTTTCCACTGTGGAGAGGCAGGTCATTTGGTTAAGGACTGCCCGAGGAAATAGGGACAAGGGCAAAGAACTTCTAGAGGGCAGCTTCAGGCTCTCATGGCACCAGGGCAGGCAAGGGAGCAGGTCCAGGCTCTCGCGGTCCCACCACTGCAAGAACGAGGTAGAAATATTTCCGATGAGAGTTTAGTTTTTCTATTTGATCATCCTATCCGTACATTATTCGATTCTGGCGCATCACATTCGTTTATCTCTACATCATTAGTTGAAACATTGCACTTAGATACTAGTCTTATTGTGGATCCCATTGTAGTCTCAAATCCTATTGGTGGGTTGGCTCATTTATCCATGGTTTGTAGGGATTTGAGATTGTCTATCTTAGGCGTTGGTTTTGAATGTAATGCTTTTTTGCTTGGTTTCATAGGATTTGGGTTGATTCTAGGGATGGATTGGCTAGCCCGATAAGGCGCCATCCTAGATTGTGAACGAAGGGTAGTAAAATTGTTGACTCGTAGTGGAAAGACCCTTGATATCTCTTGTGACCCTAGAGGACCTGTGATGCTTAGTTATCTTGAGTCACTTGATGCATCCAATGATGGTTTACATTCTTTTCGTATAGTGCATGAATATGTTGATGTCTTCGATGAGGTGAGGGGTCTACCCCCAAAACGTGAGATAGACTTTCATATTTATCTTGTAGACAATGAAAAACCAGTATCTCTTTCAGTACGCCACATGACTCCTCGTGAGACGAGGGAAATCAATAAGCAAGTAGGGGAATTGCTTGAGAAGGGGTTCATAAGACGTAGTATATCGAAGTGGGGTGCTCCAGTAGTATTTGCCACGAAGGCAGATGGGTCCCTTAGACTTTGTGTGGACTATAAAGAGCTTAATAAACTTACTAAGAAGAATAGGCACCCACTGCCAAGGATTGACGATCTCTTCGATCAGTTAGTTGGCGCCTCAGTGTTTTCGCAGTTGGACTTAGCCACTATTTCCATCAGTTGAGAGTGGCTGAGGACAGCATAGACAAGACTGCCTTTAGGACTCCGGACGGTTTCTATGAATGGCTTGTGATGCCCTTCGGTTTGACAAACGCCCATGCATACTTTATTGACTTGATGAGTAGGGTGTTTAGGGAGTACCTTAATAAATTCATGGTGGTCTTTATGGATGACATCTTGGTCTTTTCTAAGAGAGAGGAAGAGCATGACCTACATCTTAGGGAAGTGTTGGAGACCCTTCGAGCGCATAACCTTAAAGCTAAATTTTCTAAATGTCACTTTTGGAGGAAGGTAGTATGATTCTTAGGGCATGTAGTTTCCAAAGAAGGGATAGTTGTGGATCCAGCGAAGGTGGTGGCCATCTAAGATTGGAAGGCCCCTAAAAATGCTACCAAGGTGAGAAGTTTCTTGGGGTTGGCAGGCTAATATAGGAAGTTTATCAAGGACTTCACAAAAATATCAGCCCTATTAACAAGCTTGACGAAGAAGAAACTACTTTTTACGTGGGACGTAGATTGTGATGATGCGTTCCAACGTTTAAAGAGAGATTTTACCACAACCCCAGTCTTAGTGTTGCCAGATGGGAGTAAGCCATTTACCATTTATACCGATGCTTGTGGGACAGGACTAGGCGCAGTCTTAATGCAAGTGGGAAGGGTAATAGCCTATGGAGGAAGGCAGTTGAGAGTACATGAGAGAAATTACCCTATGCATTACCTAGAGTTGGCCGCTATTGTTTTCGCGCTTAAGTCTTGGCGCCATTATCTTCTTAGCGAGAAATTCAAATTGTTCACTGACCACAAATTGCTAAAATACTTGTTCTCTCAAAAGGACTTAAACTTAAGGCAGCAAAGGTGGATGGAAATCTTAGCGTCTTACGATTTCAAGATAGCATATACCCCTAGGAAGGGTAATGTGGTGGCAGACGCCTTAAGTAGGAAAAGATTGTCCTTGAGTCCATTATTTGTTGAGCGGCGAAGCTTAGAGTACATCTCTACGTTTGACTTTAGACCTTCCATTGATTTTGTACCCGGTTTGCTAGCATCCTTAGAGGTCAGACCTACGCTTTTGGGACGGATTGGTGGGGCACAGCGAGATGACCCACAGTTGTTTGAGTTAGTAGAGAAGCTCATAAGGGGGAGTCATCGAGCCATCTCAGTAGGTATACCCTAGATGATATGGGTTGGTTACGTAGGGACGGTAGACTTTGTGTACCACGAGATGAGGACTTAAGGAATACCCTTCTTGATGATGCACATCGTTCGAAGATGACCATTCATCCCAGCGGGGCCATGATGTACATGGACATGAGGCGAGTTTACTTTTGGACCGGTATGAAGAAGGATGTGGTCGAGTTTGTCGCTAGATTCTTGGTGTGCCAACAAGTAAAAGCATAGCAAAAGAAGCCCGGTGGGTTGCTTCACCCATTGGAGATCCCACAATGGAAATGGGAGAGTGTCTCGATGGAATTTGTCGACGGGTTACCGAGATCGAGGAAGGGAGGGTAATACGGGGATTTGGGTCGTGGTAGACAGACTTACTAAGAGCGCCCATTTCATTCCCTTGAAGAGTAAGAGGACTGCTCCATGGTTAGCCTCCATATACATTCGAGAGATAGTTCGTTTGCACGGTGTTCCTTCTAGCATAGTGAGCGATCGCGATCCTATCTTTACTAGAGAGTTTTGGAAGAGCTTGCATGAGGGGGTAGGGACTCAGTTATGTTTGAGCACCGTATATCATCCTCAGACGGACGGCTAGACCGAGAGGGTGAATCGTATTCTAGGGGACATTTTGAGGCTATGTGTTTTAGACTTCGGAGGTACATGGGAGGAGCATCTTCCTTTGGTGGAGTTCGCATATAATAATAGTTTAGTCTAGCATAGGCATGACACCATTCAAGGCTCTTTATGGACGGCCATGTCGTTCGCCTACATGTTGGTGGGAATCTACGGATAAGATCATACTTGGGCCCGATATAATTAGAGAGACTTCAGAATAGATCGATTTGATTTGAAGGAGGATGAAGACGGTGCAAGATAGGCAGAAATCTTATGCAGACAAGAGGAGAATGGATCTTGAGTTTGATATTGGGGACATGGTCTTTATCAAGGTGTCTCCATTACGGAATGTTGTTCGCTTTGGGTCCGTTGGGAAGTTAGCACCTAGGTTTGTAGGGCCGTTTCCTATTAAGGAGAGGATTGGACAGATGGCGTATAGAGTGGAGTTTCCCGAGAGACTCAGTGGTGTACACGACGTATTCTATGTATCACATTTGAGAAAGTGCATGCACGAGACCGCGGAAGTGGTAGAGCCGAGCTTGCTTAGAGAGGTGGAGATAGATCGTGATGCGATGATTCGACGAGCTCCAACATGCATTCTTGGGTCGGATATTAAGAAGTTGAGGAATCGAGAGGTCAAGCTAGTCAAAGTGCAATGTGGAAATGATGAGAGCAACACTACTTGGGAGACGGAAGAGAAGATGCGTTTATTGTACCCTTTTCTTTTCGAGGGTATGTCTTTTAATTTCTCCTTTATCGCCTAGCTTTTACTTGTTTTATCCTTAGTATGTCCTCTTGCTAGTATCTTTGACCTTTAGATAGGGTAGTCTTATGGTTGAAACATGTGTTTGAGACATGTTATGTATGATCGATGCAAGTGGATGCAAGTGTTTGCTAGTGGTTGCACGTGGATGCATATACACACACTTTAGGCACTAGATCGGCTCAGTCACTTTCATATTGCATATTGCATATAAATGGATGTATTTAGTAAAATGAATGTACATTGAATGTGTGTATCATATGGATGTTGCATTTATATGGATGGTTGTGCACACAGGTAGTAATGATATGTATAGGATTCTTTGCATACATGATGGATACATGGCACTATCATTATTTTCATTTAGGAGGTTGACTGAGTTAGTGGACCGCCTGATTTAGCATTAGTATACGGATATAAACACACACTATGCATATGTACATGAAAAGCATTAGAAATCTTTTAAGGACCATGGCTGCTTGTGGTTGATGGTTGAGTAGATGGATGATTGGATAGTAGGATACGTTCTTCTTGACTAAGAGATTTCTAGGATGAAATCATTCAAGTAGTGGAGAGTGTAACACCCCAAATTTTTGAATAATCAAATAAACTAAATTCAAGAATAATTAATCTCGGACGTGAGAATTAAGGGAAACAGGTTGCGCCATTGTGTTCGTCTCAGAATTTTGGTTGAGATAGATTCCGAGTTTGTAGGAAATGGATAAAGGAGATATGGATGAACGAAGTTAGGTGGAAGAATTTGAAAAAAAAAATTATTTGCACTGGCGCACTTGTGAAGTGTGCCAGTACAAAAGTGGCACGGGCGCACCTGCCAAGTGCGACCAGGCCAAGCTGAAAGCCTGCACAGCTTTCTGGTGCAATCTGATCCATATTATGACTCATTGCTGAGTCCTTTCTGACTCCTTGCTGAGTCATTAGGGCTGAGGTGTCACCCTATCCTGACTGAGTGGTTTTGATTAACCCTAAGATCATCCGACAGCTATAATTAAATTGAAATTCTATATAAACATGGGTAGACTCAAATCCTAAAATCAAATAAAAATATGAATCATGGTCGTCATGCTGTCATCTTGTAACCTAGAGTAGTCGCCCCAACTAGAGGGAAATCAAAGCTAATCAATTTAGTTTTATTCAACTCTAATCTAAACAATAACGAATCTACTACAATGGCGAGCTATATCAATTTCAGAACTCAGATTTCAGAACGCAAGACCTTCTTTTTGTGAGTTCGATTTCTTTAATAAGATAATTAACAACTTAATTGGATTAAGCTTGGATTTGGATTATATGGTTATGTTGTGAATCATTGACCGTATGTTAATATATATGTTGTAAATCTATGATATTATTACCTATGTTGTAAAGCTGTGATGTTATCATCTTTGTTGTAAATCTATGTTAATTGTTGGCTGATGTATAATCAATTCATAACGATGTTTCATATGCTAGTTTGGCTATGTTGTTGAAAATAATTCATATGTTAAATCATATGTATGTATGCAAGTTTAGATGTTAATTTAGATATGAATTATATGCAAGTTACTGAGAATCATATACAACCTTACATGTTTCATGACATCTATTTTATGTGTAAATTGGATCTAAATTTAGGCTATGACATGTGTGAGTTAGATGCAAGTTTACATCATAGTCTATGTTGTATAAACCGCATATGCAAGTATATCTACATTGGAGTATGAATCATGTAATGCAAAGTTTATAACCATTGCCTATGCAAGTTTACACCTTATGATTAGATCTATGACATCCATAGTTTATGCAAGTTTGTAACTTTGTCCTATGCAAGTTTTTAGATGAAAAACCTTATTCACATATGTAAGTTCACCCCTTATGTTTAGATCTAGTTTTTATTCTATGCATGTTGTGATGTTTTCTCTTTATTCCATAAGTTAGACTATTCGAGTCTAACGTATATTTTACGTTAAACGAACGAACTTACAACATGGGGCAATGGGATAATATTAAAATATTTAATATTGAGAATTGGCATAAAAGCCTTAAATGTGATGTTAATTGGTATAATTTTATATACCATAAATAGATGGACATAATTGAGTCAATTATGGACATAGTTAAATTTGTAATTGATTGGCAATTTGAATAGGGAAATTAATTCAAATTAGGGGTAATTAATTAGGTGTAACTAATCGTCTAAGACATGAGGTTAGACTCTTTTGTGGTGTACAACTTCCCGGACCCGCCCGGCAAATCCAGCTGCCACAAATGCCAGTCTAATATGGGAGGTCTTAGGCATAAATTAAATACGTAACAGTTGTAAAGACACGAGGTTAGGCTCGTTTGTGGTGTAAAACTGCCTGGACCCACCCGGTAAATCCAGTTTCCACAAATGCCAGTCTAATGTGGGAGGTCTTTACAAGGTTAAGGTCTTAATGAATTAAGAAAACTTAACCAGATAAACATGTAGAGGACATGAGGGGTTAAGTGGGTGCCTTGGGTAGCATGTGGAATTTAGTGGGTGCCATGGGTTGCATTCTGAAATACGATTAGATGCACTTAACCAAGATTGAAACATGTAAAAGACATGATTAAGAATGGGGTTAAGTGGGGGAAAAACCTTAGAGGGGACCAAGCGTAGGTGGAAAGCTTGTGTCGTGCATGGGGGCCCTTTTCAAACCAGTAACCCATTAAGTATCGTTGTGGGATCGACCAAGGCGAGGACAGGACACGTGTACTGGATTTGATTGTAAGAGGTCAAAACGGGTCAGCGGTGGCAACGCAAGTCCAACGGGTTCATATGCGTGTGTGGGCCCGGGCTGGTAGGTAAGACGTTGTTGCATCGTGTAGAGATAAGCCGTTCATTTTTTGTTGTATCGGGTTGCCACTTTGGGGAGTGATACACCCCACTGTGGGGCCAGCATGGGTATCTACGAGTTAGGGAGCCGATCGAATGGGGGTAGTGGGTACACCTAGTGGAGATAGGGGCAGACGGTACCTATGAAGATTGCTAGGGATACACTAAACTACCATTATCATTAATAAATTCCGTAGGCTTGATCAACCCTTAGGGTGACTAATGGTGGAGCAGTGTAGTAATTATCTTACAGTGATTAGGGGTGCCTTTAACGATATCTCGGTTCATCATATTTCCTTGTTTTGTTCTGTCATACCCAATTGTTCACAGTCATTTCCTTATTTTCCAGCTTATGCCTTAGCCTAGTTATTTTGATAATTATATTGTTAAAGTTATCGCACTCGCCAGACTTTATGTCTGACCCCCTTTTCTTTCCACCTCTTTTCTTCCTTTCCCCCACTCAGGTTTCAAGGAGGGAATACTATTGCTTAGTGTCGATTTCTATCAGTTTCTTGAAGATAGTAGATGTATCGCTTGGGAATCTCTCATCTTTATGGCTTTGCTTATGCTCAGTGGGGATTTATGCATTTATGTTATTTAATTATTTGCTACTTCATGTACTTTGAAGTTTTTGAAAAAAGACTACTGATCCTGTTGTAATGGTTTTGGAAACTACTTATGTAAACTCGTTTTGAGTTATGATGAAATAAAATAAGTTTCACTTCCGCTGTGTTGTTTTATTTATTTATTCTTGTTATTTATCTGTTCTATGCAACAATAACGCTTCATAGACATTGATGCATTCCCTTTGTGAGTGACATTAATGGACGTGCGGTGTTACAAAACTGATATAAATTAAATTAAAAAAAATTAAATTCCTTGATAATAAATTATTATTATCGTCTATATCTATATTCAAATAGAATATATACTGAAATTGAATTTACATCGGTCATCTGGATTGTTTTTATTCAGTTTAAAATTCTGGATTCAATTTTGTTTTAAATTCAAATAAAAACCCATATTAATTATTTGAATTATTTTAACTCCGTTTTAAATTCGAATTGAATTATTTCAACTTGCCATATTTCGATAATTTAAATATTCGAAACAAATTGAATTTTGATTATAAAATCTATAACGCAGTATAAATATTAATTTATACTGTCTACTTAATATTTAAAACCATATTAAATATTGAAAATAAATCGACCATAAAAATCTGGGTCAATACACAATATATGAACTAGAATGGATTTGAATCGAAATTATCTTCCGAATATTTCGATATTGGATTTCGTGATTATTCGGATTTTATGGAGAAATTTGGTAGATATATATATCGTTATTCCAATACAATATTTGTTGGTTTCAAAATTTGATATTGAATATAAGCCGATATATTTTCTATTTAGAGCCTTGTATTTAATATCAAATAGGATTTTGGGTTTGTAATGAATAGTATCTTTAATAAGACTGTTCTTGAACCAAATGTAGATAAGAAAATTAGAAACTGACTGGAGGTTAGTTAAGTTGAATGGTTTCCTGGGTATTGATCTGATGTTGGTTTCGGCCTTCGGGGTTAATACTTAGGGAATTGTTCTCTTACTAATTTATGATTAGAGACTGATTGGATTTTGGGTTTGTTGTGAACTGTATTTTCAATGACATTCGTTCTTTAACTCAATTTACAGTGAAATGAGATCTGGAATTTATAAATCTTTTTATTAAGATTTAACGGAAATTTTCCATAGTAAAGTTTTCCAATTTAATATATTTAATTGGAATTGAATTGAAATTGGTCTTTGGGTTTATCGTGAATGGTGTTTTAAATAACACTGGTTCTTTAACCCCATTAACAACGGAGTTAAGAAAATAAAAAACTAACTAGATATTAGTTAAGTTGAATGGTTTCCTGGGTATTGGTCTGATGTTGGTTTCGGCCTTCTGGGTTAATACTTAGGGAATTGTTCACTTGCTAATTTACGATTAAAGGCTGATGAAATGGAATGCGATTTTGGGTTTATCATAAACCGTGTTTTAAATGACATTGGTTCTTTAACCCAGTTAAAGACAGAATACGGTTTGAATTGAAATCCAAAGGAAGATTAAATAATAAATTTTAAAGAATTCATCTTTGATAAAATTAATGGGAACCTTTCCCAAAATATGTGAATATTTGAACAAAAGAATATTTAGAATTGGAATGAGGCGTATGTTGTGGTTTATAGCACTTGTTTATTCTATACGCAAGTTATTCGAAAAGGCCGGGTTTATGCACATTCTTAATAACTGATTCGGCGATATGTCGATGATGAAGACGGTGGTTAAAGACCGGAGGTCCTCACATCGTTTGGATGATTACTAACGTCTTGATTGGGCTGTACACACATGCCGAGGTAATAAGTGGTGATCGTCTAGAAGTACTTGGAGATCGATGGATATGCAAGGACTTCTCCCTTATATTGGACATATGGGGGAGGAATAAGGTGCCTCCGGTTTCGTTCAGACCCAAAACGGACTTATAAATGTACTGTGTGTCTAACATTAGATTTTATTCTATGCTGATTGATTTTTATTAAATATATATATATATATATATATATGTTTGGCGGCGGAGAATTTATTCTCTTGCTTAACGCCCTTCTCGGAGACATACGAGCTCATAGGTTATATATCGATAGATATTAGTCGCATGGCATGAATTGCCTTTGTGGCATGCTGAGATGGAGTAATCTTGGCTTTTGTTGAAAAGCAGAGCCTTGTTGTTGATGATCAAAGCATGGCTTTAATGTAGTGTAGCTTTGTGTATAGCGTTAATTCACGAGCTGCACACTTCGGTATGAGTCAAAAACGGGATCGTGACTGCAGGGAGTGCACAACGTTTCTTTCTAGCTATAGGTGGTATCTGTGTTTTACTCACCCTGACATTATTATTATTTTACCTATGTGGATATTGGATTGCGAGGCGCCTCAGATATAGGTCCGATAAGACCGGGAAATGTGTGTTTAGGAATAACCAATCCTCAAACGCAACGGAGGACCAGCCCTGAAGATCCAAGGGTTACCCAGAGTGTATAGACCTGAGACATTTGCTAGAGTGTCTCGAAGCGGTGAGGAGCCATACCTGACCTCGACTCATGACGGAAATCCAATTTCCAATACGTGACATTTCGGGTTTGATTGTATAGACATGATAGACGGTACCCATGCCGCCTGTGATTGATACTTTTATATTTGAAGTTGATTTTTTACACTTTACGCTATAATAGTATCAAATTAATTTTTTTTAAACGTACCAAGCATGTTTGGCTATTATAAGGGAAAACCCTATTCTTCGACTTGCGTTGCATTATGTGATGTGGCCTGGGTCTTATAATAGCTTCATTTTTTCAAAAAGCATTGCGCTGTTTATTCTATGCACTAATATTCTTGGGAGGAAACCCGTTCCGTGTTATACGGCGTGGTCCCTTGAATTACTCTCTTTTAAAGCAAAGTTTTAAATAACTATTTTAGTTCTCACACTAGTCACTGAACTGGAGTTTATTGTTTTAACCTAAACTCTTGGTGCTCCTATTTTCGACACGTGCAGCTAGTAGTTTTAGTTTTGCAGATTTATATTCACAGTATTCTGATTTACAGCTGGAACAATACTCTGAAAGCTCTGTATCCGTGTATTACTTTCAGTTGTGTTTTGCATTATTTTTCTGCTGCTATGTAATGTACTGTTATCTCTAATATTTTTCTAATGTGTAATATTTATTCATACTCTGTATTTTCTTGTATTCTGATGGAATTGTTGTAATAAGCAATGAAATGTTCTTCTGTTTGTGTTTTGATTCGTCTTGTTCTCAAAGCAATCCGTTCTTTCCTTCATGCGAAAGTTCGGGTCGTCACAATGTGGTTTTATTGTAAAATATTAGAGAAGAGCGGGGGTAGGTAGTGAAGGCGATAGAAGAGGATGCACAAGGTGGTCCAGGTGGCTGCGTGTGAGGAGGCATGACTGTCGGTGGCCGTTGCGATGGAGTTCAGGTGCATGTTCAAAAGATGGGTGCGACGACGGATGAATATTTGCTATGCGCTGGGTCGATAATAGTAGCGGAAAATTTAAATCACAAGGTCAATTTATACTGGTTCAGACTTCCCATCCTACATCCAGTCCCGAAGCTCCTCTTCGGCCTTTTAACTATCAAAACAACCCTCACTTCATCCAGAGGAACAGGTTTACAAACACCACTTAATTTTATGGGCCACAAGAAAACCCACTTGATTTGAACGGGGTATAAAGTTGCCCACCTGATTTGAATGGGCAACATGGTTATCCACCTGGTTTGAATGGGCTACAGGCTCAACGAAACTTTTAATACAAAGTAAGTATATGACTGACTATGTATTGTATCTTCAATACACAAAGAAGACGCAATGCAACATAACTTCTACAACCTTCAATAATAATGAAGCAGATATAGTGTGCAGAGGCTAAGAAGTGGAACTGGACCAGATTTGATTGTTTTCTAGAGTGAAATAGCGCTGGTTTAATATTTGTTTTGGAATATATATATGGATTTTGAAGCGTTTATAAGCAATGTTAAAATAGTTTAGAAATGAGAATTGTATATTTGTTTGTGGAGTGATGTGAGGCTTATATAAGAGTTATGAGATGCCACTAAAAAGTTGCAGTCTTTCAGAAATTTCTATCTAAGAAGATGCATCCATTGGTGGTTTGCAATTAGTGAATGGATGCATGAGTTTGTATATGAATATTTGTTTGTAAACCTTGATGTGCACTAATCGTTTAACATTGAATAGAAGCGTCGCTTGGTTTAGGTGGTTGGTTGAGGCTTATGCTTTGCAATGTGGAAACCCGTATTCGAGTCCCGCTACAACCACTCTCATTTTTGCTTCTGCCTTTTTACAATTCAAAAAGGTTTTTGCAGCATAATGAAACATAAACTCATATGGGTGGGTTGTTTGGTACATGGGCATTCCAGGCACATGAGCATGTTCCTAGTGGCTATGTTTTATACACATATAATTTTTTTTCCTGCATTGCCCATTAATGACCTGCATGCAAAATGGCCTTGCATTGCCAATTGATGATGTGAGTTCTTACCTATGTTGCACTTTGATTTTGCAGCAGACATCTTCTAACTTTTGAATGCAACATTGTCTATAATGTGTCTCTTCCCCTTTTTTGTTTTCTTTACCGGCATCAATTTATTTTTCAGAAACATATCTTTTATGCAACGTCCGTTATCCAACGTATAACTGCAAAACCTGAAATTACTTAACAAGCACATTAGTAATAACATCATACGGTTGTTATACCAAATTTAAAAAATCATGCGATTATAAGATTTTGATGATGACAATTTTATAAATTTTAAAAATTATATTACTCCCCTTTAATATTAGCTTTAGGTAATATATTATTAATTTAGATTGTTTCACAATGATTTTTTTATGTTGTGACATTCTAAGATAACAACACCAAAATAAAAGAATAAATTAGTCATACCAAATTTGCTGCATTTTTTTATCCATAAATGCTTGTTTTTCATTGCATGTAGTAAACATTTTCCATGACAAATCCATATCGCCTTTATATCACTTTTGAGTACCTACAAAGGATAAATTACATATTTTAGTACCCATTACCTTCGTTAGGGTCCAAGGGTTAGATGAAAGGTAACCATACCCAAGAGAGTTAATGGAACCTTTAAAAATAATTTTTTTCATTATTAACAACTGAATCAAAATAATTCTTAATATTTTTCTCTATTTTTCGAATTAACAGGAAACCAAATACTTAGATAATTTCTATTCACATTTTCTGTTAATAAATTTGTACTTCTACAAATATTATGGACATTAATAAAAACAAAAGTACTTGAATTTCTATAAATTTTGGATAGAATTCTTTGGAAATTTAGTATTAACAATAATTTTTTTATTATAAATAAAGGCATAGCTGGTACTATTTCTACGATACGCTTTGTTATAACCTAAACCACTTTTATCATGAAAAGGTCTAAAAATAGATAAAATCATGTTTAAATCATTTAGAATACATATAAAAACAGCTTTAAATCAACATTGATTCGAGACTGGATATTTTTACCTACTTGCATTGCAAACAAAAATACTAATTCAGAATCCAACATTCTTAAGTGGAAAATGTTCAATGCCTCGAAATAAGACACGTACAAACTACTTGGATTGAAACCTTTATTCCATAACAATTTATTCTTTACCATTTATTTATTTTAACAAATTGTAATATTACAAATGAGCGGTGGAGATTAGCATACAAGAAATATGAGAAACATGCTCGTGGCTTATCAGCATTCAAGATTAGCAAGCTTCTTTATCAAAACTACATCTCTTAAAATGGAAGATTCAACGAATTATTGCAATATCTAAAGGCAAATCTGTTCTAGCCATTGCTATATTCAGAATATTAATCCTATTTTAGTTCGCAAGCTTGTATGTACAAACTTAGAACCACAAAGAAGAAGAAAAAGGAATGGATTATACACCATTTAAGGTGAAAATGTTAAATGTTCCTCCTACATTTGAGGCTGGCCGAGTTAATGATACGATTGGTAACCCATTGATTGCCAATTTAATGTAGTTGAAATGCTGGGTCTATATTTTATTTCATCATGGATGCACTGTTCTTAAACATTTTTAAAGTGTCAGTGTCATAAGGTCTCATTATTACTGAAACAATGTCCTAACATATAGAAAAATAACTGTTATATATTATGCATTAACCATGTGACCTTAACATTACCACCAAGATGATGACACATACTTAAACCCCTTTAAATCCACAATATGATAGGCATTGAAATAAATATGCAAGACATGCAAGAAATTAGAAATTCTTTCCTAGGCTGCATAGATTATCTGGATAGCACGAGAAAGCTTTTCATCCTTCTTCCCAAGCTCATCAGCATGAGTAACCACGTCCTCCACTATCTGGTGCTAGAAGGCCGACACCTTGTCAGGTGTTATGTCCTTAGCCTGCCTCTCTTTCTCTAAAGAAAACTCAACATGTTCCAAGGAAGCCTTCAACCTCTCACACTCATCAAAACTGCGTTTACTTCTCAAAGCCAAGTCATTTCAGTAACATAGGAAGAAAGAATGGGCTTGGACAAGTGCCATTCCTTAATAGTCTGGGAAATTAGAAGCATTCAGCATACAGTTGCAACAAATGGAAAACCCGAAGTCAAAAAGAGAATGTTGTACCTCAAGCTGTCGAATTACCAAAAGCTGGTACAAATGGAAGTAGTGGAAGGCAATGAGACATCAGAAAAGTAAGGTCTAGAAAGAAAAAAATTCACAAGATCAGTAAAATCTATTGTAGAATCAAGGAGCCTCGAAGGTTCAGCAGGTTGAGATGCGGGAGTACGCGGCAATGCACCTACAGCTGCTCTGGATGTACTTGGGAATAGATGACGGGAAAACACCACTCCCTGATCCTCTACCAGAGGCACTCCCGGAAATCACAAATGCAAGAATATTGAGCTTTAATCTCTTAGCTTGCGGATCGATAGGTAATTCCGCCAGCCTCTTAATAGTAGCAGCGCTAGTTTGATTCAAGGCATCAGTAAGAATAGGAGCTTCCGAAACAAAAGCTCCTAGTCAAACGAATGACCAAAGAAAGATTTTAGAATGTGGAACATTATTATCAAAAAGACCTCAATAAAGAAAATATCGAGTCAACAAAACTTATGTGACGATCCCAAAACCCCGTGACACGGTGTTAAGGATAATCATTGGAATATAACACATTAATCATCATTAGCAGACACGGATAATAGCATAAACAGAATATAGAATAATTTACACACATATGACAGCGGAATCGTATAGATATCATCACATCAGAGAAGCACAATAAAGGATACAACTTAGTGCATAATGATGCATAATCAGTCACCATTGCCTGAGGCGGAATCATACATAAAGAGTACACAAAATAAATATCAGTCTACATCGCCGATGGCGGAATCATAATATAGATACAATAATGGCGGAGAAAATCTAAGTCAGCACGATGTAGTCAAGTCTCGCCATGAGCCAAAAGGTGCGTCAGAAACCTGTAACTAGGCTGCCCGTGTGAAAATGAGGGCACCCGAGTTTGCAAGGTGAAACAAACTATGAGTCAGTCATGGGACTGGTATGAGAAATCTACTTAACTTATTAACAACAATAATAAGGCAAATCAAAGGACCACGCCACTTTCGCGGAACGGGTTTACTCCAATGAGTGCTAGTGCATGAAATAAAGTTAATGATTAAATCATCGCAATGCTTTCTATAAAATGAAGCCATTATAAGACTCAGGTCCCATCACACAATGCAACGCAAGCCGGAGGATAGAGTTTTTACCTTATAATGGCCAAAAATGCTTCATACGTATAAAACAGAAGTGTTTGATATTATTACTAGTGTATATATATTTCAAAAGCGATTTCAATCATAAATATCAATCATAAGCGGCATAAATGACCCATACCACTATGTTGTGGTACTAGTAATACAATCACGTCCACATATTTCGTATCGGAAATTGGATTCCTTCATGAGTCGAGGCAAGGGGCAAGCTCCTCTCCGATTCGAGACACTCTAGCAAATGCCTCGGGACCGCACACAGCAATCCCTGGATCCTCTAAGGCCGGTCCTCTCTTACTTTTGAGGATTGGCAATTCCTGAACACACGTTTCCCGGTCCTTACAGACCTATAATCGAGGCGCCTCGTATTCCAACAACCACACAGGTGAAAAGTAGATATAAATGTCAAGGCTGGGAGGTCATTGACACCACCATAGATAGAAAGAAATGTCGTGCACTCCTTGGGTCCTTCTCCCGTTTTTGCCTCATACCAGGGTGTGAGGCTCGCGAATTCACGTTATACACAAAGCTACGTCACACAGACCATGCTTTGATCATCAACCACAAGAATTTGCTTTGCAACAGAAGCCTTGATCATATGCCACTTAGGCGTGCCACACAGGCAATCCACTCCATGCGACTGATTTCTATCAATACATAACCTCTGAGCTCGTACGTCTCAGAGAAGGGCGTTAAGCAAGAGAATAAATTCTCTGCTGCCAAACAGATATATATTTAACAGAGATCAATCAACACAGAACAAAATCCAATGTCAGACACACAGTCCATTTACAAGTCTGTTCTGAGTCTGAACGAAACCGGAGGCACCAATTCCTCGCATATCCGTAAAATCAACAGTATGTTTGGACGGCTACTACTTCAGTTCCTTTATGGTAGCTACTCCAATCACGAGCGTCAGTAGCGCCCATCCATCCAATGTGGAGATCGTCGGTCTTCAACCGTCTTCGACTCTTTGACTTCTCAACGTCGATCGATTATTTGAAATGAGGTGAACTCGACCTTTTCAAATAACCTACGTATATTTAGATCTTTAAAACAATTTGTCACATGGTTGGACTATTCAACATTCACATTTCGGTTCTTTAGTTATAATTCTCATGTTAAATACATTCAACCATCACATATCAAGCAAACACAACAAAATGGGATTATTTCCACTCTATATCGTCTATAGTATTTTATAACGATATAACGCCATTTTTATTTATTTCAAAACGACCATATTTAATTAAACGACGTTTCGGGTTGTATCGATGTACTGGCGCTGCTTTTCACTAATTTTGTTTTACACATATCTGAAAATCTCACCCTTGGATCTTCATAAATTTTATATCATTAGGAAGGTCATTTCAAAACGAATCCAACGGTTTCCCTTTTAGTAAAATCCGACGGTCGGATCTTCCACACTAGCCATTTGAAGTTACGATTTCAATTTACGAACTGCAGCATCGTTATTCGATTTAATTTAATTATATATATATATATATATAATCGTTTCTAGCGCTGTTTTTCTTTTGATTTGAATTAAACATTCCAGACAATCCAACCGTCAGATCTTCACAAAGTTGGTGCCGTTGGAAAGATATTTCCCAAGCGAACCAAATGGTTGCGGTTTCGGGAAATCCAATGGTCGGTTTTCCCGCACTAGTCGTTTGAAATCACGGTTTCAAAACAAGAACTGCACGGCCACGTTTCGTTTTAATTTTGTTTATATTTATATATTTATATAAATATAATTCATTCAAAAAATTCCTATATCGTTTTCGCTTCAATTATTTCACTAACGCCTTTAAATTTTGGAAAAATTTCGCCATAACCTCCTTTGTACGGGAGGGGCTGGGAAAATTCTCAAATAGCCACATGGGCGTCTCATGTCAAAAAGAAAAAGAAAAAGTCAAGCGGCTAGCCAACAGGCTCATAAAATCATCACACAAACAAAACAGTAAATGTGTACCTATTTGTCGGGCACAAAATTTTATTCCTCTTCTCTAGCCCCTTTGTTATAACCTGTTCAATAAATATGCATGTACATATATACAATTTTTATCACTTATCATTTTCCATTCAACTTCATATTTGATTTAATTTGGTTTAAAAACACCACTCATCCTAATGTTGCATGCATAGGCTAAAATCATATCATTAGCTAATTAATGTATATTTCAACTCATGCACATTTATTTGAACAAGTGGCTATTTTTAACATTTCACGTTTCAAAGATGATAATTTGGCGAACTAAAATAGATTTCAACACATGACTATTTTATTTAGTTCCTATGCAAGTTAAAAATAATATTTCTTCACCAATATTTATTTCAACGTCCGCATATCTCTAGCATATCACATATATGATAAAAATGATATTTTTATCATTTAAAATATTTATTCGACAAATGGATGTTTCAACACTTCATAGTTTCAATAAAAATGTAATTTTTATTGTTCGATCATTTTATTCAACACATGAACTTTTCCACTACACACACTTCTCAACACATGAGCATTTCCACACATGGATATTTTATTTATGTTGTTCATATAAGAAAGATAGAATTTTATTTTTGAAACTATTTATATATAAGGCGAATATTTTTCATACTTTATATATATTATAAAAAATGTGATTTTTATTGTTTAAACACTTCATTCATTCACAAATGAATTTAATTTTCACACATCACTTTTCAACACATGAACATTTTCACACATGGATATAGTTTCAACATATGACTTTAATTTCAACGCATGAAAATAATTTCAACATATGAAAATTATTCTAACACATAAAGATTATTCAAAATTTCGGCAGCATAACGACAGGGTAGTTAAAACCGGCACCGTCCCTAGTACGGCTCCTCGCTCTATCTTAAAACCTCGCGGTTTTTGACAATGGGGATTCATGCATCTAATTCGCACGCAGGCGGCATGTTTATTTTTCTTTCCACAAATATTTCCAATTCATTTCAATCACCAATGGGTATTTTTCAACCACAACTAAACAATATCAACCACAAACAATTATTCAACCATTCGTATTTTTCATCCAATATTCCACACCAATTCACAACAATAAATATCGTCCATGGTTTGTGGACGAGGGGAGTATGTATATATATATATATACTTAATATAATTGCTATATTTCAATTGCATTTGAACACATATATCAATTATTCTATGCATGTAAAATTCATACTTCGCTTATATAGCTTACACTACGCATGTACATGAGGTATACAACACGTATGTAATTTATATTTCGCTAATATAATTTATACACGACATTTTCCATTCAAATTCTTTTAATTTAGATTTCTCACATTGGTTTTCGGAGTGCTAAAAATCGTAGATGACTTAGAAAAATCCGCGGCTTCTTCTATGTGGTAGAGAGCTTCCTTGCAGTACCGATTTCCCGTTTCATCGAATTTCGTCAACACACCAAAACGATATGATTTTTCAAAGTGCAAACATCAAAAAGAACTCACCTTTCACGATGGTTCAAAACTAGGTTTACGTTTTTCGCGAGAACCGAGGCACGAGGGGATGATCGGCGAGTTGGACGTGGAAGAGGGAGGAGAGGGCTATCTGTCGGTGATTGTTTGAGGGTGTACGGTGGCAGATCGGAGCGGTGGCGGCGCTGGGAAGAGGCCGACTTTCTGGCCTCGATTCAGGCGGAGGAGGCATCGGTCGGGGTCGTGGTGGGTTTGGATCTGAGGAGGAGGCGGAGGCGCGTCGAGGGGTGGTGGCGGCGTTGGCTGGAAGTGGCTGTAGCGGCGGCGGCGAACGAGAGAAGGGGGGAACGACGGTGATCGTTGATATCGGGGGGGGGGGGTCGGGTTTTTCTGTGATTTTTTATTTTTTATTTTTAATGAATGGAGAAATATGATTGGTCGATGGTTTTATTATATTTTTAAATAGTGTTTTCTTCAACGAACTCCTTTTCAAACCCAACAACTGTCGCCCCTAGCTAAATACCCCCATCCCGGACACAATGGGATAGGTTTCGTTGGCCAATTCAACTGTTACAGTGAGTTATTTTTCAAATTAAAGTATAAAACATTTAATTTTTAACTTTGAACGTACATTTCAATTTGTCTGGGCCACAAACTGATTCGAAAAATTCCATAAAAATAAATCTAGCTATGTTTTGACGCTACGGTCCCAACAAAACTAGTTTCACTGAATTCTGAGGTCGTTTGAAAAATGGCCATTTTCTGGTCGATCCAATTTAACAGAAATTGACCAAACGCATTTTCTTTTGCCACGCTCACATACTAGCTTCAAAAATTATGAAATTTGAAACCTAACAATAGTTTGACATCCCGGACCCAACAAAAGTGGTTTCGTCGAGTTCCGAGGTTGTATGCAAAATATCATTTTTTCCAAGGCTATATATTCTATATAGCGACCATTCTGAAAATTCATTCGGCCATAACTTTTGATTCCCGTTTTGAAACTTCGATTTTTCAGATTCATTGGAAAGGTATTGATAAACAGATTTAAATATTTATAGTTTCGTTAAAATCCGTTATATTCTCTACCCTGCACAGTCAGTCAAAGTTTGAATTCAAATTTTCAAACTGACTCACTATTTCTAATTCACTATTTTATTGAAATATTCTATTTCAATTGTTCAAATTCCTTTGAAATCACTAATTTAAAAATTTTTAATTGCCCGTATTTTCCGGGTTATTACAATTTACCTGGAAATAAAGGAGCCGAGGGAGCGAGCACTTCCAAACATATCAATAAACGTTTAGAGTCAGGAAGAAGGACAGGTGGACGCCCTTAGATCGTCTGTTCATTAGGGAGATGGTTATCAAGACAAAACTTATCCTTGGTTAACAGAGTGGACCGACCTGGCGACTTTTCGAGTAGTTTCAAAATAAGCTTAGATACGCGGGATTCGCTTTCGGTTAAGGACACTCCCTTAGAAGCAAAATCTGAAAGAAAGAAATTAAAGATATTTCACAAATGGAAAAGTAACGACACGCGAAGGGTTAAGAAGACTCACAACGATCAGCAAATTGGCCATAAATACCAGAAGGACATTTAATGAAGAAAAATTAATCTTCCCAAGGTAAAGCATTACCGCACCATTGTTGACAATCCTCCGCAAGGGGGTAGCATGGAATATAGGAAAGTCAACACCTCTTAAAATGCATCAGGTGTCGAATGAAGTTCGAAGTAAGAGAAGCCTGACCCGATTCAAAAACAAGTACTTTCAAACATCAGAGCAGTGTGCAAGTGCTTAGTAAAAGTTGAAAGGGCGCAATCTCCGAATCCTGTGGAAGTTGAAACACAAAAGAAGTAATTGGAAAGAAGCCTCTATGCCAGATATGTGCAGCTGAGTAGGTGAGATATCATTCAGGAGGATGCATGATGTCATCAAGATAGGTAGCGGGAATAACCTCCACATTTACCATCCTAAAGCTAGCAAGAATGGAGTTTACTTAATCTTGAGAAGTAATCAACGACTTCTTCAAGATGAGAGACTTCCTCCTCCGAGAAACATCACAAGCATCAATGGATGAGAGACCGGAACTCCTTTTATCATACATAGTGCTGCCAGGTGGTATAATTTCGTAAACATGTAAAGTTCATATCCCAATTATTAGAACATTCAAAAATGATAACATATAAAACTATTAGCAATGGATAGTCAAAGTAATGAATGTTGGGACAATTCCACACACCATTCCAGTCATTAATTGAAGGAGTAGATTCTTTTATGCAATTTCATGTCCCAAACCCTAGAATTAATATTTGGGGAAAAGGCTATGAACGGATCGCCATGAATTGCCTCTCAGGTTATTAAAATTCAAGTAATTTGTATCCGATATGCAAAACTCTATCAAATTTGGGTAAAACAATTCAACCACTAGATTAAAGATTAAAACAGAGATACTTACCATAGGTTTACGCAATGAGGTCCCCATAATAAGCTTAATTTCCTCAGTGAACAAGTAATCTGGTGCATGAAATTAATGTTGCAGGTAAAAAGTGAAGTAGAAGCAGTGGTAATTATGCAAGGAAATTTACCCGAAGCCCTACCGTACAAACAAATATCAATCAGCATTCCCCTGTTAAGGAAGATCAAAAGAATCTGACATGACACTTCAAAAAAAATCAAGAGTTTGACTTAGAAAGCCAAAAATACCCCTTCACTGAGGGGGGAGGGGCAAATGTTACTACCAAAATAAACAGTGGAATGAGCTAGCGGTAAATGGGTATCAGATGACCGAAAGCTAACCAAAAACTCTTCAGAAAGTAGGGCCAAGAACTAGGAAGAGCTATGAGCAGGAAGAAATAACCCGAAAAACTGTGTCAACTGAAATCCTCTTGGGGGAATGGATCGTAAAAGCTATAGGATATAACCAACGGGATCTATCCGCCAGGGCTAATTCGACAAGATCGCTCCGACAGTATCAGTCCGACAGAAGATTCTGTGGCAAAGAGTCATCCTAATCTGAAATCAAGAAAGTCAAAGCAATATACCCGTCAAAAGAAGCCCAAAGGAATCTTCGATAATGACCTGCCTAAATTATGATACACTTAAAGGAGAGGGCATCGAAGATACTAAACCAAGAGAACACAAAGATCATCCAGAACCAGCTTCCGAAGCATCTACCATACGAATACCGAAAGGACTATTAACAAACAACAAAAATGACACTAGAAGCCACCCTCCGGGAATCCAGGCTACCGCAAAAGTTCCGGCAAAAGGGTAATTAGGACCCTAAAAGAGATATAGACTACCCATACTGATTTTCTAGTACCAAAACTCGCAGCGGCTTCGAACTGCCAGTTGTCAACATACATTATGAGGGTAGGCCCCTCTAAGTATTAACGATAAAGCCGGAGGCCTACATCCAAAAGCTTACGTCCGAGAGCCTACATTCAGGAGATGTTACCAAAGGCTCAAATACCATCCGAAGACCATAACAGACACTCCAAAGACGGCTGGAATCCAAGCACCCAAAACCAAGGAAAAAGCGACCGATAAAGGCACTCACTTGCCCAATAGCCCAACAACTGAAGGAGCCAAGGACCACTATAGATAAGACCCCAAGGGTCACACTTTTGGGGGGTCAATTTTCTTCATACTAGTATTCTTCAAAGAAGATTGGCTCTTAGATTAACCATAGAATTTCTCTTATTACATTAATGTACTCTAAATGAAAGTTTAATAAAAAGGTATCTTCTTACAGAAAATTGCTCTATAAGTTTATATTATTATTTTCAATCATCACTGTTGTAGTTTACTATTCATTTTCCAGCTAAGCACGGATTCCCATCTCAATATGTCCTCGAACAGGAAGATATATCTCCTTCCTTGAGCTTAGATCTGTTTTGGTAGTCCTTAGCAATCCCATTCCTCCAGACCTCGATGTCTAGGGTGGTGATCCGATTTAACCCAAACATAGCCAAACCGCCTATTTTCCTTTAGATCTGCCCTAGTTAACCCATCTTTGGTGTTGATGAAAAATTTCGTTAACAACATGTGATCCAATTAATACCTATTAATGACCTCAACATAATAGGAATACGATAAAAATAAATAGAGATTGGAATAGTCCTTACAGCTGATTACGCCGATGAAAGGGAAGGAGTCCAGTTAGAGATGATGAACATCTGACCTCTAATGAACATAGGATCCCTTTTAAGAACAGTGAGCTTATCTTCAAGATTGACAAATTTAAAGAAGGGTACTTTTGGAATAGGTCCTTATTACAGTTTAAAATACATGAAAAAGACCTTCACTAAATTTTTGTGTAAATTAGGTCCCTATTTTTTATCCTCTATTTTTATAGGCATATCGGTAACATTTCATAAAAGTTGCTGACGTATCAGAAACTTTTCTGTACACGGTATAAAAGTTGTTGACATATCAGCAATTATTTACAAAAGTTGCTAACATTTCAGCAAAAAAAATTCACTTTTCTGTACACTGTATAAAAGTTGCTGACCTATTAGCAATTATTTGTAAAAGTTGCTGACATTTCTACAAAAAAAAAATCACTTTTCTATACACTGTATAAAAGTTGCTGACCTATTAGCAAATATTTGTAAAAGTTGCTAACATTTCAACAATATTTTTTCTTCGTTTTTGGAAAGCAGGGACCAAATTTACAATGAAACTTTACCAGCAAAAGTTGCTGACATATCAGCAATTTTTAATAAAAGTTGCTAACATTTAAGCAATAATTTTCTTTGTTTCCATAAAATAGGGACCGAATTTACAATAAAACTTTTACAGGTATCGGCTTTACAATATGAAAGTATAATAGGGATGTGTTCCTAATAATCACTTTAAAGAAATAGTTCTGTTTGTCATAATACATTTCATATTCACCATTTAACTTCCAAACCTTATCCATGTATTGCTTATACGCCATATAGTTGACATTACAAGCCAAAAATGATCCAACTAAGCAGTCAGTCCAAGACTATGCACCCTCATCCATAATAACCGTAGGAGTTGGGAAAGATCGACCATTATATTTTACATCGAATTGGATAGGTGTATATGCACCTGCATTTCTAGGTTTCTAATAAACAAGAGTGGATAATTTCACTGGAAAAGATGTGAGATAGGAGATGGTAGAGCGGGTCTAGGGGGAAGAAAGGGATGAAAGGACGGGGGAGGAGGCAAATGAGGAGGAAGGATAAGGGTTGGGTCAGGCATTGGATTGGATGGGGGGAGAGGAGCAGCGACGGTGTCAAAGATGAGAGAGGAAGAAGCGATGGTGTCAAAAAGAAGAGAGGATGGAGGGATGGCTAGACGAGACAAGAGGACACCATGAGAAGACATGAACGAAGACAAAATGAAAAGTAAGATATATATATTCTTTATTTATTTAGTGATTTCATTACAAATAATTCCAAAAGTGTTTTCAAAAATGATTTTCTAAACTCGTTCTTTTATTTTCTATAAAAATACACATAGTTGCACTCTTCAATAAAACGAGGAAGCAAATTAAACGATACAATAAATCCCATTGTATTGGACAGAAAGGTATATTATTTCGGTTAATTCCGGACTTATCGAATCGAAGTTACTTTTAATGAGAAATTAGTTAATAGGTAGTAAACGATTAAGTAAACATGTGTAGTGTGCGACACAACGTTGCGACTATTTGGGAGCTCATGACTCATTCTGCATTATTGTCAAAATTAAACCTTCGGGTCATCTATGTTAGGCTCTAGGGCCATCTATGACCATCGGGTCATCTGGAGTGGGCTCTCGAGCCATATATGACCTTCGAGTCATCCGTGTCATTTATGACCTTCGAATCATTTGCAAAAGGTAACATATTCATTAATTAGTATATGCGGGCTTTGACAACCTGAGATATGCACGTGGCATTGCTTCATCTTTCCTTCTATAACTTAGATCTAGTTTTATACCATTACCTATATTTTGTTATTTCTAATTCTAGAATCTGTTTATCTAAATGTTTCCGCTATTGTATTGTTTATTATTATATCTATTTTTAGCCTTTAAGCTATCTACGGATTTATATTTGGTGTTTGCATTTCTATGCTTTGAACTCTTTACTGAGTTCCCATGGTTTGTGATTTCTACTATTTGAATCTTGTATTTTATATGATTATGATTTAGTAAACCCTAGACATATAGTTCAGGAAATTCATGTCGATGGGAATATCTATATCTTATGTTCTAACCTTGTAACACCCCGTAATTTTAAATATTAAAATTAACAAATTTAAGAACACTTAATTTTTAGGAGAAGAATTAAGGGAAATGGTTTGTGCCACCGCGTTCATCTCGGAATTCTGCTTGGAATAGAGTCCAAGTTTTTGTAAATCGGACTTCGTATGAGGAAGTTATGGCCTTCAGAAGTTCAGGGATTTAAATAAATTAAAACAGCTTGAATTCAAATTCAAACATTCAAATGAAAACATAGAAGCGGGCTGGCGGGATTTTTCCCGCCCCAAGCCAGGTCGACCAGGGGGTCGACCTCCCCTACACAGGTCGACCTGGGGGTCCACCTGGGGGTAGACCTCTCCTTATTTGGTCAGATCCAAGGCAGATTCAGCATTTTGCACCTGAACTTGTTTTCTAGACAGATTCTTTGGCTCCTGTCCTATTTAAACACACCCAAACCCCACATTCTCTCCACACCAAACCATTGTAATCCTAATTAAAATAAGTTAAAGACGTCCTTATGCTATTGGAATAGTTCATCTTCTTCTTAAAGCTTAGGAATTGCAAGTCTGGATTCTAATATAAATGACGAACGAATTATTCTCTTCTCCAATCCATCTTTGTGAGTACAATTTCTATCACAAAATAATTAATAAACAATAATTTGGATTATGAGAACATGCCTGTTGAATCATGTGACATTACTTAATTATGTTATCGTCTGTTTGTGAACATATGATAGTTTTGTTAACTTATGTTAGTGGATCTATTTTGTATAACCAATCACATATGTTTAACCTGATTCATTTTATGACATCAGTTTATATGCGAGTTTGGATGTAAATCATATGTTAGTTTGTACGTGAATCATATGCAAGTCTATATGCGAATTATACACAAGTTTATATGTGAATCAAGTATATATATGTATGCGAGTTTATATGTAAAACATGTGATACTAGTTTACATGTTTAAATTCATATGCAAGTTTGTATGGAACCCATATGCAAGTTTAGGTGAAAACCATAGTCATATATGCAAGTTCACAATTTTATGTTTAGATCTATATTTAGACCCATGGCAGTACATAGCTTATGCAAATTTATGTTCTATATGTCCATTGCCTATGCAAGTTATTGGCTATGCAAATTTATGTTATAGTTCTTATTTACAAGTTAGACCTATTTTATGTGTTATGTAAGTTGTGATGTTTCTTTTCTTTTTATGAGTTAGACTATTTGCGAGTCTAACATATTTCATATTAAACGTACGAACGGCGTGGGGACATTGGGAAAATATTAAATATGCATATTGAGAATTGGAATAAAATGGCTTTAAAGGCATATAATTAATTTGAGACATTAATTGGTATAATTTATGTACCTGAAAATTATGGGCATAATTTATGTGACAATTATGGACATAGATTAATTTGGAAATTATTGACAATTTGAATAGGGATATTAATTCAAATTGGGGTTAAATAATTATTTGTAGTAATAAACGCCTAAGACACGAGGTTAGACTCGTTTGTGGTATAAGACTGCCTAGACCCTCCCGGCAAATCCAGCAACCAAAAAAGGTAGTCTAATGTGAGGGGTCAATGGCATAAATTAAATGCGTAACAATTGTAAAGACACGAGGTTGTCTATGGTATAAGACGGCCCGGACCCGCTAGGCAAATCCAGCAAACGGTAGTCTAATGTGGGAGGGCTTACAAGGTTACGGTTATAATGAATTAAGTAACACTTAACCAACGATTAACATGTATTGGGACATGGGGTTAAGTAGGTGACATGGGTGGCTTGTGAAATACGATTGGAAACACTTAACCAAGTTGAAACATGTAAGAAGACATGAATAACAAGGGGTTAAGTGGGAAATCCTATTGGGGACCAAGCGTAGGTGGAAAGCTTGTGTCAAGTATGGGGACCCTTTTCAAACCAGTAACTCATTAAATATCTTTATGAGCTCGAGATAGATCGAGGGCGGGATATGCTTACTAGGTTTGATCGTAAGAGGTCAAAACGGGTTAGCGGTGACAACGCATGTCCAACAGGGTCATGTGCGTGCGTGGGCCCAGGCTGATAGGTAAGATGTTGTTGCATTGTGTAGATATAAGCCGTGCATCTTTGAGTAGTATCAGGTTGCCACTTTAGGGAGTGATACACCACACTGTGGGACCAACACGGGTTTCTACGAGTTAGGGAGTCGATCGCATGGGGGTAGTGGGTACAACTAGTGGAGATAGGGGCATGCGGCACCAATGAAGACAGCTAGGGGTACACGAAACTACCATTATGATTATTATGTTCAGTAGGCAGGATCAACTTTTAGGGTGACTAGTATTGGTGCAGTAGAGTAATTATCCTATATTGATTAGGAACGCAATTAATGTTATCTTATTCCTCTTATTGGTTTTGTCATGCCCATTAGTTTCACAATCATTCCTTGTTTTACTAGTTTATGCCTTATCCTAATTGCTTTAATAATTATATTATTAAAGTTACTGGACTCACCAGACTTTATGTCCGACCCCCTATGTTTTCGCCTCTTTTCTTCCTCCCCCCCGGTTCTCAGGGTGGGACTAGTGCTAGTAGAGCTTGATTTGGATCTCTTTCTCTCTCTTTTGGAAGTGCTTGGATTGCTGAAAGTAAAGTTCAGCTTATCTCTTTTATGGCTACTTATGTTGGGGTTATTCTTTTTACTTTATGTACTCAGAAAACAATTTGTCAAGATGGATATTAAGTGTACTTGGTTTTATTATTGGTTTTTGATGTTGTTGCAACCAAACTATTTCTCACTGCAATAAAAGTTGTTTTAAATTTTTCAAGTACCAATATAAGTATTTGTCTTGTTATATTCCGTTCTACACACCAATAATACTCCATGAAAGTTAATGCACTCCCTTTGTGAGTGACATTAATGGACGTGGGGTGTTACACGTGGTATCAGAGCTGAAGGTTACCAGAACAGATAAGAGATTTTGAAAAACTGTTTTTTTCAAAAGCATTTTACAAATAAATACTTTCAAAAATATGTTTTAAGGAGATTATTTTCAAAAGAAAAATTTATTTTAAAAATATAACCCCAAGAGCCATATATCTTTCCTTTGATTCTCCATTTTGAATCTCTTCCTTTTTCTTTTTCAGCATGTCTGTGGGACCCGAGATACTCGAGAGCATACCGATACCAGCCTGGTTCAGACGTTATCTGGAGGCTAAGGCCACCATCGTAGGCCTAGGAAATGTTCCTCCTCCCCCAGCTGAAGCCACTCCTCCTCCTCCACTTCCTCGCGTTGATACTTTTTCTAATATATGAAAGGACCTTCGGGCAATGGGCAGGAAACCATTTCACGGGTCAGAGATGTTTGTTGAAGCTCAAAATTGGCTTAAGGAGGTGGAAGATTTATTTGGTATCTTCGAGATAGAAGATGGAAGGAAGGACCAATTAGCTACTTGGTTAATGAAGGACGAAGGCTCATTTTGGTGGGAGGTCATGAATGGAGAGCGTCCAGTGGAGAAATGGATGGATTTCAGGCATAGGTTCGAGATGAAATTTCTCTCATGAGCAGAAGAGAATTTATACATGGAGAGGTTCTTGGCATTGAAGCAAGGGAATTTATCAGTAAAGGAGTATGCCAACAAGTTCAATTAGTTGGCAAGATTTGGCTTAGACTTGGTTAACACACCTGATGAGAAGGCCCTGAGATTCTTTAAAGGTTTGAATGAGCCGCTACACGGGTTGGCTATGACCCACATTCCTATGGGGGCTACCTTCAAGAAACTGATTGACATGGCACTTATGCATGAAGAGGAGAAAGGTGCGAATGCTAATAAGGCACCGGAGAAGAAAGGGGATCTAAAGAAATCACCGCAGCAACCCAAGAAAGGTGGTAAGGATGACAATAGTAAAGGAAAGAAAAGGTGCTTTAATTATGGAACAGCAGGCCATCTGAGCAAGGACTGTAGGAAGAAGAAGAAGACTGACTGTTTCAACTATGGTGAGGTAGGATATCTGATTAAAGACTGCCCGAGAAGACAAGGGCAAGGGCAGAGGTCAGGGTCTACTTCTGGATGGCAAGTTCAGGCTCTCATGGCACCAGGGAAGGCAAAAGGGCAGGTTCACGCTCTCATGGCACCAGGACAGGAGATAGGTAGAAATATCTCTATTGAAAGTTTAGTTTCTCTGTTTGGTCACCCTGTTTGTACTTTGTTTGATTCCGGCGCTTCACACTCGTTTGTATCTACTTCGTTAGTTGAAACACTGCACCTAAATACTAGTCTAGTTACGGATCCCATAGTAGTCTCAAATCCTATTTGTGGTTTGGCTCATCTTTCAATGATTTGTCGGGATTTAAGAGTATCTATCTTGGGCGTTGGGTTTGAATGCAACGCCTTCGATCTTGGCTTCATGGGCTACGGCTTGATTCTAGGCATGGATTGGCTAGCCAGATACGGTGCCATCCTAGGCTGTGAAAGAAGGATAGTTAGATTGTTGACTCGTTGTGGCAAGACCCTTGATATTTCTTGTTACCCTAGAGGTATGGTGATGCTTAGCTACCTAGAATCGCTTGACGCATCCAATGATGATTTGGAATCTGTTCATGTAGTCAGTGAATATGGTGACGTCTTTGATGAAGTTCGGGGTTTACCCCCGAGGCGCAAGATAGACTTTCGTATATACCTTGTAGATAATACAAATCCAGTTGCATTACTAGTGCGCCACATGGTTCCAAGAGAGAGAAGAGAACTCAGTAAGCAAGTGAAAGAGTTGCTTGAGAAGTGGTCCATAAGAAGAAGTATTTCGGAATGGGGTGCTCCAGTTGTTTTTTCTACGAAGGCTGATGGTTCACTTAGATTGTGCGTGGACTATAGAGATCTGAATAAGCTCACAAAGAAGAACAGACACCCATTGCCGAGGATAGATGATTTATTCGATCAGTTGGTTGGAGTTTCGGTTTTCGCGCAGCTGGATTTGGCTATAGGATTTCATCAGCTAAGGGTGACTGAAGACAACATAGATAAGACTGCATTTAGAACTCCTAAAGGTTTCTTCGAGTGGCTCATCATGCCTTTTGGTTTGACAAATGCACCCGCATACTTCGTTGACTTAATGAGTAGGGTGTTTAGGGAGTTTCTAAACAAGTTAGTGGTAGTCTTTATGGACGATATCTTGATTTTCTCTAGAAGTGAAGAAGAGCATGTCGTACACCTTAAGGAAGTCTTAGAGACCCTACTAGCGCATCAACTCAAAGCTAAGTTCTTCAAATGCCATTTTTGGAGAAAAGAAGTGAGGTTCTTACGACATGTGGTCTCTAAGGAGGGGATAGCTGTGGATCCCGCAAAGGTGGTGGCAATCTAAGATTGGAAGATTCCTAAGAACACAACAGAAGTAAGAAGCTTTTTAGGGATGGTTGGTTATAATAGGAAGTTCATTAAGGACTTCACGAAGATATCAGCCCCACTTACTCAGTTGATGAAGAAGAACTTTACTTTTTCATTGGATGTTGACTGTGATGATGCTTTCTAACGTTTGAAGAGGGCTTTGACGATAGCTCCATTTTTAGTTTTACCAGATGGGACTAAGCCATTCACAATATATACCGATGCTTGTAGGACAGGGCAGTTTTAATGCAAGAGGGACGGGTGATATGCTATGTTGAAAGGCAGTTAAAAGTCCACAAGAAAAATTACCCTACCCACGATTTAGAGTTGCCTGCCTTAGTATATGCGCTTAAGTCATGGCGTCATTATTTGCTTGGCGAAAAGTTTGAGTTGTATACAGACCATAAGTCGCTAGAGTACTTGTTCTCTCAAAAAGAACTAAACTTGAGGCAGCAATGGTGGATGGAGTTCTTGGCATCCTACGATTTTGAGATCGCATATACCCCTGGCAAGGGTAATGTTGTAGTTGACGCCTTAAGTAGAAAGAATTTGACTTTGAGTCCTTTGTTCATAGAATGGCAGAGTTTGGAGTATATATCTACCTTTGACTTCAGACCCTCTATCAATTATGTACCCGGATTGTTGGCATCGCTATAGGTACAACCTACACTTTTGGGTCGGGTTGGAGAGGCACACCGAGATGGCCCACAGATGGTTGAGATAGTAGGCAAGCTTATAGGAGGGGAGTCTTCGAGTCATCTTAATAGATATGCTATCGATGAGAGAGGCTGGTTGCATAGAGATGGGAGACTTTGCGTGCCACAAGACGAGAGCTTGAGGAAGACAATTCTTAAAGACTCACATCGCTTAAGATGATCATACATCCCGGTGGTGACAAGATGTATAGGGATATGAAGCGAGTTTTCTTTTGGGCCAGAATGAACAAGGACGTGGCTGAGTTTGTTTCTAGATGCTTGGTGTGCCAGCAAGTTGTGGCGGGGCAAAAGAAGCCCGGTGGTTTGCTTCACACTTTAGAGGTTCCACTATGGAAATGGGAAAGTTTTTCCATGGATTTTGTAGACGGGTTGCCAAGATCAAGGAAGGGTAATACGAGGATTTGGGTAATTGTAGATAGACTTAACAAAACTGCCCATTTTCTTCTCATTAAAAATAGGAGGACCGCCGCATGGTCAGCATCTGTTTACCTTCAAGAGATAGTTCGTCTGCATGGCATACCCTCTAGAATTGTGAGCTATAGAGATCCATTTTCACTAGAGAGTTTTGGAAGAGCTTACAAGAGGCGGTTGGAACACAATTGTGCTTAAGTACGGCTCATCACCCTCAGACGGACCGCTAGATCGAGAGAGTAAATCGGATTCTAGAAGATCATTTGAGGCTATGCATCTTAGACTTTAGAGGAACATGGGAAGAATATCTTCCATTAGTGGAGTTCGCCTATAATAATAGCTTTCAGGCTAGCATTGGCATGGCACCTTTTGAGGCTCTTTATAGACAACCATGCCAATCACCTACTTGTTGCTGGGAATCTACGAATAAGGTTTTCCTTGGATCCGACATGATTAGGGAGTCTTCGGAGAAGATAGATTTGATTCGAAAGCAAATGGAGATGGCGCAGGACCGACAGAAGTCATACGCAAATAAGAGATGAACCAATCTTGAGTTCAATATTGGGGACATGGTTTTTATTAAGGTGTCCCCATTGAGAAACGTAGTCCATTTTGTATCAGTAGGGAAGTTGGCACCGAGGTTCGTAGGACCCTTTCCAATTACAGAGAGGATTGGGCACATGGCGTATAAAGTAAAATTTCTAGAGAAGCTCAATGGTGTTCATGACGTGTTTCATGTTTCGCATTTGCGTAAGTGTTTACATGATACAGCGGAAGTGCTGGAGCTGAGCACGCTCAAAGAAGTTGAAGTACAGCGAAATGCCATGGTTAGACGAGCTCCTTCATGCATTCTCGGATCGAAGGTCAAAAAGCTACGTAACAAAAGGTCAAGTTGGTCAAAGTGCAATAGGGAGATGATCAAGGAAACGCAACTTGGGAGACGGAAGACAAGATGCGTACGCTGTACCCTTTCCTTTTTGAGGGTTTGTTTTTAATTTCACCTTTCTCTACTGCTTTGTTGATACTTGTCCTATCTTTTAATATGTCTTTGCGATGATATCTTCGATCTTTAGTTAGGAAAAACCCTATGGATGTAAACATGTGTTTGAGACATATTAGGTTTAGTGGATGCAAATGGATGCAAGTGGTTACTAGTGGTTGCTCGTGGATGCATGTACACACACATTAGGCACTAGATCGGCTCAATCACTTTCATATTGCATATAAATTTGTGTGCGTATTTAATTTAATGGTTTTGTTATCATATGGATGCGGCATTTAGATGAATGGTGGTGCACGCATGTAGAAATAATATGTATCATTAGGAATCCTTTACATACATAATGGACGCATGGCACTATCATGGTTCGCATTAAGGAGGTCAACTGAATCAGTAGACCGCCTGATTTTGCATTAGATAAGGAACATATACACACACTTTTTGCATATGCTCATACGGCATTAGAAGTTTTTTAAGGACAATGGATGCATGTGTTTGATGATTGATTAGATGGATGATTGGATGATACGATATACATTTTCATTAACTTGGAGATTTCGGCGGCGAAATCCTTTAAGGAGGTGAGAATGTAACAACCCATAATTTTAAATATTAAAATTAACAAATTTAATAACACCTAATTTTTAGGAGAAGAATTAAGGGAAATGGGTTATGACATTGGGTTCGTCTCGGAATTCTACTTGGAATAGGGACCAAGTTTTTGTAAATCAGACTTCGTATGAGGAAGTTATGGCCTTCAGAAGTTTCAGGGACTTAAATAAATTAAAATAGCTCGAATTTAAATTAAAAATTCAAATGAAAACACATAAGCGGGCAGGGCGGGATTTTTCCCGCCCTAAGTCAGGTCAACCAAGGGGTCGACCTTCCCTATACAGGTCGACCTGGGTGTCGACCTAGGGGTCGACCTCCCCTGATTTGGTCTGATCCAAGGCAGATTCGGGAATTTGCACCTGGACTTGTTTTTTGAATAGATTCTTTGGCACCTAACCCATTTAAACACCCCCAAACCCCACTTTCTGTCCACACCAAACCATTGTAATGCTATATTGCCTCAATCCTAATTAAAATAAGTTAAAGACGTCCTTATGCTGTTGGAATAGTTCATCTTCTTCTTAAAGCTTAGGAATTGCAAGTCAGGATTCTAATACAAATGACGAATAAATTATTCTCTTCTCTAATCCGTCTTTGTGAGTACAATTTCTTTCACAAAATAATTAATAAACTAATTATGACGAGTCATAATTTGGATTATGAGAACATGCCTGTTGAATCATGTGATGTTACTTAATTTTGTTATCGTCTATTTACGAACATATGAAAGTTTTGTTAACTTATGTTAGTGGATCTATTTCATATGACCAATCACATATGTTTAAGTGGATTCATTTTATGACATCAGTTCATATGCGAGTTTGGATGTACATCATATGCTAGTTTGTATGTGAATCATATGCAAGTCTATATGTGAATTATACACAAGTTTATATGTGAATAAAGTATATATATGTATGCGAGTTTATATGTAAAACCTGTGGTATTAGTTTACATGTTTAATTTCATATGCAAGTTTGTATGGAACCCATATGCAAGTTTAGGAGAAAACCATAGTCATATATGCAAGTTCACAATTTCATGTTTAGGTCTATATTTAGATCCATGGCAGTACATAGTTTATGCAAATTTTTGTTCTATATGTCCATTGCCTATGCAAGTTATTGGCTATGCAAATTTATGTTATAATTCTTATTTGCAAGTTAGATCTATTTTATGTTTTATGCAAGTTGTGATGTTTGTTTTCTTTTTATGAGTTAGACTATTTGTGAGTCTAACATATTTCATGCTAAACGTACAAACGGCGTGGGGAAATTGGGAAAATATTATATATACATATTAAGAATTGGCATAAAATGGCTTTAAAGGCATATAATTAATTTGAGACATAAATTGGTATAATTTATATACCTGAAAATTATGGACATAATTTATGTTACAATTATGGACATAGATTAGTTTGGAAATTATTGACAATTTGAATAGCGATATTAATTCAAATTGGGGTTAAATATTTATGTGTAATAATAAACGCCTAAGACACGAGGTTAGACTCGTTTGTGGTATATGACTGCCCGGACCCGCCCGACAAATCCAGCAACCACAAACGGTAGTCTAACGTGAGGGGTCAAAGGCATAAATTAAATGCCTGACAATTGTAAAGACATGAGGTTAGCCTCGTTTGCGGTATAAGACTGCCTGGACCCGCCCGGCAAATCTAGCAACCGCAAACGGCAGTCTAATGTGGGAGGTCTTACAAGGTTACGGTTATAATGAATTAAGTAACACTTAACCAAGATTAACATGTAGACATGGGGTTAAGTGGGCGACATGGGTGGCATGTGAAATATGATTAGAAACACTTAGCCAAGTTGAAACATGTAAGAAGACATGAATAACAAGGGGTTAAGTGGGAAATCCTAGTGAGCTGTGACGGCAAGGAATTTCGCTCGGTCCGAACCAGTCGCTAAACCGACCCAGACCGTTCGAAACGCCCTATCGTTTGAGAACACGACAAATCAGAACGCATATAAAAGAACATTTCTTAGTATATTACAACAATGAATCAGATTACAAGAATATACAGAGTATAAATGAATATTACACAGAAATATCAGAGGTTTAAATTACATTTAAATACATAGCAGCGGAAAATAACACAATACACAACCAGAAGGAGATATACGGATACAAAGCTTTCCGGATATCGTTCCAGCTGTAAACCAGGATCTTGTGAATATAAATCTGCAAAACCAAAACTACTAGCTGCCCGTGTCAAAATAAGGGCACCCAGAGTTTAGGTTAAAACAATAAACTCCAGGTCAGTCATGTGACTGGTGTGAGAACTAAAACAGTTATTAATCTTTATTTTAAATCATTAGGTAAATCAAGGGACCACGCCGTATAACACGGAACGGGTTTCCTCCCAAGAATACCAGTGCATAAAACAAACAACGCAATGCTAAAATAGAGAAAAATGAAGCTGTTATAAGACCCAGGTCCTATCACACAATGCAACGCAAGCCGGGGGATAGGGTTTTCCCTTATAACAGCCAACGAATGCTTGATACATTTAAAACAAATCATTTGATACTACTATAAGTGCATAGTGTATAAAACAACTTCAAATCATAAGTATCAATCATAGGCGGCATGGGTACCATATATCATGTCGCCATATATAGGTTTACAAATAAAACCGCAAATGTCACGTATTTGGAAATTGGATTTCCGTCTATGAACCGAGGCAAAAGATAGTCCTCAACCGATTCGAGACGCTCTAGTCCGTGTCTCAGGACCCAGACACAGGTGGGCCCTTGGATCGTCAGGGCCGGTCCACCGATGTGGATTAAACTTAAACCCTGAACATGCGTTTCCCCGCCCTATGGGGCGTAAACGAGCCAACTAAATGACTCCATCGGTTCGAGAACGACCGATCAATCCGAGGCGCCTCGCAACAGCAACAACCACATAAGTCAAACTCGTCAGGGCGTGTAAAACCACTGACGCCACTTCTAACTAGAAAGAAACGCATGCCCTCCCTGAGGTCCGTCTCCCGTTTTTGGTTCATACCGGGTGTGAAACACGCGAGGTAAACTTTACACAAAGCTACGCCACAAAGGCCGTGCTTTGATCATCAACTCAAGACTTTGCTTTTCAACAGAAGCCTCGATCAATTGCCACTTAGGCATGCCACACAGGCAATTCACTCCATGCGTTTGATATCCATCAATATATAACCCCTGAGCTCGTACGTCTCAGAGAAGGGCGTTAAGCAAGAGAATAAATTCTCCGTCGCCAAACAGATATATATTTAATAGAGATCAATCACACAGACTAAAATCCAATGTCAGACACACAGTCCATTTACATGTCCGTTCTGGGTCTGAACGAAACCGGAGGCACCTAGTACCCCGCATATCCATCGATCTCCAAGTACGTCTGGACGATCACTAATTGTTTCCATCTTCTTGGGTGTACAGCCCAATCAAGATCATCAGTTATCACCCAAACGACGTGAAGACTTCTGGTCTTCGACCACCGTCTTCATCTTCGACTTATCGTCGTATCAGTTATTCAGAATGGGATAAACCCGGTCTTTCCGAATAACTCGCGTATATTTAAATAAGTGTTACACAAACACAACATACGCCTCATTCCAATTCATCAGTCACTAACCGTAAATTAATCAAGAGAATAATTCCCCAAATATTAACCCCGAAGGCCGAAACCAACATCAGATCAATACCCAGAAAACCATTCTGCTTGGCTAACCGACAGTTAGTTCCTAAATTTCACATTCATAGGGAAAGGTCCCCATTAATTTTATCCAAGATAAAATTTCTTGAATTTATTCTTTAATCTATTTTTGAATATCAATTCAAACTAGTCGGGATTAGCGAACCTTACCGAAGTAATCATTTGTTTCAATTTCCCAATCCCAACCTATTCATCCCATGAAATAAAACTGGTTATACTTCATATCTAACACCACGGTGTTATCGGTAAATTCAATTACCATTTTACGTTCAAATCTAATTAAAGATTTAACTATCGCTTGGAGTAAAACTGGTGATACTCCATTCTCGATTATTTCAATCTAATTAAAGATTCATTAAAACTCCACTTAGTTTTAATCGTTAACTGGGTTAAAGAATCAGTGTCTTTTAAAACACGGTTCATGATAAACCCAAAATCACATTCATTAATTATCGGGTTAAAGAATGAGTGTTATTTAAAACACTGTTCACGATAAACCCAAAAATCAATATCGATTCAATACCAATTAAATATTACTTAATTGGTACACTTCATTAAATCTAAATAAAAAGATTTAATCTTTTCTCAACTGGGTTCAAGAACAGTGTTAGTGAAGACACCATTCACGACAAACCCAAATCACATTTGATATTCAATACAAGGCTCTGAATAGAAAATATATCGGCTTATATTCAATATCAAATTCTACGATTAACAAATGTCGTATTGGAAATAACGATATAAATATATATCTTTCAAATTTCCATAACAAAATCTGTATAATCACGAATTCCAACATCGAAATATTCCGAAGACAATTTCGATTCAAATCCACTCCAATGCAATCATTGGATATTCTGGTTATTTTTAAAACCCTTTTTAAATTCAATTTATTTATTTAAAAATAAATAGAATTATAATTCTAGTTCAAAACTAGTTCATTTCGATAAAAATCTATTTTTATCTTTTCAAATATGGAGTTTTTCATCCCAATTCTTTCTAAGCCATTTCTTATGATTTTACACAAATTATCACTATTTTTAATAATTTTATCAAGGCCCGTACAGTCGATTTCCATCAACAGCCATCGAACTGCACTTACATCGACCTTTTTCAAATTTGATTTGGACATAATTCCAAATCCAACCGTTAGATTTCAAATTTCTAATATTCGTTAGAAAGCTCTTTTCGATACGAACCCAACGGTTCCGGTTTTAGGAGAATCCGACGGTCGGATCTCCCGTAATGTCCGTTTGAAATAAATGGTCGAAATTCACGAACTGCCGCGGCGCGGCGCGTTCTATTCAGGCCATTATATTATATATATAATATATATATATATATATAATATATACTTCGTCGATTTATATTTAAAACGAATTATATAAATAGTTTTAAATTCGTTTCAAAAGCAATTTCAACTTCCTTTTCAATTCAAATCAAAATTGAATTCTTCTTTATAAATTCGTTTTAAAATTTATTCCTATTCAATTCAAATCTCAATTCAATTTGAATTCATTTCAATTCGTTTTCAATTCAATTCGAAATCGTTTTCAATTCAAGTCATTTCGAAATCGTTTTATATTCAATTCATTTCGAAATCGTTTTCAATTCATTTCGAAATCGTTTTCAATACAATTCATTTCGAAATCGTTTTATATTCAATTCATTTCGAAATCGTTTTATATTCAATTCATTTCGAAATCGTTTTCAATTCAATTCATTTCGAAATCGTTTTCAATTCAATTCATTTCGAAATCGTTTTCAATTCAATTTGAAATGAATAAAATCGATATAAATATCGTTTACGTCAAAATGGCGTCAATCTAATCAACACGGCTTCATAAATTTCTATTTTCAAATATTCTATTTCAAATATTTCTTTTTCAAAATAGTTGTTATTATCAAAATATTTCGTTCAACACATGACCAATCTCAATGAATGAGTACTGTCAACACATGAACTTTTATTTTATATCGATAAAGGTGTAAATTTTATTACTAAAATATTTCGTTCAACACATGACCAATCTCAATGAATGAGTATTGTCAACACATGAACTTTTATTTTATAATATTCTTTATTTTTCAAATTGGAATGAGGCCCAATCAATTACCATATAAAGTTAATTATATGGATTTTCATACAACACATGTATATAATAGCATGGAAAAATAATCAACCATCAACCAAAGTGCACTACACTGTATAAGCATCAAATATAGACATCTAACGCTTATAACAGCCTGTCAATCAATCGATCGACATATTTAATCAATCAGGATGAGTGAAATTCATATTTCATCCCAACACCCGTGTGGGGTTTTCAAACAATCAAACACAGATTTTATTTGTGCAGTTGGGCGATGTGTAAAATTTATCGTCCCAATCAATGTCATTCAAATAGGTGTACATAAACAAACCGTTCGGTTTATAAATGAATATTTTATTTTATTCCTTCACGTTAAAAATTATATTTTTAACGATAAAACATTTTATTTCAACCTATGAATTTCTATTCAATTAATTTGCACAATAAAATGATATTTTTATTTTTTTCTAACATATTTTAGAAAATTTCGGCGGCATAACGGCACGATACTAGAAACGGGACAAGGCCTAGCCTTATCCCCGGACTAGTGAAGGCCCACGCCATTCACACATCAATCAAATCAATTTCATTTCGCAAACCACAAAATTTGGAGTAAGAGTCTAACCTAGCCTTACTCCTTCGCCTTATAACGGCGCACGTCTAATCCTAACCAAATTATCGATTCGATTTTTCACACCACAAACCACATTCAAACCAATATCGCAATCAATAACCAAACAGCCAAACAAACAAGTCCATGGTCTGTGGACGATTGTGTCGGGTGCTACTAAACACCGTCTGCATCCTAGTATATATATATAACTAGAAAAGAAATTGAAAGGTGAGAAATTCTCACAGATAGCTATCCTAGCTCCACGGCACTTCCAATGCAGGAAATCTTCGCCAACTCGCCTTTTGTCGCTTTCGTTGTCCGCTTTCACTACATATGTAAAAATCGAATTTTTACTTTGCTACTCAATATTTAAAAATCGAATTTTTTCTACGCCATTCAATATATCAAAATCTAATTTTTCTTTCGAAGTTCTATATATAAAAATCATAATTTTCTTTCGAAGTTCAACATATAAAAATCCGATTTTTATTTCGAAGTTCAACATATAAAAATCCTATTTTTATTTCGAAGTTCAACATATAAAAATCCTATTTTTATTTCGAAGTTCAACATATAAAAATCCTATTTTTATTTCATTGCTATGTATATAAAAATCACATTTTTACTATGCTATACATTATATAAAAATCACATTTTTACTTTCTCTACATTATAAAGATTATATTTTTAATACTTTAAAAATATAAAAATCATATTTTTGATACTTTTTAAAAATTAGTTTTATTCTTTTTAAAAATCAGGTTTTAATACTTTTAAAAAAAATTAGTTTTATTCTTTTTAAAAATCAGTTATATATATTTAAAAAAAAACAGTTTTTATTACCTGTTTAAAAATCGAAATTTTTAGATTAAAAATAAAAATGAAATAAAATAAAATACCTTAACCTGCGAAGGGGGGGGGGGCGACTCGCGTTCGTCAGTGGTGGAGGAGGCTTCAAGCGGAGGTGGGTCCCTGCAGCTCGCGACGGCGGTCTTCAGAGCTTCGGTGGGCTGAGGGCCTTCGACGCGCTGGGTGTTCTCATTCGAATCGGAGAGGGAGGGTAGCAGATCGGAGAGGGGGTCGGAGTGGAAGGAGGAGGTCGGACTAGGGGGGGCGGCGGCATCTCGTCGGCGGCGATGTCTCGAGGTGGGGCGGCGAACTAGGTTTAGGTTTTCCTTCGTTTTTTTTTTCTCGTTACTGATTAATGAATCGGGGCCAAGCAGAAGAAAAGGGGGGGGGAATAATATATATATTTTTTTCTTTAATTATTTAATTTTTCAAAAAGTTTGACTTTTACATACGACCTCAAAACGAGGCCCACCGCCTGTCGCCCACAGCGTTTCACCCCCATTCTGAACACAATGGGATATGTACCGCAAGCTGAATCGACCGTTTCGATCAGTTTCCGTTGCATTTACATTTAAATCATTATATTGAATTTTTAACGTGCATTTCAAATTACCGGGGTCACATACTGACTCTAAAAATTCCCGAAAAATATTTTCTAGCTTCGTATTGACGATACGGTCCTAACAAAACTAGTTTCGTCGAATTCCGAGACCGTTAGAAAAATGGCCATTTTCCAGTCGATTAAATTCAACTTAAATGGTCAAAACGCGTAATCCTTTGCCATGCTCACATATTGATTTGAAAAATTATGAAATTTGGAATCTAGCAATAACTTAACATCACGGACCCAACAAAACTGGTTTCGTCGAAATCCGAGGTCGTTCGCAAAATGTCCATTTTTAAGGGCCTGAACTCCATAGCGACTATTCAGAATTTTCAACTGGACATATCTTTTGATTCCTGCCATGAAATTTCGATTTTTCGGATTCGTTGGAAAGATATTCACTATTAGATTCCAATATTTTTGGTTTCACTAAAATCCGGATTGTTTTGCACCCGGTACATTCAATTGAAGTTTGAAATCGAATTATCGAACTACCGCGCCATTTTCAATTCTATTTATAATTATATATAATTATTTATATTCTAACGACGACGCATATAATATATACGTTCGATTTAAATTTCTCGTCGATATTATTTAAAATAATTCATTTTAAATAATCAAAATTCGCTAAAATCGTCAAAATAAAAATTTTAAACTGGCCCAGATTTTCCGGGTTGTTACAATCTCCCCCACTTAAAACTTTTCGTCCCCGAAAAGGAACAAAGTCGAAAGTGGTTTGATTAATCAACTCTACGTTCGATCTGGCTTTCATTCTCCAACTTTTCAATTTCTGAGAATTTTCAAAATTTCAAAAATTTGGCTAACACCCTAAATTTTCGAAAAATTTCGCCATAACCTCCCCTGCACCGGGAGCATCGGGGAATTTCAAATAGCTTCCCCGGTCCTTCAGATCTCAAAAAGAAAAAGAAAAAGCCAAGCGGCTAGCCAATAGGCTCACAAAATCATCATCACCCAAACAAAACAGGAAATTATGTAGTAAACATATACCTATTTGTCGGGCAAACAAATTTTATTCTCTGCTCTAGCCTCCTTGCTATGACCTGTTCAATGATATACATGTATAAGCAAGCAAATGCGACTAATTTTCAGTATAATTCAATACGTGATTCAGTTAGGCTAATTGGCTAAAAATTAGCAAACAAATAACCAAACAACACAAACATCAATCAATTAGTGAATTAGAGTTTCAAATTCATAATTTTGATACATAGTCAAAAATCAGATTTTTGATGCCAAATCACAACAATAGGCCCTATCTAATTTTGGTTCTCACACCAGTCAATAGGAAATATATAGAAAATCACACCTTCGCCACTCGAATATAAATTCTGATGATGAGGCCTCATCATCTGAATCATCTCCGGGCGACTAGAGTGTGATTCTATATCTATCCAGTATATTAAAATTTCGAATACACGCGGATCAGACGTATACGCAAAATCTATATATACTGGATTGTCCACATCAATATAAATAGATAATCAAATACGAATAATTGATTTAAATTTTCAAAACAAAATTTGTTTTCACTTTAAAAATATACTCTTCACACTCGTTCTAGGATACTACTGACCCCATCTCTAACGAGTCATTCTCGTTGGATATTACTAATCCAATATCTGATGAATTCTTTCGTATGGTTCTAATGTGTCTTGTTCTCTAGCTTAGTAAACCAAAGCTCTGATACCAACTGTGACGGCAAGGAATTTCGCTCGGTCCGAACCAGTCGCTAAACCGACCCAGACCGTTCGAAACGCCCTATCGTTTGAGAACACGACAAATCAGAACGCATATAAAAGAACATTTCTTAGTATATTACAACAATGCATCAGATTACAAGAATATACAGAGTATAAATGAATATTACACAGAAATATCAGAGGTTTAAATTACATTTAAATACATAGCAGCGGAAAATAACACAATACACAACCAGAAGGAGATATACGGATACAAAGCTTTCCGGATATCGTTCCAGCTGTAAACTAGGATCCTGTGAATATAAATCTGCAAAACCAAAACTACTAGCTGCCCGTGTCAAAATAAGGGCACCCAGAGTTTAGGTTAAAACAATAAACTCCAGGTCAGTCATGTGACTGGTGTGAGAACTAAAACAGTTATTAATCTTTATTTTAAATCATTAGGTAAATCAAGGGACCACGCCGTATAACACGGAACGGGTTTCCTCCCAAGAATACCACTGCATAAAACAAACAACGCAATGCTAAAATAGAGAAAAATGAAGCTGTTATAAGACCCAGGTCCTATCACACAATGCAACGCAAGCCGGGGGATAGGGTTTTCCCTTATAACAGCCAAAGAATGCTTGATACGTTTAAAACAAATCATTTGATACTACTATAAGTGCATAGTGTATAAAACAACTTCAAATCATAACTATCAATCATAGGCGGCATGGGTACCATATATCATGTCGCCATATATAGGTTTACAAATAAAACCGCAAATGTCACGTATTTGGAAATTGAATTTCCGTCTATGAACCGAGGCAAAAGATAGTCCTCAACCGATTCGAGACGCTCTAGTCCGTGTCTCAGGACCCAGACACAGGTGGGACCTTGGATCGTCAGGGCCGGTCCACCGATGTGGATTAAACTTAAACCCTGAACATGCGTTTCCCTGCCCTATGGGGCGTAAACGAGCCAACTAAATGACTCCATCGGTTCGAGAACGACCGATCAATCCGAGGCGCCTCGCAACAGCAACAACCACATAAGTCAAACTCGTCAGGGCGTGTAAAACCACTGACGCCACTTCTAACTAGAAAGAAACGCATGCCCTCCCTGAGGTCCGTCTCCCGTTTTTGGTTCATACCGGGTGTGAAACACGCGAGGTAAACTTTACACAAAGCTACGCCACAAAGGCCGTGCTTTGATCATCAACTCAAGACTTTGCTTTTCAACAGAAGCCTCGATCAATTGCCACTTAGGCATGCCACACAGGCAATTCACTCCATGCGTTTGATATCCATCAATATATAACCCCTGAGCTCGTACGTCTCAGAGAAGGGCGTTAAGCAAGAGAATAAATTCTCCGCCGCCAAACAGATATATATTTAATAGAGATCAATCACACGGACTAAAATCCAATGTCAGACACACAGTCCATTTACAAGTCCGTTCTGGGTCTGAACGAAACCGGAGGCACCTAGTACCCCGCATATCCATCGATCTCCAAGTACGTCTGGACGATCACTAACTGTTTCCATCTTCTTGGGTGTACAGCCCAATCAAGATCATCAGTTATCACCCAAACGACGTGAAGACTTCTGGTCTTCGGCCACCGTCTTCATCTTCGACTTATCGTCGTATCAGTTATTCAGAATGGGATAAACCCGGTCTTTCCGAATAACTCGCGTATATTTAAATAAGTGTTACACAAACACAACATACGCCTCATTCCAATTCATCAGTCACTAACCGTAAATTAATCAAGAGAATAATTCCCCAAATATTAACCCCGAAGGCCGAAACCAACATCAGATCAATACCCAGAAAACCATTCTGCTTGGCTAACCGACAGTTAGTTCCTAAATTTCACATTCATAGGGAAAGGTCCCCATTAATTTTATCCAAGATAAAATTTCTTGAATTTATTCTTTAATCTATTTTTGAATATCAATTCAAACTAGTCGGGATTAGCGAACCTTACCGAAGTAATCATTTGTTTCAATTTCCCAATCCCAACCTATTCATCCCATGAAGTAAAACTGGTTATACTTCATATCTAACACCACGGTGTTATCGGTAAATTCAATTACCATTTCACGTTCAAATCTAATTAAAGATTTAACTATCGCTTGGAGTAAAACTGGTGATACTCCATTCTCGATTATTTCAATCTAATTAAAGATTCATTAAAACTCCACTTAGTTTTAATCGTTAACTGGGTTAAAGAATCAGTGTCTTTTAAAACACGGTTCACGATAAACCCAAAATCACATTCATTAATTATCGGGTTAAAGAATGAGTGTTATTTAAAACACTGTTCACGATAAACCCAAAAATCAATATCGATTCAATAACAATTAAATATTACTTAATTGGTACACTTCATTAAATCTAAATAAAAAGATTTAATCTTTTCTCAACTGGGTTCAAGAACAGTGTTAGTGAAGACACCATTCACGACAAACCCAAATCACATTTGATATTCAATACAAGGCTCTGAATAGAAAATATATCGGCTTATATTCAATATCAAATTCTACAATTAACAAATGTCGTATTGGAAATAACGATATAAATATATATCTTTCAAATTTCCATAACAACATCTGTATAATCACGAATTCCAACATCGAAATATTCCGAAGACAATTTCGATTCAAATCCACTCCAATGCAATCATTGGATATTCTAGTTATTTTTAAAACCCTTTTTAAATTCAATTTATTTATTTAAAAATAAATAGAATTATAATTCTAGTTCAAAACTAGTTCATTTCGATAAAAATCTATTTTTATCTTTTCAAATATGGAGTTTTTCATCCCAATTCTTTCTAAGCCATTTCTTATGATTTTACACAAATTATCACTATTTTTAATAATTTTATCAAGGCCCGTACAGTCGATTTCCATCAACGGCCATCGAACTGCACTTACAGCGACCTTTTTCAAATTTGATTTGGACATAATTCCAAATCCAACCGTTAGATTTCAAATTTCTAATATTCGTTAGAAAGCTCTTTTCGATACGAACCCAACGGTTCCGGTTTTAGGAGAATCCGACGGTCGGATCTCCCGTAATGTCCGTCTGAAATAAATGGTCGAAATTCACGAACTGCCGCGGCGCGGCGCGTTCTATTCAGGCCATTATATTATATATATAATATATATATATAATATATACTTCGTCGATTTATATTTAAAACGAATTATATAAATAGTTTTAAATTCGTTTCAAAAGCAATTTCAACTTCCTTTTCAATTCAAATCAGAATTGAATTCTTCTTTATAAATTCGGTTTAAAATTTATTCCTATTCAATTCAAATCTCAATTCAATTTGAATTCATTTCAATTCGTTTTCAATTCAATTCGAAATCATTTTCAATTCAATTCATTTCGAAATCGTTTTATATTCAATTCATTTCGAAATCGTTTTCAATTCAATTCATTTCGAAATCGTTTTATATTCAATTCATTTCGAAATCGTTTTCAATTCAATTCATTTCGAAATCGTTTTCAATTCAATTCATTTCGAAATCGTTTTCAATTCAATTTGAAATGAATAAAATCGATATAAATATCGTTTACGTCAAAATGGCGTCAATCTAATCAACACGGCTTCATAAATTTCTATTTTCAAATATTCTATTTCAAATTTTTTTTTTTCAAAATAGTTGTTATTATCAAAATATTTCGTTCAACACATGACCAATCTCAATGAATGAGTACTGTCAACACATGAACTTTTATTTTATATCGATAAAGGTGTAAATTTTATTACTAAAATATTTCGTTCAACACATGACCAATCTCAATGAATGAGTACTGTCAACACATGAACTTTTATTTTATAATATTCTTTATTTTTCAAATTGGAATGAGGCCCAATCAATTACCATATAAAGTTAATTATATGGATTTTCATACAACACATGTATATAATAGCATGGAAAAATAATCAACCATCAACCAAAGTGCACTACACTGTATAAGCATCAAATATAGACATCTAACGCTTATAACAGCCTGTCAATCAATCGATCGACATATTTAATCAATCAGGATGAGTGAAATTCATATTTCATCCCAACACCCGTGTGGGGTTTTCAAACAATCAAACACAGATTTTATTTGTGCAGTTGGGCGATGTGTAAAATTTATCGTCCCAATCAATGTCATTCAAATAGGTGTACATAAACAAACCGTTCGGTTTATAAATGAATATTTTATTTTATTCCTTCACGTTAAAAATTATATTTTTAACGATAAAACATTTTATTTCAACCTATGAATTTCTATTCAATTCATTTACACAATAAAATGATATTTTTATTTTTTCTAACATATTTTAGAAAATTTCGGCGGCATAACGGCAGGATACTAGAAACGGGACAAGGCCTAGCCTTATCCCCGGACTAGTGAAGGCCCACGCCATTCACACATCAATCAAATCAATTTCATTTCGCAAACCACAAAATTTGGAGTAAGAGTCTAACCTAGCCTTACTCCTTCGCCTTATAACGGCGCACGTCTAATCCTAACCAATTTATCGATTCGATTTTTCACACCACAAACCACATTCAAACCAATATCGCAATCAATAACCAAACAGCCAAACAAACAAGTCCATGGTCTGTGGACGATTGTGTCGGGTGCTACTAAACACCGTCTGCATCCTAGTATATATATAACTAGAAAAGAAATTGAAAGGTGAGAAATTCTCACAGATAGCTATCCTAGCTCCACGGCACTTCCAATGCAGGAAATCTTCGCCAACTCGCCTTTTGTCGCTTTCGTTGTCCGCTTTCACTACATATGTGTTAGACCCAAATATGGTTCTAACACCCAAATTGATTAGAAACAAGATAAAGTAAGGCAGAAATAAAAAGGGACACACAAGGTTTATAGTGGTTCGGCGAAGAAATGCCTACGTCCACTTAGTTTTCACTATATTCAGTAATTCAGTTACAAATGCAGTGTAAGATTCGCTCACAACTCACTTTTATTCACTCAAAATGATAAAAACAGGAAATGAAAGATGGTTTGGATTTTCCGGGAGTAAAGGAATTCGGACGATGGAGGTACTTGGATTCTCGAAAGTGCTGAAAAAGATCCTTCTCTTTGTCTCTAGATGGGGTATTTATAGGTGTGAATTTGCCTGAGATTCAATCCGGGTCGGAACACGTGTCATCCATCGCACTCTCTTCGGGTTCGGATGGGCTATCAGGAGGACAACGCATCCATGAGATGGACGTTAGGGGTAGGAATTAGTCATATCCGGTCCGGTTCTCCAGGCGACTTTATAGGAGATTTTCCTGGATCAAGGGTGCGGGTCGGAGACGTGCAGGTTGGGGGCTCGGATCGGAATACCCGATCCGAACTGGAGTAGCTTGGACGTCTCTTCTTCTCTAATCATACTCCGCTCCGCTCCGAAGTCGTGGCAAGCAGACGGCTTTCCGATCCACCTGAGATTCATTGGCCTTCCGATCCGATCAGGTATGCTCTGCCAATTTATCCAGTAAGAGATATCCGATCCGAACAGAGAATTTTACCCGATCCGAACCGATACGCTGCTATTAATCTGAATTGTGGTGTTTCCTTCCGATCCGAACCGGAGTCGCATAACTTGAAATACTCTTCAACGGTTGGTTTCTTGACTTTGTGTTGCCTAGTTCACAAAGTAGGCTAACATTTTGCCCCCTCAAAGGATGCTTTCGTTGTACAAAGCGTCCTTTGATGTCGTTTAACCAGAATTGTCAAGAGTAATGCATTGATTTCTATTCGGTTCGGCGTCCGATCCGAGTGTCTTTTCTTTATTTCTGAGCAAATTTGGGAACTCTTCTCGCCGTGTAATGCTTCTTGCAGGTATGCTCCTCCTTTACTTCCCTTCTCTTCAATTCGAGTCGGACGTTAAATCAATCGCGTGAGATTTCCGCTCGGTTCGGATTCCGATCCGAAGCGTTTTCGTGAGTTAGGTTCTTGGACGTTGGGCCTTCAGAGGGAGTTGTGCTTTTGGGCCTTCATTCCGGTCCGAGCGGGTGAGACAAAATAGGAAGACGAGGAGTCAACAACATTCCCTTTATAAACTCGTTACTGCCTTCATTCCTTCCTTCTTCTTTTTTGCTGCCGCTCCCGACCTTAATATTGAAACGCCAGAAACTCGAAAATTCTAAAACAATTTCCTGTAGATTTCCCGAATCAAACATATAGGTAGCTTTTCTAATCTCAAATAATTTTGTTGTAACCGTTCTCGACTTCAATTAGCGTTGGGTTAGGATGGTTTGGCCATAAGCATCGCTCGAACCCTCCGCCGCTGCTGGTGGATGCGCCATTGCTTCGAGGCGTTGCGAGGCTGAAGAGGGCGAATATTTGTTCTTAACGGCGGCTTCGGTGATAAAGCGGACTCGTCTGTGAGTAGATGGGAAAAGAGGAAAGAGATGAAGAATGGGGTGACAAGCTGGAGTCGGTTCGGGTAGAAGACGAATGAGCAAAGAGGAAAAGGAGGGAAAGGGAATCGGCTCGGGTTTCGTTCTTTGGAAAGATGAAAAGGAAAGAAAAAGTCGGTTCGGGTCGGAAAAGTAAATGGGATAAGAGGTTGAAGTAAACGGATCGGTTAGGTGGTGCTGGTTCGGTTCGGATCGGGCTACCCGATCCGAACAGATCAGTCCTGCTTCCGAACTCATTGCTTTCCTTGTCTTGAACTGACCATGCTTTAGTGAGGCACCCGAACCGACTGTTATCTGTGCCTGCGTCGAGCTAGTCATCATATGCATATCCGAACCGACCCGAACATATTGAACTTGACACATAAAGACCACCCAACTAATTCAACTAACACTTATTCTAGACGAATATGCCTCGCGGACAGTTAGGATAGTGCCTTGTGAACATAAATGAGAATCAAGGACAACTCGGACTATTACTTTCTCTTTAAAGCTTCGTCTTACATTGCTGTACTCTTATTTTGCACTTCCCGCATTTGTTGCACACACTTTAGTTCACACACATACAAAAAAAAAAAGGGGACACGGGATAATTCACTCTAATCCGTGCTATTGCTTCTTCAATAGTTTCACGACAATGAGGCCCAGACGCTCTTCTCGTTTAGCTGAGAGGAAAGAAGCTCCAGAAACTTCCAACAAAACCACTCTCGAGGATATATCTTCTTCATCTGACCCAGAATGGGATAGCGAGGGTCCGGATTACGGAGTTGGTCATCGGGAAAACGATGAAATGTCTTCAGAAAATGAAGTTTCCCTAGGCTTTGAGGAGGAAGGAGGGATTGGTGACAACCGAGCACCCGATGAATTTGACTCAGCCATTATATTGGAATCACCTCCAGATTCCGTAGAATCAACAATTGACAATGACCGACTCGTGAGAATTTGCTTGAAGTATGGAATAATGAAGAGAGACACTCTAGTGCCCTCACGTTCTGATCGTCCACATAACCCTCCAGAAGGATATATGACGGTCACTCGTCTGATGTGCATGGTTGGCGCTATTCCTCCTTTCTCGCCTTTCATCGTCGACTTCTTAAGACAAATGCGGATTGCCCCCATGCAGCTGCATCCCAATTCATATGCCTATCTGCATACCTTATTCATAGCATATCGTGAAATTCTAGGCATGGAGCTTACGTTTGAAGACGTTCATTTCTTCTATAATTTCAAACATCGGACTAGAGAAACCCCTTCTTTCTGTTACTTTGAGTCGGTCCCAAAGAGGAAGATAATCTCTACGCCGTTTAGCAGCAAGGCTGGAGATTCCAGACTGGAGTGGTTCTATATAAAGCAACAGTCTGGATGCGCCAGAAGATGGACAAAATCAAGTAAAGCACTGATTTTCTGACCCTGGACTCTATACACTTGAATCATCACCCTGACCTGTTTTCCTTTTTATTTGCAGTCGATAATCCCAAACAGGTATCAGACCAAGCGTTCTTTGATCGAATGCACCGTCTCCTCAATGGCGACCAAAAATTCCTTACTATTGACGAGGTTCTTAAAGATGAGTATCTTCATTTTCACGGGCTGCTATCCGTCTCTCGTAGCATTGGTCATGGGACGGTCCCTTATGCATATATTCCTCCAGTGGAAACAGTTCCAGAAATAGGAGAAGGCTCGGGAATTCCCGCAGCTTCTCTTCAAACTTCACCCTCTCCCTCTTCCACTCAAGATGATGAACTGGCTAATCTGGCCAAAAAACATCGTGAAGGATATATTGCCCCCGAGGAAACTACCTCGGTAGACAAATCAAAATCTCCCCAAGGGTCGCCACTTCACGCTTCCGAAGGGGATGTTCCTAGCGCCGACGAGCACATATTTCAGGGTTTGGGGGATCTCCCTTTACCCGAGACTATATACACTTCGGAAGATTTCAGAAAGGACCCTCTAGTCTTCACTTCTTCTGAAGAGACTACTCTTGCTAAGGCCAACGAGCCTGCCCGCACCAGTCTAGCTTCAGACTCGGGTTGGTTGGGGGGACACATACACCACATAGGATGCACTTTGCACCGTAGCACTAGCATTCATTGCACTTTTTTTTTTCATGGATCCGTCGATTCTAAACTTCGTTTAACTTATCGTGCAGGTACAATGTCTCGATCCTCTTATGACATAAGAAAGCTTCGCCGCAGCATGTCTAATCCTCCCCAGGATGCCGAATATAACCGCCGGGATGACCGCGGCAGGGAGGAAAGGAGACCCTATGATCCTTATCGATCTCGATCCTCACGCTCCCGCTCACCAGTTCGACCGGAACAGGAAAAATACAAAAGCTATCAAGGTCGTAGAGAGGAGGATAGACCACAATCTAGGGATTCCACTTCCTCCTATGAAAAGCGGGGTAGAGAGAAGACACCTCCAAAGGAAACTGGGTCTAGAAGTAAGCAAAAAGTCCCTGCTACTAAGCGACCTCGGACAGACAAGGGTTCTACAGAATCTTCTTCAGGAAGGGACACTGAACTAACCATCCTCGCCCCTCCTCCACCAGATGCGGGAACCGCAGTAAGGCTGGCATATTTAAAGGAGCAATTTCCCGAGCACTACTTCGAGACTCTGACCTTTCTACCTTCCCTTGAACCTATTTCTTCTAATTGGGCAGAGGAGGCCAGAGCAAAGATTGATTTGGTGGAAAAACAATATACCGAGATGTTCAAGTATTCCCGCACTCTTTCTAGAATCATCCGCACGCTAATGACAAATGCTGACTCAATGCACAAAACTGCAGAAGAAGATGCTAAGGCCCTAAAAACCTTAGGAAAAAATTTAGAAGATACTCAAGCTCAACTAGCTATCGCTCAGAAGAACGCTTCTAACTTCAAACAACAGTTTGAGGACATGCAAAAGCGCTATCATGATTTGCTAGAATCCCACACTCAGGAACGTTCCGAGTTGAAGAAGCAAGCTGACGAAGCCAAGTCAGAGGCTGCTAAGACACGTCTCGCTTATGCTGAGCTTGAGCAGAAAAATGCCGAGTTAGCGAAAAGGAGTGCTGAGTTAGAAAAGAAAAACGCTGATTTGGCTTCAAAATTGTTAGAGGCGGAAAACAGGGCTGCTCTGGCTGAGGGCAATGTTGAATGCGCTATTAAATCTGCGGAGGAAACCCGCAAACAGCTATCAGAGGCGGAGGCCGATATTCAGGGCTTCGGGGAGCTAATGATCGAATTCTTCGCGCACATTATTCGTCGTCGAAACATTTCCTGGATCGAGGACTATCCATCCACTTTGGTTCATGTGTGGAATCAAATCGTTGAGTGGGAAAAAGAAGAGCTTAAGGTCGATTCCCTCGATGAAGATAAGTTGATGGAGAAGTACTTGAGAGACGACGAACCGGAGCGCCTAGCTGAAGGTCGCCGTCTAATTGCTGAGGCCATGGAAGAAGAGAGGCGGAAGTCTAAACAGAAAACCATTCCTGAAGCTGGCTCCTCTTCTTCTGCTCCTGTAACTCCTGAAGTGGAAGGGTATGATCCCGAAAACCCGGGAATTCCCCGATCAACTTTACTATCTCCCATTCCTGAAATAACTCCAGAGGTAGTAGTCACCCCCGCTGAGAAGTCTTCAGAAGGTATCCCTGTCTTTTCTCCTCAACTTGTCAAGGCTACTACTACCTTTGGCTACATGATTGAACGTTCAATGAGAAATCCTTTGCTCTCGCCTGAGTTGATAACCGATGTTTCTCATTTTGTAAGCGTTGAATCCTCCGCGAAGACAGATGTAGTTCAAGGAGCTACCACTGGGACAAAGCCCGCTGATAGGGTCAAAGAAGGAGAAGACAAGGCTGCTTCCACAGACTTGGGGGAAAGAAGTGAATCAACTAAGGTGACTACTCCCCATGACGAAGAAATGATTGCAGCTTTAAAAGACGACGGAGGAGACGAGGGGCATGATGAGGAACCAGGAGTTACAATAACCGGGGAGTCGAAAAGCGCTGAGGACATTACCTTGGCTGCCATGAAGGCTGATCAAGACAAGCGCTTGCAATTAAAGGCTGAAGAATTAGACCCTGAGGTCCTCAAGCCCCTTGCAGTTGTGGATGCAGGTTCAAGGTTAGTGGTTAAGCTCTCAACTAGATCTATCACCGAAGAACTTGCTAAAAAATCTTCTTTTGATTCCAGTGCCCAGCCCTCCGGGAAGAAGTCTGCCGGCTCCAGTGCTACACCTTCAGGGAAAAAGAAATCAAAGCGAATTTTGACTGAAGCAGAGAGGGAAGCAAAGGATGCGGAAAAAGCTGCCAAGAAATCGAAGGCTCATCCCAAACCCAAATAGTGGGTTCTCCTGTGTCCTTTTAGCATCTTTGTAAATCAATAAGTGCTGCCACAACAGCAGCTCCTGCACTTTCTTTTTTAGTCATTTCCCTGTACAAATTTATTCATTTGTAAATAAAAATAATTCACTTTTTGCAATGTTTATCTGTTAGCAGCTCTGCACTTATGTAAAAATGCATATCTATAGTTATGAAACAAAGTTGTGAAGAGGGGAGATATGTGTATGGGTATGTGTCCCCAGTCAATCTCCGTAAGTTATTCAGTGCCTAACTATGCAATCTGGATGCTCCCGATTCTCTAACGGAATAGCATTTCCTGTATCATCAATATCTGTTGTTTTTCCTGGCATTTCTTTTATACTCTTTCTCACTCTCTTGAGAGTTAGAGTTCGAGTTCAGTTATTTGTTTATCCCCCGGTCGTTCAACGGGAAAAGATTTCTTTCTCGGCGCTCGGTCGGAGACGCCTTTATACTCTCTTTCTCTCTGGAAAGTTAGAGTTCGGAGTTGAACCTCTTTCTCAGCGCTCAGTCGGAGACGCTTTTATACTCTCTCTCTTTCTCTGGAGAGTTAGAGTTAAGAATGTCGTTTTCTCATTCTTTTATGTCTTATTGCACAAATAATCATTGTGCTTCTTTTTATGCCCAAACTGTTTCAACCTTTTTAGGCTCTAAGTTGTCCTGTATTTTATAATCACAACAGAATAACTAACGAATGTAAATGCATAAAAGTAAATAACACACAATATTTTATAGTGGTTCAGCTAAGTCATAGCCTACGTCCACTTTATAGTCCTTTATTCATATCGTCATATTTTCCAAAGGCAAGTCGTGCCTTATTACAGAGTTTACAGGAGGAACAGCAAAAAGTATAGCATTTCTAATCCAAATATCGCATTAAGTGTTGGGCATTCCATGCTCGAGGGACTTCTTCGCCATCTACGGTCGTTAACTTGAATGTTCCTTTATCAAGTTTCCGTTGGATGACAAAGGGTCCCTCCCATTTTGGGCCGAGGTGAGGAAGGGATGGAAAAACTCTCTTGAGCACCAAATCTCCGGGTTCAAAAGTTCTGAGGCGAACTTTTTTGTCATAATAGCGCGCCATCTGACGCCGATGTCTTGCTGCACGCAAGTCTGCTTCGTCTCTTTTCTCTTCGACTTCATCAAGAGACTCAAGTAAAAGTGCCCGATTCGTCATCGGGTCATAATATGTCACCCTGTGGGAAGGAACTTCCAGTTCAACTGGAATTACTGCCTCTGAACCAAAGGAGAGGGAGAAAGGGGTATGACCAGTAGCCGTTTTAAACGTTGTTCGATATGCCCACAAAGCTAGGGGCAATTCATCAACCCATTTTGCCTTTGCACGCTCTAATCGCTTTTTGAGGATGGATTTTATTACCTTGTTTATTGCCTCTACTTGCCCATTAGATTGTGGATAGGCAACTGCAGTATATCGTTTGTCTATCTTATATTTCTGGCAAAAGTTTCTGAATTCAGTGCTATCAAATTGGGTCCCGTTGTCGGTAATAATTGTCCTTGGGATTCCGAATCGGCATATAATATTTCGGACCACAAAACTTATCACCTTTCTTGTGGTGATCTTAGTCAAGGGTTCAGCTTCCACCCACTTCGTGAAATAATCCACGGCTACTATGGCATACTTAGCTCCCCCTTTAGCAATCGGTAAAACTCCAATGATATCGATTCCCCATGTGGCAAATGGCCAAGGACTCACCATCGATTTAAGCTGGGTTGATGGTGCCCTGGGGATTTTGGCGAATCTCTGGCACTTATCGCAGCGTCGTGAATAATCAGCTGCATCCTTGTTGATCGTAGGCCAGAAGTATCCGTACCGCAATATTTTCTTTGCTAAAGTTTGACCTCCTGTATGATCTCCACACTCACCTTCGTGTACTTCTCTCAGTACACGCTTGATGTCGTCGTGTGCGATACATCGTAACAGGGGCATAGAAAATCCTTGCCTATAGAGGGTATCGTCTTGCATAACATATCTGGCAGCTTTGCGAACTACAGCTCTTTTCTCACTTTTCTTCGATGGGAGAGTCCCGTTCTTAAGAAAACTCTTGATTGGAGTCATCCATGACTCCTTCTCTGGTTCCGCTTCAAGAACGAATTCAATTTCCATTGATTTGAAGCTTGGCGATTCCAATGTTTCAATTGGAATTACCTCAGTCCCTTCTGGATTGTCGGAACTAGCCAACTTTGCTAATCTATCCGCTTTCTGGTTTTCTGCTCTGGGAATATGTGTTATGTTGTACCGTTCTAAGCTATTCAATAGCTCTTTCACTTTCTTGAGGTATGTGATAAGTCGAGGTCCTCGAGCCGCGAATTCCTCTCGCACTTGACAAACAACAATCTTAGAGTCACAAAATATGTCCATCATTTTTACTCCGAGGTCTTTAGCAAGTTTCAGCCCGGCAATCAGGGCTTCATACTCAGAGTCGTTGTTAGTGGCCGAAAATTCTAACCGTAGGGCGTAATATAACGACCGTCCCTCCGGAGTGACTAAGACAATTCCAGCTCCGGATCTTCGGTCATTTTTAGCTCCATCTGTATATAGTCTCCACGGATTCATCTCTAGCTTATCCTCAGATTTGACCACTTGGTCATTGATTATTTCTTCCTCTGGAATGGTGAACTCCGCAATAAAGTCTGCTAGAGCTTGCCCCCTGATTGACTTTCGTGGTTGAAAATTCAAATCAAACTGGCTTAGTTCTATGTTCCATTTAATCAACCTTCCCGACGCTTCGGTTCTCTGCAGCACTTGTCTTAACGGCTGATCGGTGTATATGGTTATTGGATGGGCTTGGAAGTAGTGACGAAGCTTTCGGGATGCAATCAGGAGGCTGTAAGCAAGCTTCTCGATCTTTGGGTAGTTGCGCTCTGCCGCTGCTAATTTCTTACTCACATAGTATACTGGCCTTTGTACTTTGTCTTCTTCTCGAACCAGAACTGTGCTGACAGCGTGAGCCGAGACTGCTAGATAAACAAATAGTTCTTCATGGTCTACGGGCTTTGATAAGATTGGCGGTTTTTCTAACAGTTCTAACAGATTTTGAAAAGCCTCGACACAATCGGGAGTCCACTGGAAGTTCTTCTTTCCCCTTTTTATCAAATCAAAAAATGGAACACATTTATCGGTGGCTTTGGAGATGAATCTACTTAGCGCCGCTACCTTCCCTGCCAGACTTTGGACGTCTTTAATTTTCCTTGGTTCTTTGATATTTCTATTCGCCGCTATCTGGCTAGGGTTGATCTCAATTCCTCGGGAACTCACAATGAAGCCAAGGAACTTTCCCGACGCCACTCCAAATGAACATTTTAAAGGATTCAATTTCATACGGTATTTTCGCAAGATACCAAACATTTCTGCTAAGTCTTGCGTATGACTGGAGGACTGCTTTGATTTAACCAGCATATCATCCACATAAACTTCCATAGTTTTTCCTATCTGATCGTAAAACATTCTATTTACCAATCGCTGATAAGTAGCTCCAGCGTTTTTTAATCCGAACGGCATTACAACATAACAATATAATCCCAAATTCGTAATGAAACTCGTATGCTCTTGGTCTGGCACATGCATAGGAATTTGATTGTATCCAGAATACGCATCCATGAAAGAGAGAAGTTCATGACCTGCTGTCGAGTCTACAAGCTGGTCAATTCTGGGAAGTGGGAAACTATCCTTTGGGCAACCCTTTTTTAAATCTGAAAAGTCAATACAAGTTCGCCACTTTCCGTTTGGCTTCTTTACCAAGACAGGATTCGATATCCAGTCGGGATAAGTCGACTCTCGAACAAATCCATTTTGCTTCAATTTCTCTACTTCTTCTTTGAGAGCAACCGACCTCTCTGGGCCCAGCATGCGTCTCTTTTGCTTCACAGGCGGATGCTTCGGATTTACATTCAATTTGTGACTGATAACGGAAGGCGATATCCCACACATGTCAGCATGGGTCCAGGCGAACACATCTAAGTTCGCCTTCAAGAAGTTCGTCAGGTCTTTAGCACGACGTGGATCCAATTGGGAACCGATCTTCAAAACTTTTGTCGGATCAGCTTTATCAACAGGAATTTCCACTGTTGCTTCATTAGGAGTTGCATTTCTAGCCTCTGGTTCCTCGTCTTTTCTAGGATCCAGGTCTTCAGGCGTTCCTTTTCGCAACTCCCTTGGGTTCAACCTCTCTAATTGCTATGCCGAGTCCCCCTTTGAGGGAGATGAGGCATCCTTACTCTCAGCATTAACTCCTTTCATCAACATCTTCAGTTCGGCCACATAGCAGGCCCGTCCAGAAACCTGATCCCCTCTTATTACTCCAGTCCCGGCTTCGGTTGGGAACTTTAGTAACAAGCACCAAGGGGCGATACAAATTCTAAACTCAGCGAGGGCAGGCCTCCCTAAAAATGCGTTATATGGCGAATCTACGTCCAGTACTACAAACTGAAGCATTCGCACTCTTCTACGTTCTCCTTGCCCTAGGGTCACAGGCAACTCTATATATCCCATAGGAGCTGTCGTCGCTCCGTTGAAACCTCTAATCCATCCTTCACAAGGTTTCAGATCTTCAGGCTCAAGCTTCATCTGATCAAATGACTTCTTGAACAAAATATTAACGGAACTTCCGTTGTCTACTAGTACCTTATGGACCAAAGCCGGCCCAATAGTGGTAGTAATAACCAACGGATCATTGGTGGGAGATTGTATTCCCGTGTTGTCTCGGCTGCGAAACACCACGTCATCGAACATGGTTTTTTGTTGTTTGATGGGGGTGACATCTTCCAACTCGTCACCTTCATTCACATCTAGATGCTTGGCAGCATTCACATATTGGTCCATTGACCTAAAGCTTCGGATTGCCGGGTGAGGTCCGCCTACTATGGAGTTGATGACGATCCCTTTACCTTTCTGCTGCGCGGTAGGCTTAGGAGCAGGTAGGATTTGCTTTGGAGCCTGCTCTCCTTGCCCCCTGTCCCTCGGGGCAACCTTGTACTCATCCAACTTTCCTTCACGCAGCAGCTTTTCAATTACATCCCTCAAATGTCGACACTCATTGGTCGAATGTCCATGTGTTCCGTGAAACAAGCAAAATTTCCCTGTCGCCATTTCTTTCTCGGTCGAATCACGAGGTGGCGGTCTTTTGTACTGCAACACATTATACGTGTCCAGGTAAATATTTTCCAATGTGTCATTCAATGGTGTGTAGTTCTCGTAATTCTGGAATCGGGTCCTTTTGTTTGGGTCGCTTCCCCTATTTCTGTTTCTCCTGTTACCGTTCGAATTACGGTTGTTGTTGTTTCCCCCGCTTCCAGTATTGCTGTTTCCACCCTTGTTTCCTACATTTACTTCAACCTTGCCAGAACTTTCCCCAGACTGCTTCACTGCAATATTACTCTACACATTCTCCTTTGAAGCTGTCTCAGACTTTCTCTTCCGGTTTGCCCGGGCCTCCTCTCGTCTTAGATAAATATCGGCTTTTTCGTAGAATATCGCCCTTGTGGGGGGTGTCTTCCCAGAAAGGTAGTCTCCAAACTCAGATTCAGGATCGACTCCTTCCTTCAATGCCATCAGAATAGTGGGCTCATGCGGGTCACTGACCTCAGTTACAGCTTGGTTAAAACGATCTAAATATGCCCTTAAAGACTCTCCGGGTGCCTGTTTGATCCTCGACAATTCAATAACACTCTTGGACTTGCGGGCATGTAGTCGAAACTGGTTCATGAAACGCTCGCTTAGTTCTTTGTAATTAGAAATTGAACGAGGAGGAAGTCGGGTAAACCAAAATAAAGCCACATCTTCTAGGTAGATTGGGAACGCTTTGCACTTTACTTCATCGGGGGCAGCAGCGGCATTCATAAGCCACGAATACCGCATCAAGTGCTGTCCTGGATCAGTCCTTCCGTTATACTTGTCCATCTGTGGCAAGTTAAAGCGTCGGGGAAACTGGAAGTCTAGAATATCGTCAGTTAACGGGGTATGGCTTCGTTCGATGCCATAGTCTTCATTTGTGTAATTCCGGCTCTCGGACATAATTCGGCGAACCATTGCCTGTACATCGGCACTAGTTAGGGGCTGCTCAGGTTCCCTGGCCCTAGTGTCCGAGTTCCTTCGGGGCTCCTGTTCTGGAGATGCCCTTCTTCTTCGAGCTGCCTCTACTCGATTCCTTTCCCTGTGTTCCCGGTCGATCTCGGGAAGAGGGGATTGGAGTCTTTGCCCCCGAGTTGGGCTATCGTTTCCCAATGCTCGTGCGATATCCTCGCGAGATCCCAAAGATCCAAACGTTAGCTGCTCCACGTTCTGAGGTCGTTCGAGTGGCCTTCGCTCACGGGGCCTCTCTTCCTCGGAAGATGAAGATTGATCTACGGGTGTGTGACGAACCGGTGACGGAGTTCTCTGCCGGCGGAGCTCATTGATCTCCCGACTCATGAGCCTCATATTTTCCTGCATCATGAGATTAGTGCGCTCATGAACTCTCATAGCTTCCCTCGTGCTCTCAAGCATATCAAGCAAGCGCGAGAAATCTCCTTGAGTGATGGGAGCAGATGGATTGACCTGGTCTCCAACCCTGGCAGCTGGAATTGGAGCATTCGCAGGGACTCGAGTAGATGTTCCAGCTTCACCAAGCATCGGGTCGGATCGGAGGTAGGAAGTCGGGTCGGATCGGAGCTGGGGTGCCTGGTCGGATCGGTGTGCAGCGAGCAAGTCGGGTCGGTTCAGACTGGGGGAGTGCACTGCTTCAGAGTCTCCAACCCGGATCGGATCGGAACTTTCCCCTTGCTGTCGGTTCGGATTTCCTGCATTGATTCTCCCTGCTGCTGAACTCTGCCCCCTAGACCTTGTTACAACAGCATGTTGCTGATCTTCACCAGCTCCATTTCCTTGAACAGACTGGACTTCCTTGCCTTTTCCTCTGGCCATGAGTCTTTGACAATTACTTCAACGAATGTAAGAAAGTGGAGAAACTTATGGATTCACTTCTTTGAACTCAACGGTCCAAAAAGTAGAAAGAGATCCCGGAAAATAAAGAATTTAGATGAGGATTCTCAGTGAAAGCACCAAAATGTTAGACCCAAATATGGTTCTAACACCCAAATTGATTAGAAACAAGATAAAGTAAGGCAGAAATAAAAAGGGACACACAAGGTTTATAGTGGTTCGGCGAAGAAATGCCTACGTCCACTTAGTTTTCACTATATTCAGTAATTCAGTTACAAATGCAGTGTAAGATTCGCTCACAACTCACTTTTATTCACTCAAAATGATAAAAACAGGAAATGAAAGATGGTTTGGATTTTCCGGGAGTAAAGGAATTCGGACGATGGAGGTACTTGGATTCTCGAAAGTGCTGAAAAAGATCCTTCTCTTTGTCTCTAGATGGGGTATTTATAGGTGTGAATTTGCCTGAGATTCAATCCGGGTCGGAACACGTGTCATCCATCGCACTCTCTTCGGGTTCGGATGGGCTATCAGGCGGACAACGCATCCATGAGATGGACGTTAGGGGTAGGAATTAGTCATATCCGGTCCGGTTCTCCAGGCGACTTTATAGGAGATTTTCCTGGATCAAGGGTGTGGGTCGGAGACGTGCAGGTTGGGGGCTCGGATCGGAATACCCGATCCGAACTGGAGTAGCTTGGACGTCTCTTCTTCTCTAATCATACTCCGCTCCGCTCCGAAGTCGTGGCAAGCAGACGACTTTCCGATCCACCTGAGATTCATTGGCCTTCCGATCCGATCAGGTATGCTCTGCCAATTTATCCAGTAAGAGATATCCGATCCGAACAGAGAATTTTACCCGATCCGAACCGATACGCTGCTATCAATCTGAATTGTGGTGTTTCCTTCCGATCCGAACCGGAGTCGCATAACTTGAAATACTCTTCAACGGTTGGTTTCTTGACTTTGTGTTGCCTAGTTCACAAAGTAGGCTAACAATATGTAAAAATCGAATTTTTACTTTGCTACTCAATATTTAAAAATCGAATTTTTTCTACGCCATTCAATATATCAAAATCTAATTTTTCTTTCGAAGTTCTATATATAAAAATCATATTTTTCTTTCGAAGTTCAACATATAAAAATCCTATTTTTATTTCGATGTTCAACATATAAAAATCCTATTTTTATTTCGAAGTTCAACATATAAAAATCCTATTTTTATTTCGAAGTTCAACATATAAAAATCCTATTTTTATTTCGTTGCTATGTATATAAAAATCACATTTTTACTATGCTATACATTATATAAAAATCACATTTTTACTTTCTCTACATTATAAAGATTATATTTTTAATACTTTAAAAATATAAAAATCATATTTTTAATACTTTTTAAAAATTAGTTTTATTCTTTTTAAAAATCAGATTTTAATACTTTTAAAAAAAATTAGTTTTATTCTTTTTAAAAATCAGTTATATATATTTAAAAAAAACAGTTTTTATTACCTGTTTAAAAATCGAAATTTTTAGATTAAAAATAAAAATGAAATAAAATAAAATACCTTAACCTGCGAAGGGGGGGGGGCGACTCGCGTTCGTCAGTGGTGGAGGAGGCTTCAAGCGGAGGTGGGTCCCTGCAGCTCGCGACGGCGGTCTTCAGAGCTTCGGTGGGCTGAGGGCCTTCGACGCGCTGGGTGTTCTCATTCGAATCGGAGAGGGAGGGTAGCAGATCGGAGAGGGGGTCGGAGTGGAAGGAGGAGGTCGGACTAGGGGGGGCGGCGGCGTCTCGTCGGCGGCGATGTCTCGAGGTGGGGCGGCGAACTAGGTTTAGGTTTTCCTTCGGTTTTTTTTCTCATTACTGATTAATGAATCGGGGCCAAGCAGAAGAAAAGGGGGGGGGGAATAATATATATATTTTTTTTTCTTTAATTATTTAATTTTTCAAAAAGTTTGACTTTTACATACGACCTCAAAACGAGGCCCACCGCCTGTCGCCCATAGCGTTTCACCCCCATTCTGAACACAATGGGATATGTACCGCAAGCTGAATCGACCGTTTCGATCAGTTTCCGTTGCATTTACATTTAAATCATTATATTGAATTTTTAACGTGCATTTCAAATTACCGGGGTCACATACTGACTCTAAAAATTCCCGAAAAATATTTTCTAGCTTCGTATTGACGATACGGTCCTAACAAAACTAGTTTCGTCGAATTCCGAGACCGTTAGAAAAATGGCCATTTTCCAGTCGATTAAATTCAACTGAAATGGTCAAAACGCGTTTTCCTTTGCCATGCTCACATATTGATTCGAAAAATTATGAAATTTGGAATCTAGCAATAACTTAACATCACGGACCCAACAAAACTGGTTTCGTCGAAATCCGAGGTCGTTTGCAAAATGTCCATTTTTAAGGGCCTGAATTCCATAGCGACTATTCAGAATTTTCAACTGGACATATCTTTTGATTCCTGCCATGAAATTTCGATTTTTCGGATTCGTTGGAAAGATATTCACTATTAGATTCCATTATTTTTGGTTTCACTAAAATCCGGATTGTTTTGCACCCGGTACATTCAATTGAAGTTTGAAATCGAATTATCGAACTACCGCGCCATTTTCAATTCTATTTATAATTATATATAATTATTTATATTCTAACGACGACGCATATAATATATACATTCGATTTAAATTTCTCGTCGATATTATTTAAAATAATTCATTTTAAATAATCAAAATTCGCTAAAATCGTCAAAATAAAAATTTTAAACTGGCCCAGATTTTCCGGGTTGTTACATGAGCACCAAGCGTAGGTGGAAAGCTTGTGTCAAATATGGGTACCCTTTTCAAAACAGCAACCCATTAAGTATCTTTATGTGCTCGAGTTAGATCGAGGGCGGGACATGCTTACTGGGTTTGATTGTTAGAGGTCAAAATGGGTTAGCAGTGGCAACGCAAGTCCAACGGGGTCATGTGCGTACATGGGCCCGGGCTGGTAGTAAGACATTGTTGCATCGTGTAGATATAAGCCATGCATCTTTTAGTAGTATTGGGTTCCCACTTTGGGGAGTGATACACCCCACTGTTGGACCAACATGGGTATTTACGAGTTAGGGAGCCGATCGCACGGGGGTAGTGGGTACAACTAGTGGAGATAGGGGCAGGTGGCACCTATGAAGACAGCTAGGGGTACACGAAACTAACATTATGATTATTATGTTCAGTAGGCGGGATCATCTTTTAGGGTGACTAGTATTGGTGTAGTAGAGTTATTATCCTATAGTGATTAGGAACGCAATAAATGTTATCTTATTCCTCTTATTGGTTTTGTCTTGCCCATTTGTTTCATAGTCATTCCTTGTTTTACTAGTTTATGCCTTATCCTAATTAATTTAATAATTATATTGTTAAAGTTATTGGACTCGCCAGACTTTAGGTCTGACCCCCTTTTTTTTGCCTCTTTTCTTCCTTTTTCCCCCTCCAGGTTCTCACGGTGGGACTAGTGCTAGTAGAGCTTGATTTGGATCTCTTTCTCTCTCTTTTGTAAGTTCTTGGTTTGCTGAAAGTAAATTTCAACTTATCTCTTTTATGGCTACTTATGTTGGGGTTATGCTTTTTAATTTATGTACTCAGAAAACGATTTGTCAAGATGGATGTTAAGTGTACTTGGTTTTATTGTTGGTTTTTGATGTTGTTGTAACCAAACTATTTCTCCGCTGCAATAAAAGTTGTTTTAAAATTTTCAAGTACCAATATATGTATCTGTCTTGTTATATTCCGTTCTACACTCCAATAATCCTCCATGAAATTTAATGCATTCCTTTTATGAGTGACATTAATGGACGTGAGATGTTACATACCTTATGAGAGAGAGTTGTATGTTAATTATGTGAAACAACTTCATATGTTATATGTTGATCCGAGTCTATATTATTCCTTTTCTAATGAAAGGGATTTATCTCTCATGTGACGTTATATTTCATTTATCGTGTTCTAGCTGATATGATTAAGCACCCATGCATTTTATACTCTTGTTACACAAAGTTATTTATGGTTAACAGTTTGTTGTAGGTTCATGCTTGTCTCTGCTTCATCTTGGATCATCTTACTTGAATCTAGTACCAGAGTTGCATAGTCAATTATTGATTTGTTTTGTATATTCATTATTGAAACATAATATATTTGCATATGGATTTAAGAACCATTCATCTATGTGACACACGTAATGTTATATTCTGTTTCTCGTACATATGTATATTCTAATTTATGATTTTTTTTATATGCATTGTGTTTGTACTTTAATCTTAATAGATCATTAGCCATCGTAGTTTTATATTAAACATGAATTGAGTACCTCGATCCACTTAATGTAAGAAACAAAAATAATATACACTCAATCGACGGTATTCAATACACACTGAATGTAAGGCTTCCAGATGGTCGTTTTTAACCACCCTTATTCTCTGCACTAGCAAACGACATGACCTATTAACGCTCTTTGTTAGTGTGAATCTCGAAGTAGGGCATTCCGGCTTGGCTAAAGAAAAATATTTTACATCTTTATTTATCAATTACTGTGGGATGGGAAAGTTAAACGATATTTTCTACATCTGTAGATGTGGATATCTGGTACCTAAATGATTTTGGTTTACAGGCTTTGATATAGAACTATCTACAGCTAAAGGTATCTATCGCCAGGCATACATGTTGTTAATTTTATTGTATTATCGATTTTAATAATGTTTAAAATAATAAATATTGCATTGTACTTGTGCATTAGCATACTACTAGAGAAAAAATAAACATTTTCTTATTATTCAATCATTCGTAAAAATTTATTCTTTTCAAAATAAATAAACGCTTTTGTATAAATTTTATTTATTTCATGAAAACATTAATTTATTATTATTTTTCCAACTTTCCAATTATTTTTATTATTTGCATTCTTTATTTACATAGATTTACTTTTTCAATTGTTCTATGTTTTGTGTTCGATTTACTATACCAAACTTGGAAAGTTCTAAAAAAAATTAAAGAAAAGTTTAATTTATAGATGTACTTGAACAATTTTTAGGAAATAATTTATTGATTTGATAGAGTTTAACTTCCTTTATAATAGTTATATTCCGTGACTGTGACAAGTGAAATAAACAAGATACCTAACTTAGGTTGATGATATAAAATGGTATTGGTTGGGTTTGATAATCGAAATTGCAACGACTCGAACTTCCCCGTAAAGGAAAGCCTGGATTGCTTTGAGGACAAGACGAATCAGAACAGAAACAGAAGAACATTTCATTGCTTATTACAACAATTTACATCAGAGTACAAGAATATACAGAGTATGAACAAATAATATACACTTGATAAATAACAGAGATTTACAAATTACAATGCAGCGGAAAATAATACAAAACACAGCTGAAAGAGATAAACGGATACAGAACTTTCAGGATATCGTTCTAGCTGTAAATCAGGATCCTGTGAATATAAATCTACAAAACCAAAACTACTAACTGACGTGTGGAAAATAGGGGCACCCAGAGTTTAGGCTAAAACAATAACCTCCAGGTCAGTCATGTGACTGTTGTGAGAACTAAAACAGTTATTTAAAACTTGACTTCAAAAATAAAGTAAATCAAGGGACCACGCCATATAACACGGAACGGGTTTGCTCCCGAGACTACCAGTGCATATATAGTTATAAACAGCGCAATGCTTTTTGGAAAATGCAGCTATTATAAGACCCAGGTCCCATCATACAATGCAATGCCAGCTGGAGGATAGGGTTTTCCCTTATAATAGCCAAGCATGCTTGGTACGTTTAAAACAAATCATTTGATTCTATTATAAGTGCATAGTGTTTAAAACAACTTCAAACATAAATGTATCAATCATAGACAGCATGGGTACCATATATCATGTCACCAATACAAGGCTCTACAATCAAAACCTAATGTCACATACTGGAAATTGGATTTTCGTCATGAGTCGAGGCAAGGGATGTATTCCTCGTCGGCTTCGAGACACTCTAGCAAATGCCTCAGGATCTCCCGCAGAAAACCCCTGGATCCATCAAGGCCGTTCCACACTTACGTTAGTGGATTGGCAATTCCTTAACACATGTACCCTGGTCCTATAGGACCTATATCCATCGGCTCCGAAGAGACTGATATATCCGAGGCGCCTCGCATTCCAACAACCACAAAGGTAAAAATAATATAAATTGTGGTCTTGCAAAACCTCGACACTACCCATAGCTAGAAAGAAATGTCATGTCCTCCTTGGGTTCCCTTATCCCGTTTATAACTCTTACCGAGGTGTGAGGCTCACGAATTAACGCTATACACAAAGCTATGCTATATTAAAGTCGTGCTTTAATCATCAACCACAAGACTCCTCTTTTCAACAGAAGCCTTAATCATTTGCATCTCAGCATGCTACATAGGCATTTCATTCCATGTGACTGATATCTATCGATATATGACCTCTGAGCTCCAACGTCCCAAAGAAGTGCGTTAAGCAAGAGAATAAATCCTCCGCCGCCAAACAGATATATATTTAATAGAAATTAATCAGCATAGAATAAAACCCAATGTCAGACATACATCCAATTACAAGTCCATTCTGGGTCTAAACGAAAACGGAGGCACCTTATTCCTCGTCCCATATCTCCAATACAGGAGAGCCGTCCTCGCATATTTGGTCGATCTCCAAGTACGTCTAGACAATCACCACTTATTACCTCGTCGTGGAAAATCAAGACATCAGTAATCATCCAAATGATGTGAGGACCTCTGGTCTTCAACCATCGTCTTCATCGTCGACTTATCGTCGAATCAGTTATTCAGAATGGGTATAAACCCGACTTTTCCGAATAACTCACGCATAAAATAAACAAGTGTTATAAAAACACAACATACACCTCATTCCAATTCTGAATATTCTTTTATTTAAATATTCATATCTTTTGGGAAATGTTCCCATTAATTTTATCAAAGATAAATTCTTTAAATTTATTCTTTAATCTTTCTTTCGATATCAATTCAAACCATATTAAGGTTTTCCAAACTAGTTGGGATTAGCGCGACTTACCGAAGTAATAACTTATTTAATATCCCAATCCCAACCTATTCGTCCCATGGAGAAAAAAAGTTATTACTCCATATCTAACACCACGGTGTTATTGGTAAATTAATTACTATTTCGAATTCAAATCTAATTAAAGATTTAACTATCGCTAGGAGCAAAACTGCTGATACGGCATTCTCGATCATTTCCCAAATTTGATAATTTAAATTATCAATTCACATTTAATCTAATTAAAGATTCATTAAAACTCCACTTGGTTTTAATCTTCCCAAAAAATCAATATTAATGATTATTTAACTTTGGAAACACAAACATGTCGCATCGACAATCTGCATCGTACTATTAATTTCTGCCGATATATAACCTCTAAGATCGTACGTCTTAAAGAAGGGTGTTAAGCAAGAGAATAAATTCTCTGCCACCAAATAGATATATATTTAGCAGAGATCAACCATACAGTTCGAAATACAATGTTAGACGTGTAATCCTGTCTTTAACTGGGTTAAAGAACTAGTGTCGTTTAAAACACAGTTATGGAATCTTCACGGGAAAAAATCAATATATAATCGATATCAATTTCCGTATCCGACTAATAATATATATGGAATAACGGCAAAGCCTTTTAAATTCCATATGTATTAACAGTCTTCCTCTGTAGAAGTTCACTTCGATTATTATCAAATCGAATTCCATTCAATTCCAATTTAATATATTAAACTAGAAAACTTTAGTTTGAAAATTCCTGTTAAATCTTAATAAAAAGATTTATAAATTCCAAATCCCATTTCATTGTAAATCGGGTTAAAGAACGAATGTCGTTAAAAAAACAGTTCACAATAAACCCAATTCACATTCCATTTTCAATTCCAATTAAATGTTAATTAATTGGTAATTTTTCTTTAAATCTTAATTAAAAGATTTATTCTTTTTACATTGGGTTTAAGAACGGTGTTAATAAAGACACCATTAACGAAAAACCCAAAATTCAATTCTATTCAATTCCAATTAAATATTAATTAATTGGTAAACTCTTATAAATCTTATTTAAAAGATTTAATCTTTTCTCAACTGGGTTTAAGAACATTGTCAATTAAAACACAGTTCACGACAAACCCAAAATCCAATTCAATATCGAATACAAGGCTCTGAATAGAAATTATATCGGCTTATATTCAATATCAAATTCTGAAATTAACAAATATTGTATTGGGAACAAAGATATATAAACCCTCCAAATTCCTCCACAATATCCGTATAATCACGGAATCGAATATCGAAATATTCCTATGATAATTTCGAATCAAAACTATTCCAATTCATACGTCGGAAATTCTGATTATTTTTCAAACCATTTCAAATTCAATTTATTTATTTAAAAATATGGGATTTATAAATCTAGTTCATAACTAGTTCATTTCAATAAAAACATATTTTTATCTTTTCAAATATGGAATTTATCATAAAAATTCTATTCAAATCATTTATTATGATTTTACACAAATTATTGATATTTTTAATAATTTTATCAAGGCCCGTATAGTGATTTCCATAAACGGTCATCGAACTGCACTTACAGCGACCTTTTCCAAATTTGATTTGGACATAATTCCAAATCCATACATTAGATTTCAATTCTCTTGCATTCGTTGGAAAGCTCTTTTTGTTACGAATCCAAAGGTTCTGGTTTTAGGGGAATCCGACGGTCAAATCTCCCGTAATATCCGTTCGAAGTCAATGGTCGAAATTCGCGAACTGTCGCGGCATGGCGCGTTCTAATCAGGGCATTATATATATAATATATATTATATATAATTCGTCTATTTCCATTTAAAATGTATTTTATAAATCGTTTTCAAAGCGATTTCAACTTCATATTCAATTTCAAATCAAAATTGAATATTCCATATCATTAATGCATAAATGATAACATTTTCAAAACATTAGATTTTGAAATCACTTCCTTTTCGATATTCTTTATAAAATGAATAAAATCGATATAAATACTGTTCACGTCAAAATGGCGTTAATCTAATCAACATGGCTTTATATATTTAAATATTTTCGTGTCCATCCCAAATCGGACATCAAAATCATATTTTGATCTTCTACTGAATATTATTTTAAAATATTCATTATTTAAAATATTCATTCTTTCTGAACTGGAATCAGACACAGTCAATTACCACATAATTTTATTTATATGGATTTCATACACACGTGTACACAACAACAATCAAACATAGTCAACCATCATCCAGAGTGCATTACACGACTGCATAAGCGTTAAATATAAATAATTAACGCTTACAACAGTCTGTCAATCCATCGATTGACATACAACTAAATATTGGGATTAATGTATGTCCAATATCGTCCCAATACCCGTGTGGGGTTTTCAAACACCAAACACTGATTATTATTTGTGCAGCTGGGCGATGTGTAAAATATATCATCCCAATCAATATCAGTCAAATATGTGTACATAAACAAATCGTCTGATTTGTAAATGAATATTTATTTTATTCACATACACGTTAAAAATTATATTTTTAACTATAAATTATTTATTTCAACGCATGAATATTATTTTCCATTTCACATAACAATCGCAATCAATTTCCATAACACAATTTAATCAAACAAGTCGTCCACGGTCTGTGGACGATGATGTCGAGTGCTGCTAAGCACCGACTGCATCCTAGTATGTATTTTAACTAGAAAATAAATTAAAGTGAGAAGTTCTCACCATAGGTTCCACTCCTCCATTCTTTATTTCTGAACGGTCTGGATTCCGTTCTGCTTCCAGTCAGTTTCATCACCGTTTGTTTCATTCGTTTTATGTTAAAAATCATATTTTTAACAACGCTACTATATACATAAAAAATAACACTTTTATGACGCTAAACGTATAGAAAATATTATATTTTTATTTCGCTATATGTATATGAAAGATTATATTTTTATTTCGCTACATGCATATAAAAGATTATATTCTTATTTTGCTATATAGATAAAAATTGAATTTTTATTACTACTTCATATATATATAAATCGAATTTTTGTCGTTATTTTTAAAATAAAAATCACATTTTTGTATTATTGTTATATATATTAAAATCACTTCTTTTTTTCGAACGTTATGTATGTAAAAATCACAACTTTATATGTTATATATATAAATAAAAATCAAATCTTTTCTATTATAAAAATCAAATCTTTTCCTTTTATAAAATATAATCTTTTCATATCTTAAAATCTCATCTTTAGATTAACTTAAAGATCTAATCTTTTCTACATTAAAAACCTATGCTAGTTTCATATTCAAAACCAATATAATTTTTACATTCAGAAACAAAATAAATTTTATATTCATTTACAATATAATTTTATATTCATTTATATATAAAAAAATTACTTTCCTAAACAAGGTTATATAATTTAAAAAAATTAGAAATATTCCTAATTACTAAATTAAATAACCATTTTTATATAAAGGAAAACTTACCTTTGCCGAACTAAGGAGGAGGAGGGGATCAGAGGCGGGGTAGGCGACACTGAGCGTCGCTGGTGGGGAAGGGTGGCGGAACTGGGCGGTGGTGGCCCTGAAGTGGCGGCGGCGATTCATTTTAGGGTTTGAAATTCAGTTTTGGGGAGGAGGGATGAGAGAGATTGTAATGACCCGCATTGTCAGAGGTATTATAATTAATTTATTTAATTATATAAATAGTGATTTAGGGAATTAAATCATCGTTAATTAAATTATAGTGAATATTTAATTAAATTAAATATAAAATAATATATTTAATTCAGAAATAATCAAAATATTGGAAATCACAATATTCTGTGGACAGGGTCATCCCTAGAATTTAGTTCAGCTTAGAGTTGAATTATATTAACGAATATATTCAATCGACGTCAGTTTGAACATGGAATTATAATATAATTAAAATAGAGCACAAAATGGCACGGTAGTTCGCTATTTGGCGATTTGAACTTCAACTGAATATACAGAGTTCATTTTAAATTGGATTTCTGTGAAACAAGAAACGTGTGGAACTGGTGAAGTATATCTTTCAAATGGAAGAGAAAAATCGAGATTTCGTCGTATAGATTTTGAGTTATGTACAAATCAAATTCTCAGAAATGCAGCGCCCTGACCATAACGATTTAATTATATTTTATATAAGGATTTAAATAGAAATCGAACATCGATATAACTATGACGATGTAATATCGAGTTGTAAATTCATACAGGAATATTCTAGAGCTGTATGGTATGCCACTGTGAATATAGACGATAATATTTATTTTTAAATATTAAATATAATTATATTTAAATATATTTATATATTTAAATAGGCTATTTAGAGCTTTAAAAATAACCACTTTTGCAAACGAAGTCGGAATTCGACGAAACTAGTTTTGTTGGATCCGCAATGTCAAATTATTGTTAGATTCCAAGTTTGGTGATTTTTTTGAGTCACTTTATAGCTGTACGGATTTTTAGAGTGAAAAACATTCAGTATTTCGATAGTTAAAAATACGCTGTGTGAGCATACGGAGTCGGAATTCGACGAAACCAGTTTCGTTGGGATCGTAATGTCGAACTCTAGCTACATGTCCAGTTTCGTGATTTTTGGGTGTCGTGTGCGATCACACGGATTTTTAGAGTGCAAAACAAATATTTAAAATAAATTATCCTAACTAAAATATCACAACAAAAATATCTAAAATATAAATAAACATTTTTCTTCCATTCCTTAAGACCTAAGCCAGCCGCAGTTTTTCTATCTCCTCAGCAAGCGAAACACAAACGAGAAAACCATCTTCAAAATTCCTAAACTGGTCAAATGTAATTCTATAATTTATGGAAAAATTATATATAAGATGCTGAGACTCTTCTCTTCGATCTGGTATCATTCTCTTTGGGTTCGATGTCATTTTTCGTTCGCTGGATTTTACACAGCGCACGTCTCTTGTGCTAGGGCTCGACTTTTCTTAAGATGGAGGCATTGTTGCTCGAATTAGAGGTTGAGATGGAGTTTAAGGGGTTGAGTAGTTGCGTTTGCCAAATTTGGGTGGATTCCGATCAAAAAAGGTGTCGGGTTCCTGTATACAGCAAAACGCGAGGTCGAAATCGCGTTTAGAAAAGGGAAGGCGAGATCAATGATTTTGGTCTTGGGGTGTTGAGGAGTCGAAGAGATGATTTGTTGTGATTTTAGTTGGATTTTAAAGTGATTGAAGAAGGAGGATTTGAAGGGGGAAGTCGGCTATGGTCTGTCGCGAAGAGCAGCAGCGTTGGGGAAGATGGAGTGACGTGGAAGCTTAATCGTGGGTCATAGGTTTAAGGATTTAGTGGGCCAACGTGGAAGCTTAATCGTGGGTCATATCAAAGTGAAATCGATGTTAATCGTATTGTCTAACATCTGTGATGCAGGGAAACAGGTCGGAGGAATCCAACTGGATTCCTCAACATTTATTTTACTGTGATTTATATATTGTGATATATAATGTGATATATAATCTAACATTGATTATGTGTGTTTAGACGATATTTATCGATGTTATATGGCGTGTTAAATACCATAAGAAATACCAGAATGTAGAAAAGGGATTTTCAAAGTATATCTTGAAAATAATTTATTTATATAAAATCAATGGATTTTATATTATAAAAGAAAAAGGATTTGGAATAAAAGGAATTATATTGGTTAAACAGATATAGAGGGAAATATTCGTTAAAAAAATATAAAGGGAAAATATTTGTCAAACAAATAGAAAGAGAAATATATGTAGAAAATTTATAAATAGATTAAAAGGGATTATTTATTTATTTAGGAAATAAATAGAATTAGAATAAAGGGATATTTATTTGAGAAAATAAATAGAATAAAGTAAATATTTATTTAGAAAATAAATACGATATTATAAAAGGAGTTAGAATTAATCAGTTAGATTTAAAGGGTTAAATCGAATATAGTTTATTTGAAAGGAGTTAATCAGTTAGAGTTAACCAGTTAGAGGTAATCAAATAGAGTTAATCGGTTAGAGTTAAAAACGAACTAGAGTAAATCGTATAGAGTTAAAGAAATAGAGTTAAGCAAAATTAGAAAATGACTAGAGATTAATAAGTTGAATGGTTTCCTGAGTATCAATCTGATGTTGGTTTCGGCCTTCGGGGTTTATACTTAGAAAGTTATCCTCTTGTTAGTTTATAGTTAGAGTCTGATACATGTGGAAGAATAGTGATACATAATTAAGCCATGGAAATGTTTTCCGGTATTAATAACGTATATTTTTCTAAACATAGAAAATGAGGATATATATATATGTGTGTGTGTGTGTGTTGGATGATTGATCGATATAATTTCCATCTGGAAATAGTATCGTTGTTTGCACACTTGTTTTTCTTTTATAGTTAACTCACAGACTATCGAAGTTTTGACCATTTTACGTTGTTAATATGGAGAGACCGGTTGGATTATTATCCAAAGAACCACTCTGTATTGGCATATGCGTTGCAAATCATATATGCCAAAGATAATTGAAGACGAAGTAAAGTGCAAGGGCTATTGTATAAGTCTTAGATAACAGTGCCTAAGATGGGTGTACTGAATAGTGCCTTCGGTTTGTCCAGTCCCAGGACAACTTGTATGGACGAAGGTCATACAAGGTATATCTGATAGATCACGTAAGTTGATCGTTTCAAACGTATTTACGTTGGTGGCGGAGGAATTCATTTCTCTTAGCTTATACCCTGGTATTTTTGGGAAAATTAATTTGTGATTTAGAGGGTACGACGATGTGACATTCTAAGTGAATGAAGATGTGGTATGTAAAAAGATAAGCGTAGCTTCTAGCCTCACATCCGGTAAATGACAGAAATCGGGCAGGCATCATGGCTAAGTCGGTCGCACCGAAGTAGGGTGTATAATCACCTATCTAGAGAATATTCATTTGCTTCTTTAATCTATCAATGTTCTCCCATATATATATATACATACATATATATATATATATATGCATATATATATATATATGCATATATATATATATATATATACGAGAACGGTTGCTGATCCCAACCGTTGGTGATGTACATTCGATACAGTCAAGCGAAATGAGTGGTCGGTCATGTGTGGCTGAGTTGCAAGATGTTCTTGTTGAATTCCAGAGTATCGTTCCTAGAGTACACTGATCGGAAGGTGGTTCCATACCTTGTCATAGTTGGAAAACCCTTTACCCAATACGTGGTTGCGGTTTTGATTGTATACTACATATGTAGATTGTGAGATGAAAGTGTTTTGCTACATTGATAGCTATTTGTATATAGACATTATTATAATATCAGAATGATATTGCTTTTCAAAGATGTTTGGATTCTCATAAGGGAAAACCCGTTCCGTATTCACGCCGTGGTCTTATGAGATATCATATACCTGTATAACCGTTTTAAACTGTTTTACTCATACCTGTCCCATGACTGACCCGGAGTTTATTTTGTTTTGTTTCCCTAAACTCTTGGGTGCCCAATTTTTTATGGGCAGTCAAGTAGTCAGGATTTACAGATATATCTGAAGTGCTGGAGCAGGAGGCTTCAGGATCATATAACTATAGTTTATTTCCGCTATGTTGTAAGTGATGTACCCTGATAAGTGCTATTGTATACATAACTGTTATATTTCAAAGTTATGTTATATATTATGTGTTATTCGTTCCGCTGTGAGATTCGTGTTACTCTGATGATGTAATTTCTTCTTTTCTTCTTCTATTCTAAGTTTCTATCTTATTTATCCTCACCTTCTATCTTCTTTCTATAAATTTCTTGAATTTCCAGTACAATTTGGAGTTGGACTTGTGTTATTTGGTCAGCTCAATATGGTCCGGATTTTCGGGTCATTACAGTTGGTATCAGAGCTTAAATTAAGAATTACCTTGGCTCTATGGCGTGACTCTGTAGAGATAGGGTTAGTAATACCCTAGACTGAGTTTGAGTGTATATATACGAGTGCGTATTTGTATTTGATATAAAAATGATTTTATATTGTAGAGATTCATTGGTTGAGTTATTTATGAATTCTGGTCGACCAGTTTGATCCACTGTATCGGTAGGGTTTTATAAACACTTGAATACGATGGACTGAGACAATATGGATATGTGATATATTATCATATATAGGTTGTGATTATAATCGAGTAAGATTATAACATGTGAAATGGTTAAATATAACCAATCAGAATTCATATAAGTGAAATACGTGAAATCAGATGAGTTAAATCTAAATTTAAATAAGAATTAATTCGAATTAAAATCCCAGAAATGGGAAAGGTGTTTGTAAATGAATCTGGATTTAATATATGTGAATTTTAAGATCCTGGGAGATTTTAAATTTGTTTGCAACATTGTAAAAGGATATTTGGAATTGATTTTAAGGTGGAAATGTGTAAAAATTGGTTTGGAAAATGCTATAGTATTGTTCGGTAGCTGATTCCGATGTTGATCATGACATCATCGGTGTTCATTTTCGAATATGTAAGTGACGGATTACTACTAATAATTTTGTTTTGAATTTGTTTTGGGAAAACAAGTTCTGTTGAATTTCAAAAAGGAAAATTTGATTTTTGAAAGAGGTAAACTGTTTAAAAACTACCAGCAAGATAAGGTTGTTTGAATTTAAACAAATTAAAGTAAAATTTATAAAATCCAATAGAATTGGGATTGAATTAAAAGCCAGTAAGTGAAAATCATTTGAAATAGATTAGTGTCAAGTAGAATTAGACTTGATTAGAGATAATCTAGAATTATATTGGACTGGTGAGTTATGGATTTGAAATCAAGAATAGTGCTTGAGTTTGAAATGAAATTCGACTTAGGTATAAGCGAATGGGTGTGTTAAAGATAAACTGATTTGGGATCAAGATGGAATTCCATTGGTATATGTTGGATTGATGAAAGGTGAAGTGATAAAGTTGATACACCCGAAAAAAAGGTACAAGTTTATATTTGATATAAGCATGAGATTTATGAGCCGAATTGGCAAGCCGCTTGGCTGTTTGATTTTCTTTTGGGTTGGAGAAGGCCTAGAGAGGCTAGTTGTGGTTTTACCGATAGGGCTGTACAAAGGAGGTTATGCCGAAATTTTCCAAAAATTTAAAGTGTTACAGAATTTTCAGAATTTTTGAAAATTTTAGTTAGTCGGAATGAATAAATATTTTAGTCGATATTAATTGGTTCAGTTGAAATCAGAAATAAGGGGTAAACAAATCTTAGGAATTCAAATAGATAGGGTCGTCCCCTAACTTAGCAATTTCGAGGACGAAATTATTTTAAGTAGGGAAGAATGTATTGACCCGCATTGTCAGAGGTATTATAATTAATTTATTTAATTATATAAATAGTGATTTAGGGAATTAAATCGTCGTTAATTAAATTATAGTGAATATTTAATTAAATTAAATATAGAATAATATATTTAATTCAGAAATTATCAAAATATTGGAAATCACAATATTCTGTGGACAGGGTCGTCCCTAGAATTTAGTTCAGCTTAGAGTTGAATTATATTGACGAATATATTCAGTAGACGTCAGTTTGAACATGGAATTGTAATATAATTAAAATAGAGCTCGAAATGGCGTGGCAGTTCGCTATTCGGCGATTTGAACTTCAACTGAATATACAGAGTTCGTTTTAAATCGGATTTTTGTGAAACAAGAAACGTGTGGAGCTGGTGAAGTATATCTTTCTAGTGGAAGACAAAATCGAGATTTCGTCATGTAGATTTTGAGTTATGTCCAAATCAAATTCTCAGAAATGCAGCGCCCAGACCATAACGATTTAATTATATTTTATATAAGGATTTAAATAGAAATCGAACATCGATATAACTCTGACGATCTAATATCGAGTTGTAAATTCATACAAGAATATTCTGGAGCTGTAGAGTATGCCATTGTGAATATAGACGATAATATTTATTTTTAAATATTAAATATAATTATATTTAAATATATTTATATATTTAAACAGGCTATTTAGAGCATTAAAAATAACCACTTTTGCAAACGAAGTCGGAATTCGGCGAAACTAGTTTTGTTGGATCGCAATGTCAAATTATTGTTAGATTCCAAGTTTGGTGATTTTTTTGAGTCACTGTATGGCCGTACGGATTTTTAGAGTGAAAAACAGTCAGTATTTCGATAGTTAAAAATCGCTGTGTGAGCATACGGAGTCGGAATTCGACGAAACCAGTTTCGTTGGGATCGTAATGTCGAACTCTAGCTACTTGTCCAGTTTCGTGATTTTTGGGTGTCGTATGTGATCACACGGATTTTTAGAGTGCAAAACAAATATTTAAAATAAATTATCCTAACTAAAATATCACAACAAAAATATCTAAAATATCTCCCCTATAAATAAACATTTTTCTTCCATTCCTTAAGACCTAAGCCAGCCGCAGTTTTTCTATCTCCTTAGCAAGTGAAATACAAACGAGGAAACCATCTTCAAAATTCCTAGTCTCTTCAAATGTAATTTTATAATTCATGGAAAAATTATATATAAGATGCTGAGACTCTTCTCTTCGATCTAGTATCATTCCCTTTGGGTTCGATGTCATTTTTCGTTCGCTGGATTTTACACAGCGCACGTCTCTTGTGCTAGGGCTCGACTTTTCTTAAGATGGAGGCATTGTTGCTCGAATTTGAGGTTGAGATGGAGTTTAAGGGGTTGAGTAGTTGCGTTTGCCAAATTTTGGTGGATTCTGATCAAAAAAGGTGTCGGGTTCCTGTACACAGCAAAACGCAAGGTCGAAATCGCGTTTAGAAAAGGGCAGGCGAGATCAATGATTTTGGTCTTGGGGTGTTGAGGAGTCGAAGAGATGATTTGTTGTGATTTTAGTTGGATTTTAAAGTGATTGAAGAAGGAGGATTTGAAGGGGGGAGTCTGCTATGGTCTGTCGTGAAGAGCAGCATCGTTGGGGAAGATGGAGTGACGTGGAAGCTTAATCGTGGGTCATGGGTTTAAGGATTTAGTGGGCCAATGTGTAAGGTAAAGCCCAATGTGAAGTTTAAGTCCAAGTTAAATTTCAATTTAAATGTGTTTGAACTTCGAAATTTAATAACTTTGTCATACGATACCGATTTTCAGCGAAACAAGATCCGATGGGATCGTATGGACGGACACTACACGATGGAACTGACTAGAAGCCCGTTGGAGTTCGTTACAATTTATGGCAAAATAAATTGTCCGTCTGAATCAAAGACAGTTTATCATTTTTAACGATAACAGTCCAATGTGAGTAAAACTCACAAACTCTGAACATTTCTATTTTTACAACGTATTCTTAGAACTGTTAAATATTACCGGTTTGATTGTGTGCTGACTGTTTGACTGAACTGCTAGTTAGTTAGTGGGAATTTTATATATATATATATATATATATATATATATATATGTGTGTATATATATATATAAACTGTTAAATATTTATATGTTGATTCTGCTATTAGAATATTTCATATCAAAGTGAAATCGATGTTAATCGTATTGTCTAACATCTGTGATGCAGGGAAACAGGTTGGAGGAATCCAACTGGATTCCTCAACATTTATTTTACTGTGATTTATATATTGTGATATATAATGTGATATATAATCTAACATTGATTATGTGTGTTTAGACGATATTTATCGATGTTATATGGCGTGTTAAATACCATAAGAAATACCAGAATGTAGAAAAGGGATTTTCAAAGTATGTCTTGAAAATAATTTATTTATATAAAATCAATGGATTTTATATTATAAAAGAAAAAGGATTTGGAATAAAAGGAATTATATTGGTTAAACAGATATAGAGGGAAATATTCGTAAAAACAAATATAAAGGGAAAATATTTGTCAAACAAATAGAAAGAGAAATATTTGTAGAACATTTATAAATAGATTAAAAGGGATTATTTATTTATTTAGGAAATTAATAGAATTAGAATAAAGGGATATTTATTTGAGAAAATAAATAGAATAAAGTAAATATTTATTTAGAAAATAAATACGATATTATAAAAGGAGTTAGAATTAATCAGTTAGAGTTAAAGGGTTAAATCGAATATAGTTTATTTGAAAGGAGTTAATCAGTTAGAGTTAACCAGTTAGAGGTAATCAAATAGCGTTAATCGATTAGAGTTAAAAACGAACTAGAATTAATCGTATAGAGTTAAAGAAATAGAGTTAAGAAAAATTAGAAAATGACTAGGGATTAATAAGTTGAATGGTTTCCTGAGTATCAATCTGATGTTGGTTTCGGCCTTTGGGTTTATACTTAGGAAGTTATTCTCTTGATAGTTTATAGTTAGAGTCTGATAGATGTGGAAGAATAGTGATACATAATTAAGCCATGGAAATGTTTTCCAGTATTAATAACGTATATTTTGTAAACATAGAAAATGAGGATATATATATATATGTGTGTGTGTGTGTGTGTGTGTGTGTGTGTGTGTGTGTGTGTGTGTGTGTTGGATTATTGATCGATATAATTTCCATCTGGAAATAGTATCATTGTTTGCACACTTGTTTTTCTTTGATAGTTAACTCACAGACTATCAAAGTTTTGACCATTTTAACGTTGTTAATATGGAGAGACTGGTTGGATTATTATCCAAAGAACCACTCTGTATTGGCATAAGCGTTGCGAATCATATATGCCAAAGATAATTGAAGACGGAGTAAAGTGCAAGGGCTATTGTATAAGTCTTAGATAACAGTGCCCAAGATGGGTGTACTGAATAGTGCCTTCGGTTTGTCCAGTCCCAGGACAACTTGTATGGACGAAGAACTGACAGAGTATATCTTATAGATCACATAAGTTGATCGTTTCAAACATATTTACTTTTGTGGCGGAGGAATTCGTTTCTCTTATCTTATAACCGTGGTATTTTGGGGAAAATCAAATTGTGATTTAGAGGGTACGACAATGTGACATTCTAAGTGAATGAAGATGTGGTATGTGAAAAGGTAAGCGTAGCTTCTAGCCTTACATCCGGTAAATGACAGAAATCGGGCAGTCAGCATGGCTAAGTCGATCGCACCGAAGTAGGTTGTATAATCACCTATCTAGAGAATATTCATTTGCTTCTTTAATCTATGAATGTTGTCCCATATATATGTATATGTATATATATATATATATATATATATATATATATATATATATATGGGAACAGTTGCTGATCCCAACCGTTGGTGATGTACATTCGATACACTCAAGCGAAATGAGTGGTCGGTCATGTGTGGCTGAGTTGCAAGATGTTCTTGTTGAATTCCAGTGTATCGTTCCTAGAGTACACTGATCGGGAAACGGTTGCTGATCCCAACCGTTGGTGATATACATTCGATGCATTCAAGCGAAATGAGTGGTCGGTCATGTGTGGTCGGGTTGCAAGATGTTCTTATTGAACCCCGTGTATTCCTCTCTAGAGGTACACTAGCGAAAGGCGGTTCCATACCTTGTCATTGTTGGAAATCCATTACCCAATACGTGTTTGCGGTTTTTGTTGTATACTATATATGTAGAACGTGAGATGAAAGCGTTTCTACTAGATGATTATTATATTGTGGTTGATAGACATTATTATAATATCAAAAGGTTTTTGATATAAAGATATTTTGGATTCTCATAAGGGAAAAACCCGTTCCGTTATACGACGTGGTCTTATGAGATATCGTTTAATGGCAATAACTATTTTGCTCACATCATTCACATGACTGACCCGGAGTTTATTTTGTTTTGTTTTCCTTAAACTCTTTGTAACACCCCGCATCCGTTAGTGTCACTCACAAAGGGAATGCACTAAGTTCTGTGGAGCATTTAGGGTAAAAGATGCAGATAAATTACAAGATAGACAGAAATTAAACAGCGCCAAAAAGCATAAACATGGTTTAGAGGGAGAAATGGGCCATAAGAATGAATGTTGACAATTTACATTAAAAGAGGAATTAGGAAATAAGTAAATTAGGAATAATTTACTTATGGAATTTGTTCTAAATGAGAAATGTAAACTTAGACAAATTAAAGGTTTGTTAAACGACATCTCTTTTAATAATACACCAGAAAGTTCTAGGGTGACAGAGAGGATAGCGTCTAGGCTTGGGTTTGGAAAATGCAAGTTTCCTGCTCTCCCTGGCTATCCCTAACTGATTCGACGGACGGGATGGTTACTTTTAAAACCTGACTTGAAAATTAATCAAAACACTTTGAACTTAGAAAACACGAATATGCCTAACCAGAGGTTAGACTGAGTTGCGATGTAAACCTGCCCGGAACCAACCGGACATCCAATATTCGCAACAATATCTGTCTAATGTGAGTGGTTGCGGCTTTATTTTATTTAGTTAAAGCTAGAATAAGAACGGTAGGGTTAAGTTAACTATGACACTTAACCAGTTCATCATGATAACTAAATTGATGGGTGGGGTTAGGTTCAGACTGACACTTAACACAGTTAAGCTAGAATGGGTGGGTTAAGTCCATAGGGACACTTAACCAACTTAACAAGGTAGCAAGACAAGATTTGTAGGGGTTAAGTAACCAAGAAAACACTTAGCCAAATTAACATGTTAACTAGACTAGAAGGTGGGGTTAAGTAAAGTTAATACACTTAGCCAAATTAACATGTTAACTAGACTAGAGGTTGGGGTTAAGTAAATACACTTAGCCAATTTGGCATGATAGCTGGACCAAACCGTAGGATTAAGTAAACTTGAACACTTAACCGTCAGATTGTGATAAAGGAATAGGGCTAAGTCTAAAACATGAAGGGATAATACTTAACCATTAATAACATGTTAGTTAAAACAGACGGGCAGGGTTAAGTTAAAAAGGAACACTTAACCAATACAGGATGAACGGGTAGGGTTAAGTAATAAGAAATACTTAACCAATATAGCTTGGTTTGTGGTAGGGTTAAGTCATCATGAATCACTGATAACACTTAACCAGTTTAACAGGATGAATGAAGAGGGTTAAGTTGGCTCGAACTGACTAATGACACTTAACCAATCCAAATTGACGGGAAAGAGAACTAAGTCGTAAACCTTAGTTAAGAAAACAACAATTCTGGAAACTAAGTGGTAAATCTTAGTTAGTAAAACTAAGTAGTAATTCTTAGTATAACACGGGAAGGAGCGAATGTCCGTCTGAGTAAAAAGGAGGCTCCAACGAATTGGGTTACGAAGCCCGAGGCTTCGAGGGGACGTGAGGGTACTCTTGGTATCCCTCTGTGAGGCTGCAGATGATCCTCCTAGGCTCACAGAGGTTAAGGTCTGCGTAGAAGAACCAGGGGTATGCCTTGGTTGCAATATATGGCAACCTAAAGACTAGGATGGACCGGCGTGATTCAGCGAGAAAATGGTAGCCCTGTGATAGCAACTCGTCGTCCACCATCCATCTTGAGTCAATCGAGATACGTAAAGCGGAAAGGCGGAGAACTCCAAAAGATCATATACTTGCTATTTAGTTATGGGTGAGGATGGCCATAGGATAGTGGGGGCACCGGGGGCCGGCGTATAGTTCTCATTTTACAAGGTGTGCCTTTCATTAGTTGAGGGAGGGGTTAAGTGGGACCATAGCCACTGGAATAAAAACAGACCTTAGCATCTGCATCGGCAGATATTTGAAAGCTCCCGACCGAGTTCTGTATTCCTTGATTTGCCATGTCACAGGACTCGGACCGCACATTACAGGACATGTGCATCTAGACAAGCGATAACGCTTCGCGATACATGCGTGGGAAAGTATAGGAACATATACCACTCTATGTAGTGTGTCCTAGATTTGGGGGCATCGTTCGACAGGTAGAATAATCCCTAGTTGGACTAGGTGGCATAAACGCTGAATCCGAGAAGTGTTCAACAGATAGTGTAAGCTCTAGTCGAATCTAGAGAGCACTTGATAGAAAACCCTAGATTAGATCTAGGTAATAAATAATAAATGTACGCCCGAAGGCAACGGAAAATACAGGGATTGGGATCACGTTATCGTTACTAGTTGGGACACTAGTTAATTGGTACAGAGATATAGAAACCAGTATAACAAGGAAATAGCGAAGCGGCGAAAGTATTAGAGCATATCCAGTTAATCTTATCTTAGCATATCTTGTGTTAATCTTGTCTAGTCTTGCCAACCCTATCATCATGGTGTTATCTTGTATTCAGTTAATTCATGTCGTTTTGTTGTTCCATGTTCATATGCTAGAAGTTACTGAACTTACTTAGGCTTTATGTCTGACTCTGTTTTTCTTTTGTCATCCTTTCTTCCGTTTCCCCCCCCCCCATGTAGTAAAGGAGGGAATAGTATAGCTCAGGTTAAGTTGGACTGTCACTCGTTCCCAGCTTGAAGATTTGTCGAAGTTTGCTTGAATTCTCTTTTCAAATGCTATGGCTGGCTCTTGCTAAAATTGGGGAATATAAATGTTGTTTTATGCTTCTTTATTTTGTAAGACAGATGATACTCTGATATTGTAAAGAAATCATTGTACAAACTATTTTATCAATAAAGCAAAGTTTTATTTTCCGCTGTTTAATATCTGTCTGTCTTGTAATTTATCTGCATCTTTTACCCTAAATGCTCCACAGAACTTAGTGCATTCCCTTTGTGAGTGACACTTACGGATGCGGGGTGTTACACGTGGTATCAGAGCTGAAGGTTACCAGATCAGAAAAAGGATTTGAAAAATTATTTTCAAAACGATTTTAAAAGAAGTATTTTCAAGAGAAAAGATTTGTTTTAAAGGCATATTCCCCAAAGCCATACGCACTATCTTCTCTTCCTCTGTTGGAATTCCTGTCTCCTTCTTTCTTGAGTCTCTGGGGCTCCTGGCTTTCTGGGAGGTAACCTCATCGAAGGGCGAAGTAGTTCCCGACTTCCATCTATGGCTGTAGTTGTTTCACCTACGGCCAGTTTTCTTTCAAGCTTATAGGGTTTTCTGTACGATGGAAGCAGCTTTCGAAATATTTGTCAACATAGTTACACACGGAAGGAGATGAGGAGTTTGGCTAGGGAGCACAACCCTAGGATGAGGAATTCATGGATGTAGATTTAGCTCACGAGGGAGGAAGAAATTATAAAACCTAAGACAAGAGGAGGTATCTTTACTAGGGTATAATAGGGCATATAATTAAGGACAAGGGCAAGAATGAGGAACAAGATTTTCAGAAGGGCAAGTACATACTTTCACCACCAAGCACACCTAGGAGAAAGGTAGTAAAGTTCTGTTGGAAGAGTCTAGTTTTGCTGTTCATACTCTTTCCTTTGGTATTAGCGCTTCACATTTGTTCATGTCCACTTCCATAGTTGAGTCTCTGCACCATAGTACTTGTATAGTAAGATCCCACAAGAGTCTCAAATCCAATTGGTGGTCCGACCAGTTTATTTTTGTTGGTAGGGATTTGAGAATATCTATCGAATTTGCTTATATCATCTCACGTAGATCATCTAAATTCGGAGGAGATATTCCTTGGGTATTTGTCTGATATTGGTTTAGGCCTTCGAGGCTTGTACTTGAGGGATGTCAAGTTCGACTAGGATGGTCTGCGTGAGAAATGAATAGTTGTGGCAGACACTCTAAACAGCATGTAGTAACCTTTCGACCCTTATAGTTATGGCATGGCGGATAAGAGGGAGACCTCAAACCATTTTAGTACATACACTTGGTATCGTGATTGACATCTGTTTATCTTGGAAATGGAGATCAGAAACTTCACAATCGTGAAGTAAAATTAGTTAAGATATAGTGGAGTAAAGCTCAAGAAGGCTAGATACTAGCATCATACCCTTTTTCCTTAAGGGTGCATCCTTGATTTCTTTGTTTAGGAGCTTTACGTATAATTGTTTCTCTTTTTCCAAAGTATATCCTTTAGGTCGTATCTTCGATCCTTAGGTAGAAGCCAATGGATGTAAACATGTATTTGAAACATGTTATGGTTGATGATTGCAAGTGGTTGCAAATGGTTGCTCGTGAATGCATATGCATACGTATTATGCACTAGATCAGTTTGGTCGCTTTCATATTGCATTTACAGATATGTATTTATGTGTAAGTTGAAATTGATATGTTATCATATGGATGTTGCATATGGATGAATGGCTATGCACACATGTAGTATTTACATAACTAGGGATGCTTGCATACATGATTGGACGCATGGCACTGACATGATTCGCATTAAGGAGGTCAACTGAATCAGTAGACCGCCTGATTTTGCATTATATAAAGACATATACACACACTATGCATATAAACATGAAAGCATTAGAAATCTTTTAAGGACAATGAATGCCTGTGATTGAATGATTGAGTAGATGGGTGATTGGATGGTAGTACACATTCTTCCTAACTTGAAGATTTCGGGGACGAAATCCTTTTAAGTGGGAGAGAATGTAACACCCCGTAGTTCTGTAACACTAGGATTCACAAATCAAGGCAGAATTAAAAGTTAAAATCAAGTGAAACGGGCTACGCCATTGCGTTCGTCTCGGAATTCTGCATGAAAACGAGTCCGAGTTTGCATAAATCGGAGTCCGTATGAGGAAGATATGGCCTCTGGAAGATTCAGCGAAGTTCAAATTTCAAAACAGGTCAAGTTCAAAATTCAAATCGGACCCAGATTGGGCTGGGCGGGAATTTTCCCGCCCACGGCACCCGGGTCGACTGGGTAGTCGACCTGGGGCACCTAGGTCGACTGGGTAGTCGACCTGGGGGTCGATCCCCCTGCTTTTTCCAGCTTTCTGAAACTGGTTCATTCTGATGTATTTGGTCATGTTTTTTGACCAGGTTCGTCCGCCTAACACTATATAAACAGCCCTGGTCTCCTTCTCTATTCATAATTCTTTTCTATCCTTATGCTGCCTTTGAGAAAATATATAAATAAGTAATATATAAAATAAATCAAGACGAGGAGGTGCTGCTCAAGTTGTCAAGAGGAGGATCAAATCAAGATTAAGGCTTCAGAATGAGAATCAAAGGCTAACTCAAACGATTTCGAGCAACGTCGCACGAATCATAGCATCACCATCTTTCTATTCTAATCTAATCTCTGTAAGTCAGTTATTTTTAGATTTGAACGTTTTCTCTATTCGTGACATGAATTAAAGGAATATGCCAAATCTTTCTGTTTGAATCTGTGCCTATATCTTTGGACCTAATTAAGAACTGTTATCATTCGATGACCAATTAGGCATCGCCTATGACTATGAACATTACCTATGACTATGAACATCGCCTATGACTATGAACATCGCCTATGACTATGAACATCGCCTATGACTATGAACATTGCCTATGACTATGAACATCGCCTATGACTATGAACATTGCCTATGACTGTGACTATGAGAATTATTTCCTTGACTATGAACACAAGCCTATACCTTTGGTTAGGAAACATAAACTATTGCCTATGACATAACAAGAACAACTGTGATTCATGACTAGGAAAGTGTTGCTTAAGTTCTGTGACTGTGAAATTGGGTCTAAACCCGATTATCTATTCTGTCTATTCTTGGTTTTCTTTGGCTTTAGACCTTGGGAATTTACCTATAAAGTTAGGTCTACCCAGGTTCTTGGACCTACGTCTCTATTCTGTCCAGTCTTGGTTTTAGACCTTGGGAATTTACCTATTAAGTTAGGTCTACCCATGTTCTTGAACCTACATCGTTATTCAAACCTTTTTATGCCAGTTATTATGTCCATCCTTTTTCATAGCATCTTTGGTTCATTCCCTATTTTCTACAAATCTAGATTTATCTATAATCTAGATTGAATCACGATTATACGAACGGTGGGAATACGATTTGGGGAAAATTTGAAATTTACTAGAAACGTAGTTTTTAACTTGAAAATTGGCATAAATTGGGAACATGTATTATGGCATGTTCATAGAAATGCAAATTGGATAAATTTGACGTAAGTTTTAGGATGGGTAAATTGAATCTAGTATTGACGTGTAAATCTAGTATTTACATGAATTAAGAATTAGAGTAATAAGTCTAGTTTGACATGAACCATAATTAGAATGTAAATCAGAATTGGATTAGCTAATTTGGCATGATAAGTATATTGGCATAAATTTGAAATAGGCCGTAATTGGGAGTAATTGTCAGGTTTAGCAAAATCATGGTTAATGACACTTAATTTGGTATAGTTTACATACCAAAAAGCATAAACATGGTTTAGAGGGAGAAATGGGCCATAAGAATGAATGTTGACAATTTACATTAAAAGAGGAATTAGGAAATAAGTAAATTAGGAATAATTTACTTATGGAATTTTTTCTAAATGAGAAATGTAAACTTAGACAAATTAAAGGTTTGTTAAACGACATCTCTTTTAATAATACACCAGAAAGTTCTAGGGTGACAGAGAGGATAGTGTCTAGGCTTGGGTTTGGAAAATACAAGTTTCCTGCTCTCCCTGGGTATCCCTAACTGATCCGACGGACGGGATGGTTACTTTTAAAACCTGATTTGAAAACTAATCAAAACCCTTTGAACTTAGAAAACACGAATACGCCTAACCCGAGGTTAGACTGAGTTGCGATGTAAACCTGCCCGGAACCAACCGGCACATCCAGTATTCGCAACAATATCTGTCTAATGTGAGTGGTTGCGGCTTTAATTTATTTAGTTAAAGCTAGAACAAGAATGGTAGGGTTAAGTTAACTAAGACACTTAACCAGTTCAACATGATAACTAAACTGATGGGTGGGGTTAGGTTCAGACTGACACTTAACACAGTTAAGCTAGAATGGTGGGTTAAGTCCATAGGGACACTTAACCAACTTAACACGGTAACAAGACAAGATTTGTAGGGGTTAAGTAACCAAGAAAAAACTTAGCCAAATTAACATGTTAACTAGACTAGAAGGTGGGGTTAAGTAAAGTTAATACACTTAGCCAAATTAACATGTTAACTAGACTAGAGGTTGGGGTTAAGTAAATACACTTAGCCAATTTGGCATGATAGCTGGACCAGACCGTAGGATTAAGTAAACTTGAACACTTAACCGTCAGATTGTGATAAAGGAATAGGGCTAAGTCTAAAACATGAAGGGATAATACTTAACCATTAATAACATGTTAGTTAAAACAAACGGGCAGGGTTAAGTTAAAAAGGAACACTTAACCAATACAGGATGAACAGGTAAGGTTAAGTTATAAGAAATACTTAACCAATATAACTTGGTTTGTGGTAGGGTTAAGTCATCATGAATCACTGATAACACTTAACCAGTTTAACAGGATGAATGAAGAGGGTTAAGTTGGCTCGAACTGGCTAATGACACTTAACCAATCCCAATTGACGGGAAAGAGAACTAAGTCGTAAACCTTAGTTAAGAAAACAACGATTCTGGAAACTAAGTGGTAAATCTTAGTTAGTAAAACTAAGTAGTAATTCTTAGTATAACACGGGAAGGAGCGAATGTCTGTCTGAGTAAAAAGGAGGCTCCAACGAATTGGGTTACGAAGCCCGAGGTTTCGAGGGGAAGTGAGGGAACTCTTGGTGTCCCTCTGTGAGGCTGCAGATGATCCTCCTAGGCTCACATAGGTTAAGGTCTGCGTAGAAGAACCAGAGGTATGCCTTGGTTGCAATATATGGCAACCTAAAGACTAGGATGGACCGGCGTGATTCGGCGAGAAAACAGTAGCCCTGTGATAGCAACTCGTCGTCTACCATCCATCTTGAGTCAATCGAGATACGTAAACCGGAAAGGCGGAGAACTCCAAAAGACCATACACTTACTATCTAGTTATGGGTGAGGATGGCCATAGGATAGTGGGGCACCAGGGGACGACGTATAGTTCTCATTTTACAAGGTGTGACTTTCATTAGTTGAGGGAGGGGTCAAGTGGGACCATAGCCACTGGAATAAAAACAGACCTTAGCATCTGCATCGGTAGATATCTGAAAGCCCCCGATCGAGTTCTGTATTCCTTGATTTGCCCTGTCACAGGACTCGGACCGCACATTACAGGACATGTGCATCTAGACAAGCGATAACGATTTGCGATACATGCGTGGGAAAGTATAGGAACATATACCACTCTAGGTAGTGTGTCCTAGACTTGGGGGCATCGTTCGACAGGTAGCATAATCCCTAGTTCGACTAGGTGGCCTAAACCCTGAATCCGAGAAGCGTTCAGCGGATAGCGTAAGCTCTAGTCGAATCTAGAGAGCACTTGATAGAAAACCATAGATTAGATCTAGGTAATAAATAATAAATGTATGCCCGAAGGCAATGGAAAATATAGGGATTGGGATCACGTTATCGTTACTAGTTGGGACACTAGTTAAGTGGTGCAGAGATATAGAAACCAGTATAACAAGGAAATAGCGAAGCGGCGAATGTATTAGAGCATATCCAGTTAATCTTATCTTAGCATATCTTGTGTTAATCTTGTCTAGTCTTGCCAACCCTATCATCATGGTGTTATCTTGTATTCAGTTAATTCATGTCGTTTTGTTGTTCCATGTTCATATGCTAGAAGTTACTGAACTTACTCAGGCTTTATGTCTGACTCTGTTTTTCTTTCGTCTTCTTTTCTTCCGTTTCCCCTCCCCCAGGTAGTAAAGGAGGGAATAGTATAGCTTAGGTTAAGTTGGACTATCACTCTTTCCCAGCTTGAAGATTTGTCGAAGTTTGCTTGGATTCTCTTTTCAAATGCTATGGCTGGCTCTTGATAAAATTGGGGAATATAAATGTTGTTTTATGCTTCTTTATTTTGTAAGACAGATGATACTCTGATATTGTAAAGAAATCATTGTACAAACTATTTTATCAATAAAGCAAAGTTTTATTTTCCGCTGTTTAATTTCTGTCTGTCTTGTAATTTATCTGCATCTTTTACCCTAAATGCTCCATAGAACTTAGTGCATTCCCTTTGTGAGTGACACTAACGGATGCGGGGTGTTACACTCTTGGGTGCCCAATTTTGTACGGGCAGTCAAGTAGTCGGGATTTACAGATACTTGAAGAGCTGGAGCAGGCGGCTTCAGGATAATACGGCTATAGTTTATTTCCACTGTGTTGTAAGTGCTGCACTTTGATAATGATGTATAGTCAAGTACAGATTTATATTTCAAAGTTATGTTATATCTATTATATGTTATTCGTTCCGCTATGAGGTTCGTGTTACTCTGATGTTGTGTTGTTCTTCTTCTTCTACTCTAAGTTCTTATCTTATTTATCCTCACCCTCTGCCTTCTTTCTATTAGTTTCCTGGTTTCTAGTTTAATTTGGGGTTGGACTTGTGTTTTTGGTCAGCTCAAATTGGACCGGATTTTCGGTTCACTACAAATTTAACATGGCCAGGTCACTTTAAAGTAGAGACCATACTTATTCCTACCATTAGTGTATCATTTTCAAGTACAAAACCTGGAAACTTTGAAGAAGGAATCAGAACTCAACAAATAGTTTGTTACTAATCCCATTAACCCATAATGGCCAAAAAAATGTCATGAATATTTTATAACAATGACCTAATAGGTAGACCTACCATACAAAATTCAAATAATATACAGTAAAATCCATTGTAATATAAGAGGTTGTGAGAATCTTCTTTGGCTACTAGATTCCTATCTCTCGATTGTAGATGATATTGATGCACTTTTGTGTGTACGATTGTTAACTATAATTCATATCTGAAATCAGCGTTCACTAAAATCAAATCTTTCACAAAAGTATCACCTGTGAAATCAGATGGTTTGAACAACGAAAAATCCGATTGCTTAGATGCGATTTGGAAGTTCCACTTTCACCTATATTCATATAAATTGAAGATATGAGCCAGGAGAAATGGAAGAAAGCAGCTGGATTTAAATTAACTCGGTTTGTCCTCATGCCATTACTCGACACAAATTTCATCTGGTGAAGGTCGATTGAAAGGATGTCGAGAAGACCGATGAGGGAAGAGAGAGAGAGAGAGAACGGAGGCGGTGTATGCAAAGAATAGAATAAAAAGATGTAAAGTTGAGATTTATCTACTCAAGTTGAAATATAGTTTAGTAGTTTGTGAAGGTTCCTTGCACTCAAGCTTAGTTTGAACAAAACCACTCTAACTTAGCCTCCATCACCACCCTAAATTTTATATTTATCTACTCATGTTGAAATATGGTTTAGTTGTTTGTTGTGTGTAATATTCAGTTTGATATAATTGAGAATAGAAAGGGTGGAATTATTCGATTGTAAATTGTATTGCTTGTAATAATGATTCTACAAGTATTGAAGAATACAAAGCATGTATATCTAAGGTAAAAGTAGTTTAACAAAAGCCACACATATTTTAGAACACAAAAAATCCGTGAAACATATTTAATTTTCAAACTTCAAAAAAATCTAATAAATCTAGTGATAAACAAGAACGCTTAGACAAATAAATTACCCAAATTTTCCCTACTCTTTATCACAAATAAATTAACCGTTGGATTGAATGTTGATGTTGTTAAGTTGTGGTGAATCGCTATGATGCCATAACAAGAAAATGGAGAACTGTCTTTGTATTGAATTCATGAAAAATTGTGTGTAATGTACAAAGGCAACGCATTATATATACATGTTGGCAAGGTCTAAAACAATGAAATGGGCTGCAGCCCAATATAATATGAGATGACTACATAGCCTATTATTCTGAATGTAATAACATTGTTAATATGTTGAGAAACGAAGTTAATTTGTTCATTTCATTTTCGTTTGAGACTCAGCAAAATGTAGCAAAACTTTGCCAACTTGCCAACGTTCTATAGTCCATAGTCTTGGGAAGAAACGTTATATTTATACCATTAAGGCAATTTTCTACGTTTTCTTCTTTTCTGTTTAGTTTTCTTTTTTCCTACTTAATTCCCTAATAATTTAACAACATACTTATATTATCACACTATATTATCACACTATATGAAGTTATCTTTTACCGAGTTAAAGATCAGTATTATGAAGAGTGATCATTTCAGAATTAACAATGGCAGCAGGTGCAGCAGTAAGGTAACATTGTCAATTTTTTTTAAGTTGGAGCTTTCAACCGAGGCATGCAATTGAAGGTATCCCTTAGTTTAATTTCCCTACGTTTCATGTCTCGTAGCTTGCACAGTCCCCTCATCCATTGTTTATGATGCAAAGAACAATGTAGAAGACGTGAGAAGCACTCTCATTTTAACCACTGAGTTCAAATGCTCATTGGTGAGATTTTACTCCAAGAATTATGGTAGAAATAAGAACCATACATACCAATATTCTTTCACATCTTCCTTGCCATCAAACTTATTAGTTTAGAAGTTGTTGTCTGTGGTTCGGATGTAGAATTCACTTGAAGACTTTCACACTCTTTTTAATGTAAGCTCTATAATTCACTAACGTCAATTCCTAAAAGAGTTTTAGAGGTGACAAGATCGAAATATATGTCTCTATTATCACTTCCTTTCATGTCTTTTATTGAGTTTTGAAAAAAAAATTGTAGTTTGTTTGTATGTCACTTAAATTTGATGTCATTTTACCTGATGACATGTAGGACTGCTTCAGGTTAAGAGGTGAGAAATGTATCGGTATTTGCCATGAAAATTTCGGTTTTAATCTGAAAAACACGACATTTGTTTACTGGTATTTTGCTTTGGGAAAAGCAGCAAAACGTTTCGATTGCACCCAAGAATTTTTCTAATTTATTCTAATTACCATTGGTTTTGAATCCATCATTTGTTTGCATCATTTGTTTGCGTCGTTTTACTAGAAATCCATCATTTGTTCTTATTACTTTATGCACAAACTTCGTGCTTGAATAAGCAGTGTTGTGTGTCTCAGTTAACATTATTTTTAAAATTTTCCTCCTCGATGTCCGGTTAGCTCAAATTGAACTTTGATGGGTCAGTTAATCGGTGAGGGAAAACATGTTGCAGTTTTGTTTTGCGGAACTCTGACGCTAACATTCACTTTGCCAGGGATGAGACTGTTGTTAATGATGCTTCTATTTTGACTGCTGAACGACAGGGCCTTGTAGCTGGAATGCGAACGCTAGTGGGGCGCCACCCTGGAATGAAAAATTTATGGGTGGGAGGAGACTCTGTGGATGTCATAAATTACATGAATGATTTTAATCCAAACCTTGTTCTTACACCCCAGATAGAAACACAAATCTCATATCTACTACAACAATTTGAGGCAGTTTCATTCAATCACATATACCGCGAAGGTAACATTCTCTTTACCAGGGATGAGACTTTTGTTAACGATACTTCTATTTTTGCTACTGAACGGAAGGGTCTTGTAGCTGGAATGCGAACGCTAGTGGGGCTCCACCCTGGAATGAAAATTTTATGGGTGGAAGGAGACTTTGGATGTCATAAATTACATAAATGGTTTTAATCCAAACCTTGTTCTTACACCCCCGATAGAAACACAAATATCATATCTACTACAACAATTTGAGGCAGTTTCATTCAATCACATATACCGCGAAGGAAATGGTTGTGCGGATTTTTTGGCTAAGAAAGTGAGGTATTTACAGCGTTCCTTCCTATGGGAAGAATGGTACAATGACGACCTATGCGCCCTCAACAATGCAGATTTGGCCGATTATTTCGACAAATTATATAATCATAAGTAATGCTTAATTTTTGGGAAATGTTTTCAGGACGGCAAGGCCTTGTAGCTGGAATGCGAACACTAGTGGGGCACCACCCTGAAATGAAAAATTTATGGGTGGAAGGAGACTCTTTGGATTTCATAAATTACATAAATGGCTTTAATCCAAACCTTGTTCTTACACCGCCGATAGAAACACAAATCTCACATCTACTACAACAATTTGAGGAAGTTTCATTCAATCACATATACCGCGAAAGTAGCAATCTCTTTGCCAGCGATGAGACTGTTGTTATAAATACTTCTATTTTAGCTGCTGAACGGCAGGGCCTTGTAGCTGGAATGCGAACGTTAGTGGGGCACCACCCTAGAATGAAAAATTTATGGGTGGAAGGAGACTGTTTGGATGTCATAAATTACATGAATGGTTTAAATCCAAACCTTGTTCTTACACCCCCGACAGAAACACAAATCTCATGTCTACTACAACAATTTGAGGCAGTTTCTTTCAATCACATATACCGCGAAGGAAATGGTTGTGCGGATTTTTTGTCTAAGAAAGCGAGGTATTTACAGCGTTCCTTCCTATGGGAAGAATGGTACATAGACGACCTGTGCTCCCTTAACAATGCAGATTTGGCCGCTTATTTTGACAAATTATATAATCATAAGTAATGCTTAGTTTTGGTGAAATGTTTTCAGGGTATGGAGCTTGGTCTTATTTTTGTTTGGCCTGCTATAATAGGTTCTTGTTGTAAGGGGATATATTTTAGTATTAATAGGTTCTTCCTGTAATATATCCCTCTAAAATTTTCAAATCGACATTTGGATTTCACCCAAGAATTTTTCTAATTTATTCTAATAATCAATGGTTTTGAATCCATCATTTGTTTGCATCATTTTAGAGGAATTCGGGTTAGACCTGAAGAAAGTTAATTTACCTTGTTTCCATCAAAATGAACGAATTTCCATTAAAAGTCGCGGACTGCTCATAGAAATTCAGAATGACCCACTATTTTTTCTTTTTTCTTTTTTAAATTTCACCTGGCCCACCATATTCTCTGTAATGGACCACACGACTGATGCCATCGCATTTCTGAATTTCTTATGTAGAAAAATATGCAAACGGAATTGCTTCATCCAACAAAACATTGACATCATTACTACTTCATCTAGTGTTTTGAAAAACAAACCAAACCAAACCGACGGTCCAACTGGAAAAAACCATCAATCCTGAAACAAGCCGGTCCGAAATTTAATCTAGCCTTGGTTTCTAGTGAACCGAAATCCAATCAAGCTTGGTTTCCAGTGAACCGTGAATAACCGTAGTTCAGCCAAAAACTCAGTTCAGCCCTGAACATTCGATTTAAAAACCGTAGGCTAAACAGAGTTTAATGTGGAAGCCGCACTAAAAGTCCCATGCAAGTCCTTTATTTGATATTGTTACTCAAATAATGCCAAGCAAGTCCCATGCAAGCCATTTATTATGCCACGAAAATATCCTAAAGTAAAAAATTAACAAAATTTTGTTCTATAAGGACAAAGAGAAAAAATTTGTCCATAAGGACAAGTGTTAGTGTAAAGGGAAGAATTATAGTGGGCCGCTGAATTCCTCCCTTTACACTAAATTTTGTCCTTGAGGATAAAATTTTGCCCTCTTGTCCTTACAGAACAATTTTTTGTTCCTTTTGTCCTTAAGGGGAAAAACCCATTATTACGCAACCTGTACACAGCTTTATCTCATGCTAGCCAATCGCAACCTTTATCCTCTTCTACAAAATTTAATGCACTTAATTCAGCCTCCTTGCATGACCATTGTTTTGAATTTAGAGTATAAGCAAACCATGAACCCTTTTGAAATTCTCTTTCCAACACCATTGATTCATTTCCCCTTTCCTCCACTCTCATTGGGGCTTCGTCGGACATCACCCTTACAACCAGCGATGGTATTCACCTACAGGCATCCTCACCCAATGAACATGTTTCTCATATTTTCTCCGTACCTTTCTTGGTTTTTACTAGTGTCTCTCATATTGAACAGGTTGCTTGCACTCAAGTTTAGTTTGAACATAACCACTCTGCACATACGTGATTCCTTCATGCTACTATAGCTACTACATATACAGAATCCTTACATCAAACTTTTCCACATGGCTTCATCACAGCCCTAGCTTTGTAAACAATTTTGCTACAACAATGCAAGCAGACAACCAAAAAGTTTATATATATGTAATGAATGAATAGTAATGGATTAGAAGAGTTTTGGAATTCCTTCTCGCTTACCTATTTTTCTTACCTATCCTAGGTCTGCCTTAATCTTTTTTCTGCTATTTTCCCTTAACCTCCCATCAAATCCCTAGCTCTCTCCTCCCAAACCCAAACCTTTCCCATACATGTTCAGATTTACTCCTCTCCTCTAACTCTCCATCCACCTCCATTCCTCCGTTGTTTAATTTTTGTGTTGTTATTTTTTTTTTCGCTGATTTGTGTTGTTTGTTTAATTTTAGGCAGCACAAGTTACCAAGAGCCAACAAGGCTTTTCTATCTTCTGGAATATAGAAAATCTAGGAATGCCGAAGTGGCAAAGCACAGGCGATCTGAAAAAGAAAATTATAAATAAAATTATGTAGGAATTAGAGGTAAAGCGGTCTCAAATAATGTATGCAATAGCTTGTGGAAACTTCAAAAGTTTCAAGTATACTCATATGGAAGCTTTTAAAAAAGTCTGGATTTCGTAGAATGGACACTTGGAGCGACAAAAAGCAATCTGCCGATCAGGTCATCGCTTCAAAAATGTACAGTGTGGCTGATCAAATCATCGCTCCTTTCTTTTTGTTTCTCCAAAAAAGTATAACAGTTAGCTCCTATATATGACAATGGGAATTAAGCCGGGATTGGATAAAGTGAAAATGGGATAACTGTGCCTTATAAGAAGCCTCACAATTTGAGGAAATCTTTCAAGTATGTTCATCACTTCCATTGTTAAGCATATGATGCCAGAAATCTGGTAACTTTACTTATACCACTTATCGTTTTATTATTTTTATTGTTGTTATTTCTATTATTTTGATTTATTTTTTAGGTGGTTTATTAATGGACTTTGGCAATCCAGGATGGTACACGCTTTGATTTGCCACTCGAAGTGGATGCAGTTTAAGGCACTGTTTTCATGATCGGACCAAACCGCCGACCCAACCATGAAAACCACAAACCACAAGCCTACACGGCTCGGAATGCTAAAAAGCCGCAATTTCTAATCAGCCGTGGTTTTCACGGTCCAACCACATAAAACCCGGTTTTTATGTAAGAGAAAACCAAACAAAATAGCATTTTGTTTATTAAACAGACCGAAATCAAATAGATAGCCCAATTATACGCTTTGATACCAACCCTGCTTATTTGCCTCAAGGAACACTATTTTATAGCTAAAGGGCGGAAGACTTATCTTCTCACAGCCGATGTGGGACTTCAATCAAAAGAAATTCGATATTGGATCTGGTTATTGCCACCCCGTTATTTGCACTTCACCCCCCCCCCATTAAAATTTTAAACATAAATTTCCAATTATACCCTTCAATAATAAAAAAAATAACTTGCCTTATGTTACGCGAAGATTAAAAATAAGGAAATCAGCCATATATGATGTTTGAGGTTAAACAGCAAACAATAATTAAATTAAAAATTAGCGGTGTACGTGATTTCAAAAAAATTAAAGACAGAAACTACAGACAATGATTAAAATATGCAAACAACGATTAACATTGTAAAAAAGGTAAAATCAACGATGTATATACTTATGTATTTGGAGATCAAATAAATCGGTAATGTACAGAAATTGCAAATGTCTAAATAGCAAATAACATAATCATCATCGTAGGATATGTTAATTTAAATAAATCAACGTCTAAATTGAGCGTTAATTACAATAACCAATGCTAGACAATCAACGACACTGTCTATAAATATTAATTAGTTCGATCAAAATGTCAAAGAAAGCTGCACAAACAAAATACTAGTTCGAAATAAAAAGTAAAGAAAAAAACACTAAGAATAAAATGTAATAAGGGCATTTTTGAAATAAACAAGGTGAGAAGAGAAAAAGTGAGGATGTGTATTTTATTTTCTATTTAGTGGAGGGTAAAGACCAAAAAACGAGGTGTCAATACACTCCATTTGTCCTATGGAATGCTATTACTTTTTTCTTTGTTTGATTTTGGATCTAGATTCAAAAATTCATCCTCATTATATTTCATTAACAACGGATTAAGCTTTAACACTTTTCCAAGAAGAGAACTTGATGCAAAGTTGTAACATCAGTGACCCACCATCCTGGTAGTAACCTGCGAAATCACTGTATGAACACTCAAATTTATCAAAACCGAATTAAGAACAAAAAACTATTAATCTAGTACGTGCGAAACAGCTAAAAGTATAAACTACATTTGTCCAAGATCAAAATCACATCACAATTTACATGTATGAGGACATTCCCAGCAGCATCAATTTTGAATCACTAAACGGTAAATTTTATACCACTAAACAGGAAACTAATTCCTATTTGAAGTTTCCTTCGTCCCCAAATGCTGCTGGGCAAGTAAGAAAAGTTTTTATTTTTCCTCCTCGCATTTCTAGGCATACTGGGAATGCAAACAGAGCACCATTGAACGCATCTCCAATAAGCAACCAGCTATTTGATCATAATTAAAATTGAAATATGCTAATTTATTTTTAAAGTGATTAGTTTGTTTCTTGAATTAATACACAAATTATTAGGTAAAAATCACCTAAATTAACAGTCATATTTTTAAACACTTTTTACATTGTCGAGCAAAACCATAGTTTGCTATATAAAAAAGCTACATTTGGTAACAAGCTAAGTATGATAGCCTAACTATCAGACATGACCATATCTATTGATTTTGCTGTTAATAATGCTCTTTCATAATTATAAACTCCAACCAAGATTTGAACATATATAACTGATCCAAGATTGAGAGAGAAGCCTGAATTAGTCAAGAGAAAAGGCTAAATTAATAGAAGACAAAAATGTTGAATTGACATCATCATATCATAAAAATATGACAATGAAAAAAAACATAAAAAATAACGAATGGATCCCAATTTAAGTCGGTGGTTTAGACCTAATCAAAAAGCTGATCTTCCACTTTCTTCATCTATGATGGTTGCCTTTCCAGTAAGCTAATATTACGATAACAATGACTATTTTAACATGGATAGAAAAATGGAAATGGTCAACAATTACAAAGCCAGAAAATAGACAAGGTAGCGAGAGAAAAATCCACAAATTGAACCCAAGTAGACACGGTCATCAGATAGGAGCGAAAAACTAAACGCATAATCAAAATCTCAAGTTGAGATTTATCATTTGAACTATGCATAAAATCATCACACGACCATTGATTACAATTAGATATCAATAGTAAAAATAGGCAAAATTAAAGAAAATCTCAGAAGGAAGGCAGTATTTTGGATCTAATCATCAAAGTTCATAACATGATCTGAAAATCCACTTTCTTCATCATTGAATTTGCTTTTCGAAAACAAAATTATAAATACTATAACCAACCACCCTGCATATATTACATGAACGAAAAAAAATGACGTCAAACTAAGAAATAATTTTTGAATGTTTATAAGTGAAGAAATATGAGAAATAAGTTTCGACATAACAAAGAAAAAATAACTATTAGATGAAGGCAATGATAGAACAAGAGATATCAATAGAAAATGAGATCATCTTCTCCTTTAGTCCAATTAGTTCAACATCTTCTGACAAAATAAAGTTGCAACACGATAGAACTGGCCGTATTATGGTAACCTTCCAATGTAATATAATGTCAACATCAATATTATAAACAAAAGCATTCATTGGTACATGCAAGAGAAACCTAAAACATTGAAATAACAAATTACAACATAGCAAAACCAAGTTTAATAAGAAAATACTGGGGAAACATTCAAAAATCAACATCATATTGGATTCCAAGGTGTAGTATGGTATGATTACCCCAATTTGTACCGATCATGGCACTGAGGAATCTATAAGAAGCTGACAAACTGAAATCGCAACAAGATTGAGAGGATCCATCATAGTTTCAAATAATTCACCATAATCCATTCAACCGAAAAACAAGTAAGGAAATAATCGTTGCTCAGGTAACAAAAATAACGACATCAAACCGATAAATAATTTTTGAATGTTTATAAACGATGAACAAAAATGAGGAATAAGTTTCGATATAGCGAAACAATTTACTAAAATAAAAGGAGACAATAAAAAATGAACTATAGGGAAATCACTCGGAGATGCAACTGGGCGGCGGGGTGATTTTATAGGAATGAACTAGGGTTTATTGGGGCTGAGTGGCAAAGCTGAGGATACACCGATGAATCTGAACCGTTGAGGAGTTGTAACGTCCTGATTTTTATTGGTTTGAATTTGAATATTTAAATCAGTTTAAATATTGAATTCGTAATATAAGTGGATTTATATATTAATTAAAAACGAAGTTGAACGCATAAAAATATATATTAAATATAATCGAGCATGTAATATCGCAGCAGTTCATAATTCAACGTTCTGAACTTCAACTGAGTGTACATGACTCATTTTAAGGCGGATTTCTGCAAAACAAGAAATGATGGAATCTGTTAAACTATATCTTTCTAACAGAAGTGAAAAATCGAGATTTCGGATTATATATTGCAAAGTATGTGCAAATCAAATATTCAAGAAGTCGCTATGAAATCGTTTATGGACCGTAATAGTTTATTTTATATAACTAGATACCGGTTGCAAATCTAGACAAGGTTCTTTTGAAACATAGTGATAATTTAATTTTTAGAATTTTATTAGAATTTTAAATTAATTAAATACGCAATTTTTTATTTGGAGTATTTTACACCCTATATCAATATTTTGGGGTTTCAAAATATGAGTGAACCTACCGATATTATTATATTTCTAGGATTGAGACACCTCACTGGACACGACTGTATTTTTATTTTTGTCCATAGCGGCTCCTACATAAGCGTAATTCGGTACATTGGAGTGTATAACTTTAAAACAATATAAAAGGAATTTAACTGTGCCACTTTAGTCAAAAGCTATTGTATAGCATGTGTGTAGTAGTGCCAACCTACTTTCAAAGACGTGTAAACCAAGTGAAATGCAAACAAACGCAGACCCATGCTATTGCCGGTAATACTTCATGCTAAGTACATATATAGAATAAAAGAAATAAGACAGCCCATACCCTATATTGTATGTCCATCCACCTAAAGAAGTAAACTTCATATCAATGTTGTACACGTCGAGAACGAGGAGAAGTCTACGTACTTTCCTATACCTTAACAATGTAGTAAAAGCACCCTACCTATAATTATCTACAGGCCATACTCCTATGCTAATACTTCATTTCGAAGTAATATATATAGTGCATACATCCTATTCCTTGGCAGTAAAGGAATTAAAAGCTATAAATACGCGACATCTGTTCCTTATTCTTCTTTGAACCGTAGACTGTAAATGATGCAATCAACCAACAAAAAAATAAGTAGAATGACTAAAGCTTTTTAATGGCGCTGAAAGCTAAACCCAAGACAAGTAATCCGAAAAGAAGGAAATGATGCGAATGAGCAAGCCGCTCATTGCCTGCACGTCAGATAGGGGGGAGTGTTATGTGGAGTTTTAGCGAAAAAGTTGAGTGGTGCAGAATCCTTCGTGTATCAGTAGAGAGTGTACAGGGATGGAAGCACCTGCGCATGCAAAACATGGAGGAAGTGGAGAACTGTTCTCACTGTAGCGTGCATATCAGTGAGTCCGAACCACTTTTAGGTTCGTTGAAATCCTCGTTTTAGTAGCCTTGATCGCACGTACATGCTTGTAACAGCATGGATCAGGAGCGGTAGTCTTTTCCTCGTGTTTGAATAGCGTAGATATTGGTTCATTGTTGTGAAGCTGGTTGCTTGCGCTGTAAAATGAAGAGGGGGCGAGTAGGAAGTCTCAATATTGAAGACAGGTACACTGGGTGATGACCGGTGATGACAACTATCGCTGGACACTATAGATAGCGGAGGGCAGTTGCCTGACGCATGCAGAAGAACGGTTATTCGGAGTTGACAATGCTGTGCCCTTAACTGGGTGTAACGATTTGCTGTAGGCAAATTATATTAAGAGGATATATCAGCAAGACCCATTGCTCATAAAGTAAAGATGGGGAAAACCGCTGTTTCGGAAATCAGGACCAGGGACGTGAGCGTTTGGAGCAAAGACTGGGTTCCTGTATATTTTTATCTCACCAAATAGTGCTGCCGTGACTAGGAGAGACAAGTTTGGGGAGTACAAGCTCTGGTTGAAAAACAGAGTTCATATTTGAGTTGGTGATAGGATTATCCGAAGAAGATTTACAGATATGCTGCATCATCACGGTGTTATGGCCGGTCGACATCGAGTGTAGGAGAGACCGGAGAACAAGTCGATGGTGGCGCCGTGATTATGATGAAGCAACACAGCTATTGACGGTTGCAGTGGAGTAGTAGACGAGCATAAGACGTTGGATTTTGTAGTTGAGTTTTTTAAATGAAGGGAATGAAGTACGGCTATGGAATAGGCTAACGAATGGGATGTTCTTTTTGCCGAAGCTAATATAGTTCAAAACCAGCTAAAAAATACGGTGGGCCAAAAAGAAATGGAATTTAATGCCGTTGGAACCATTTGGAGATCGTTCATGGCGAGATTTAACGGCTGATCAAATCAACTGACGCAAATCGTTATTTACGGTTAACGCGCGAAGGTGAGTAAACTCACTAACTCTAATCCTTTTTATAATATTATAATCGTTATTAAATATTGATAAATATTGGTTTAATGATGCGTGATGGTTGTTTGGATGGATTGCTGATGAATTGGTTGAAATAATCATATTTGTTGTTTCATATATTACACTACAAGATAAAATAGGAAATCTGTTATTGATTGTTGTTTGTTGGGGATATGGGATTACACTGGCCATGAAATAACTGTTATTGAAACCCCGTAAAAATATATGGGAGTTGGTTCGAGTTTAAAAGAAAATATTCTATTATTTATTACTTAATAATAGAAAATTAATATTGAGCTAGAATACCATAACTTGTTTAATATTATGAAACAAGTAAATTGATTTAGAAACGATATTTAGAAGATAAAATGAGATAATTACTATCAATAATAATTTAGAAATTTATATTCAAGAAAGAATGTGGGAATTGGAAATCAGTTAAAAAGGGGAGGGTGAAATTCATTTCGATGTTCGAAAAAAACAAGAGTAGGATTGAACCAATCTACAATTAATTTATAAGAGAATTCGACTATGTCGAATGGGTTAAAAATAATATACTTTCAGAAATTATATGCATGATATATAATTTAGAATTTGATAGGATATTAAAGTAATAAGGAGTTACAGTTACGTACTTTTATCTATCTTAAGATAAGAACGTCGTCGATCAAGGTCTGAGAGGTAAATAGAATATACCAACTTGAACGACTTCACTATTATCGAGGAATGGTATTAGTTTGTAACGGACAGAAACATCGAGATTAGTTATAAAGGGGAATATAGTAGCATATTGCATTAGTTATAAAGAGGAATATAGCAGCATATTGCAGTAGTTATAAAAGGGGAATATAGTAGCGTATTGCATTAGTTATAAAGGAAATATGGTAGCGTATTGCAGTAGTTATAAAGGGAAATATAGAAGCGTATTGCATTAGTTATAAAGGGAAATAAAAAGAGCTTATAAAAATATGGGAAACTAAAAGGTTAGTATTAAATAAAAGGACCAGTGTTTGTGTGATGTTTGGTTGTACAATTGAATGGATGTTTGTTTTTACTTCGATAGCTAAATAACCGAGTATCAAAGTGTTTTGACCATCGTTGTCAATACGGAGAGACCGGTTGGATTTATTAGCCGAAAACCACTCCGTATTGGCATAAGCGTTGCGAATTAGATTATGCTAAAGATAATTGAAGACGGTGTAAATTGCAAGGGTTATTCTGTTCCAAAAGGTGTTTTCTGTTTGTCCAGTCCCAGGACAACTTGTATGGACGAGTGTCTGACAAAGTATACCTGACAAATCACATAAGGTTGATCTCTAAAAGGTATTATGTCTAGTGGTGGAGGAATTCGTTCCTCTTAGCTTTTTATACTTGTGATATTTTTGGAAATTGATTAGTGAATTGATGGGTTTGACGATGTGGCATTCAAAGTGAATGGTGATCAGATGTTCTAAAGATACACATAGCCTCTAGCCTCACAACCAAGAAGTAACAAAAGTTGGGCTAGGTAGCATGGCTAGTTGGGTCATACCCAAGCAGGGTGTATTGTCACCGATCTAGAGAAAATTCATATTTGTTCTTCTTTTTCGATTCTGCATCTTCGGATTACGATTGGATGGCCAACAACCGTAGGTGGCAATATATTCGATACACTCAAGCTAAATGAGTGGTCGGTCATGTGTGGCCGGGTTACAAGACGTTCTTGTTGAACCCCCAGTGTATACCCTCTAGAGTACACTGATCGGTAGGTGCTCCCATACCTTGTCTATTGGAATCCAATCTCCAATAAGTGCCCTGCGGTTTATGATTTTATACTATATATATGTGGAGCGTGAGATGCAAGTGTTCTGCTACTTGGATATTTATTTGATTATACATTATTATAATATCACTGGATTTTGATATCAAAATGGTTTGGGTTATAGTAAGGTAAAAACCGTCCGTGTTTATGTGTGGGCTGGTCTTACTATTATCTTTTTTTGCAAAAGAATTTTCAAAGTTAAACCGTATGGTTGGAATTTACTTACACCACTCCCATGACTGACCCAGAGTTTATTTTGTTTGTTTCCCCTAAACTCTTGGGTGCCCAAATTTGTACGGGCAGTCAAGTGTTTCAGACCTTTACAGATACACTTGGAGGAGCTCAAAGCAGAAGGCTTCACCGTTAGTATTTAGAGATTATTTCCGCTGTGATATGATGTATTGTACTCTGATAATGGTATTTATATACAATACAGTTTTGTATTTCAAAGTTATGTTATATAATACATTTTATTTGTTCCGCTGTGAGATTCGTGTTTACTCTGATTCTGATATTTTACTTCTTCTATTCTTTTAGTTCTATCTTTTCTATCTCATCCTCTAATTAATTTCTATTAATGATCTGAATTTTCGTGCACTTTGAGTTGAATGTGTATGATATTAGTCAGCTCAAATTGGTACGGATTTTCGGGCCTTTACAATTGGTATCAGAGCTGAAGGTTAAGATATTACCTTGGCTCTGTGGTGTAACTCAATAGAGATGGGGTTAGTAATACCCTAGATTGAGTATGAGTGTATATATATGAGCGCGTATTTGTAAACTAATATAAAAACTGTTGTAACAACCCAGAAAATCTGAACCAATTAAAAAAATTTATTTTGGCGATTTTCATGGATTTTGTATATTTAAAATGAATTATTTTAAATAACAACGACAGAAAATTTATTTTCGACGAAATTAAAATGAATAATATTATTTTGATTATATAACGAGCCTGAAATGGCGCGGCAGTTTGAAAATTCGATTTCAAATTTCAAATGAATATACATAATTCACTATAAGTTAGAATTGAACGAAACAAGAAATATAAGAATCTGATTAACGATATCTTTCAAATGAAGTTAAGAAACTGAGATTTTACTTTAGAGAGTGAAAGATATGTCCAGTTTAAAATTTAGAAAAGTCGTTGTAGAATTTATTTATATTTTATATATATAAAAGCCCTTAAAAATAGTCATTTTGCAAACGACCTTCATTTTCGACGAAACCACTTTTGTTGGTTCCGAGATGTCAAATTATTGCTAAATTCCCAAATTCATAATTTTTGGGATTAATATGTGAGTGTGGCAAAGGAAAACGTGCTTGAACAGTTTCAGTCAATTTGGATCGACCCGAAAATGGCCATTTTTCAAACGGTCTTCAAATTTGATGAAATTAGTTTTGTTAGGACCATGTCGTCAATACGAAGCTAGAAATAATTTTTCTGGAATTTTGAGAGTTAGTATGTGACCCCGGTAATTGGGAAAATATGTTAAAAATAGAATATATAGATTTAAATTTTGATTTAAGCGGAAACTGATCGTAACAGACGAATTGGGTTACGTAACATATTCCATTGTGTTCGGAGTGGGGGTATTTGGCTAGGGGCGACAGTCGTTGGTTTTGATTTGGAGTTGATATCAACGAACAAGCATTTTTCAAGTTAAAAGGAATTAAATATAATTAAATATTTATTATAAATGGACCAAACTAAAGAAGCCCTAGTTATTATCCATCGGGCCGCCACCTGTCCCAAATGCTCCGATTCAAAATCCCCAAATTGAAAACTGCCTCGCCTCCTCCTCAACCAAGCCCACATCGCCGACACCGTCATCCCTCACCTTACCTCCGCGTGTCACAAGATCCATCGTCGCTGTCAGAACTCGCGATCGAGCAGACTCATTTCAGGATTGCCGAGACCGCAACCCTAATCCTTCACCGATGTCAACCAAACCCTTCGCTCCGTCTAAGTCAAGGCAAGACAACCGGAGGCGCCACCAGTGCAGCAGTGATTGCAACCAACTCCGCCGTCATCGATTTGAAGCCGACCTCGTTCGTTGACCGGCGAGAACCCTTGACAACACGAGGCGCAGCAGCCTCTTCCTTCTCTGGTCATCGAAGTCTTCACCGGCCAATCGAAGACCAGCGCCTTATCTTCCCACTTGTGGCCCCTCTTCTGGCCCAACGAAGCCGCGTCTTCTTCCTGCTTTAATGTGAGCTTCTTTCCTATTTAATATTTTTATACTAGTATAGTTAGTATTTATTTTTTTATAGTAATTAAACTTTGAAAAGAAATAACATTGTTTCAAATAAAAATCTGATTTTTAATGTGAAGTAGAGTAAATAAAAATCTGGTTTTTAATGTGAAGTAGAGTAAATAAAAATTTTATTTTTTATGTGAAGCAGAGTAAATAAAAATCTGATTTTTGGATGTGAAGTAGAAATTTTAAAAATATGATTTTTGATATGAAATGGAATTTATAAAATTATGGTTTTTATATATAATAGCTTGGGATAAAATATGGTTTTTATTTATACGAATAACTTAATAAAAATATAATCTTTATTATATATTCATCGTTATAAAAATAAGATTTTTATCCATATAACTGTGGAATAAAAATGTGATTTTTATTCATCAAGATCGTCGTTTAAGAATGTGATTTTTAACATACCGCATGAAACAGATTGCGATGGAACAGACAAGAAACAAATCCAAACTGTTCAGAAATAAAGAACTAGCGGAGTGGAAACTAAAAGTGAGAACTTCTCACCAAAATTATTTTTACACAGTTATTTATTTCATAACTGCATATTGAACTATTCCCCGTCGTCCACAGACCATGGACGACTTGTTTGTTTGTGTTGTGAAATTTGACTGTTGATTGTTATGTAAAATATATATTCATGTGTTGAAATAAAATATATATTCATGTGTTGAAATAAAATATATATTCATGTGTTGAAATAAAATATATATTCATGTGTTGAAATAAAATAAATATTCATTTACAAATCGAACGATTTGTTTATGTACACCGATTTGACTGATATGGACTAGGACAATAAATTTTACACATCGCCCAATTGCACAAATAAAATCCGTGTTTTGGATTGAAACCCCACACGGGTGTTGGGATAATATTTGATGTACATAATCCCAATTGTTTTGTTGTATGTCGATCTATTGGTTGGCAGGCTGTTGTAAGCGTTGATTATTTATAATTAATGTTTATCCAATTGTGTAATGCACAATGGATGATGGTTGGTTGTTTATCATTGTTATTATATACATGTGTTGTATGGAATCCATATAAGTAATATTATATGGTATTTGATTGGGCCCCATTCCAATTTTGAAGATAAAGAATATTTTAAAATAATATTCAGAAGAGGATTAAATAATATTCATGTGTTGAAAATAAAATATTCATGTGTTGAAAATAAAAGTATCCATGTATTGAATAAAATAAATATTCATATGTTGAATAGAAAATTCTTGTGTTGAATAAAATATTTAAACAATAAAAATATCATTTTTATTGAAGATGTAAACCATATAAAATATTCTTGTGTTAAATAAAAGCCGTGTTGATTAGATTAACGCCATTTTTGACGTGGAAGATATTAATATTGATTTTATTCATTTTTATAATGAAAATTGAAAATGAAGTGATTTCAAAATCAGATGTTTGAAAATGTTATCATTTATATGTTAATGATATGGAATATTCAATTTTGATTTAAAATTGAATATGAAGTTGAAACCATTTTGAAAATGATTTAAAATGATTTATAAAATACGTTTTGAATGGAAATCGACGATATATATATATTATATAGATATATTATATAATGGCCTGAGTAGAACGCGCCGCGACCGTTCGCGAATTTCGACCATTGGCTTAAAATGGACGTTACGGGAGATCCGACCGTCGGATTCTCTTAAAACGGGAACCGTTGGGTTCATATCTAAAAGAGCTTTCAAACGAATATGAGAAGTTTGAAATCTAATGGTTGGATTTGGAATTATGTCCAAATCAAATTTGGAAAAGGTCGCTGTAAATGCAGTTCGATGACAGATTATGGAAATTGACTGTACGTGCCTTAATAAAATTATTAAAAATATCAATAATTTTTGTAATACATGAATTGGAAAGAACTGGGATGAAAAACTCCACATTTGTAAGGATAAAAATATATTTTTATCGAAATGAACTAGTTTATAACTGGAAATCAGTTAAGATGAATGGTTTCTTGGGTATTGATCTGATGTTGGTTTCGGCCTTCGGGGTTAATATTTAAGGAATTGTTCTCTTACTAATTCACGGTTAGAGACTAATGAACGGAATGTGATTTTGGGTTTATCGTGAACTGTGTTTTAAATGACATTGGTTCTTTAACCCAGTTAAAGATAGGATAGAATTTCCCAAGTTAAATAGTCATTAATATTGATTTTTGGGAAGATTAAAACTAAGTGGAGTTTTGATGAATCTTTAATCAGATTGAAATGATCGAGAATGGAGTATCACCAGTTTTGCTCCAGAGCGATAGTTAAATCTTTAATTAGATTTGAATGTGAAATGGTGATTAGTTTTACCGATAACACCGTGGTGTTAGAGATGGAGTATTACCGGTTTTGCTCCATGGGATAAATAGGTTGGGATTGGGAATTAAAATAAATAATTACTTCGGTGTGGTTCGCTAATCCCGACTAGTTTGGAAAACCATAATATGGTTTGAAATGATATCCAAAGGAAGATTAAAGAATAAATTTAGAAGAATTTATCTTTGATAAAATTAATGGGAACCTTTCCCTAAGAATGTGAATATTTGAATAAAAGAATATTCTGAATTGGAATGAGGCGTATGTTGTGTTTGTGTAACATTTGTTTATTATATACGCGGGTTATTCGGAAAGGCCGGGTTTATACCCATTCTGAATAACCGATTCGACGATAAGTCGAAGATGAAGACGGTGGTTGAAGACCGGAGGTCTTCACATCGTTTGGATGATTACTGATGATCTTGATTGGGATGTACACCCAAGAGGAGGGAATCAGTTGGTGATCGTCCAGACGTAATTGGAGATCGATGGATATGCGAGGAATAAGGTTCCTTCGGTTTCGTTCAGACCCAGAACGGAATTGTAAATGGACTGTGTGTCTTACATAGGATATCATTCTGTGTGATTGATGGATATCGGTTGCATGGAGTGGTTTGCATGTGTGGCATGCTGAGATGCAAATGATCAAGGCTTTTGTTGAAAAGCAAAGTCTTGTGGTTGAAGATCAAAGCACGTCCTTTGGGGCATCGCTTTGTGTAGCGTTAATTCGCGAGCCTCACACTCCGGTGTGAGCCAAAACTGGAGAGGACCTTAGGAAGGGCATGCGTTTCCTTCGAGCTAGAAGTGGCGTCAGTGGTTTACAAGCCCTGATGAGTTTGACTTATGTGGTTGTTGGAATATGAGGCGCCTCGGTTTTATCAGTCGATCTGCAACCGATGGAGTCATTCGTTGGCTCATTTACGCCACATAAGGAGGGAAAACGCATGTTCAAGGTTTTTTAATCCACATTGCACTTTGTTGGGCCATCCCTGACGATTCAAGGGTCGCTCGAGCTCTGATCCTGAGGCTAGGGCTAGAGAGTCTCGAATCAGTGAGGGCAATCTTTTGCCTCGGTTCACAGATGGATATCCAACTTCCAATACGAGCTTTGCGATTTTAGTTGTACACCTATATATGGCGATATAGTGGATGGGGCATTCATGCCGCCTATGATTGATACTTATGATTGAAATTGATTTCTTCACTTATAGTAATAATAAAAGATGAAATTTAGCATACAAAGCATTCTTTGGCTATTATAAGGTAAACCCTTATCCTCATTTTTCTTTATTTAGCATTGTATTGTTTGTTTTATGCACTGGTATTCTTGGAAGGAAAATCGTTCGGTGTTATTCAGCGTGGTCCCTTGATTTACCTAACTTTAAAATAAAGATTAACAACTGTTTTAGTTCTCACACCAGTCACATGACTGACCTAGAGTTTATTGTTTTAACCTAAACTTTGGGTGCCCTTATTTTCCGCACGGGCAGCTAGTAGTTGGGTTTTGCAGATCTATATTCACATGATCCTGTTTTGTATTATTTTTCCGCTGTAGTAATGAATTTAAATCTCCAATAATTATCAACTGTGTAATATTTATTCATAGTCTGAATATTCTTGTATTCTGATGGAACTGTTGTAATAAGCAATGAAATATTCTTCTGTTTGTGTTCTGATTCGTCTTTTCCTCTAAGAAATCCGTGCTTTCCTTACCGGGGTAGTTCGGGTCGTTTTAGTTGGTATCAAAGCTTTGGTTTACATAGCTCGAGAATAATACACATTAGAACCGAATGAAAGAATTCTTCAAAGATTGGGTTAGTAATATCCAATGAGGACGACTCGTTAGAGATGGCATCAGTAGCATCCTAGAACGAGTGTGAAGAGTATATTTTAAAAATAAAATGAAAACAAACTTTGTTTGAAAATTTAAACTATTTCATACGTAATTGAATATTTTATTTAAATTGAATTTGGACTATAAAGTATATGGAGATTTTGAATATACGTCTGATCTACGTGTATACGAAGCCTCAAATATACTGGATGGATATAGAATCACACTCTAGTCGCTCGGAGATAATTCTGATGATGCCCGCGCATCATCAGCATTTGTGTTCGAGTTTCGAAAGTGGGATGTCTATATATTTCATATTGACTGGTGTGAGAACCAAAACTAGATAGGGCTTATTGTTATGATTTGGCATCAAAAATATGATTTTTGGCTATGTATTAAAGTTTTGTGATTGAAACGTTATTCAACTAATTGATTGCTGATTGCTGATTGTGTTGAATGATTACTGAAACCAATATGTAAACGAATGGTAATTTAGCCAAATTGAATCAAAATGTTGAACTAAATTGAAAATTTGGTTGTAAATGCATGCATGTACATATATATATGTGTGAACAGGTCATAGCAAGGAGGCTAGAGAAGAGGAATAAAATTATATGCCCGATAAATAGGTACATGTTTACTAATTTCTTGGGTGTTGATGATTTTATGAGCCGATTGGCTAGTCGCTTGGCTTTTTCTTTTTCTTTTTGAGATGAGAGGGCCTGTGTGGAGGTTTGGCGATTTTCCCGATGCTCCCGGTGTAGGGGAGGTTATGGCGATTTTTTTTGAAAATTTAGGGTGTTGGCCAAATTTTTGAAATATTTGAAAAGTTCGTAGAAACTGAAAAGTTGAAGAACTTAAGCCATAATGAAAATAATGAAAGTTGAGTTGATTAGTTAAAAAACTTTCAGCTCCGTTCATTTTCGAGGACGAAAAGATTTTAAGTTGGGGAGATTGTAAATACTTGGAAAATTTGAACTAATTAAAAATTTTATTTAGGCGATTTTCATGGATTTTGAAAATTTAAAATGAATTATTTTATATAATAATGACGAAAAATTTATTTTCGATGAAGCTAAAACGAATAATTTTATTTTAATTATATAACGAGCCTGACATTGCATGGCAGTTTGAAAATTCGATTTCAAATTTCAAATGAATATACAGAATTCAATATAAGTCAGAATTGAACGAAACAAGAAATATTTGAATCTGATTAACGATATCTTTCAAACAAAGTTAAGAAACTGAGATTTCACTTTGTAGACTGAAAGATATGTCCAGTTTAAAATTCAGAAAAGTCGCTGTAGAATTTAAATATATTTTATATATATAAAAGCCCTTAAAAAAATAGTCATTTTGCAAACGACCTCCATTTTCGATGAAACCTCTTTTGTTGGATCCAGGATGTCGAATTATTGCTAGATTCCAAAATTCATAATTTTTGGGATTAATATGTGAGCATGGCAAATGAAAACGTGTTTGAACAGTTTCAGTCAATTTGGATCGACCCGAAAATGGCAATTTTTCAAACGGTCTTCAAAATTTGACGAAATTAGTTTTGTTAGGACCGTGTCGTCAATACGAAGCTAGAAATAATTTTTCTGGAATTTTCGGAATCAGTATGTGACCCCGGTAAATTGGAAAGTACGTTTAAAATAGAATATATAGATTTAAATTTTGATTTAAGAGGAAACTTATCATAACAACCGAATTGGGTTACAAAACATATCCCATTATGTTCGGAGTGGGGGTATTTGGCTAGGGGCGACAGTCGTTGGGTTCGATTTGGAGTTGATATCAACGAACAAGCATTTTTCAAGTTAAAAGGAATTAAATATAACTAAATATTTATTATAAATGGACCAAGCTAAAGAAACCCTAATTATTATTCAATGTGCCGCCACCAGTCCCAAGTGCTATGACTCAAAATCCCCAAATTGAAAACCGCCTCACCTCCGCCTCAACCAAGCCCACGTCGCTGACACCATCATCCCTCACCTTGCCTCCGCGTGTCACAAGATCCATTGTCGCTGTCAGAACTCGCAATCGAGCTGACTCGCTCTAGGATTGCCAAGACCGCAACCCTAATCCTTCACCGATGCCAGCCAACCCCTTCGCTCCATCGAAGTCAAGGCAAGACAACCGGAGGCGCCATCAGTGCAGCAGCGACAGCAACCAACTCCACCGTCATTGATTTCAAGCCTCCCTGGTTCGTTGATCAGCGAGCACCCCTGACAACGCGAGGCGCAGCAGCCTCTTCCTTCTCTGGTCATCGAAGTCTTCACCGGCCAGTCGAAGACCAGTGCCTTATCTTCCCACTCGTGGCCCCTCTTCTGGCCCAATGAAGATGCATCTTCTTCCTGCTTTAGCGTGAGCTTCTTTCCTATTTAATTTTTTTATACTAGTATAGTTAGTATTTTGTTTTACAGTAATTAAACTTTGAAAAGAAATAACATTGTTTCAAATAAAAATCTGATTTTTAAAGTGAAGTAGAGTAAATAAAAATCTGAATTTGGATGTGAAATAGAAATTTTTAAAATATGATTTTTGATATGAAATGGAAGTTATAAAATTATGGTTTTTATATATAATAACTCGAGATAAATATGGTTTTTATTTATACGAATAACTTAATAAAAATATAATCTTTATTATATATTCTTCATTATAAAAATAGGACTTTTATCCATATAACTATGAAAAAAATGTGATTTTTATTTATCAAGATCGTTGTTTAAGAATGTGATTTTTAACATACTGCATGAAACAGATTGCGATGGAACAGACGAGAAACAAATCCAAACTGTTCAGAAATAAAGAACTGGCGGAGTGGAAACCAAAGATGAGAACTTCTCACCAAAATTATTTTTATACAGTTATTTATTTCATAACTGCATATATGAACTGTGCCCCGTCGTCTACAGACCGTGGACGACTTGTTTGTTTGTTTGTGTTGTGAAATTTAACTGTTGATTATGATGTAAAATATATATTCATGTGTTGAAATAAAATATATATTCATGTGTTGAAATAAAATATATATTCATGCGTTGAAATAAAATATATATTCATGTGCTGAAATAAAATAGATATTCATTTACAAATCGAATGATTTGTTTATGTACACCGATTTGACTGATATGGATTAGGACGATAAATTTTACACATCGCCCAACTGCATAAATAAAATCTGTGTTTGTGGATTGAAACCCCACACGGGTGTTAGGATAATATTTGACGTACACTAATCCCAATTGTTTAGTTGTATGTCGATCTATTGGTTGACAGTCTGTTGTAAGCGTTGATTATTTATAATTAATGCTTATGCTGTTGTGTAATGCACTATGGATGATGGTTGATTGTTTATTATTGTTATTATATACATATGTTGTATGGAATCCACATAAGTAACATTATATGGTATTTGATTGGGCCCCATCCAATTTAGAAGATAAAGAATATTTTTAAATAATATTCAGAAAAGGATTAAATAATATTCATGTCTTGAAAATAAAATATTCACGTGTTGAAAATAAAATATTCATGTGTTGAAAATAAAAGTATTCATGTATTGAATAAAATAAATATTCGTATGTTGAATAGAAAATTCATGTGTTGAATAAAATATTTTAACAATAAAAATATCATTTTTATTGAAGATATAAACCATATAAAATATTCCTGTGTTGAATAAAAGCCGTGTTGATTAGATTAGCGCCATTTTTGATGTGGAAGATATTAATATCAATTTTATTCATTTTTATAATGAATATTGAGAATGAAGTGATTTCAAAATCTGATGTTTGAAAATATTATCATTTATATGTTAATGATATGGAATATTCAATTTTGATTTAAAATTGAATATGAAGTTGAAACATTTTGAAAATGAATTTAAAAGGATTTATGAAATACGTTTTGAATGGAAATCGACGATATATATATATTATGTTATATATATATATATATATATATATAATATAATGGCCTGAATAGAATGTGCCGCGCCGCGGCCGCTCGCGAATTTCAACCATTGGCTTCGAATGGACATTACGGGAGATCCGACCGTTGGATTCTCCTAAAACCGGAACCGTTGGGTTCGTATCGAAAAGAGCTTTCCAAAGAATATGAGAAGTTTGAAATCTAATGGTTGGATTTGGAATTATGTCCAAATCAAATTTGGAAAAGGTCGTTGTAAGTGCAGTTCAATGGCCGTTTATGGAAATCGACTGTACGGGCCTTGATAAAATTATTAAAAATATCAATAATTTGTGTAAAATCGTAATATATGAATTGGAAAGAAATGGGATGAAAAATTCCACATTTGTAAGGGTAAAAATATATTTTTATCAAAATGAACTAGTTTATAACTGGAAAACAGTTAAGATGAATAGCTTCCTGGGTATTGATCTGATGTTGGTTTCGGCCTTCGGGGTTAATATTTGGGAAATTGTTGCCTTACTAATTTACGGTTAGAGACTGATGAACGGAATGTGATTTTGGGTTTATCGTGAATCGTGTTTTAAATGACATTGGTTCTTTAACCCAGTTAAAGACAGGATAGGATTTCCCTAGTTAAATAGTCATTAATATTGATTTTTGGGAAGATTAAAACTAAGTGGAGTTTTAATGAATCTTTAATCAGATTTAAATGATCGAGAATGGAGTATCACCAGTTTTGCTCCAGAGCGATAGTTAAATCTTTAATTATATTTGAACATGAAATGTAATTAGTTTTACCGATTACAACGTGGTGTTAGATATGGAGTATTACCAGTTTTGCTCCATGGGATAAATAGGTTGGGATTGGGAATTAAAATAAATAATTACTTCGGTGTGGTTCGCTGATCCCGACTAGTTTGGAAAACCATAATATGGTTTGAAATGATATCCAAAGGAAGATTAAATAATAAATTTAGAAGAATTTATCTTTGATAAAATTAATGGGAACCTTTCCCTAAGAATGTGAATATTTGAATAAAAGAATATTCTGAATTAGAATGAGTCATATGTTGTGTTTGTGTAACATTCTTTTATTACATACGCGGGTTATTCGGAAAGGCCGGGTTATACCCATTCTGAATAACTGATCGACAATAAGTCGAAGATGAAGACGGTGGTTGAAGACCGGAGGTCTTCACATCATTTGGATGATTACTGATGATCTTAATTGGGCTGTACACCCAAGAGGAGGAAATCAGTTGGTGATCGTCCATACATACTTGGAGATCGATGGATAAGCGAGGAACAAGTTCCTCCTGTTTCGTTCAGACCCAGAACGGACTTGTAAATGGACTGTGTGTCTGACATAGGATATCATTCTGTGTGATTGATGGATATCGGTTGCATGGAGTGGTTTTTATGTTTGGCATGCTGAGATGCAAACGATCAAGGCTTTTGTTGAAAAGAAAAGTCTTGTGGTTGATGATCAAAGCACGACCTTTGTGGCATCGCTTTGTGTAGCGTTAATTCGCGAGCCTCACACCCCGGTGTGAACCAAAAACTAGAGAGGACCTCAGGGAGTGCATGCGTTTCCTTCTAACTAGAAGTGGCGTCAGTGGTTTACAAGCCCTGACGAGTTTGACTTATGTGGTTGTTGGAATATGAGGCGCCTTGGTTATATCGGTCGATCCAGGACCAATGGAGTCATTCGTTGGCTCATTTACGCCCCATACGGCGGGGAAAAGCATGTTCAAGGTTTTTTAATCCACATTGCACTTTGTTGGGCCATCACTGACGATCCAAGGGTCACTCGAGCTCTGATCCTGAGGCTCGGGCTAGAGAGTCTCGAATCGGTGAGGACTATCTTTTGCCTCGGTTCACAGATGGAAATCCAACTTCCAATACGAGCTTTGAGATTTTAGTTGTACACCTATATATGGCGACATAGTGGTATGGGTTATTCATGCCGCCTATGATTGATACTTATGATTGAAATTGATTGCTTCACTTATAGTAATAATAAAAGATGAAATTTAGCGTATCAAGCATTCTTTGGCTATTATAAGGTAAAACCCTATCCTCCGGCTTGCGTTGCATTGTGTGATGGGACCTGGGTCCTATAATAGCTTCATTGTTCTTTATTTAGCATTGTGTTGTTTGTTTTATGCACTGGTATTCTTGGGAGGAAACTCGTTCTGTGTTATACGGCGTGGTCCCTTGATTTACCTAACTTTAAAATAAAGATTAATAACTGTTTTTGTTCTCACACCAGTCACATGACTGACCTGGAGTTTATTGTTTTAACATAAACTTTGGGTGCCCTTATTTTCCGCACGGCAGCTAGTAGTTGGGTTTTGCAGATCTATATTCACAGGATCCTGGTTTATAGCTAAAGTGATATTCGGAAATCTCTGTATCCGTGTATTTCTTTCAGCTATGTTTTGTATTATTTTTCCGCTACAATAATTTATTTAAATCTCTGATAATTATCAACTGTGTAATATTTATTCATACTCTGAATATTCTTGTATTCTGATGGAATTGTTGTAATAAGCAATGAAATGTTCTTCTGTTTGTGTTCTGATTCGTCTTTTCCTCAAAGCAATCCGTGCTTTCATTACCGGGGAAGTTCGGGTCGTTTTAGTTGGTATCAGAGCTTTGGTTTACAGAGCTCGAGAACAAGACACATTAGAACCGAACGAAAGAATTCATCAGAGATTGGGTTAGTAATATCCAATGAGGATGACTCATTAGAGATGGGATCAGTACCATCCTAGAACGAGTGTGAAGAGTATATTTTAAAAATAAAATGAAAACAAATTTTGTTTGAAAATTTAAGCCATTTCATACGTATTTGAATATTTTATTTAAATTGAATTTGGACTGTAGAGTATATGGAGATTTTGAATATACGTCTAATTCATGTGTATACGAAGCCTCAAATATACTGGATGGATAAAGAATCACTCTCTAGTCGCTCGGAGATAATTCTGATGATGCCCGGACATCATCAGCATTTGTGTTCGAGTTTCGAAAGTGGGATGTCTATATATTTCCTATTGACTGGTGTGAGAACCAAAACTAGATAGGGCTTATTGTTGTGATTTGGCATCAAAAATATGATTTTTGGCTATGTATTAAAATTATGTGATTGAAACGTTATTCAACTAATTGATTGCTGATTGCTGATTGTGTTGAATGATTGTTGAAACCAATATGTAAACGAATGGAAATTTAGCCAAATTGATTCAAAATGCTGAACTAAATTGAAAATTTGGTTGGAAATGCATGCATGACATATATATATATATATATATATATATATATATATATATATATCTGTGAATAGGTCATAGCAAAGAGGCTAGAGAAGAGGAATAAAATTGTATGCCTGACAAATAGGTACATGTTTACTAATTTCTTGGGTGTTGATGATTTTATGAGCCGATTGGCTAGCCGCTTGGATTTTTCTTTTTCTTTTTGAGATGAGAGGGCCTATGTGGCGGTTTGGGGATTTTCCCGATGCTCCCGGTGTAGGGGAGGTTATGGCAAATTTTTTTGAAAATTTAGGGTGTTGGCCAAAATTTTGAAATATTTGAAAAGTTCTTAGAAACTGAAAAGTTGAAGAACTTAAGCCATAATGAAAATAATGATAGTTGAGTTGATTAGTTAAACAACTTTCAGCTCTGTTCCTTTTCGAAGACGAAAAAATTTTAAGTTGGGGATATTGTAACAACCTGGAAAACCTGAACCAATTTAAAATTTTTATTTTGGCGATTTTCATGGATTTTGAATATTTAAAATGAATTATTTTAAATAAGAACGACAGAAAATTTATTTTCGACGAAGTTAAAATGAATAATTTTATTTCAATTATATAACGAGTCTGAAATGGCGCGGCAGTTTGAAAATTCGATTTCAAATTTCAAATGAATATACAGAATTCAATATAAGTCAGAATTGAACGAAACAAGAAATATTTGAATCTGATTAACGATATCTTTCAAAAGAAGTTAAGAAACTGAGATTTCACTTTATAGAGCGAAAGATATGTCCAGTTTAAAATTCAGAAAAGTCTCTGTAGAATTTATACATATTTTATATATATAAAAGCCATTAAAAAATGTCATTTTGCAAACGACCTTCGTTTTCGACGAAACCACTTTTTTTGGATCCGGGATGTCAAATTATTGCTAAATTCCAAAATTCATAATTTTTGGGATTAATATGTGAGAGTGGCAAAGGAAAACGTGTTTGAACAGTTTCAGTCAATTTGGATCGACCCGAAAATGGCCATTTTTCAAATGGTCTTCAAATTTGATGAAATTAGTTTTGCTAGGACCATGTCGTCAATACAAAGCTAGATATATTTTTTCTTGAATTTTCAGAGTAAGTATGTGACCCTGGTAAATTGGAAAGTACGTTTAAAATATAATATATGGATTCAAATTTTGATTTAAGAGGAAACTAATCGTAACAGCCGAATTGGATTACGAAACATATCCCATTGTGTTTAGAGTGGGGGTATTTGGCTAGGGGCAACTGTCATTATGTTCGATTTGGAGTTGATATCAACGAACAAGAATTTTTCAAGTTAAAAGGAATTAAATATTTATCATAAATGGCCCAAACTAAAGAAACCCTAGTTATTATTCAATGGGCCGCCACCTGTCCCAAATGCTCCGATTCAAAATCCCCAAATTGAAAACCGCCTCTGCTCCTCCTCAACTAAGCCCACGTCGTCAACACCGTGATCCCCCACCTTGCCTCCGCGTGTCACAAGATCCATCGTCGCTCTCAGAACTCGTGATCGAGCTGACTCGTTCCAGGATTACCGAGATCGCAACCCTAATCCGTCACCGATGTCAGCCAACCCCTTCGCTCCGTCGAAGTCAAGGCGAGACAACAGGAGGCGCCATCAGTGCAGCAGCGACTGCAACCAACTCCGCCGTCATCGATTTGAAGCCGACCTCGTTCGTTGACCAGTGAGCACCCCTGAAAATGCAAGGCGCAATAGCCTCTTCCTTCTCTGGTCTTCAAAGTCTTCACCGGCATATCGAAGACCAGCGCCTTATCTTCCCACTCGTGGCCCCTCTTCTGGCCCAACGAAGCTGCATCTTCTTCCTGCTTTAATGTGAGCTTCTGTCCTATTTAACTTTGTTTATACTAGTATAGTTAGTTTTTTTACAGTAATTAAACTTTGAAAAGAAATAACACTGTTTCAAATAAAAATCTGATTTTTAATGTGAAGTAGAGTAAATAAAAATCTGATTTTTTATGTGAAGTAGAGTAAATAAAAATCTGATTTTTGGTTGTGAAATAGAAATTTTAAAAATATGATTTTTGATATGAAATGGAATTTATAAAATTATGGTTTTTATATATAATAGCTTGGGATAAAATATGGTTTTTATTTATATGAATAACTTAATAAAAATATAATCTTTATTATATATTCATCGTTATAAAAATAAGATATAACTATGAAATAAAAATGTTATTTTTATTTATCAAGATCGTCATTTAAGAATGTGATTTTTAACATACCGCATGAAACAGATTCCGATAGAACAGACGAGAAACAAATCCAAACCGTTCAGAAATAAAGAACTGGCGGAGTGGAAACCAAAGGTGAGAACTTCTTACCAAAATTATTTTCATACAGTTATTTATTTCATAACTGCATATATGAACTGTTCCCCGTCGTCCACAGACCATGGTCGACTTGTTTGTTTGTTTGTGTTGTGAAATTTGACTGTTGATTGTGATGTGAAATATATATTCATGTGTTGAAAAAAAAATATTCATGTGTTGAAATAAAATATATATTCATTTCTGAAATAAAATAAATATTCATTTACAAATCGAACGATTTTTTTATGTACATCGATTTAACTGATGTGGATTGGGACGATAAATTTTACACATCGCCCAACTGCACAAATAAAATATGTGTTTGTGGATTGAAACCTCACACGGGTGTTGGGATAATATTTGACGTACACTAATCCCAATTGTTTAGTTGTATGTTGATCTATTGGTTGACGAGCTGTTGTAAGCGTTGATTATTTATAATTAATGCTTATGCAGTTGTGTAATGCACTATAGATGATGGTTGAATGTTTATCATTATTATTATATACATGTTTTGTATGGAATCCATATAAGTAACATTGTTGAAAATAAAAGTATTCATGTATTGAATAAAATAAATATTCTTATGTTGAATAGAAAATTCATGTATTGAATAAAATATTTAAACAATAAAAATATCATTTTTTTTGAAGATATAAACCATATAAAATGTTCTTGTGTTGAATAAAAGCCGTGTTGATTTTATTAATGCCATTTTTGACGTGAAAGATATTAATATCAAATTTATTCATTTTTATAATGAATATTGATAATGAAGTGATTTCAAAATCTGATGTTTGAAAATATTATGATTAATATGTTAATGATATGGAATATTCAATTTTGATTTAAAATTGAATATGAAGTTGAAACCGTATTGAAAACGAATTTAAAACGATTTATAAAATACATTTTGAATGGAAATCGACAATATATATATATATATATATATATATAATATAATATAATATAATATGATAGCCTGAATAGAACGCGCCGCGACCATTCGCTAATTTCGACAATTGGCTTCGAATGGACGTTACAGGAGATCCGACTGTCGGATTCTCCTAAAACTAGAAACGTTGCGTTCATATCGAAAAGAGCTTTCCAACTAATCTGAGAAGTTTGAAATCTAACGGTTGGATTTGGAATTATGTCCAAATCAAATTTGGAAAAGGTCGCTGTAAGTGCAGTTCGATGGCCGTTTATGGAAATCGACTGTACGGGCCTTGATAAAATTATTAAAAATATCAGTAATTTGTGTAAAATCATAATATATGAATTGGAAAGAACTGGGATGAAAAATTCCACATTTGTATTGATAAAAATATATTTTTATCGAAATGAACTAGTTTATAACTGGAAATCAGTTAAGATGAATGGTTTCCAGGGTATTGATCTGATGTTGGTTTCGGCCTTCGGGGTTAATATTTGGGGAATTTTTCTCTTACTAATTTACGGTTAGAGACTGATGAATGGAACGTGATTTTGGGTTTATCGTGAACCGTGTTTTAAATGACATTGGTTCTTTAACCCAGTTAAATATAGGGTAGTATTTCCCAAGTTAAATAATCATTAATATTGATTTTTGGGAAGATTAAAACTAAGTGGAGTTTTAATGAATCTTTAATCAGATTGAAATGATCGAGAATGGAGTATCACCAGTTTTGCTCCAGAGCGATAGTTAAATATTTAATTAGATTTGAACGTGAAATGGTAATTAGTTTTGCCCATAACACCGTGGTGTTAGAGATGGAGTATTACCAACTTTGCTCCATGGGATAAATAGGTTGGGATTGGGAATTAAAATAAATAATTACTTCAGTGTGGTTCGCTAATCCCAACTAGTTTGGAAAACCATTATATGGTTTGAAATGATATCCAAAGGAAGATTAAAGAATAAATTTGGAAGAATTTATCTTTGATAAAATTAATGGGAACCTTTCCCTAAGAATGTGAATATTTGAATAAAAGAATATTCTGAATTGGAATGAGGCGTATGTTGGGTTTGTGTAACATTCGTTTATTATATACGCAGGTTATTCAGAAAGGCTGTGTTTATACCCATTCTGAATAACCTATTCGACAATAAGTCCAAGATGAAGACGGTGGTTGAAGACCGGAGGTCTTCAGATCATTTGGATGATTACTAATGATCTTGATTGGGCTGTACACCCAAGCGGAGGGAATTAGTTGGTGATCGTCCAGACGTACTTGGAGATCGATGGATATGCGAGGAATAACATTCCACCGGTTTCGTTCAGACCCAGAACGGACTTGTAAATGGACTGTGTGTCTGACATAGGATATCATTCTGTGTGATTGATGGATATCAGTTGCATGGAGTGGTTTGCCTATGTGGCATGCTGAGATGCAAATGATCAAGGCATTTGTTGAAAAGCAAAGTCTTGTGGTTGATGATCAAAGCACGGCCTTTGTGGCATCGCTTTGTGTAGCATTAATTCGCGAGCCTCACACCCCGGTGTGAACCAAAAACTTGATAGGACAGCAGGAAGGGCATGCGTTTCCTTCTAGCTAGAAGTGGCGTCAGTGGTTTACAAGCCCTGACGAGTTTGACTTTTGTGGTTGTTGGAATATGAGGCGCCTCCGTTATATCGGTCGATCCAGGAACGATGGAGTCATTCGTTGGCTCATTTACGCCCCATAGGGCGGGGAAACGCATGTTTAAGGTTTTTTAATCCACATTGCACTTTGTTGGCCCATCCCTGACGTTCCAAGGGTTACTCGAGCTCTGATCCTGAGGCTCGGGCTAGAGAGTCTCGAATCAGTGAAGACTATCTTTTGCCTCGGTTCATAGATGGAAATCCAACTTCCAATACGAGCTTTGCGATTTTAGTTGTACACGTATACAAGGCGACATAGTGTTATGGGGCATTAATGCCGCCTATGATTGATACTTATGATTAAAATTGATTTCTTCACTTATAGTAATAATAAAAGACGAAATTTAGCGTATCAAGCATTCTTTGGCTATTATAAGGTAAAACCCTATCCTCCAGCTTGCGTTGCATTGTGTGATGGGACCTGGGTCTTATAATAGCTTCATTGTTCTTTATTTAGCATTGTGTTGTTTGTTTTATGCACTGGTATTCTTGGGAGGAAACTCGTTCCGTGTTATACAGTGTGGTCCCTTGATTTACCTTACTTTAAAATAAAGTTAATAACTGTTTTAGTTCTCACACCAATCACATGACTGACCTGGAGTTTATTGTTTTAACCTAAACTCTGGGTGCCCTTATTTTCCGTATGGTCAGCAAGTAGTTGGGTTTTGCAGATCTATATTCACAGGATCTTGGTTTATAGCTGAAGTGATATTCGGAAAGCTCTGTATCCATGTATTTCTTTCAGTTATGTTTTGTATTATTTTTCCACTGCAGTATTGTATTTAAATCTCTGATAATTATCAACTGTGTAATATTTATTCATACTCTAAATATTCTTGTATTCTGATGGAATTGTTGTAACAAGCAACGAAATGTTCTTCTGTTTGTGTTCTGATTCATATTGTCCTCAAAGCAATCCGTGCTTTCCTTACTGGTGAAGTTCAGGTCATTTTAACTGTTTTATATGGTGTTGATTTGATTGGCGAGTGGTTTATAAATTCCGGTTGATACTGGGTTGCAAACTGTATCGATAGGTGTTTCTAAACTCTTGAACAAAGTTATTCAACACAATATTGTTTATAAAGATTGGGTAAATGAAATAATTTTACCTGCAAAAGTATTTTGATATAAGGAAAGCATATATATTGGAATTATCTAATAAATATTGAATGTGTTGGTTGAAATTATAATCGAATAGGGTTATAATTGAATTTGTTATAAATAACCAATAAGAATTCACATAAGTATAATATATAAATCAGATAGAATAAATCTGAATTTAAAACCCAGAATTAAAATAAACCCTGAAAACTTGGGAAAGTTGTTGTAAATAAAATGTGGACTAAATATATGGAAATTTAAGATCTTGGGTGATTTGAAAATGTTTTTCAAATATTGTAAATAAAATTTGATGTAATTTCAAAATAGATGTGTTTTAAAATAAGTTTTGAAATAATATAGTATTGAACTCACTTCGATCACTGGAAATAATTCTGATGATGACGACCGCATCATCAGTGTAATTTTCGAGTTTCCAAGTGACGGATTACTACCAAGGATTTTGTTTTGAACTGTTTTAATAAAATAAGTTGTTCAGAAATTCAAATGTTTTGAATTGCTATTATTATATAGATTTCAAACTAATTTGAAATAGAACCCTGGATTTTGAATTCCGGAATTTAAAATTTAATTATGAAGTAAATAAATAGGAAATTTAACTAAGATAAATAAAATTTGTTTGGATTAGAGGTAATCTGGAATGGAATCGAATTGATAAATTAAGTGTTGAAATTGAGTTTTGAATTGGAGTTTGAATGGAGTTATAAGTGGATGATGTGGTTCGAGGATAATTTGAATGGAAATCAAAGTGGAAATAAAATGGTATATGCTAAATGGATAACAGATGAAAGGGATAGAATTGAATGCCGACAAAAAGGTACATGTTTATATTTTACACGAGAATGAGATTTTTTTTTGGCAAGCCGGTTGGCTGTTTGATTTTCTGTTGGGTTAGAGATGGCCCAGAGAGGCAAGTTGTAGTGGTACCAAATGAGCCGTGCAGAGGAGACGCTGACGAAATTCCGAAAATTTAAGCTATTAGGAAATTTTCAAAATTTCTGAAAATATTTGTTAATAAGAAGGAATTAATACTTTAACTAAAGTTAATCGATTCAGTTGAAACTAAAGTTAAAAGTAAATAGATGATTTTATCCTGGTTATAATATGGAGTGTAGCGTTATCCCTACCTTAGTAATTTCGGGGACGAAATTCTTTTAAGGGGGAAGGAATGTAACGTCCCGCATTTTTATCGGTTTGAATTTGAATATTTAAATCATTTTAAATATTGAATTAGTAATATAAGTGGATTTATATATTAATTTAAACGAAGTTGAACGTATAAAAATATATATTAAATATAATCGAGCCTGTAATATCGCGGCAGTTCGTAATTTAACGTTCTAAACTTCAACTGAGTGTACAGGACTCATTTTAAGGTGGATTTCTGCGAAACAAGAAACGCTGGAATCCGTTAAACAATATTTTCTAACAGAAGTGAAAAATCAAGATTTCGGATTATATATTGCAAGGTATATGCAAATCAAATATTTAGGAAGTCGCTATGAAATCGTATATGGGCCATAACAGTTTATTTGATATAACTAGATACCGGTTGCAAATCTAGACAAGGTTCTTTTGAAACATAGTGATAATTTAATTTTTATAATTTTATTATAATTGTTAATTAATTAAATACACAACTTTTTATTTGGAGTATTTTACACCCTATATAAATATTTTGGGGTTTCAAAATATGAGTCAACCTATCGATATTATTATATTTCTGGGATCACGAGACCTTGCTGGACATGACTGTATTTTTATTTTTGTCCATAGCAGCTCCTACATAAACAAAATTCGGTACATTGGAGTGTATAACTTTAAAACAATATAAAAGGAATTTAACCGTGCCACTTTAGTCAAAAGCTATTGTATAGCATGTGTGTAGTAGTGCCAACCTACTTTCAAAGACGCGCAAACCATGTGAAATGCAAACAAACGCAGACCCATGCTATTGCTGGTAATACTTCAAGCCAAGTACATATATATAATAAAAGAAATAAGACAGCCCGTTGCCCGTACCCTATATTGTATATCCATCCACCTAAAGAAGTAAACATCCTATCAATGCTGTACACGTCGAAAACGAGGAGAACTCTACCCTACTTTCCTATACCTAAACAATGAAGTAAAAGCACCCTACCTATAATTATCTACATGCCATACTCCTATGCTAATACTTCATTTCGAAGCAATGTATACAGTGCCTACAACCTATTCCTTGGCAGCAAAGGAATTAAAAGCTATAAATACGCTACATCCGTTCCTTCTTCTGCTTTGAACCGTAGACTGTAAATGATGCGATCAACCAACAAAAAAATATAAAGAACCACTAAAGATTTTTAATGGCACTGAAAGCTAAACCCAAGACAAGCAATCCGAAAAGAAGGAAATGACGCGAATAAGCAAGCAGCTCATTGCCTGCACGTCGGACGGGGGGAGCGCTGTGTGGAGTTTTAGCGGAAAAGTTGAGTGGTGCAGATTCCTTCGTGTATTAGTGGAGAGTGTACAGGGATGGAAGCACCTGCGCATGCAAAACATGGAGGAAGTGGAGAACTGTTCTCACTGTAGCGTGCATATCAGTGAGTCCGAACCACTTTTAGGTTCGTTGAAATCCTCGTTTTAGAAGCCTTGATCGCACGTACATGCTTGTAACTCCATGGATCAGGAGCGGTAGTCTTTTCCTCGTGTTTGAATAGTGTAGATATTGGTTCATTGTAGTGAAGCTGGTTGCTTGCGCTGTAAAATGAAGAGGGGGGCGAGTAGGAAGTCTCAATATTGAAGACAGGTACACTGGGTGATGACCGGTGAGGACAAGTGTCGCTGGACACTATAGATAGCAGAGGGCAATTGCCTAACGCGTGCAGAAGAACAGTTATTCGAAGTTGATGATGTTGTGCCCTTAACTGTGGGTGTAACGATTTGTTGTAGGCATGTTATATTAAGAGGATATATCAGCAAGACCCATTGCTCATAAAGTAAAATTGGCAAAAACCTCTGTTTCGGAGATCAGGACCAGGGACGTGAGTGTTTGGAGAAAATACTGGGTTCCTGTATATTTTTATTGCACCAAATAGTGCTGCCATGACTAAGAGAGACGAGTTTTGGGAGTACAAGCTCTGGTTGAAAAAACAGAGTTCATATTTGAGTTGGTGATAGGATTATCCGAAGAAGATTTACAGATATGCTGCATCATCACGGTGTTATGGCTGGTCGACATTGAGTGTAGGAGAGACCGGAGAACAAGTTGATGGTGGCGCCGTGACTATGATGAGGCAGCGCAGCTATTGACGGTTGCGGTGGAGTAGTAGATGAGCATAAGATGTTGGATTTTATAGTTGGGTTTTGTAAATGAAGGGAATGAAGTACGGCTATGGAATGGGCTAATGAATGGGAAGTTCTTTTTGCCGAAGCTAATACAGTTCAAAACCAGCTAAATAATATGGTGGGCCAAAAAGAAATGGAATTTAACGCTATCGGGACCATTTGGAGATCGTTCATGGCGAGATTTAATGGCTGATCAAATCGACTGACGCAAATCATTATTTTCGGTTAACGCGCGAAGGTGAGTAAACTCACTAACTCTGATCCTTTTTGTAATATTATAATCGTTATTAAATATTGATAAATAGTGGTTAAATGATGCGTGATGGTTGTTTGGATGGATTGCTGATGAATTGGTTGAAATAATCATATTTGTTGTTTCATATATTACACTACATGATAAAATAGGAAATGTGTTATTGATTGTTGTTTGTTGAGGATGTGGGATTACACTGGCCCTGAAATAACTGTTATTGTAACACCATAAAAATATATGGGAGTTGGTTCGAGTTTAAAAAGAAAGTATTCTATTATTTATTATTTGATAATAGAAAATTAATATTGACCTAGAATACCATAACTTGTTTAGTATTATGAAACAGGTAAATTGATTTAGAAACGATATTTAGAAGATAAAATAAGATAATTACTATCAATAATAATTTAGAAATTTATATTCAAGAATGATTGTGGGAATTGGGAAATCGGTTAAAAAAGGGAGGGTGAAATTCATTTCGATGTTCGGAAAAAACAAGAGTAGGATTGAATAAATCTACAATTAATTTATAATGAGAATTCGACTATGTCGAATGGGTTAAAAATAATATACTTTTAGAAATTATATGTATTATATATAATTTAGAATTTGATAGGATATTAAATTAATAAGGAGTTAGAGTTACGTACTTTTATTTATCTTAAGATAAGAACGTCGTCGATCAAGGTCTGAGAGGTAAATAGAGTACCCCAACTTGAACAACTTTTGTAATGACCCGGGTTTTCAGTCAACTAATTTTAAATATTTAATCTCGTTTTAAATATTGTGTAGACAATATAAATGAATTTTTTATATTGAGTTATCGATTTAATATCGAAATATGATTTAATTTAGAATAAATCGGATTATCGTAATATAGAAATAATTGAATTCCAAATTCAATGCTGAATCGAGACGATTCAGAGATGATCAATATAAATCTTATTTGAGTATAAACGATAATAAGGATCATTTAATAATAAAGAATTAATTGTTTGAATTTAATTTATAATGATTTAAATATATATCATCTCCAGATGATCGAATAGGAGTTTGAAACCTGTCCCAGTGGATTCACAATGGTGGTTTAACCCTAGGAAGGATTGTTGTTGGGTTCAGTGAGGAGCTCAGGATCAAGGGTTATCTAAATTTTAAGGATACAGTTTTTAATTAAATTAAATTAAAATAAAACATCAGTGTTGTGTGGACCAAAACAAACAACGGTGGCTCCTCCATCCCCACAAAACAAAACAACGGTGGCTCCTCCATCTCCACAAAACAAAACAATGGTGGCTTCTCTATCTCTACATAACCAAAACAAAACCCCAATATAAATGGCCGACACTTATACTTTCAATAACCAAAATCAATGCTTCCTCTCTCGTCTTTTATTTCTTAAGTCAGCCTCTTTTAAAGTCGTGAACTTCGATCCCATTAGAAATCAAAAATGTGATTCAAAATCCATGAAGGTATCAAGCTCGAAATCGATCTGGAACTGAGACTTTGAAATCGCGATGGCAGTTGTTGGGGAAGCGTCGGTCACTTTATGTTGAGGGGATCAAGCTTATGCAGGAGGAGGAAGTTCACGCACAAGATTGGTTTTCGAACAAGCGAGATACTAGGGATCGATTTCAAACTATATGCGAGGTGCGGATCTCGAACTATGAAGTCAAGATGGTGGAAATGGGTTCGAATGTACTGTTGAGAAATAGAGTGTTGCGAACTGGGATTCAGCAGCATGGAGAATTGCAAGTTGGATCTGAAAAATTTGGGGTGATACGGTTCCTTATTTTTGGGTTGCGATTTCAACTGGTCTGTGATGAAAGGTGGAAGTGTGGAACAAGGGAGAACTCAGAGTGGTGCAAGATGTCATACAACGAGGGTTATAATGGTTCAGTGATGCACAGTAAATTATGACAAGGGTGATGGTCAGGATGGCGAGGCATTACAGCAATGATGTTGATGGATAATGCAGTGGAGCCAGGATTCGATGCAGATGCCGCAAAAATGGGGCAGCAGCTGGCCAATGGACTAAAATGATAGGAAGGAGATAAGAAAAAAAAAGGTAACTAAAATTTGTTATTTATTTATGTAAGCGCTAAAATGTTATATGTAAAGACCCGCAACTTCCCCGTAAAGGAAAGCGTCGGATAGTTCGAGAACAAACCACAGCAGAACGCATACAGAAGAACATTTCATTGTATATTACAACAATGCATCAGATTACAAGAATATATAGAGTATAAATGAATATTACACAGAAATATCAGAGATTTAAATTACATTTAAATACATAGCAGCGGAAAATAATACAATACACAACTAGAATGAGATATACGGATACAAAGCTTTCCGGATATCGTTCCAGCTGTAAACCAGGATCCTGTGAATATAAATCTGCAAAACCCAAAACTACTAGCTGCCCATGTCAAAATAAGGGCACCCAGAGTTTAGGTTAAAACAATAAACTCCAGGTCAGTCATGTGACTGGTGTGAGAACTAAAACAGTTATTAATCTTTATTTTAAATCATTAGGTAAATCAAGGGACCACGCCGTATAATACGGAACGGGTTTCCTCCCAAGAATACCAGTGCATGAAACAAACAGCGCAATGCTAAATAAAGAAAAATGAAGCTGTTATAAGACCCAGGTCCCATCACACAATGCAACGCAGTCGAGGATAGGGTTTTCCCTTATAACAGCCAAAGGATGCTTGATACGTTTTAAAACAAATCATTTGATACTATTATAAGTGTATAAAACAACTTCAAATCATAAGTATCAATCATAGGCGGCATGAGCGTCCCATGCCACTATGTCGCCATATATAGGTTTACAAATAAAACCGCAAATGTCACGTATTTGGAAATTGGATTTCCATCTATGAACCGAGGCAAAAGATAGTCCTCAACCGATTCGAGACGCTCTAGCCCGCCCCTCAGGAACAGCCGCAACTGCCCCTTGGATCGTCAGGGCCGGTCCACACGGAGTGGATTATTATGCCTGAACAATACGTCTCCCCACCCTATGGGGTGTAAGTCTGGTCCGTCAGCCGACCAGAATGCATTCGGCCGAAACCGATATAACCGAGGCGCCTCGCAACAGCAACAACCACATAAGTCAAACTCGTCAGGGCGTGTAAAACCACTGACGCCACTTCTAGCTAGAAAGAAACGCAAGTCCTCCCTGAGGTCCGTCTCCCGTTTTTGGTTCATACCTGGTGTGAAACACGCGAGGTAAACGTTACACAAAGCTACGCCACAAAGGCCGTGCTTTGATCATCACCACAAGACTTTGCTTTTCAACAGAAGCCTTGATCATTTGCATCTTAGCATGCCACACAGGCAAACCATCCTATGCAACCGATATCAGTCACACAGAATGAAATCCGATGTCAGACACACAGTCCATTTACAAGTCCGTTCTGGGTCTGAACGAAACCGGAGGCACCTAGTACCCCGCATATCCATCGATCTCCAAGTACGTCTGGACGATCACCAACTGTTTCCATCTTCTTGGGTGTACAGCCCAATCAAGATCATCAGTTATCACCCAAACGACGTGAAGACTTCCGGTCTTCGACCATCGTCTTCATCTTCGACTTATCGTCGTATCAGTTATTCAGAATGGGATAAACCCGGTCTTTCCGAATAACTCACGTATATATTATAAAAGTGTTACACAAACACAACATACGCCTCATTCCAATTCATTAGTCACTAACCGTAAATTAATCAAGAGAATAATTCCCCAAATATTAACCCCGAAGGCCGAAACCAACATCAGATCAATATCCAGAAAACCATTCTGCTTGGCTAACCGACAGTTAGTTTCTAAATTTCACATTCAAATCTAATTAAAGATTTAACTATCGCCTGGAGCAAAACTGGTGATACTCCATTCTCGATCTTTTCAATCTAATTAAAGATTCATTAAAACTCCACTTAGTTTTAATCTGTGACTGGGTTAAAGAATCAGTGTCATCTAAAAACACGGTTCGCGATAAACCCAAAGTCACATTCCATTAATTATCGGGTTAAAGAACGAGTGTTATTTAAAACACTGTTCACGATAAACCCAAAAATCATTCCATTAATTATCGGGTTAAAGAACGAGTGTTATTTAAAACACTGTTCACGATAAACCCAAAAATCAATATCAATTCAATTCCAATTAAATATCATTTAATTGGTACACTTCATTAAATCTAAATAAAAAGATTTAATCTTTTCTCAACTGGGTTCAAGAACAGTGTTAGTGAAGACACCATTCACGACAAACCCAAATCACATTCGATATTCAATACAAGGCTCTGAATAGAAAATACATCGGCTTATATTCAATATCGAATTCTACGACTAACAAATGTCGTATTGGAAATAACGATACAAATATATATCTTTCAAATTTCCATAACAACACCTGTAATATCACGAATTCCAATATCGAAATATTCCGAAGACAATTTCGATTTAAATCCACTCCAATGCAATCATTGGAAATTTTGGTTATTTTCAAAACCCTTTTCGAATTCAATTTATTTATTTAAAAATAAATAGAATTATAATTCTAGTTCAAAACTAGTTCATTTCGATAAAAATCTATTTTTATCTTTTCAAATATGGAGTTTTTCATCCCAAATCTTCACAAATCATTTCTTATGATTTTACATAAATTATTACTATTTTTAATAATTTTATCAAGGCCCGTACAGTCGATTTCCATCAACGGCCATCGAACTGCACTTACAGCGACCTTTTTCAAATTTGATTTGGACATAATTCCAAATCCAACCGTTAGATTTCAAATTTCTAACATTCGTTAGAAAGCTCTTTTCGATACGAACCCAACGGTTCTGGTTTTAGGAGAATCCGACGGTCGGATCTCCCGTAATGTCCGTTTGAAATAAATGGTCGAAATTCGCGAACTGCCGCGGCGCGGCGCGTTCTATTCAGGCCATTATATTATATATATAATATATATAATATATATTTCGTCGATTTCTATTCAAAACGAATTATATAAATAGTTTTAAAATCGTTTCAAAACCTATTTCAACTTCCATTTCAATTCAAAGAAAAATTGAATTCTTCCTTATAAATTCGTTTTAAAATTCATTTCTATTCAATTCAAATTTCAATTCAGTTTGAATTCATATTCAATTCAATTCATTTCGAAATCGTTTTCAATTCAATTCAGTTCGAAATCGCTTTCAATTCAATTCATTTCGAATTCGTTTTCAATTCAATTCATTTCGAAATCGTTTTCAATTCAATTCATTTCGAAATCGTTTTCAATTCAATTCATTTCGAATTCGTTTTCAATTCAATTCATTTTGAATTCGTTTTCAATTCAATTCATTTCGAAATCGTTTTCAATTCAATTCATTTCGAAATCGTTTTCAATTCAATTCATTTCGAAATCGTTTTCAATTCAATTCATTTCGAAATCGTTTTCAATTCAATTCATTTCGAAATCGTTTTCAATTCAATTCATTTTGAATTCGTTTTCAATTCAATTCATTTCGAAATCGATAAAATCGATATAAATATCGTTCTCGTCAAAATGGCGTCAATCTAATCAACACGGCTTCATATATTCCTTTATTTTCAAATATTCTATTTCAAATATTTCTTTTTCAAAACTGGAATGAGGCCCAATCAATTACCATATAAAATTAATTATATGGATTTTCATACAACACATGTATATAATAGCATTGAAAATAATCAACCATCAACCAAAGTGCACTACACTGTATAAGCATCAAATATAGATATTCAACGCTTACAACAGCATGTCAATCAATCGATCGACATATTTAATCAATCAGGATGAGTGAACTTCAAATTTCATCCTAACACCCGTGTGGGGTTTCAAACAATCAAACACATATTTTATTTGTGCAGTTAGGCGATGTGTAAAATTTATCGACCCAATCAACGTCATTCAAATAAGTGTACATAAACAAACCATCTGGTTTGTAAATGAATATTTATTTATTCACATTCACGTTAAAAATTATATTTTTAACGATAACACATTTTATTTTAACATATGAATTTCTATTCAGTTCATTCGTTAAATAAAATGCTATTTTTATTTTTCTAACTTATTTTAGAAAATTTCGGCGGCATAACGGCACGATACTAGAAACGGGACAAGGCCTAGCCTTATCCCCGGTCTAGTGAAGGCCCACGCCATTCACACATCAATCAAATCCATTCGTTATGCAAACCACAAACTTTGGAGTAAGGATCTAACCTAGCCTTACCCCTTCGCCTTATAACGGCGCACGTCTAATCCTAACCAATTTATCGATTCGATTTTTCACACCACAAACCACATTCAAACCAATATCGCAATCAATCACCAAACAGTCAAACAAACAAGTCCATGGTCTGTGGACGATTGTGTCGGGTGCTACTAAGCACCGTCTGCATCCTAGTATATATATATAACTAGAAATATAAATTGAAAGGTGAGAAATTCTCACATTTAGCTATCCAACCATCTCGACTCTTCTTTTGCAGAAGTCTTCATTGTTTTCGCATCTTCGCCAGCTTCGTCGTCCGTAGCTACTACATATATAAAAATCGAATTTTTACTTCGTTATTCAATATATAAAAATCAAATTTTTAGTTCGCTATTCAATATATAAAAATCGAATTTTTAGTTCAAAGTTCAATATATAAAAATCGAATTTTTATATCGAAGTTCAATATATAAAAATCGAATTTTTATTTCAAAGTTCAATATATAAAAATCATATTTTTATTTCAAAGTTCAATATATAAAAATCGAATTTTTATATCGCTATTCAAATGAATAAAAATCTCATTTTTGTCATGATGTTTATATAATAAAAATCACTTCTTTAATATGACAAAAATCATGTTTTCACGTTCGCTTTCAACATATAAAAAAAATATGATTTCTACTTTTGCTTTCAAATCTTTTTCTACTAAAAGATTAATCTTTTTCCTATTTTAAAGTTCAAAATAAAATCAGTTTTTCTCTTTCAAAAATAAATCAGTTTATACTTTAAAAAAATAAATCAGTTTATACTTTAAAAAAAATAAATCAGTTTATACTTTAAAAAAATAAATCAGTTTATACTTTAAAAAAATAAATCAGTTTATACTTTAAAAAAATAAATCAGTTTATACTTTAAAAAAATAAATCAGTTTATACTTTTTTAAAAATAAGTTTTAAATCAAAATAACATTCAGTTTTTAAATACTTTAAAAATCATTTTTCAAATTCAGTTTTTTTTATAAAATCAGTTTTTATTCCTTTTTATAAAATCAGTTTTTAAATTTTAATAAAATCAGTTTTCAAAACTTAATAAAAACAGTTTTTAAATCTTAATAAAAACAGTTTTTAAATCTTAATAAAAACAGAAATCAGTTCTTTTTTTTTTTTTTTTTTTTTATATATATAAACAAAATCAAGATCTTACTGTAATTAGAGGAGGGGGTGGGCTGCGTCCTCAGGTGGTGGCGGCGGACCCATGCTGGTCGGAGGCGAGAGGGCATCTGATCGGAGGGGGGCCATCGGCTTCGTCGAGGGGATTCGTGGTTCCTGCGAGGCGGAGGAGAGAGAGGGAGGCAGAGGGGGGAAGGGCGGAGCCTCGCAAGTGGTGGCGGCGGTGGGCGCTGGGCGCGGTGGTGGCTGGAGCGACGGGGGGGGTTATCGCGATTTTTGTTTTCTTTTTCTTTTTTGTTTTTTTTTCCTTCTGAGATAAACGAACGGGGGGGGGGCCTAGGTTTTAAGGGAAGGGATATTATATTTTTTTTTTTTTTTTTTTTTTATTTATTATTTATTTATTAAAGAGTTGACTTTCACATATGACCACTAAACGAGGTCCACCGCCTGCCGCCCATAGCGTTTTACCCCCATTCCGAACACAATGGGATATGTATCGCAGGCCAATTCGATCGTCTCGATATGTTTCCTTTGAATTTACATTTAAATCACTATATTATTTTAAACGCACATTTCTAATTACCGGGGTCACATACTAACTAAAAAATTCCAAAAAAAATATTTTCTAGCTTCGTATTGACGATACGGTCCTAACAAAACTAGTTTCGTCGAATTCAGAGACCGTTAGAAAAATGGCCAATTTCAAGTCGATTAAAATCAACTGAAACTGGTCAAACGCGTTTTCTTTTGCCACGCTCACATATTGATTCGAAAAATTATGAAATTTGAAACCTAGCAATAACTTCACATCCCGGACCCAACAAAACTGGTTTCGTCGAAATCCGAGGTCGTTTGCAAAATGTCCATTTTTAAGGGCCTGAATTCCATAGCGACTATTCAGAATTTTCAACTGGACATATCTTTTGATTCCCGATATGAAATCTTAATTTTTCGGATTCGTTGGAAAGATATTCACTATTAGATTCCATTATTTTTGGTTTCACTAAAATCCGGATTATTTTGCACCCGGTACATTCAATTGAAGTTTGAAATCGAATTATCGAACTACCGCGCCATTTTCAATTCTATTTATAATTATATATAATTATTTATATTCTAACGGCGACGCGTATAATATATACGTTCGAATTCTATTCAAAATAAGTTTCTCGTCGATATTATTTAAAATAATTCATTTTAAATAATCAAAATTCGCTAAAATTGCCAAAATAAAAATTTTAAACTGGCCCAGATTTTCCGGGTTGTTACAATCTCCCCCACTTAAAACTTTTCGTCCCCGAAAAGGAACAAAGTCGAAAGTGGTTTGATAATTCAACTCTACATTCGATTTGGCTTCCGTTCTCCAACTTTTCAGTTTCTGAGAATTTTCAAAGTTTCAAAAATTTGGCTAACACCCTAAATTTTCGAAAAATTTCGCCATAACCTCCCCTGCAATGGGAGCATCGGGAAATTTCAAATAGCTTCCCCGGTCCTTCAGATCTCAAAAAGAAAAAGAAAAAGCCAAGCGGCTAGCCAATAGGCTCATAAAATCATCATCACCCAAACAAAACAGGAAATTATGTAGTAAACATGTACCTATTTGTCGGGCAAACAAATTTTATTCTCTGCTCTAGCCTCCTTGCTATGACCTGTTCAATGATATATATGTATATGCAAGCAGATGCGACCAATTTTCAATACAATTCAATATTTGTTTCAAATGAACTAAGTGGTCCAAATTTTAATTATTCAAACAATAATCAAACAATACAACCATCAATCAATTAGTGAATTAGCTTTTCAAATTCATAATTTTGATATATATAAAGAAAATCATGTTTTGATGCCAAATCACAACAATGTATTCTAGCTATATATAAGTTTTGGTTCTCACACCAGTCTAATGGAAATATATAGAAAATCACACCTTCGAAACTCGAATACCAATTCTGATGATGTCTAGACTATCATCAGAATCGTCTCCGGGCGACTAGAGTGTGACTCTATATCTATCCAGTATATTAAAACTTCGAATACACGCGGATCAGACGTATACGCAAAATCTATATATACTGGACTGTCCAACTCAATATAAATAGATAATCAAATACGAATAATTGCTTTAAATTTTCAAAACAAAAATTGTTTTTATTTGAAAAATATACTCTTCACACTCGTTCTAGGATACTACTGATCCTATCTCTAACGAGTCATTCTAATTGGATATTACTAATCCAATATCTGATGAATCCTTTCGTATGTTTCTAATGTGTCTTGTTCTCTAGCTTTGTAAACCAAAGCTCTGATACCACGTGTAAAGACCCGCAACTTCCCCGTAAAGGAAAGCGTCGGATAGTTCGAGAACAAACCACAGCAGAACGCATACAGAAGAACATTTCATTGTATATTACAACAATGCATCAGATTACAAGAATATATAGAGTATAAATGAATATTACACAGAAATATCAGAGATTTAAATTACATTTAAATACATAGCAGCGGAAAATAATACAATACACAACTAGAATGAGATATACGGATACAAAGCTTTCCGGATATCGTTCCAGCTGTAAACCAGGATCCTGTGAATATAAATCTGCAAAACCCAAAACTACTAGCTGCCCATGTCAAAATAAGGGCACCCAGAGTTTAGGTTAAAACAATAAACTCCAGGTCAGTCATGTGACTGGTGTGAGAACTAAAACAGTTATTAATCTTTATTTTAAATCATTAGGTAAATCAAGGGACCACGCCGTATAATACGGAACGGGTTTCCTCCCAAGAATACCAGTGCATGAAACAAACAGCGCAATGCTAAATAAAGAAAAATGAAGCTGTTATAAGACCCAGGTCCCATCACACAATGCAACGCAGTCGAGGATAGGGTTTTCCCTTATAACAGCCAAAGGATGCTTGATACGTTTTAAAACAAATCATTTGATACTATTATAAGTGTATAAAACAACTTCAAATCATAAGTATCAATCATAGGCGGCATGAGCGTCCCATGCCACTATGTCGCCATATATAGGTTTACAAATAAAACCGCAAATGTCACGTATTTGGAAATTGGATTTCCATCTATGAACCGAGGCAAAAGATAGTCCTCAACCGATTCGAGACGCTCTAGCCCGCCCCTCAGGAACAGCCGCAACTGCCCCTTGGATCGTCAGGGCCGGTCCACACGGAGTGGATTATTATGCCTGAACAATACGTCTCCCCACCCTATGGGGTGTAAGTCTGGTCCGTCAGCCGACCAGAATGCATTCGGCCGAAACCGATATAACCGAGGCGCCTCGCAACAGCAACAACCACATAAGTCAAACTCGTCAGGGCGTGTAAAACCACTGACGCCACTTCTAGCTAGAAAGAAACGCAAGTCCTCCCTGAGGTCCGTCTCCCGTTTTTGGTTCATACCTGGTGTGAAACACGCGAGGTAAACGTTACACAAAGCTACGCCACAAAGGCCGTGCTTTGATCATCACCACAAGACTTTGCTTTTCAACAGAAGCCTTGATCATTTGCATCTTAGCATGCCACACAGGCAAACCATCCTATGCAACCGATATCAGTCACACAGAATGAAATCCGATGTCAGACACACAGTCCATTTACAAGTCCGTTCTGGGTCTGAACGAAACCGGAGGCACCTAGTACCCCGCATATCCATCGATCTCCAAGTACGTCTGGACGATCACCAACTGTTTCCATCTTCTTGGGTGTACAGCCCAATCAAGATCATCAGTTATCACCCAAACGACGTGAAGACTTCCGGTCTTCGACCATCGTCTTCATCTTCGACTTATCGTCGTATCAGTTATTCAGAATGGGATAAACCCGGTCTTTCCGAATAACTCACGTATATATTATAAAAGTGTTACACAAACACAACATACGCCTCATTCCAATTCATTAGTCACTAACCGTAAATTAATCAAGAGAATAATTCCCCAAATATTAACCCCGAAGGCCGAAACCAACATCAGATCAATATCCAGAAAACCATTCTGCTTGGCTAACCGACAGTTAGTTTCTAAATTTCACATTCAAATCTAATTAAAGATTTAACTATCGCCTGGAGCAAAACTGGTGATACTCCATTCTCGATCTTTTCAATCTAATTAAAGATTCATTAAAACTCCACTTAGTTTTAATCTGTGACTGGGTTAAAGAATCAGTGTCATCTAAAAACACGGTTCGCGATAAACCCAAAGTCACATTCCATTAATTATCGGGTTAAAGAACGAGTGTTATTTAAAACACTGTTCACGATAAACCCAAAAATCATTCCATTAATTATCGGGTTAAAGAACGAGTGTTATTTAAAACACTGTTCACGATAAACCCAAAAATCAATATCAATTCAATTCCAATTAAATATCATTTAATTGGTACACTTCATTAAATCTAAATAAAAAGATTTAATCTTTTCTCAACTGGGTTCAAGAACAGTGTTAGTGAAGACACCATTCACGACAAACCCAAATCACATTCGATATTCAATACAAGGCTCTGAATAGAAAATACATCGGCTTATATTCAATATCGAATTCTACGACTAACAAATGTCGTATTGGAAATAACGATACAAATATATATCTTTCAAATTTCCATAACAACACCTGTAATATCACGAATTCCAATATCGAAATATTCCGAAGACAATTTCGATTTAAATCCACTCCAATGCAATCATTGGAAATTTTGGTTATTTTCAAAACCCTTTTCGAATTCAATTTATTTATTTAAAAATAAATAGAATTATAATTCTAGTTCAAAACTAGTTCATTTCGATAAAAATCTATTTTTATCTTTTCAAATATGGAGTTTTTCATCCCAAATCTTCACAAATCATTTCTTATGATTTTACATAAATTATTACTATTTTTAATAATTTTATCAAGGCCCGTACAGTCGATTTCCATCAACGGCCATCGAACTGCACTTACAGCGACCTTTTTCAAATTTGATTTGGACATAATTCCAAATCCAACCGTTAGATTTCAAATTTCTAACATTCGTTAGAAAGCTCTTTTCGATACGAACCCAACGGTTCTGGTTTTAGGAGAATCCGACGGTCGGATCTCCCGTAATGTCCGTTTGAAATAAATGGTCGAAATTCGCGAACTGCCGCGGCGCGGCGCGTTCTATTCAGGCCATTATATTATATATATAATATATATAATATATATTTCGTCGATTTCTATTCAAAACGAATTATATAAATAGTTTTAAAATCGTTTCAAAACCTATTTCAACTTCCATTTCAATTCAAAGAAAAATTGAATTCTTCCTTATAAATTCGTTTTAAAATTCATTTCTATTCAATTCAAATTTCAATTCAGTTTGAATTCATATTCAATTCAATTCATTTCGAAATCGTTTTCAATTCAATTCAGTTCGAAATCGCTTTCAATTCAATTCATTTCGAATTCGTTTTCAATTCAATTCATTTCGAAATCGTTTTCAATTCAATTCATTTCGAAATCGTTTTCAATTCAATTCATTTCGAATTCGTTTTCAATTCAATTCATTTTGAATTCGTTTTCAATTCAATTCATTTCGAAATCGTTTTCAATTCAATTCATTTCGAAATCGTTTTCAATTCAATTCATTTCGAAATCGTTTTCAATTCAATTCATTTCGAAATCGTTTTCAATTCAATTCATTTCGAAATCGTTTTCAATTCAATTCATTTTGAATTCGTTTTCAATTCAATTCATTTCGAAATCGATAAAATCGATATAAATATCGTTCTCGTCAAAATGGCGTCAATCTAATCAACACGGCTTCATATATTCCTTTATTTTCAAATATTCTATTTCAAATATTTCTTTTTCAAAACTGGAATGAGGCCCAATCAATTACCATATAAAATTAATTATATGGATTTTCATACAACACATGTATATAATAGCATTGAAAATAATCAACCATCAACCAAAGTGCACTACACTGTATAAGCATCAAATATAGATATTCAACGCTTACAACAGCATGTCAATCAATCGATCGACATATTTAATCAATCAGGATGAGTGAACTTCAAATTTCATCCTAACACCCGTGTGGGGTTTCAAACAATCAAACACATATTTTATTTGTGCAGTTAGGCGATGTGTAAAATTTATCGACCCAATCAACGTCATTCAAATAAGTGTACATAAACAAACCATCTGGTTTGTAAATGAATATTTATTTATTCACATTCACGTTAAAAATTATATTTTTAACGATAACACATTTTATTTTAACATATGAATTTCTATTCAGTTCATTCGTTAAATAAAATGCTATTTTTATTTTTCTAACTTATTTTAGAAAATTTCGGCGGCATAACGGCACGATACTAGAAACGGGACAAGGCCTAGCCTTATCCCCGGTCTAGTGAAGGCCCACGCCATTCACACATCAATCAAATCCATTCGTTATGCAAACCACAAACTTTGGAGTAAGGATCTAACCTAGCCTTACCCCTTCGCCTTATAACGGCGCACGTCTAATCCTAACCAATTTATCGATTCGATTTTTCACACCACAAACCACATTCAAACCAATATCGCAATCAATCACCAAACAGTCAAACAAACAAGTCCATGGTCTGTGGACGATTGTGTCGGGTGCTACTAAGCACCGTCTGCATCCTAGTATATATATATAACTAGAAATATAAATTGAAAGGTGAGAAATTCTCACATTTAGCTATCCAACCATCTCGACTCTTCTTTTGCAGAAGTCTTCATTGTTTTCGCATCTTCGCCAGCTTCGTCGTCCGTAGCTACTACATATATAAAAATCGAATTTTTACTTCGTTATTCAATATATAAAAATCAAATTTTTAGTTCGCTATTCAATATATAAAAATCGAATTTTTAGTTCAAAGTTCAATATATAAAAATCGAATTTTTATATCGAAGTTCAATATATAAAAATCGAATTTTTATTTCAAAGTTCAATATATAAAAATCATATTTTTATTTCAAAGTTCAATATATAAAAATCGAATTTTTATATCGCTATTCAAATGAATAAAAATCTCATTTTTGTCATGATGTTTATATAATAAAAATCACTTCTTTAATATGACAAAAATCATGTTTTCACGTTCGCTTTCAACATATAAAAAAAATATGATTTCTACTTTTGCTTTCAAATCTTTTTCTACTAAAAGATTAATCTTTTTCCTATTTTAAAGTTCAAAATAAAATCAGTTTTTCTCTTTCAAAAATAAATCAGTTTATACTTTAAAAAAATAAATCAGTTTATACTTTAAAAAAAATAAATCAGTTTATACTTTAAAAAAATAAATCAGTTTATACTTTAAAAAAATAAATCAGTTTATACTTTAAAAAAATAAATCAGTTTATACTTTAAAAAAATAAATCAGTTTATACTTTTTTAAAAATAAGTTTTAAATCAAAATAACATTCAGTTTTTAAATACTTTAAAAATCATTTTTCAAATTCAGTTTTTTTTATAAAATCAGTTTTTATTCCTTTTTATAAAATCAGTTTTTAAATTTTAATAAAATCAGTTTTCAAAACTTAATAAAAACAGTTTTTAAATCTTAATAAAAACAGTTTTTAAATCTTAATAAAAACAGAAATCAGTTCTTTTTTTTTTTTTTTTTTTATATATATAAACAAAATCAAGATCTTACTGTAATTAGAGGAGGGGGTGGGCTGCGTCCTCAGGTGGTGGCGGCGGACCCATGCTGGTCGGAGGCGAGAGGGCATCTGATCGGAGGGGGGCCATCGGCTTCGTCGAGGGGATTCGTGGTTCCTGCGAGGCGGAGGAGAGAGAGGGAGGCAGAGGGGGGAAGGGCGGAGCCTCGCAAGTGGTGGCGGCGGTGGGCGCTGGGCGCGGTGGTGGCTGGAGCGACGGGGGGGGTTATCGCGATTTTTGTTTTCTTTTTCTTTTTTGTTTTTTTTTCCTTCTGAGATAAACGAACGGGGGGGGGGGCCTAGGTTTTAAGGGAAGGGATATTATATTTTTTTTTTTTTTTTTTTTTTATTTATTATTTATTTATTAAAGAGTTGACTTTCACATATGACCACTAAACGAGGTCCACCGCCTGCCGCCCATAGCGTTTTACCCCCATTCCGAACACAATGGGATATGTATCGCAGGCCAATTCGATCGTCTCGATATGTTTCCTTTGAATTTACATTTAAATCACTATATTATTTTAAACGCACATTTCTAATTACCGGGGTCACATACTAACTAAAAAATTCCAAAAAAAATATTTTCTAGCTTCGTATTGACGATACGGTCCTAACAAAACTAGTTTCGTCGAATTCAGAGACCGTTAGAAAAATGGCCAATTTCAAGTCGATTAAAATCAACTGAAACTGGTCAAACGCGTTTTCTTTTGCCACGCTCACATATTGATTCGAAAAATTATGAAATTTGAAACCTAGCAATAACTTCACATCCCGGACCCAACAAAACTGGTTTCGTCGAAATCCGAGGTCGTTTGCAAAATGTCCATTTTTAAGGGCCTGAATTCCATAGCGACTATTCAGAATTTTCAACTGGACATATCTTTTGATTCCCGATATGAAATCTTAATTTTTCGGATTCGTTGGAAAGATATTCACTATTAGATTCCATTATTTTTGGTTTCACTAAAATCCGGATTATTTTGCACCCGGTACATTCAATTGAAGTTTGAAATCGAATTATCGAACTACCGCGCCATTTTCAATTCTATTTATAATTATATATAATTATTTATATTCTAACGGCGACGCGTATAATATATACGTTCGAATTCTATTCAAAATAAGTTTCTCGTCGATATTATTTAAAATAATTCATTTTAAATAATCAAAATTCGCTAAAATTGCCAAAATAAAAATTTTAAACTGGCCCAGATTTTCCGGGTTGTTACATTATATATGGTTTAATGTTTAAAACAAATTTTATTATACTGTTCGAAAAGGAAATACCATTAACTACTAATCTAGGATTTTGAAAGTGAAAAGAATATTTACTTAGGGAATCATTATATAAATTTTTAATTAGATAAGTGAAATATTTAAATTTAAAATCATTAGCTGTTCAAAAAGCAGAAAGGTTAGAAAATAAGATTTTTGGTATGAAACCTTGTTAAAGATATTCAGTAGCTAATTTATAAAGTTCGGATTTTTCCTAGGCATGGAGAAATCGAATGGAATCATCTATATGGAGTTCGAAGACATGGAAATCGATAGAAAAGAAATTGAAATTGGTACAAGCGAAAAATAGAAAAAAATCTAGTGCGTAAATCTCACTCACTTGTTATTTAGAATTATTTTTATTCGGTAAAAATAATTGTAGTTGCTTGTTTGAATGCTTTCTGGTTGATTTAAATATATTAGTTATGTAGGGTTGACTATTATATATATTGGATTGATGATTGGATTGTTCCCGCAGTCTCATTAGCGGATGCCCGCAGTTTCATAGCGGATGATTTTCCTATGCGCCCCACAAATATATTAGCGGATGACCTTCATACCGCGATATCCTGGCTCGAAGCAGGATGGTATTATTTATGTGCTAACGTCTGTGGATGCAGGAAAACAGGTTGGAGGGATCTAATTAGATCCCTCAAAAATATATTATCTGTTTGTTTATTTGTTTACATATATACCGTCATATATGATGTGTTATAAAACTTGAAATAAGTAATTGGTTGTTGGTGTTTAAATATCACTGGGCCTCAGTGGTAATTTATAAAAATATCGTGTAAAGGGATATTTGAGATTTAAAAGGGAAATTCTATTTTTCTAAAAAAGAATTGGAATTTTTAAATAGATTTGAAATATAAACTTGTTTTGAAAAATAAAACAAGTAGTTCATTTATAAACGATGTTTATAAATAAAGTAAATTGAATTATCATTGGATAATTCGGGAAATGTAAATACAAATATGAAATTTAAAGAGGGAGGTTTAATTTTCCAAAGTAGGGATTTAATTTCCAATAGATCTGAAATCGAGACTTGTTTAAATATAGAAACAGGTAATATAAAAAGGTATTTAAAAATAGAAATGGGAAAATTATTATCATTGGATAATTTGAATATTTAAATTCAAATATGAATTAAAAAAATAGAATTCAAATAGAATTGAATATGGTATTTGAATAAATAGAATTCAAATAGAATTGAATATGGAATTTGAATATAGAATTCAAATAGAATTGAAATGGGATTTGAATATAGAACTCAAATAGAATTGAAAATGGAATTCGAATATGGGAAATTCAAATAGAATTGAATTGGAATTTGAATATAGAAGTCGATAAGGAAACGAGCTTAAAAATAAAATTAGATTTGGTTCATGAGTAGATTAAAATATATTTGAACATGTCATGTTCAAAGTCAAATTGGCAAAAGAGTTAGTTAGCAAACTGATTAATGAATTAAGTTAAAATGATTGAATCAAGTTGACTTTGATTAAGTAAATTTAACTTGTGACTTCATATTCGAATCGAATATGAAACCTGAGTTGGAAAATGGATTTAAATTAGTTTATGAGTAAGTTGAAATATATTTGAAACATGTTATATTCAAATATACAAGTGAAATAGACGAAGAGTTAATTAACGAATTAATTAATGAGTTGAGTAAAAACGAGTGTATTAAGTTGAAATGAATTAGAAATGTATGGATATACATGAGATAGGTATGGAATGAAGTTAATGAAGATATATATTAGAATGCCCGACAAAAAGGTATGTATTTAATTCGTATATGAGATTTATGCGCTGTATCGGCAAGCCGCTTGGCTATTTCTTTTTCTTTTTGAATGGAGAGGCCTGTGTGGCGGTTTAGGGAATTTTCCCGATGCTCTTTGTACAAAGGAGGTTATGGCGAATTTTTCCGAAAATTTAAGGAGTTAGAATATTTTTAAGAAGATTTGATAAACTAGAAATCGATATATTAATATATATATAGAATTCAATAATGAAACGAACTTAAAGTATAATATTATAAACGAAAAGGAATTTTGTAAATAAAATCCTGGGAGATATATGTTTAAAGTGAATGATGGTTTAAAAGCAAATGATTTGCAAATATAAAATAATCGTGTTGATAAGAAGTAATTTAAATGGAGTTAAAGAAATAGAGTTAAGCAGAATTAGAAACTGACTGGAAATTAGTTGAGTTGAACGACTTTTTGGGTATCGATCTGATGTTGGTTTCGGCCTTCAGGGTTTATACTTAGGAAGTTGTTCTCTTACTAGTTTATAGTTAGAGTCTGATAGATGTGGAAGAATAGTGATATGTAAATATGCAATGGGAATGTTTTCCAGAGTTAATAACATATATTTTCTTAATATAGAAAATAAGAAAATATGAATATATATATATATATATATATATGTTTGATGATGTGATCGATAATTCCATTTGGAAATGAGATCGTTGTGTGTACACAGACATTTTTCATTTGATAGTTAAATCACCGACTATCAAAGTTTTGACCATTTTAACGTTGTTAATATTGAGAGACCGGATGGATTCTTATCAAAAGAACCACTCCGTATTGGCATAAGCGTTGCGAATCATATATGCCAAAGAAAATTGAAGACGGAGTAAAGTGCAAGGGCTGTTGTATAAGTCCTAGGTAGAATTTGCCTAGGATGGATGTACTGAATAGTGCCTTCGGTTTCGTTCAGTCAAAGAACGAACGTATATGGACGAGTGTCTGACAGGGTATTTCCAATGATCGAATATGTTGGTCTGTATAAATATATATAGTGGCAACGGATTTATTCCCTTAGCATAACATCCAGAATAGTTGTGCAAATCAACTAATGATTAACGGATCTGACAATGTGGCATTCAAAGTGATCATGTTATCAATGAATGGAAAGAAATCGTAGCCTCTGGCCTCAACAACCGGGAAATGACAAAAATTTGGCAGGCAGCATGGCTATGTAGTTAGCTCCCATTAGGGTGTATCATCGCCAATCTAGAGAATATTCATTTGCTTCTTTAATCTATCAATGTTGTCCCTTATCAGGAAACGGTTGCTGGTCCTAACCGTTGGTGATATACATTCGATACACTCAAGCGAAATGAGTGGTCGGTCATGTGTGGCTGAGTTGCTAGATGTTCTTGTTGAACTCAGTGTATTCTCCTCTAGAGATACACTAGTGGCAGGTGGTTCCATACCTTGTCATAGTTGGAAATCAAATCCCCAATAAGTGCTCGTGGTTTTGATTGTATATTATATATGTGGAACGTGAGATGCAAACGTTCCACTAAGATTCTGTTTATTTGATTTAGACTCTATTACAATATCAAAGAGTTTTGATATAAAGATCATTTTGGATTCTCATAAGATAAAACCCATTCCATGTTATACGGCGTGGTCTTATGAGTTATCGTTTATTTTCTCAAGCTGTTTTAAAATTGTTTACTCATACCAGTCCCATGACTGACCCGGAGTTTATTTTATTTTGTTTTCCCTAAACTCTTGGGTGCCCAATTTTGTACGGGCAGTCAAGTAGTTCAGGTATTCTTAGATATTTGGAGGAGCTTGGGGAAAGAGGCTTCAACGTTAGTTATCTAGTGTTATTTCCGATGTATTGTAAGTGTTGTACTCTGATGATAATGTTATGTATATACAGTCAAATTTTGTATTTCAAAAGCTGTTATATATTATAATATATTCCACTGCGATGTGAGATTTTGTGTTGTGTTTCCGTTCTTCTTCTTCAATTCTAAGTTTCTTTCTTTCTATTTCTCATCCTCTAACTTCTTTCAATAATGATTCGTATTTCTGTGCAATTTGGGTTGGACATGCATTGTATTTAGTCAACTCAAATAGTACGGATTTGCGGGACGTTACAACTTCACTGTTATCGAGGAATGGTATTAGTTTGTAACGGACAGAAATGTCGAGAGTAGTTATAAATGGGAATACAGCAGCGTATTGCATTAGTTATAAAGAGGAATATAGCAGCATATTGCAGAGTTACAAAAGGGGAATATAGCAGCGTATTGCATTAGTTATAAACGAAATATGGCAGCGTATTGCAGTAGTTATAAAGGGAAATATAGCAGCGTATTGCATTAGTTATAAAGGGAAATAAAGAAGAGCTTATAAAAATATGGGAAACTAGAAGGTTAGTATTAAATAAAAGGGCCAGTGTTTGTGTGATGTTTGGTTGTACAATTGAATGGATGTTTGTTTTTACTTCGATGATTAAATGACTGACTATCGAAGTGTTTTGACCATCGTTGTCAATACGGAGAGACCGGTTGGATTTATTAGCCGAAAACCACTCCGTATTGGCATAAGCGCTGCGGATTAGATTATGCTGAAGATAATTGAAGACGGAGTGTTAACTCTCTTTTTTGGCTAGAGTCTCAACAAGCCAGACCAAAGCCCAAACGCTCAAACGCACATAAGCCGTGCTTCAAGAAGCCCAGCAGAAACACAGTCCAAAGCAGTCACATGTCAGCCCAAGTCCAGTCTAGTTAGAGTAAATGCTTACTCCGGAAGAATCGCTCTCCTAGTCGACCGAGTATCTCGCTCCCAAGCAGAGCGCCTCGACCGATTATCTCGGGCCAGCGTGGAAATAATCTACAGAGCTAGTCTTCTAAATATCCCGAATTTCAAGGCAGCAAAGGCGGTAAAACCATACGCGGACAAAACTCTATTTTTGATAAACCTCTCTGTGGATGCCACGTAAGCCACAACTTCCGAGGATACTATTTATGAACATTGGAATCAGTCTTCCAACCACTTCTCAGGCCAACAGACGGATTCCACATGTCCAGGCTTTCCCGGAATGGCCGGACCATATCGTAGCAGCCCAACACCTATAAATACCTCTAAGATTAAAGAGGAAAAAGACTTTTTTACACAATCCTGACTCTGAAACTCCTCTCTTAGTCCCTCTCATGAAGAAGAAAGGAAAATAGTTACCTTCTTTCTCTTCTTCAAATAAAAAAAGCATTGTACTTGTAATTACAAAAGAGAAACAATATATAAAGTGGACGTAGGCATTGTCTTTGCCGAACTACTATAAAAATTCTGTGTGTGCGCTCCCCGTTCTTTTTACTTTAATTGTACTTTTTTCTTTATTCGTATGTTGATCGCACGATTGGGGGTTGATTGTCACTAGTGACCAACTTTTGATGTCAACACTTTGGCACGCCAGGTAGGGGAAGCGCACCGACATCGCCATCGATCCCCTGTTCGTCTCAGGTCATGGTGAACAAACGAAAGAAAGATGTAATGTCCTCTCATCCCGCAAATGCGATGCAGCCGATACAGATGCTGCAGATGTAAGCCACGAAGTCTCCTCTCACGACGAAGTCTCCTCTCACGAAGTCTCCTCTCACGACGATATGTCACGACGATATGTCTCGATTCCTAACCTGGGACGTAGGCATTCTCACGACTCCTCGGAGATGAGAGCTAGCTTGCAAGCATCTTCCGATGCTTCACTCGGGGAAACTCTTCGCAACAAGACATAGACTATGTCAATCGCAGCCTCTTCACTAGAGAAATCAGAAATTCTCGAAACCTTCCAGACTTCAAGTTCCCAGCTATCGAGCCATACAACGGTCGCATCGATCCGACCATTCACCTCATGCGATACATGCAACATATGGAAGTACTTGGTGCATCGACCAGCTTCGTGGCTAAGTGTTTTCCCCTCTTTCTCACAGATATAGCCGGCATGTGGTTTCGACAGCTAACAACGGAGTCGATCAGCAGCTGGAATACTCTGGTCACCCGCTTCATCGAGAAATTCCAAGTACATATCTATCGATCGAAAAGTGTCATGTTCTTATCTACCATCAAGCAGCGATCCGGAGAGATGCTCAGATCCTTCCTTGAAAGATTCAACGCAGCCGTGGCATCTGTCGATCGGCCTGAGCCATTGGTGGTACTCATGGCCGCCATCGCGGGAGTCCAGAAGAGATCGGAATTCTCAAACTCCTTAACCAGAGATCCTCCCAAAGATATAGACGACTTTTACTCCAAGGCCGAGAGATTCCTCCGACAAGAGGATGCCAGCCTTGAAATGCAGAGCCTCGAGGTTTTATTTGCCAAACAACAAGGTCCGTTCAATGGCAACAGCTAGAATAAAGGAAGAGGAAAGACCCTAGAAAAAAGTGAGCGCAATGTGCGACCTCGAAATGAAAACATATATGATCGATACACCGAGCTCAATTCTGCTTTACTCAACATCTATATCGATATACGCGAGTCCTTGCCCACTCCTAGACCACCTCGACGAGAACCGACCCAGATGGAACTTGATTCTGGCAAGCATTGTATATTCCACAACGTAGCTGGACATAATACAAATGAATGCCGAAATCTGCGCGATCTCATCGAAGGACGACTCAGAAAAGGAGAGCTCCCCGAATATGTCAAAGATCGCACCCCGGCCATGCCGCTGCGACCTTCTGCCCAAGCTCCTTAGGCTGGCCCGTGAGCTCCTAGAAACGGAAAGGACCCTGAGACTAGCACTCGCGGCATTATCATTAATTAGATTGTTTTTATCTTTTTTCTTCATGCATTTCTTTTAAGTAATAAGGAAACCTTGATGTACACTTGTATGGGGTAGGGTTTAGCTCCTAAGCATGCTCTGGAATCAACGGTTATCTCTTTAGAATTTCTTTATAATAGTTCCTCGATAGCTATGAACTTTCTTTTGCAAACATGGGTCATGTTTAAAAATATCTAAGCCGAGCATGAATAACGCTTGCCCCCGATTTATGTGGTCAGCGCGAAAGCCCGCCACCCTTTTCCTAAACGATTGTTCTTTCTTTTCTTTTTACACCGCGAGCATTCATAGCTCACTGGACAAACTAACTCAATATAGATCGAGCATAAAAAACACTTGCCCTAAGCCGAGTATGATTAATACTTGCCACCTCACTAAGCCGAACCTGGATTAGCGTTCACCACTATGCCAAACCTGAATTAGCATTCGCCACTCAGCCGAGCATGGTTTACGTAATAACCCGAATTCCGACACACAGAATTTTTCAAATTCTATCCATCGGAACCCGAGTTGGGTGCTCTGGTATCATACAGAAAAAGACAGAGATAAAGAAGCATGTCAGAATTTGTAAAGCATCTCACAGCGGAAGGAAATAAAGTATAATATTCAAATATTGCTTTACCTTATTGACAATACTGTTAAACCAGTATCCAAAGCTATACCATCTCTTTCATGCACCTAACCTGGAAGTATGTAATGAGGAGGGGGTCAGAACATAAGTTCTGTGTGAGTGGACTTAGAATAAACTTTTGTATAATCCTACATATACCGTTCATTTACATTTTCTTGGTTATTAGGTTGTTAAAAGTTAGCTCTTTAAGCTATACTCATATCCCATTAGTAGGTTAACCTAATACAACGTATATGTAGATACCCCCAACTCATCTAATCCTTTCCATGTATATATACAGTCCCTTGCCGTGCATCGTACGGGCTTTATCATGTAAATTTATACTACTTTAGTGTAGAGCCACCATTCTCGAAACTGTTAGGACTGCCACTCTCGATCTTGCTAGATTCCGTGTATCATCTAGATCTAATCTAGGGTATACAATCGAGCGCTTCCTAAATTCAACCAGCGTTTTTGCTACCTATTGAACGCTTCTCTGATTCAGGGTTTATGCGACCTAGGTCCAACTGGGGATTATGCTACCTATCGAACGATGCCCCTTAGTCTAGGACGCACTACCCAGAGCGATATTTGTTCCTAGACTTTCTCCACGTACGTGTCGTGAATCGCTATCGATGTCTAGTTGCACATGTCCTCTATATGTGCGGCCCGAGTCCCGTGGCAGGGAAAATCAAGAAACACTGGACTCGGTCGGGAACTTTAAGTTATCTGCCAATGCAGATGCTAAGGTCTGTTTTTCCAGTGGCTATGGTCCCACTTGACCCCTTCCTCAACTAATGAAAGGCACCCTTGAAAAAATGAGAACTATGCGCAGGTCCCCTACCCAAAACCTATGGCCATCCGCACCCATAACTAGATAGCAAGTATATGGTCTTTTGGAGTTCTCCGCCTTTCCGCTTTACGTATCTCGACTAACTCAAGATGGTAGGTAGACGATGGGTTACTATCACAGGGCTACTGGTCTCTCCGAATCACGCTGGTCCATCCTAGTCTTTAGGTTGCCTTATATTGCAACCAAGGCATGCCCTTGGTTCTTCTAACGCAGACCTTAACCTCTGTGAGCCCAAGAGGACCATCCGCAGCCTCACCGAGGGATACCAAGAGTACCCTCACATCCCCTCGAAGCCGCGTGCTTCGTAACCTAGTTCGTTGGAGCCTTCTTTAAGACCAGATGGACGTTCGCTCCTTCTAGTGTTCAACTAAGGTATACTACTTAGTTCCCTTAACTAAGGTTTACTGCTCAATTTCCTGAATCGTCGTTTTCTTAACTAAGGTTTACTACTTAGTCCTTTTAACTAAGGTTTACTACTTAGTTCTCTCAATCATTCATTTTTCTTAACTAAGGTTTACAACTTAGTCCACTTAACTAAGTTTTACTACTTATTTCTCTTTCTCGTTATCCACTTAGTTACCTTAACTAAGGTTTATTACTTGATTCTCTTAACCAAGGTTTGATACTTAGTTTATGTTACTTAGTTCTCTTTAACTAAGGTTTGTTACTGAGTTCCTTTTTAACTAAGTTATACTTACTTAGTTATCTTTATCGTTGCTTACTTAGTTCTCTAACTAAGGTTCAATACTTGGTTAACTTCATCTTTATTTACTTAGTTCTTTAACTAAGGTTTAACACTTGGTTAACTTCATCTTTATCAGACGATAGCGTACTGGTGTTTTCCCACATTTTCAGCTTAGATTAACTTATTTCATAGTATAAGTCATCCCACCCTTCAAGTCTTGTATTACATCTTAAGTCATAATCTTCCCTTGTCCCTAGGACAAGTTTTACATATTATTTAATTTTACATTACCGTAATTCAAGTTTAGAATAGGTAGTTATCATTCCCCCATTACTGTGTCATTAATTTTAGATTTGACTCAACCCTTCCTTTTAATTAACCTGTTACTTAAACTTTACTCAATTCAATTAATTCATAATGTCGTTGCGGGTCCCCTTTGGTTAAGCATATCTAAACTTTTGTTTCACATGTCCCCTGTTTTCCCTTTATTATGGTTTCCATGTTTTACACATGTCTTACTACGGTTAAGTCTACCTTAGTCATGTTTTACTTCACGTATCTTACTACAGTTAAGTCCACATTTACATGTTTTACATGTCACCAACTTAACCCTCTAACCATACCCATGTCACCCACATGTCTTATTATGGTTAGTATTCCTTAATTCATTCATTATGACGAACGGTGCATGACCTCCCACATCAGACCGAACACTTTGTGGCTGCTGGATTTGCCAGGCGGTTCCGGGCAGTCTTACACCATAAAGCGGGTCTAACCTCGGGTCACCAACCATTACGCCTATAATTCATGCCTTTGAGCTCTCACATTAGACGTCCAATTGTGGTAGCTGGATTTGCCGGGAGGTTCCGGGCAGTCTTACACCACAATTGCGCCTAACCTCGTATCAAAGGTTCATTAACATCATATTTCAACCAAACCCCAATTTTCATGTTATGCGTTCCTAATTCAACTTAATTACAATTCATCTTCATGCCTATCTCTAGCTTGTCATTAACTTTGTCAATTTCATAATAGTTGGCCCGATTTCTTATTATCCAAATTATCCAATTTTAGCCAAATTCACAAATGAAATGTTACTCACCTAAACATGTCAGTTTCTAATGTAAATTATCTCAATTTATGCTTATGCTTATAATCTCATTAATAGGTTACGCCTATTACTCCAATTCAACTTATAGTTAAACCCCCAATCCCATAATATTAGATTTGAAATAAATCACCTTTTTCCAATTCTATCCACATTCAATAATTCCGTAGAATTCTCATAATTTTATGTTAACATCATAAAGTCAGAATTCGTGGTTATGCACTATTTACATTCCCAAATCACACCCAAATATCCATTATGGATTATACTCCAAAATTCCCAATTATTCCAATATTTGCAATAACAATTGCTTTGCCACAATCCCCAAATTTCGTATTATAATTCAGGATTTCATAAAACATATTATGCCCCAATATTTTCATATTTCAACCATACGTATGTATAATAAAATTTCGTCTAGGTTCAAGATAACCTAAATCCAAATAAAAAAAGGAAAGAGAATAAAAGAGCGATTATTATAACATGAATCTTGCATTGAATTAATAACTGGGGAAATGATGAACGATCATAATACCATTATACAAAATTTTATTATAATCCCACTCACCTTGAATGGATCGGAGAAATAAATGATTCGCTGTTGATGTAGAAACATTGATCTAATCTTTCTTATTTGATTGTTGGTGAAGAGCATGAATTGTCAATGTAGAACTTTGCTACTTGATTTGATTTAACTCCAAAGTTGATGAAGAATTTGCAATGTAATTTAGAGTTTTGAGGCGACGACCATGTTTGGTTGAAGTTTGGCGGCATGGAGGTGTCATAGAGGGTTTATTATGAATTAGGTTAGGACTTGCCATGAATTTATAAGCGTAGAGAGCGTTTTAGAGCCCTTAGATTGACCTAGAAGCCATCAGATTCGCACAGCACATCAAAACCGTCACATGAAGCTTCTGGACCAAAAATTTCGCTCTAGGTCGAACTCCTCAAGGGGTAGGTCGATACCTTGGTCGACCTGGTCATTTTTTTCCCCTGTTCTGAGCTGGCTGATTTTCTTAATTTTGCTGAATCTTCCAGAGGCCATAACTCTTTAATCCGGAGTCCGATTTTCGAAAACTTGGACTCTATTTCATGTAGAATTCCGAGACGAACGCAATGGTGATGTCCATTTTACTTAATTCCTTATATTTAAATTAAGTATCCTTATTTTATTGTCTTTTCCATTACGTATACGGTTATTGAATTAGTCTTTCCTTCTTTTTCATGTATTAATTAATTTTCATTGTACATCACCATTTTTAATCCTAGCTATGCTTATATATACATTTTTAATTATATTAAAAATGCGGGGTGTTACATTCTCCCACCCTTAAAGAATTTCATCCCTGAAATTCGATAAGAGTAAAATAGATAATCCCTCGCAACATCCAATTAGTGTTCATCCAATTGTTGCAACATTGTGCACATAAGCAAAGTGAGATACATCACAGTAAAGTATGTATGCCTAATTTGGATCCACCTATATGTACGCAAACTTTAAAAACTCTTTTAAAACATGATGCTCACATCCTAAATATACTTGCAGTTCTATATGAATGCAACATTTTTGAAAAATCAAAACATTTTTCACCCAAATTTTCCCATACTCTTACAAAATAAGAGCATAGTTCATCCAATTGTCGCATCCAAAACCCTATCATCCATCATTAAATTCGAAATTTAGAAAAATCTAATTTTCCAAATTCGATTTCTTATGTTATGAAAAGGTATAAAATGAAAAATTCACATCCTCCGTTTTTCTTTTCTAATTGTACCTGGATTTTTACATAACTATTCTATAATGATTTCCTATTTTCCTATCCAAGCACAACCGCATAAGAAAGCTTTCTTTTCTATTTCATCTTATCTTGGACTAATTTCATATTTATTCATCTTTTTCTTAAGATTTTCATTTTCTTTTCCCATCACGTTGCTTTATTGAATTTATTGTTTCTTGTTAGTTAGGATATTCTCTATCTTAGCTTATTTGACTTAATCCAATTAATTAAGTTTATTATTTCAAATAAGCTTTTTCTGTTTTCAACTCAAACAGCATCCGACACAGCTACAACTTGGGCCAACAATCCTAGGACTATGTCACGGGTCCACTTAACAGGATCTATACAATGGTTTGCCCTTCACTACCTAGTAGTCACTACTAGTCCATTCTGTGTATTACTAGCCTATATTTCTCTTTCTCAAGGAACCAACCTAGGTTTCTTAATGCTTATGCATTCTACAGGAAACTTTATCTCATTCTTACTAGTCCTTAATCCTTAACTACTCCATTTTTAAAACATGGTTTGGCCTTCTTTCTCTTTTTATTACATTCTTCTTCCAAAATTAAAAGTGGTAAAACTTTTTATTCTTTTCTCAAAAAACTTGCTTTTGCAAAACCAAAAAAAACATTTCACAAAATAAAATGCAAAACATTTTCACGAAACTGGAGTAAACAAGGACAACCAATGGGTTACACTGTTCCTAATGTTAACTTTAGCTGCTAAGGTGCAAATATCTACTCTATTCTTACACTCTACCGCTTATTTTGTTCACCCAACAAAGCAATAATCAAAATTTATTGTCAATTGAATAGAGATTTTCAAAACTTCTTTTCATAAATGAAAACTAGCGAGCTATTTATGCTCCATAGTATGCACCTTTTTATGAGAGAATTCTTTTTAAAACAAGAAATCATTGTTTTACATAATATATCCCATTTTACTTTTAAAACCCAACATGCGCTAAATAATTTCTCAAACATCAAAAACACTTTTAAGATTAAAACTTGGAAAAAACACCACAAACTCTTTTACAATTTCAAGTTCTTAAAAGCTTATCATTGGGTTAGACTCAAAGCAGGTCTTTAACTTGACTAGGCTTTCCTAGGCACTTATGCAAATTCAATTCTCTCGACTATATATATATATTCCTAATCCATTTTTTTCCATTTTTCAACCTTTCCTAGTTTCTAAGGTTACACTTCTAAACCCACTACTCTGAAATACTAACATTTCAGTTTCCATCCTATGCGATATTTTCTTTCTCCAATGCCAAGTCATATTGTACACTTTCCCAACCACCTAATGGTTTCCAAATTCCTATGTTCATTCCTTGAGTGTACAAACTAGATATCCCAACTCTTTCCATGTCTAGTGGGCTACTATATGGATCTAGGTTTACATATATAATATATTTATCTTTTTGAAAATATAAATACGTTCACTCATTATCTCCCTAAGATGACTAAACCGAAGCTCTGATACCAGATGTAACAACCTGAATTCCGAAAGACCGAATTTTTCAAATTTTATCCATCGGAACCCGAGTTGGGTGCTCTGGTATCCTGCAGAAAAAGACAGAGATAAAGAAGTAGGTCACAATTTGTAAAGCATCTCAAAGCGGAAGGAAATAAAGTATAATATTCAAATATTGCTTTAACTTATTAACAATACTGCTAAACCAGTATCCAAAGCTATACCATCTATGTCATGAACCTAACCTAGAAGTATGTAATGAGGAGGGGGTCAGAACATAAGTTCTATGTGAGTGGACTCATAATAAACTTCTGTATAATCCTACATATACCGTTCATTTACATTTTCTTGGTTATTAGGTTGTTAACAATGTTAGCTCTTTAAGCTATACTCATATCCCATTAGTTGGTTAACCTAATACAACGTATATGTAGATACCCCCAACTCGTCTAATCCTTTCCATGTATATATACAGTCCCTTGCCGTGCATCGTACGGGCTTTATCATGTAAATTTATACTACTTTAGTGTAGTGCCACCATTCTCGAAATTGTTAGGACTGCCACTCTCGATCTTGCTAGATTCCGTGTACCATCTAGATCTAATCTAGGGTATACTATCGAGCTCTTCCTAGATTCAACCAGCGTTTTTGCTACATATTGAACGCTTCTCGGATTTAGGGTTTACGCGACCTAGGTCCAACTAGGGATTATGCTACCTATCGAACGATGCCCCTTAGTCTAGGACGCACTACCCAAAGCGATATACGTTCCTAGACTTTCCCTACGTACGTGTCGTGAATCGCTATCGATGTTTAGTTGCACATGCCCTCTATATGTGCGGCCCGAGTCCCGTGGCAGAGCAAATCAAGAAACACGGGACTCGGTCAGGAGCTTTAAGTTATATGCCGATGTAGATGCTAAGGTCTATTTTTCCAATGGCTATGGTCCCACTTGACCCCTCCCTCAACTAATGAAAGGCACCCTTGAAAAAATGAGAACTATACGCAGTCCCCTACCCACTAACCTATGGCCATCCGCACCCATAACTAGATAGCAAGTATATGGTCTTTTGGAGTTCTCCGCCTTTCCGCTTTACGTATCTCGACTGACTCAAGATGGTAGGTAGACGACGAGTTGCTATCACAGGGCTACTGGTCTCGCCGAATCACGCTGGTCCATCCTAGTCTTTAGGTTGCCTTATATTGCAACCAAGGCATGTCGTTGGTTCTTCTAACGCAGACCTTAACCTCTGTGAGCCTAGGAGGATCATCTGCAGCCTCACAGAGGGATACCAAGAGTACACTCACATCCCCTCGAAGCCGCGTGCTTCGTAACCCAGTTCGTTGGAGCCTTCTTTAAGATCAGATGGACGTTCGCTCCTTCTAGTGTTCATCTAAGGTTTAATACGTAGTTCCCTTAACTAAGGTTTACTGCTCAGTTTCCTGAATCGTCGTTTTCTTAACTAAGGTTTACTACATAGTCCTTTTAACTAAGGTTTACTACTTAGTTCTATCAATCGTTCGTTTTTCTTAACTAAGGTTTACAACTTAGTCCACTTAACTAAGTTTTACTACTTATTTCTCTTTCTCGTTATCCACTTAGTTATCTTAACTAAGGTTTATTACTTGATTCTCTTAACCAAGGTTTGATACTTAGTTTATGTTACTTAGTTCTCTTTAACTAAGGTTTGTTACTGAGTTCTTTTTAACTAAGTTTTACTTACTTAGTTATCTTTATCGTTGCTTACTTAGTTCTCTAACTAAGGTTCAATACTTGGTTAACTTCACCTTTATTTACTTAGTTCTTTAACTAAGGTTTAACACTTGGTTAACTTCATCTTTATCAGACGATAGCGTATTGGTGTTTTTCCACATTTTCAGCTTAGATTAACTTATTTCATAGTATAAGTCATCCCACCCTTCAAGTCTTGTATTACATCTTAAGTCATAATCTTCCCTTGTCCCTAGGACAAGTTTTACATATTATTTAATTTTACATTACCACAATTCTAGTTTAGAATAGGTAGTTATCATTCCCCCATTATTGTGTCATTAATTTTAGATTTGACTCAACCCTTCCTTTTAATTAACCCGCTACTTAAACTTTACTCAATTCAATTAATTCATAATGTCGTTGCGGGTCCCATTTGGTTAAGCATATCTAAACTTTTGTTTCACATGTCCCTTGCTTTCCCTTTATTATGGTTTCCATGTTTTACACATGTCTTACAACGGTTAAGTCTACCTTAGACATGTTTTACTTCACGTATCTTACTACAGTTAAGTCCACATTTACATGTTTTACATGTCACCCACTTAACCCTCTAACCATACCCATGTCACCCACATGTCTTATTATGGTTATTATTCCTTAATTCATTCATTACGACGAACGGTGCATGACCTCCCACATCAGACCGAACACTTCGTGGCTGCTGGATTGGCCGGGCGGTTCCGGGCTGTCTTACACCACAAAGCGGGTCTAACCTCGTGTCACCAACCGTTACGCCTACAATTCATGCCTTTGACCTCTCAAATTAGACGTCCAATTGTGGTAGCTGGATTTGCCGGGCGGTTCCAGACAGTCTTAAACCACAATTGCGCCTAACCTTGTGTCAAAGGTTCATTAACATCGTATTCCACCCAAACCCCAATTTTCATGTTATGCGTTCCTAATTCAACTTAATTACAATTCATCTTCATGCCTATCTCTAGCTTGTCATTAACTATGTCAATTTAATAATGGTTGGCCCAATTTCATATTACCCAAATTATCCAGTTTTAGCCAAATTCACAAATGAAATGTTACTCACCTAAACATGTCAATTTCTAATGTAAATTATCTCAATTTATGCTTATAATCTCATTAATAGGTTATGCCTATTATTCCAATTCAACTTAGAGTTAAACCCCCAATCCCATAATATTAAATTTGAAATAAATCACCTTTTTCCAATTCTATCCACATTCAATAATTCCGTAGAATTCTCATAATTTCATGTTAACATCATAAAATCAGAATTCATGGTTTTGCACTATTTACATTCCCAAATCTTACCCAAATATCCATTATGTATTATACTCCAAAATTCCCCATTATTCCAATATTTGCAATAACAATTGCTATGCCACAATCCCCAAATTTCATATTATAATTCAGGATTGCATAAAATAGATTATGCCCCAATATTTTCATATTTCAACCATACATATGTATAATAAGATTTCGTCTAGGTTCGAGATAACCTAGATCCAAATAAAAAAAGGAAAGAGAATAAAAGAGCGATTATTATAACATGAATCTTGCAATGAATTAATAACTGGGGAAATGATGAACGATCATAATACCATTATACAAAATTTTATTGTAATCCCACTCACCTTGAATGGATCAGAGAAATAAATGGTTCGTTGTTGATATAGAAACATTGATCTAATCTTTCTTATTTGATTGTTGGTGAAGAGCATGAATTGTTGATGTAGAACTTTGCTATTTGATTTGATTTAACTCCAAAGTTGATGAAGAATTTGCAATATAATTTAGAGTTTTGAGGTGGCAGCCGTGTTTGGTTGAAGTTTGGCGGCATAGAGGTGTCATAGAGGATTTGTTACGAATTAGGTTAGGTCTTGCTATGAATTTATAGGCGTAGAGACCGTTTTAGAGCCATTAGATTGACATAGAAGCCATCAGATTCGCACAGCGCATCAAAAAACTTCACAAGAAGCTTCTGGACCAAAAATTTCGCTCCAGGTCGACATAGGTCGACCTCCTCAAGGGGTAGGTCGACACCTTGGTTGACCTCCCCCTTGGGAGGTTGACCTCTTGGTCGACCTGGTCAAATTTTTTTTCCTGTTCTGAGCTGATTGATTTTCTGAATTTTGCTGAATCTTCCGGAGGCCATATCTCTTTCATCTGAAGTCCGATTTTCGAAAACATGGACTCTATTTCATGTAGAATTCCGAGACGAACGCAATGGTGATGTCCCTTTTACTTAATTCCTGATATTTAAATTAAGTATCCTTATTTTATTGTCTTTTCCATTACGTATACGGTCATTGAATTAATCTTTCCTTCTTTTTCATGTATTAATTAATTTTCATTGTACATCACCATTTTTAATCCTATCTGTGCTTATATATACATTTTAGTTTATATTAAAAATGCGGGGTGTTACAGTTTATGCTCGCCACTAAGCCGAGCATGGTTAATGCTCGCCACCCTCTAAAGCCAAGTGGAATAAAATGCTCGATCCATCACAAGGATGGTGTGTTTTGTGTTTGCAGGAATCGACTCTCATACAAATGGCGATCATCATCTCGGCCTTAATACGGTACCCGATAGTTGTCGATTTTCTGGCCTTAATGCGACCTGGTACGATCGCCGGTTTTCTGGCCTTAATACAACATCGGAACCGTTGGTTTTCTGGCCTTAATATGGTCCGACATGACTATAGCTGCTCAAGCGTTTGTGCTTCGTCCCAGATTTCAGAACACACCTCCCTCTATCGATGAAAATGCATTCTGAGGGGCAAAGTGTTAACCCTCTTTTTTGGCAAGAGTCTCAACGAGCCATACCAAATCCCAAACACTCAAACCACATAAGTCGCGCTTCAAGAAGCCCAGCAGAAACACAGTCCAAAGCAGTCACATGTTGGCCCAAGTCCAATCTAGTCAGTGTAACTGCTCGCTACGGAAGAATCGCTCTCCTAGTCAACCCAGTATCTCGCTCCCAAGCAGAGCACGTCGACCGATTATCTTGGGCCAGCATGGAAATAATCTACAGAGCTAGTCTTCTAAATATCCCGACTTTCAAGGCAGCAAAGGCGACTAAACCATAAGCGTACAAAACACTACTTTTGATAAACCTCTCCGTGGATGCCACATAAGCCACATCTTTCGAGGATACTATTTATGAACATTGGAATCAGTCTTCCAGTCGCTTCTCTGGCCAACATATGGATTCCACGTGTCCAGGCTTTCCCGGAATGGCCGGACCATATTGTAGCAGCCCAAGCTGCATTCTCCACCTATAAATACCTCTAAGCTTAAAGAGGAAAAAGACTTTTTTACACAACTCCTGACTCTGAAACTCCTCTCTCAGTCTCTATCAAGAAGAAGAAAGGAAACTAGCAACCTTCTTTCTCTTCTTCAAATAGAAAAAGCATTGTACTTGTAATTACAAAAGAGAAGTAATATATAAAGTGGACGTAGGCATTGTCTTTGTCGAACCACTATAAAAATTCTGTGTGTGCGCTCCCCATTTTTTTACTTTGATTGTACTTTTTTCTTTATTCGTGTGTTGATTGCACGATTGGAGGTTGATTGTCTCTAGTGACCAACTTTTGACATCAATATGGAGTAAATTGCAAGGGTCGTTCTGTTCCAAAAGGGTGTTTTCTGTTTGTTCGGTCCCAGGACAACTTGTATGGACGAGTGTCTGACAGAGTATACCTGACAAATCACATAAGGTTGATATCTAAAAGGTATTACGTCTAGTGGTAGAGGAATTTGTTCCTCTTAGCTTTTTACACCTGTGATATTTTTGGAAACCGATTAGTGAATTGACGGGTTTGACGATGTGGCATTCAAAGTGAATGGTGATCATATGTTCTAAAGATAGACGTAGCCTCTAGCCTCACAACCAGGAAGTAACAAAAGTTGGTCTAGGAAGCATGGCTAGTTGGGTCATACCTAAGCAGGGTGTATTGTCACCGATATAGAGAAAATTCATATTTGTTCTTCTTTTTCAATTCTGTATGTTGGGATTACGATTGGATGACCAACAACCGTGGGTGGCAATATATTCGATACACTCAAGCTAAATGAGTGGTCGTTCATGTATGGCCGGGTTGCAAGACATTCTTGTTGAACCCCAATGTATATCCTCTAGAGTACACTAATCGGTAGGTGCTCCCATACATTGTCTGTTGGAATCTAATCTCCAATAAGTGCCCTGCGGTTCATGGTTTTATACTATATATATGTGGAGCGTGAGATGCAAGGGTTCTGCTACTTGGATATTTATTTGATTGGACATTATTATAATATCACTAGATTTTGATATCAAAATGGTTTGGGTTGTAGTAAGGTAAAAACTATCTGTGTTTATGTGTGGGCTGGTCTTACTACTTTTTTTTTCAAAAGAATTTTCAAAGTTAAACCGTATGGTTGGAATTTACTCACACCAGTCCAATGACTGACCCATAGTTTATTTTGTTTGTTTTCCCTAAACTCTTGGGTACCCAAATTTGTACGGACAGTCAAGTGTTTCAAACATTTACAGATACACTTGAAGGATCTCAAAGCAGAAGACTTCACCCTTAGTATTTAGAGATTATTTCCGCTGTGATATGATGTATTGTACTCTGATAATGGTATGTATATACAATACAGATTTGTATTTCAAAGTTATGTTATATAATACATTTTATTTGTTCCGTTGTGAGATTTGTGTTTACTCTGATTCTGATATTCTTCTTCTTATATTCTATTAGTTCTATCTTTTCTATCTCATCCACTAATTTATTTCTATTAATGATCTGAATTTTCATGCACTTTGAGTTGAATGTGTATGATATTAGTTAGCTCAAATTGGTATGGATTTTCGGGCCTTTATAGGAGTACTGTCATCATAGGTGTATTTTCAGCGGGATACGATGATGAAAAACAAACGAAGGCTTCAAAGATAGAAAAATTTATACTTTTTTTACGACACGAATCCTTCTACTTGTTTAGTGCAAATTCTTCTACCTCCTCATAATTAATGTAGTGATTTGAAATTTTTGGCTTTGATTGTGAATATTTAATTCTGTTTAAATATTCAACTAATGTCTTTTAATGGCCAAATAACATTTTTTTAATTAATAACTAATGATAGAAAAATTATTTCAAAAATATATAGCTTAAAAAAATTTGAAAATATGATTGAAAATCCTTTTCAAAATTCCCAATTTTTGATCATCTAAAAGTTATGATAGAATTGTCGTAAAATGTATGTCTTAATTTTGTCAGATCTGAGCAGGGAAAGCTTTTGATAACTCTTAATTTCTCCTTAAATAGTAGAAAGCTTTTCTGTGCATATATGGCATTTATCCGTGCATGATTCCGAGTGTGGAGTGTGCAAATGTTCCAACAACGGTTTATGTTATCTTGAGCTTAATGCTCAAATGGGATCAAGAATATTTTATTTCACATGGTTATTAAATCTGTATAGCTAGAAATTCACATGATTAAACGATGTTAAAAAAATTATACAACAAAAAAAGAATTCAAGCATGAAGAAGTGGACAACAAAACAATTACAAAAGAAAGCATAACATTACCAAGTTATCACTACTTTATTTTATTACAATTTTTCTAGATATACAAAAGGATAATTCAATTTATACACCGTAAATTACTTTATCTACATCATTAGAAAAAAATAATCAAATTAAGACAAAAATAACCTTATTTAAAAATAATCAAAATGAAATTAAAAAAAATTACATGTCCACATCATACACAATCATTAAAATTCTTTTATAAAATAATTGAAACTTCTATGTGTTATCAAGTGAATTTAATTTAACTTCCATTGAAGCATTAAATTTTATTCATATTCTTTCTTGTTATATTCATGTACAATCAGTTCTAACATTATGCATTCCAAATTAGTCATAAAAATAAATTTACAATTGAAGTGCTAAAATTAATATGGTTCATTGTGTACTAAGTTGTCAATTTTTTACTATATTTAAATTGGTTTTTAATTTGAAATCAAAATTTATGTAGATAAATATTTTATTATTCAAAATTTAAAGTTAAATTCTAATATGAATAGTTAAATAAATATAAATCCAATTAAGGAATTGAATCTGAGTTGCAAAAGTGAATTCATTGATTTTAGAAATCAATATTCCTTAGTTCAATAAATGCACGTCAGAAAGATACTAAATGAGAAACTTATTTTGTTCTATTGAAGCTTGAGGATAGTTTAGTAATATGTATGGTGTATACTAAGCAAAAATTGGCGTATATGATTTAAAAAAAAAGACTATTGTAAATAAAGAAATTAGAATTTGTGTATACAAAATTACCAAATTTTTAACAATGTATGGTGAATTAATATTTTCTTTAGAGATTGGTATTATCAGGTTAAATAAATCATTCTTAAACCTACCCTAAAACTCATAGACACAAAGAAATGTGCACAGATAAATTCCCTCACCAAAAGAAAAGAAAAGAGGCTTAATTAAATACATATGAAAGGATTTGGGAACTCATATCTTAAAGAAAAACATGATTCCGTGTAAAACAGATTAATATAGTTTTAAAGCTAAATCTTTAGAATATGCTCATATATATAAACACTAATTCTAAGCTAGGTCCATATTACCCTAAATTTACTCCAAAAGAAATATATAATACATATAATCCAATATATATGAAACGACCCAATCTCACCCGTAAGGGAAAGCCTGGATTGAGTTGAGAACACAACAAATCAGAACACAAACAATAGAACATTTCATTGCTATTACAACAATGTACATCAGAGTACAAGATATCAGAGTATAGATAAATAATATACAGCTGAAAAATATCAGAGATAAAAATACATTACATAGCAGCAGAAAAATAATACATGACACAACTGAAAGAGATACATGGATACAAAGCTTTCCAAATATAGCTCCAGTTGTAATCCAGGATCTTGTAAAAAGAAATCTGCAAAAACCAAAACTACTAGTTGTCTGTGCGGAAAATAGGGGCACATAGAGTTCAGGTAGAAACAATAAACTCCGAGTCAGTCATGGGACTGGTGTGAGAACTAAAAAGTTATTTAAAACTTTACTTTAAAATAGAGTAAATCAAGGGACCACACCGTATAACACGTAACATGTTTTCTCCCAAGAATACCAGTGCATAAAACAAACAACGCAATGCTTTTTGAAAAATGAAGCTATTATAAGACTCAGGTCCCATCACACAATGCAACGCAAGCTGGAGGATAGAGTTTTTCCTTATAATAGCCAAACATGCTTGGTACGTTTCAAACAAATCATTTTGATATTACTATAAGTGCATAGTGTCAAAACAACTTGAAATATAAATGTATCAATCACAGACGGCATGGGTACTATATATCATGTCGCCGTACTAGTTCTACAACTAAAACTGAAAAATGTCGTATTGGAAATTGGACTTCCATCTATGAGTCGAAGCCAGGGATCGTCCTCACCGATTTGAGACAATCTAGCCTATGTCTCAGGAACAGAACGCATTGTCCCTTGGATCTTTAGTGCCGGTCCACACTTACTTTAGTGGATTGGTTATTCCTGAACATACGTTTCCCTACCCTATGGGGCATAAAATCTAGTCAGTATGTCAACCATGTCAAGAGCCACTAGGGACTCAAATTCGAGGCGCCACGCAATCCATCTTCCACATAACTAAAATGTTTGGGCTTCATACCATGACACCCCTCCTAGCTAGAAAGAAACGCATGCACTCCCAGCAATCACTATCTCATTTTTGACTCATACCAGGTGTGAGACTCGCGAATTAACGCTATACACAAAGCTATGCTAATTAAAGCCATGCTTTGATCATCAACCACAAGACTCTGCTTTTCAACAAAAGCCTTGATCATTTGCATCTCAACATGCCACACTGGCAATTCAGGCCATGCAACTGATCTCTATCAATGTATAACCTCTAAGTTCATACGTCTCAGAGAAGGGTGTTAAGCAAGAATATGAATTCTCCCCCACCAAACAGATATATATTTAATAGAAATCAATCAACATAGAACGAAATCCAATGTCAGACACGCATGCATTTACAAGTCCGTTCTAGGTCTGAACAAAACCGGAGGCACCTTATTCCTCATCCCATATGTCCAATACAGGAGAGGGGTCCTCGCATATCCGGTCGATCTCCATGTACATCTGGACGATCACCACTTATTACCTTGTCTTGGGTGTATAGCCCAATCAAGACACCAGTATTCCAAACGATGTGAAGATGTCCGATCGTCAACCACCGTCTTCATCGTCGACTTTTAGTTGCCGTATCTATTATTCAGAATGGGATAAACCGGTCTTTCCGAATAACTCGCGTATTTTATAATCAATAATCAATTGCTATATAAACACATCATACGCCTCATTCCAATTCAAAATATTCTTTTATTCAAATATTCACATTTTTAGGGAAAGGTTCCCATTAATTTTATCAAAGATAAATTCTTTTAAATTCATTCTTTAATCTTCCTTTGGATTTCAATTTCAAAGGATTTTATCCTATCTTTTCACAATTCTAAACCAAACTAAGGTTTATCAAGTTGTCGGGATTGGCGAACTTTACCGAAGTAATCACTTATTTATTAATCCCAATCCTAATCTATTCATCCCATGAAGCAAAACTGGTAGTACTCCATATCTAACACCCACTATGTTATCGGTAAATTTACTTACCATTTCACATTCAAATTTAATTAAAGATTTAACTATCGCATGGAGTAAAACTGGTGGTACTCCATTCTCGATCTTCCCCAAATTTGATAATTTATATCACCACATTCACATTTCAATCTAATTAAAGATTCAGAAAAACTTTACTTAGTTTTAATCTTCCAACAATCATTATTTAATGATTATTTATATTTGGAAACCCAAACATTCCACATTGATAATCTACACCGTACCACTGATTTCTGCCAATATATAACCTCTAATCTCATACGTCTCATAGAAGGGTGTTAAGCAAGAGAATGAATTCTCCACCACCAAACATATATATATTTAGCAGAGATTAAGAATATAGTTCGAAATACAATGTTAGACATGTAATCCTGTCTTTAACTAGGTTAAAGAACCAATGTCATTTAAAACACAGTTCACGATAAACCCAAAATCACATTCCATCAACCATGGAATCTTCATGGAAAACAGATCAATATAAAATTGATATCAATTTCTTTATCCGACTAATAATATAAATGGAATAACGACTAAGCCTTTTAAATTCCATATATAGTAACAGTCTTCCTCCACAAAAGCTCACTTCGATTATCACTAAATCGAATTCCATTCAATTCAAATTTAATATATTAAATTGGAAAACTTTACTTTGGAAAATTTCCATTAAATCTTAATAAAAAGATTTATATATTCCAGATCACATTTCACTATTAATCGGGTTAAAGAACGAATGTCTGTAAAAACACAGTTCACAATAAACCCAATTCACATTCCATTTTATTCCAATTACTAAATATATTTGGAAACTCTAATAATCTTAATTAAAAGATTTATTCTTTTCACACAGGGTTTAAGAATAGTGTTACTGAAGACACCATTCACGACAAACCCAAAATCTACTTTGATATTAAATATAAGGCTCTAAACAGAAATTATATCGGCTTACATTCAATATCAAATTATGAAACCAACACATATCGTACGAGGAATAGCGATATATATCTATCTTCAAAATTCCTCCACAATATCCACATAGTCACGGAACCCAATATCGAAATATCCCGAAGATGATTTCTATTCAAATCCATTCCAATACATACATTGAAAAATTCTGGTTAGATTAAACCATTTACAAATCCAATTTATTTATTTAAAAACGTTGGATTATCTTTCTAGTTATTAACTAGTTCATTTTGATAAAAATATATTTTTATCTTTAAAAAATTGGAATTTTTCATCCAAATCTTTCCAAATCATTTATTATGATTTTATACAAATTATTAATACTTTTAATAATTTTACCAAGGCCCGTACAGTCGGTTTACAATAACGGCCACCGAACTGCATCCATAACGAGCTTTTCCAAATTCGATTTGGACATAATTCCAAATCCAACCGTTAGATTACAAATCTCTTATATTCGTTGGAAAGATCTTTCCGATACGAACCCAACGGTTCTAGTTTTAGGAGAGTCCGACGGTCGGATCTCCCGTAATGTCAATTCGAAGTCAATGGTTGAAATTCACGAACGGTCGCGGCGCAGCGCGTTCTATTCGAGCCATTAATATATATAATATATGTTTCATTCAAAATGTATTTTATAAATTCGTTTTAAAAACTATTCCCACTTTCATTTCAATTTTATATCAAAATTGAATACTCCTTATCAGTATAATATTTAAATGATAATATTTTCAAAATATCAGATTTTGAAATCATTTCCTTTTCGATATTCATTATAAAAATGAATAAAATCGATATAAAAATCGTTCGTGTTAAAATGGCGCAAATCTAATCAATACGGCTTCACATATTTCAGTATTTTCGTGTCCATCCAAAATCGGATATTAAATTCACATTTTAATCCTTTATTGAATATTATTTTTAAAATATTCATTATTTTTGAACTGGAATCAGACCCAATCAATAACCATATAATGTTAGTTATATGGATTTCATACATCAAATGTACACAACAACAATGATAATCAATCATCCATCATCCAGAGTGCATTACACAACTGCATAAACATTAAATATAAATAATTAACGCTTACAACAGTCTGTCAACCAATCGGTTGACATACAATTAAACAATTGGGATTAGTGTACGACAAATATCATCCCAATACCCGTGTGGGGTTTCAACCAACAAATACTGAATATTATTTGTGCAGTTGGGCGATGTGTAAAATTTATCATCTCTATCCATGTTAGTTAAATGGGTTTACATAAACAAATCGACCGATTTGTAAATGAATATTTATTTTCATTTCAGGAGAATTTTATGCCGTTCACATATACGTTAAAGTTTATATTTTTAACGATAAAATATTTATTTCAACACTTAACTATTTTATATAGTTCATTTATACAATAAAAATGATATTTTTTTTTATTTTTCAAACATTTTATTCAACACATTAATATTTTTAATAGTTCATTTAAGAAAATTTCGGCATTATAACGACGCGATATTAGAACCGGAATAATGTCCAGCATTATCCCTCTCCTGATACTGGGGCGCACCATACACAACCATCAATCCAATCAACAAAACCACAATACAATCATTTCTCAACACAACCAAATTTACAACCATAATTCAATCCATACCAACAAACAACCATGGTTTGTACAAATAAATATTGTCAGGAGCTACTAAGCCCCGTCTGCAACCTAGAATATATTTAGCTGTAAATAGTTTGAGTGAGAAAGAGTTCTCACATTGGGATCCACTCCGCCACGCTTTTCTGATGTTTTGAATTACTGTTCTGATCCCAGAATTTGTAAACGAGCTCCAATCTTCACTCCACCTTTTTTTTCTAGCTTAAGCGAGCCATTCTGGACAACTTTCGCCTAGTGGTCTTTCTTCCGAAAATGCTCCAATTCGTCGGAATTTGCGAAAAGACATAAATCGGACTGTAGACTTTGAACACGTTTTCTGAACAACTCCGCAATCCAAAATACGACTTCCATATAGTCAAATCGAAGTAAAAAACGTGCTCTTCGATTTTGATTTTTGGCCATGGGGGCTTAGATTGGAAGATATTGGCTGTGAAAGCTCAGGGGGTTAAATGCATAAATGAAAATATAAAATTTTGATTTTTAAAAGAGGAGGGGGTCTGTGATCGGAGCTGGGTGGCGGCACTGGGTTCGTGATGGTGGCAAAGGGGTGTGACTGGCCGCTGGTGGGCCACAAGCGGCGATGGCTGTGGGTTTAGGGCGCGGGGTTCACGGTGGGGAGAGGGGAAGGCAGAGGCGGGAGAGGGCAGATCAGAATCGGTCGGAGGGGGAGGCACGCGCACGGCGGCGGTGGCACAGGGGAGGGGGCGGCGACCTGAAGCGTGGCGACGGGATCTGGGTTCATCGGGTGGTTTTTTTCTGTTAAAAGTGGCGGTTGATGGATAAGGGAGAATTAAGGTTAGGCATTATATATATATATATATATATATTATTTTTTATAATTTTAATTCCAAAAAGTTATTTTTTCATTTGAACTTCAAATAAAACCCAACGACCATCGTCTCTAGCTAAATACCCCCATTCTGAACACAATGGGATATGTACGATAAGCCAATTCGACCGTTCCGATCCGTTTTTATCAAAATTAAAATATAAATTAACATAACATTCAAAATTGATTTCAATGTACATTTCAAACTACCGGGGCCACATACTAACTCCAAATATTCCAGAAAAATAAATCTAGCTATATTTTGACGATACGGTCCTAACAAAACTAATTTCGTTGAATTTGGAGACCATTTGAAAAACGGCCCTTTTTTCCAGTCGATTAAATTCAAACTGAAACTACCAAACACATTTAAATTCACTGCACTCACATATTAATTCCAAAAATTATGAAATTGAGACCTTACTATAATTTGACATTCCGGATCCAACAAAAGTGGTTTCATCGAAAACGTAGGTCGTTTGCAAAATGGCTATTTTTAAGGACTAATTTTTTTTTGAAAATTGGTTCTCTTTATTGCTAAATGATTAAAGTTCCATATGCAGTGCGAACAAGATTGAGTGCTCAAATCCAACGGTTTATGTTCCAGGAAATAAAAACACTCTGACCCATCTCAAATGTTTTATACGATCTGTTCTTGTGCATTTAGCACACAATATATTAACAACAACGTTCATTTCGAAGCATGCATTTTTTTTACTAGAAAAAAATACAAGCTTCGAGGGGCAAATGTTAGCCCTGTTAAAAACACGGGTCACAAAAACATCATTTAAATGCATGCGAAATAGATCATTAACGTCGAAAGTCCCAAGGACTGGTGTTATCTCGGTTCAAATCACTAGGTCGGTCGGTACCAATGCATCGGGGCGGTCGGTCCCACTAAAATAAAGGTCGGTTACAACTGAAGAAGCGCGACTCAACTCCATGAACATTAATACACACGAGCAATGAGACGAACCAATTACATAAATGCAATGGAGCAGCTATTGATATACTTTTGGATCGGCTTATAACTACATAGATGGGATGGCTTCAGATTATTAAAATGGACGTGTATTGTATTATTTATATAGATGGAAAGAATTCCACGTGGCACGAGGATTGGCCATGAAGTATCAATACGGTCGGTACCATATTGTGTTCAGATCGGTCCTAAACTAAACTAACAGGTGAGCTCGTCCAAAGTCTAACGTGAAGAAATTGTGGCATTCCTCCACACAATGGGCTTACATCACATGTTAGCACAAGCGGTATGGATCTAACATGGTAATGAAATATGAAGCGTGCAATACATCTACATGGGATGAGTCAATGACATGGAAGTTGCGCATATATCACAAATGAATAAACAGGTTTAATGCTACATTATCATGGTGTTAAGCAGTGTGTTACGTGATCGACCATCCATTCACATATGTGACCGGTGCCAAATCTTTGGAGATATGGTCGGCATTGTGCGGAACGATTGGAGTGGTCGGTGGTATCGTTATGTGTAGATGGAAACTTGGGAAGTATAACATAACTATATTTACGTGGATCTGCACATTCGCAAACCCATGTATACAGGAAGTATGTAAACGCCATTGCAAACATAAGTATGTATTCACCACATGGTCTACATTTGAAGCAATGATTAGCTACTGTGTACTTTAAGTTTGGATTGGCCATATGTAATAACATGATGGCATAGTAGTAATTAAATGGATCGGTGTAGAAATGTAATAACCCGGAAATCTGGGCCAGTTTAAAAATTTTATTTTGGCAATTTTAGCGAATTTTGATTATTTAAAATGAATTATAGTAAATAATATCAATGAAAAATTTATTTTGAATAGAATTCGAACGTATACATTATATACGTAGTCGTTAGAATATAAATGATTATATATAATTATAAATGGAATTGAAAATGGCGCGGTAGTTCGATAATTCGATTTCAAACTTTAAATGAATGTACCGGGTGCAAAATAAACCGGGTTTTAGTGAAACAAAAAATAGTTGAATCTAATTGATAATATCTTTCCAACGAATCCGAAAAAATGAAATTTCATAGCGGGAATCAAAAGATATGTCCAGTTGAAATTTCTGAATAGTCGCTATGGAATTCAGGACCTTAAAAATTGGAATTTTGCAAAACGACCTCGGATTTCGACGAAACCACTTTTGTTGGATCCGTGATGTCAAATTATTGCTAGATTCCAAATTTCATAATTTTTCGAATCAATATGTGAGCGTGGCAAAGGAAAACGCGTTTGACCAGTTTTAGTTGATTTTAATCGACTGGAAATTGGCCATTTTTCAACTGGTCTCGGAATTCGATGAAATTAGTTTTGTTAGGACCGTATCGTCAATACGAAGCTAGAAAATATTTTTCGGGAATTTTTCTAGTTAGTGTGTGACCCCAGTAAATTGAAATGCGCGTTCAAATTCAATATATAGAGTTATATGTTCATTTTGACGAAAACTGATCGAAACAGTCGAATCGGCTTAGGATACATATCCCATTGTGTTCGGAATGGGGGTGAAACGCTATGGACGACAGGCGGTGGGCCTCGTTTCGAGGTCGAAATAAAAAGTCAAATTTTTTTGAAATAATATAGAAAAAAATAAAACTCTCTCTCCTCTCCCCTCTCTCTCTATGCTATCAGACCCCCCCCCCCCCCCGTATCCTTTCAATCGAGAAAAAAAATAAAAGAAAAAAAAAACAAAATCGCGTCACTAAACCAGGAGCCGCCGCCCCCTACCGCACGCCGACCCCCCATGCTCCGCCTCCTTCTGATCCTCTCCCCTTTCTCCTCGCGTGGAGCGTGACCCCCTCCCTCGTTTCAGAAACCGCGCTGCCCCCCTCCCCCTCCAAGGGCACACTGGCCACAACAGCGCCTCCACAGGTGGCGCCCTCCCCCTTCTTCCCCTCCAGCGCCTCTTCTCCCTCCCCTCCTCTACCAAGAACAGCGCCCAAGCCCTATTTCGCCCAAAAACGCCGCTGATGGCCCACCGCGCGCGCGCCCCTCTGATCTGCCGACCACCTGAAGAGCCACAGACCCCTTTTCCCTTTATACGCTGTAAGTATTTTTATTTATTTTTATTTCTTTCGAATAATCAGTTTCTAATTTAATTTTAGTCTTATTATAAATCAGTTTTACATGTAGTATGAAATTGATAAGGAAGTAAATGATCTTTATTTATATAGTATGGTATGAAAATAGGATTTTTAAAGGTTAAAAATATAATTTTTATACTAGTGACGTACTAAAAATATGATTTTTATATAGGCATGATAGTAAAAATATGATTTTATTCATGGAGAGTAATAAAAATACAATCTTTATTAAGCGAAGAGAAATATAAAAATTCGATTTTTATATATTGAATAACAAAGTAAAAATTCAATTTTTATATATTGAATAGCAAAGTAAAAATTCGATTTTTATATATTGAATAGCAAAGTAAAAATTCGATTTTTATATATTGAATAGCAAAGTAAAAATTCGATTTTTATATACTGAATAGCAAAGTAAAAATTCGATTTTTATATACTGAATAGCAAAGTAAAAATTCTATTTTTATATATTGAATAGCAAAGTAAAAATTCGATTTTTATATATTGAATAACAAAGTAAAAATTCGATTTTTATATATTGAATAGCGAAGTAAAAAATTCAATTTTTACATATGTAGAGAATACGGGCAAAGAAAGTGACAAGAGGCAAGAACGACGAAGATTTCTACCTAAGAAGATTCGTGGGATTGGATTAGCTAATCTTTGAGAATTTCTCACCTTTAATTTATTTTTCTAGTTGAAATATATACTAGGATGCAGACGGTGTTTAGTAGCACCCGACACCCGTCGTCCACAGACCATGGACGGCTTGTATGCTTGTTTGTTTGATTCTGATGTTTAGTTGATTTTGTGATGTGAAATGAAATAAAATATTTATATAGATGAAATAAAATATTTTATAGTGGAAAATATTTTATAGTTAAAAATAGAATTTTTAACGTGTATATGAAATGAAATAAAAATAAACAGATCGAACGGTTTGTTTATATACACACATTTGACTGATATTGATTGGGACGATAAATTTTACACATCGCCTAACTACACAAATAAAATCTGTGTTTGATTGTTTGAAACCCCACACGGGTATTGGGATGATATTTGACGTACACTAATCCCGATTGTTTAGTTGTATGTCGATCGATTGATTGACAGACTGTTATAAGCGTTGAATATTTATATTTGATGCTTATACAGTATAGAATGCACTTTGGATGACGGTTGATTCTTCATCATTGTTATTGTATACATGTGTTGTAGAAAACCCATATAATTAACATTATATGGTAATTGATTAGGCTTCATTCCAGTTTTAAGATAGAAATATTTGAAAAGGAAATATTTGAAATAGAATATTTGAATAGAAATATTTAAAAAGGAAATATTCGAAATAGAATATTTGAAAATATGAATATATGAAGCCGTGTTGATTAGATTTACGCCATTTTGACGTGAACGATATTTATATCGATTTTATTCATTTTATAATGAATATCGAAAGTGATTTCAAAATCTGATTTTTGGAAAAGAATTGAAATTCAAATTGAAATTGAATAGAAACGAATTTGAATTGAAATTGAATATAAATGAATTCGAATTGAAATTGAATATAAATGAATTCGAATTGAACTTGAATATAAATGAATTCGAATTGAATTTGAATATAAATGAATTCGAATTGAAATTGAATATAAATGAATTTGAATTGAAATTGAATATAAATGAATTCGAATTGAAATTGAATATAAATGATGTCGAATTGAAATTGAATATAAATGAATTCGAATTGAAATTGAATTGAAATCGATTTGAAATGAATTAAAAACGAATTTATAATGGAATATTCAATTTTGATTTGAAATTGAATATGAAGTTGAAACTGTTTTGAAAATGAATTTAAAACGATTTATAAAGCACGTTTTGAATTGAAATCGATGAAGTATATATATATTATATATATATATATATATATATATATAGTATAACGGCCTAAATAGAACGCACCGCGGCAGTTCGCGAATTTCGACCCTTGACTTCGAACGGACATTGCGGGAGATCCGACCGTCGGATTCTCCTAAAACCGGAATCGTTGGGTTCGTATCGAAAAAGAGCTTTCTAACGAATATTGGAAATTAGAAATCTAACGTTTGGATTTGGAATTATGTCCAAATCAAATTTGAAAAAGGTCGCTATAAGTGCAGTTCAATGGCCGTTGATAGAAATCGACTGTACGTGCCTTGATAAAATTATTAAAAATATCAATAATTTGTGTAAAATCATAAGAAATGATTTGGGAAGAATTGGGATGAAAAACTACATATTTGAAAAGATAAAAATAGAGTTTTATCGAAATGAACTAGTTTTGAACTAGAATTAAAATTCTATTTATTTTTAAATAAATAAATTGAATTTGAAAAGGGTTTTAAAAATAACCAGAATTTCCAAGAATTGAATTGGAATGGATTTGAATCGAAATTGTCTTTGGAATATTTTGATGTGGGATTTTGTGATTATATAGATATTGTTATGGAAATTTGAAAGATATATATATATATAGTTATTTCCAATACGATATTTGTTAGTCGTAGAGTTTGATATTGAATATAAGCCGATATATTTTCTATTCAGAGCCTTGTATTTAATATCAAATCGGATTTGGGTTTGTCGTGAATGGTGTCTTCATTAACACTGTTCTTAAACCCAGTTGAGAAAAAAGATTAAATCTTTTTATTTAGATTTAATGAAGTGTACCAATTAAATAATATTTAATTGAATTGATATTGAATTTTGGTTTTATCATGAACAGTGTTTTAAATAACACTTGTCCTTTAACCCGATAATTAATGGAATGTGATTTTGGGTTTATCGTGAACCGTGTTTTAAATGACACTGATTCTTTAACCCAGTTAAAGATTAAAACTAAGTAGAGTTTTAATAAATCTTTAATTAAATTGAAAAGATCGAGAATGGAGTACCACCAGTTTTACTCCAGGCGATAGTTAAATCTTTAATTAGATTTGAACGTGAAATGGTAATTGAATTTACCGATAACACCGTGGTGTTAGATATGAAGTATGACCAGTTTTACTTCATGGGATGAATAGGTTGGGATTGGGAAATTAAAATAAATGATTACTTCGGTGTGGTTCGATAATCCCGACTGGTTTGAATTGATATTCAAAGGAGATTAAAGAATAAATTTAAAGAATTTATCTTTGATAAAATTAATGGGAACCTTTCCCAAAATATAAGAATATTTGAATAAAAAGAATATTCTAAAGTGGAATGAGGCGTATGTTGTGTCTGTGTAACACTTTTATTATATATACGCGAGTTGTTCAGAAAGACCGGGTTTATCCCATTCTGAATAACTAATTCGACGTGGTGCCGAAGATGAAGACGGTGGTTGAAGACCGGAAGTCTTCACATCGTTTGGGTGATTACTGATGATCTCGATTGGGCTGTACACCCAAGATGAGGGAAACAGTTGGTGATCGTCTAGAGGTACTTCGAAATGGATGGATATGCGAGGAAAGTGCCTCCGGTTTTGTTCAGACCCAGAACGAACTTGTAAATGGACTGTGTGTCTGACGTTGGATTTTATTCTGTGTGGTTGATTTCTATTAAATATATATCTGTTTGGCGGTGGAGAATTTATTCTCTTGCTTAACGCCCTTCTCTGAGACGTACGAGCTCAGGGGTAATATATTGATGGATATCAAACGCATGGAGTGAATTGCCTGTGTGGCATGCCTAAGTGGCAATTGATCAAGGCTTCTGTTGAAAAGCAAATTCTTGTGGATGATGATCAAAGCAAGGTCTGTGTGGCATAGCTTTGTGTAGCGTTGATTCGCGAGCCTCACACCCCGGTTGTGAACCAGAAACGGGAGAGGACCTCAGGGAGGGCATGCGTTTCCTTCTAGCTAGGGTGGTGTCAGTGACCTACCAGCCCTGACATTTATATACTTTTCACCTGTGTGGTTGTTGCTGTTGCGAGGCGCCTCGGTTAGATCGGACGATCCTGGTCCGGTGGAGTCATTCGTTCGATCATTGACGCCCCAAAGGGCAGGGAAACGCAGTGTTCAGGAATTTTAATCCACATCCGTGGACCGGCCCTGACGATCCAAGGGTCACTCGAGCTCTGATCCTGAGACACGGGCTAGAGCGTCTCGAATCGGTAGAGTACTATCTTTTGCCTCAGTTCACAGACGGAAATCCAATTTCCAAATACGTGACTTTGCGGTTTTGATTGTAGAGCCTAATATGGTGACATGATATATGTTACCCATGCCGTCTATGATTGATATTTATGATAGAAATTGTTTTAAACACTATACACTTATTATAGTATCAAATGATTTGTTTTAAACGTATCAAGCATGCTTTGGCTATTATAAGGGAAAACCCTATCCTCTGGTTTGTGTTGCATTGTGTGATGGGACTTGGGTCTTATAATAGCTTCATTTTTTCTTTATTTAGCATTGCGCTGTTGTTTTATGCACTGGTATTCTTGGGAGGAAACCCGTTCCGTGTTATACGGCGTGGTCCCTTGATTTACCTACCTTTAAAAATAAAGATTAATAACTGTTTTAGTTCTCACACCAGTCCCATGACTGACCGGGAGTTTATTGTTTTAACCTAAACTCTGGGTGCCCCTATTTTGACACGGGCAGCTAGTAGTTTTGGTTTTGCAGATTTATATTCACAGGATCCTGGTTTACAGCTGGAACGATATCCGGAAAGCTTTGTATCCATATATCTCTTCTAGTTGTGTAATATTCATTTATACTCTGTATATTCTTGTAATCTGATGGATTGTTGTAATAACAATGAAATGTTCTCCCGTCTGCGTCCTGTTGTGGCTTGTTCTCGAACTATCCACGCTTTCCTTCATAGGGAAGTTACGTGTTTTTACATTTGGTATCAGAGCTTTGGTTTACAAAGCTCAGAGAACAAGGCACATTAGAACCATACGAAAGAATTCATCAGATATTGGATTAGTAACATCCAATGAGGATGACTCGTTAGAGATGGGATCAGTAGTATCCTAGAACGAGTGTGAAGAGTATATTTTTAAAATGAAAACCATTTTTGTTTTGAAAATCTAAATCAATTATTCGTATTTGATTGTTTATTAAATATTGATTTGGGCAATCCAATATATAGAGATTTTGCATATGCGCCTAGCTAGCGTGTATTCGAAGTTTTAATATATTGGATAGTTATAGAATCACACTCTATTGCTCGGGGATAATTCTGGTGACGGGGCACCATCGCCAGTATTTATTTTCGAGTTTCGAAAGTGAGATTTCTATAAATTTCCATTGGACTGGTGTGAGAACCGAAACTAGATAGGGCTTATTGTTGTGATTTGGCATCAAAAATTTGATTTTTGACTATATATCAAAGTTATGCATTTGAAATGATCATCAACTAATTGATTGCTGGTTGTGTTGTTAGATTATTGTTTGATTAAATTAAATGTTGAACGTTAGCCAAATTGTATCAAATAGTAAATTGTATTGAAATTTGTCGCATTTGCTTGCATATACATATACTTACATTGAACAGGTCATAGCAAAGAGGCTAGAGCAGAAGAATAAATTTGTTTGCCCGACAAATAGGTACATGTTTACTATAATTTACTATTTTATTTGGGTGATGATGATTTTATGAGCCGATTGGCTAGCCGCTTTGCTTTTTATTTTTCTTTTTGAGATCAGAGGGCCTGTATGGCAATTTTGGGATTTTCCCGTGCTCCCGGTGCGGGGGAGGTTATGGCGAAATATTTCGAAAATTTAGGGTGTTAGCCAAATTTTTGAAAAATTTGAAAAGTTTTTAGAAACCGAAAAGTTGAAGAACTTAAGCCGTAATGAAAATAACGAAAGTTGAGTTGATTTGTTAAACAACTTTCCGCTTCGTTCCTTTTCGGAGACAAAAATTTTAAGTGGGGGAGATTGTAATAACCCGGAAATCTGTGCCAGTTTAAAATTTTTATTTTGGCAATTTTAGCGAATTTTGATTATTTAAAATGAATTATTTTAAATAATATCGACGAAAAATTTATTTTGAATAGAATTCGAACGTATGCATTATATACGTCGTCGTTAGAATATAAATGATTATATATAATTATAAAAGGAATTGAAAATGGCACGGTAGTTCGATAATTAGATTTCAATCTTCAAATGAATGTACCGGGTGCAAAATAAACCGGATTTTAGTGAAACCAAAAATAGTTGATTCTAATTGATAATATCCTTCCAACGAATCCGAAAAATTGAAATTTCATAGCGGGAATCAAAAGATGTCCAGTTGAAATTTCTGAATAGTCGCTATGGAATTCAGGCCCTTAAAAATGGGAATTTTGCAAACGACCTCGGATTTCGACGAAACCACTTTTGTTGGATCCGTGATGTCAAATTATTGCTAGATTCCAAATTTCATAATTTTTCGAATCAATATGTGAGCGTGGCAAAGGAAAATGCGTTTGACCAGTTTGAGTTGATTTTAATCAACTGGAAATTGGCCATTTTTCAAACGGTCTCGGAATTCGACGAAATTAGTTTTGTAAGGACCGTATCGTCAATACGAAGCTAGAAAATATTTTTCGAGAATTTTTCTAGTTAGTATGTGACCCCAGTAAATTGAAATGTGCATTCAAATTCAATATATAGAGTTATATGTTGATTTTGATGAAAACTGATCGAAACAGTCGAATCGGCTTAGGATATATATCCCATTGTGTTCGGAATGGAGGTGAAACGCTATGGACGACAGGCGGTGGGCCTCGTTTCGAGGTCGAAATAAAAAGTCAACTTTTTTTGAAATAAAATAGAAAAAAAAATAAAACTCTCTCTCCTCTCCCCTCTCTCTCTCTCTATGCTATCAGACCCCCCCTCCCCCCGTATCCTTTCAATCGAGAAAAAAAAAGAAAAGAAAAAAAAATCGTGTCACTCAGCCAGGAGCCGCCGCACGCCGACCCCCCCTCCCCCCCCCCCAGTTCTGCCTCCTCCAGATCCTCTCACCTTCCTCCTCGCGTAGAGCGCGACCCCCCCTCGTTTCAGAAACCGCGCTGCCCCCTCCCCCTGCAAGGGCACGCTGGCCACAGCAGCGCCTCCACAGGCGGCGCCCTCCCCCTTCTTCCCCTCCAGCGCCTCTTCTCCCTCCCCTCCTCTACCAAGAACCGCGCCCAAGCCCTATTTCGCCAAAAACCGCCGCTGATGGCCCACCACGTGCGCGTCCCTCTGACCTATCGACCACCTGAAGAGACACAAACCCCTTTTCCCTTTATACGCTGTAAGTATTTTTATTTATTTTAATTTCTTTCGAATAATCAGTTTCTAATTTAATTTTAGTCTTATTATAAATCAGTTTTACATGTAGTATGAAATTAATAAGGAAGTAAATGATCTTTATTTATATAGTATGGTATAAAAATAGGAATTTTAAAGGTTAAAAATATAATTTTTATACTGGTGACGTATTAAAAATATGATTTTTATATAGGCATGATAGTAAAAATATGATTTTATTCATGGAGAGTAATAAAAATATAATCTTTATTAAGCGAAGAGAAATATAAAAATTCGATTTTTATGTATTGAATAGCAAAGTAAAAATTCGATTTTTATATATTGAATAGCAAAGTAAAAATTCGATTTTTATATATTGAATAGCAAAGTAAAAATTCGATTTTTATATATTGAATAGCAAAGTAAAAATTCGATTTTTATATACTGAATAGCAAAGTAAAAATTTGATTTTTATATATTGAATAGCAAAGTAAAAATTTGATTTTTATATATTGAATAGCAAAGTAAAAATTCGATTTTTATATATTTAATAGCGAAGTAAAAATTCGATTTTTACATATGTAGAGAATACGGGCAAAGAAAGCGACAAGAGGCAAGAACGACGAAGATTTCTACCTAAGAAGAGTCGTGGGATTGGATTAGCTAATCTGTGAGAATTTCTCACCTTTAATTTATTTTTCTAGTTGAAATATATACTATGATGCAGACGGTGTTTAGTAGCACCCGACACCCGTCGTCCACAGACCATGGACGGCTTGTATGCTTGTTTGTTTGATTCTGATGTGTAGTTGATTGTGTGATGTGAAATGAAATAAAATATTTTATAGTGGAAAATATTTTATAGTTAAAAATAGAATTTTTAACGTGTATATGAAATGAAATAAAAATAAACAGATCGGACGATTTGTTTATATACACACATTTGACTGATATTGATTGAGACGATAAATTTTACACCTCGCCCAACTGCACAAATAAAATATGTGTTTGATTGTTTGAAACCCCACACGGGTATTGGGATGATATTTGACGTACACTAATCCTGATTGTTTAGTTGTATGTCGATCGATTGATTGACGGACTGTTATAAGCAGTGAATATTTATATTTGATGCTTATACAGTATAGAATGCACTTTGGATGATGGTTGATTATTCATCGTTGTTATTGTATTCATGTGTTGTAGAAAACCCATATAATTAACATTATATGGTAATTGATTGGGCTTCATTCCAGTTTTAAAATAAAAATATTTGAAAAAGAAATATTTGAAATAGAATATTTGAATAGAAATATTTGAAAAGGAAATATTCAAAATAGAATATTTGAAAATATGAATATATGAAGCCGTGTTGATTAGATTTACGCCATTTTGACGTGAACGATATTTATATCTATTTTATTCATTTTATAATGAATATCGAAAGTGATTTCAAAATCTGATTTTTCGAAAAGAATTGAAATTGAAATTGAAATTGAATAGAAATGAATTTGAATTGAAATTGAATATAAATGAATTCGAATTGAAATTGAATATAATGAATTCGAATTGAAATTGAATATAAATGAATTCGAATTGAAATTGAATATAAATGAATTCGAATTGAAATTGAATATAAATGAATTCGAATTGAAATTGAATATAAATGATTTCGAATTGAAATTGAATATAAATGAATTCGAATTGAAATTGAATTGAAATCGATTTGAAATGAATTTAAAATGAATTTAAAATGAATTTATATTGGAATATTCAATTTTGATTTGAAATTGAATATGAAGTTGAAACCGTTTTGAAAATGAATTTAAAACGATTTATAAAGCACGTTTTGAATTGAAATCGACGAAGTATATATATATATATATTATATATATATAATATAACGACCTGAATAGGACGCGTCGTGGCAGTTCGCGAATTTCGACCCTTGACTTCGAACGGACATTGTGGGAGATCCGACCATCGGATTCTCCTAAAACTGGAACCATTGGGTTCGTATCGAAAAGAGCTTTCTAACGAATATTGGAAATTAGAAATCTAATGGTTGAATTTGGAATTATGTCCAAATCAAATTTGGAAAAGGTCACTATAAGTGCAGTTCGATGGCCGTTGATGGAAATCGACTGTACGGGCCTTGATAAAATTATTAAAAATATCAATAATTTGTGTAAAATCATAAGAAATGATTTGGGATGAAAAACTCCATATTTGAAAAGATAAAAATAGATTTTTATCGAAATGAACTAGTTTTGAACTAGAATTAAAATTCTATTTATTTTTAAATAAATAAATTGAATTTGAAAAGGGTTTTAAAAATAACCAGAATTTCCAAGAATTGAATTAGAATGGATTTGAATGGAAATTGTCTTTGGAATATTTCGATGTGGGATTTTGTGATTATACAGATATTGTTATGGAAATTTGAAAGATATATATATATATATCTCGTTATTTCCAATACGATATTTGTTGGTCGTAGAGTTTGATATTGAATATAAGCCGATATATTTTCTATTCAGAGCCTTGTATTTAATATCAAATGGGATTTGGGTTTTTCGTGAATGGTGTCTTCATTAACACTGTTCTTAAACCCAGTCGAGAAAAAGATTAAATCTTTTTATTTAGATTTAATGAAGTGTACCAATTAAACAATATTTAATTGAATTGATATTGATTTTTGGGTTTATCGTGAACAGTGTTTTAAATAACACTTGTCCTTTAACCCGATAATTAATGGAATGTGATTTTGGGTTTATCGTGAACCGTATTTTAAATGACACTGATTCTTTAACCCAGTTAAAGATTAAAACTAAGTGGAGTTTTAATGAATCTTTAATTAAATTGAAAAGATCGAGAATGGAGTATCACCAGTTTTACTCCAGGCGATAGTTAAATCTTTAATTAGATTTGAACGTGAAATGGTAATTGAATTTACCGATAACACCATGGTGTTAGATATGAAGTATGACCAGTTTTACTTCATGGGATGAATAGGTTGGGATTGGGAAATTAAAATAAATGATTACTTCGGTGTGGTTCACTAATCCCGACTGGTTTGAATTGATACTCAAAGGAGATTAAAGAATAAATTTAAAGAATTTATCTTTGATAAAATTAATGGGAACCTTTCCCAAAATATAAGAATATTTGAATAAAAAGAATATTCTGAAGTGGAATGAGGCGTATGTTGTGTTTGTGTAACACTTTTATTATATATACGCGAGTTGTTCAGAAAGACCGGGTTTATCCCATTCTGAATAACTAATTCGACGTGGTGTCGAAGATGAAGACGGTGGTTGAAGACCGGAAGTCTTCACATCGTTTGGGTGATTACTGATGATATCGATTGGGCTGTACATCCAAGATGAGGGAAACAGTTGGTGATCGTCTAGACGTACTTGGAAATGAATGGATATGCGAGGAAAGTGCCTCCGGTTTCGTTCAGACCCAGAACGAACTTGTAAATGGACTGTGTGTCTGACATTGGATTTTATTCTGTGTGGTTGATTTCTATTAAATATATATCTGTTTGGCGGCGGAGAATTTATTCTCTTGCTTAACGCCCTTCTCTGAGACGTACGAGCTTAGGAGTTATATATTGATGGATATCAAACGCATGGAGTGAATTGCCTGTGTGGCATGCCTAAGTGGCAATTGATCAAGGCTTCTATTGAAAAGCAAAGTCTTGTGGATGATGATCAAAGCAAGGCCTGTGTGGCATAGCTTTGTGTAGCGTTGATTCGCGAGCCTCACACCCCGGTTGTGAACCAGAAACGGGAGAGGACCTCAGGGAGGGCATGCGTTTCCTTCTAGCTAGGGTGGTGTCTGTGGCCTACCAGCCCTGACATTTATATACTTTTCACCTGTGTGGTTGTTGCTGTTGCGAGGCGCCTCGGTTAGATCGGACGATCCGGGTCCGGTGGAGTCATTCGTTGGCTCATTGACGCCCCAAAGGGCAGGGAAACGTAGTGTTCAGGAATTTTAATCCACATCGGTGGACCGGCCCTGACGGTCCAAGGGTCACTCGACTCTGATCCCGAGACACGGGCTAGAGCGTCTCGAATCGGTAGAGGACTATCTTTTGCCTCGGTTCACAGACGGAAATCCAATTTCCAAATACGTGACTTTGCGGTTTTGATTGTAGAGCCTAGTGTGGCGACATGATATATAGTACCCATGCCGTCTATGATTGATATTTATGATTGAAATTGTTTTAAACACTATACACTTATTATAGTATCAAATGATTTGTTTTAAACGTATCAAGCATGCTTTGGCTATTATAAGGGAAAACCCTATCTTCTGGTTTGTGTTGCATTGTGTGATGGGACCTGGGTCTTATAATAGCTTCATTTTTCTTTATTTAGAATTGCGCTGTTGTTTTATGCACTGGTATTCTTGGGAGGAAACCCATTCCGTGTTATACGGCGTGGTCCCTTGATTTACCTACCTTTAAAATTAAAGATTAATAACTGTTTTAGTTCTCACACCAGTCCCATGACTGACCGGGAGTTTATTGTTTTAACCTAAACTCTGGGTGCCCCTATTTTGACATGGGCAGCTAGTAGTTTTGGTTTTGCAGATTTATATTCACAGGATCCTGGTTTACAGCTGGAACGATATCCGGAAAGCTTTGTATCCGTATATCTCTTCTGGTTGTGTATTGTATTATTTTCCGCTTCTATGTAATTTATTGTAATCTCTGATATTTTCTGTTGTGTAATATTCATTTATACTCTGTATATTCTTGTAATCTGTTGGATTGTTGTAATAACAATGAAATGTTCTCCCGTCTACGTCCTGTTGTGGCTTGTTCTCGAACTATCCGCGCTTTCCTTCACGGTGAAGTTACGGGTTTTTACAAGAAAAAGCATTACTTTGTCGGCCTCAAAATTCACCTGGTTGGCCTCAACATCATTATCCTGGTCGGCTCCAAAATGAAGTAACCTGGTCGGCCTTAAGTTTGGATTGACATCAAGTCTGGTTGGCACCAAAATAAACCTAGTGGCATTTTCATAAATATTTTGGGTCGGGCTCAAAATGCATGCTAGCTGTGGCCAGCTGTAAAGTAGATCAGTGGCAGCTTCGTAAATAAGTTTACGACCGTCCCAAATCATGCACACCCCAAACTACACCTATAAATAGCCCATTTCTCCACCATTAAAGGGGACAGATTCTTCTACCTCGAAGGGCCGCCAAATTATTTCTCTAACATTTCAAGCTCCATTTTAAGTTTCACTAATGGCTTCTTAGGATCAATCAACCTTCATCCAACATCAAATGGATCAAATCTCCTTCATGCTCCATGAAAAATCGTTCTAGCTCGATTCACATCTACTCAAATTTCCATTAGAGATCCGTTCAAGCTCACTCAAAGTTCTTTGACCTTCATTTATTCTCTCCAAGATGAGATCCGCCATCTCTAAGCCGAGATTCGTCATTCTACTCCTCTTCAACCGCCATTATTCCTCCTCCGAGCTTCGATTCACATTTCAACCGCTATGGATTCATTGTTGATCCACTAAGTGCTCAAATCATGGAACAAACATTCTCACGCTCATCGCATTCAAAGGATCCAACCACTTCCATAATGGTCTAGAGAGAATCAAGCCATTAAAGAGAGGAAAATCATAATAAAGAGAGAATGAGCCAAAATGAGATGTATGAGATGATAACTTTGTAAACCTCTCCATGATAATGAAAATCACTTCAAAAGTGGACGTAGATCTATCCTAGATCGAACCACTATAAAAATCTTTGTGTTTTTACTTAGTTTTTCCCGCTTATTTTGCGATTGTGGTCCCGTTTTTTCATTTCATACCTATTTGGTGAAGTGTTTACACAACTCCTTTGGTGTTTGACCAATTTTGGTTTAAACATTTATGTTGGAACCCAAACGCTGCTCGGTGAAATATCGGCTTCTCCACATTGAGATTTTTCAAGATATTAATCACAATTTTACTTGAACAATCCAAGTCGCTATCGAAATTTATGGAACATGGACATGCAGACAAACCTATGGAACTCCTAGACCTACTACCATTGCCTGCCCCACTCCTGGAACTGCTAGTCTTAGCTTTGAATCTCTTGAAATCTGGATGTTGAACAATTCATAGAAATATTTCCCAAAAATAAGTGTCTTGATATTTTTTCTTAAAGTCCTGATACAATCTACCAAGATACTCATGTATTTGTATTATTACCATGGAAAGTTGATTAGCAACATATATTTGACAAAGAAAACAACTACGAAAACAAACTAAGAAAACAAATTACATCATTTCTCCCGACATATAATGCGTGCATATAATTGACAATATCTCTCAATTTTTACATGAGAAAAGGTTTAATAAAGGTCTTTTTCAAACTTCTCATGGTGCCGCTAGGAGAAAGACTTTTACCTCCCTCTAGAATCCTGCAGTAATTGGTTATCAGTTTTCCACATGCTTGTCATCCATTACCATAATAGAACTACGATCCGAAGATCCCAACTGAAGAAAAATGAACAAATACAATTGAACAATGAATTTCAGAGGGTAAAAAGTGTAACGTCCCAGAAGTTTTCCATCTTTGGTCATCGACATAAACCCCACGTCGATTATCCAAACATCGAAAATACCGGTAGTTAATGAAAGAAGTTAGATGGTGGGAATAGAAAAGATTGAAACTTAGAATAGAAGAAGAAGAATAACATACAACATCAGAGTAAACACGAACCTCGTAGCGGAATGAATAAAATATAACATAACTTTGAAATAAAAGATTGTACTTGAATATACACATCATTATCAAAGTACAACACTTACAACACAGCAGAAATAAACAATAGCTATATAATCCTGAAGCCTTCTGCTCTAGCTCTTCAAGTATCTGTAAATCCCGACTACTTGACTGCCCGTAAAAAATTGGGAACCCAAGAGTTTTAGGGAAAACAAAACAAAATAAACTTTGGGTCAGTCATGTGACTGGTGTGAGTAAACTCAAATCATTTGATTTAACTTTCAAAATCCTTTTGAAACAAAGGATAATCATAAGACCGATCCACACATAAATACGGATGGCTTTTACCTTATGATAACCTAAAATATTTCTAAAATGATACTTGTCTGGTATTATAATAATGTCTAGATCAAGCAAATAGAAATCTAGTAAAAAAGCTTGCATCTAACGTTCTACATATATAATATACTATCAAAACCGCAGGCTCTTATTTGGGGAATGGATTCCAACTATGACAAGGTATAGATCCACCTTCCGCTCAGTGTACTCTATAAGCGATACACTGGAGTTCAACAAGAACATCTTGCAACTCAGCCACACATGACCGACCCCTTATTTCGCTTGAAAGTACCGAATATATTGCCACCCCTCGGTTAGTGTTCCAACATAACCGTTCCCGGGAGATACAGAATTGAAAGAAGTACAAATATGAATATTCTCTAGATGGTGACAATATACCCTAATTGGTTGCGAACCACATAGCCATGCTGCCTGCCCGATTTCTGTCATTTCCCAGTTGATGAGGCTCGAGGTCATAACGTATCTTTTAACATATCACTCCTCCATTTACTTCGAATGTCACATCGCCATACCTGCTAAATCATAAATTGATTTCCTCAAAAATATCATGGGTATAAAGTTAAGAGAAACGAATTCCTCCGCCACCAAATGTAAATACGTTTGAAGAGATCAACTTCCGCGATCTACTAAATATACTCTGTCAGACATTCTTCCATACAGGTTGCCCTATGACTGGTCAAACCGAAGGCACTTCTCTATCTTCAATTATCTTCAACATATTTGATTCGCAATGCTTATGCCAATAAAGAGTGGTTCTCGGATAATAATCCAACCGGTCTCTCCATAATGACAACAGAAAAATGGTCAAAAACTTCAATAGTCGGTGATTTAACTATCAAAGAAAACATGTGTACAACCAACGATATTACTTCCAGATGGAAATTCTATCGATCATCAATCATCATTTATCTCTTAAATTAATTTATCATTAATTTATTCTTTTCCCTATTCCTGTTCCCGTATATTCGTAAATTCTTGTTTTCTAGGTTTAGAAAATATACGTTATTAATACTGGGAAACATTCCCATTTCTGCTCCCATTTCTTATTTTCTATATTAGAAAATATTTCTGATTCTTAATTTGAAATATTTCCAAAACCCCTTCATTTGGGTTTAAAACAGATGTTTAAATAAAACACCGCGATGCCACTCAAACCATTACACTCATTAACTAAATAAACTTAACCAGCCTTCACCATCGAACCTTACTCATTCCTTAGTTAAAAACGAAGTCAATCAAGTTGGGTATAATTACCTCTCAGACCTTAACTGAACAACATCTTTAACCTCGAAATAAAATAAGTTCACCTTTCTAAATCCTTGACACTTCCTTACGTAACTCTCGGATTTTTGTTTACGAATCCACTTCTTTTACAGAAATTATTGATTATAACAATAGTGTTAAAATCCCTTCTTCTGAAATACCTAACTTAAAAATATAGCTCTTATTCCTTTATTTGAATAAATAAAAATTAATAAAATTGTTAAATAAATAAATCTTGATTTAAAAACCGAAAAGTAAACAATACTTTCCCGAATTCGATATAATCGAATTCGACATATAATTCTCCTTCGTGCAATCTCTGTTCGATTAACTCTCTTTGAATAACTCTTATTCGATTATCTCACTTCGAATAACCTATATTCGATTAACTCACTTTCGAATAAATAAATATTCGATTAACTCACTTCGAATAAATTATATTCGATCAACTCACTTCGAATAACTAAATTCGATTAACTCCTTCGAATAACTAAATTCGATTAACTCCTTCGAATAAATAAATTCGATTAACTCTATTTGATAACTCTATTTCGAATAACCATATTTGATAACTCTATTTCGATAACTCTATTTCGAATAACCATATTCTACACATACTTCTATTTAGAGAATTATTCGTATGAAATCCCCTTTTAATTCTAACACTTAATCTCATTTAAATTCCCTTTATAAATGCTGAGTTCACATTCTATTTCAAATATCGGTGTTGAAACCGAGTCTACTTCTCTATATAAGTTTGGCTTATATATTCTATTTATCCAATTTATAAAACATTATTTATAATTTAATCTTCTTCGTTTATCTGTTAAAACAGATTTCTATTAAATATTTACTTTAAATCCTTATCACGTTATAACCGTGTGCGAAGCACGGGTCTAAACCTTCCTAATGTAAAATTCTCCTTTTATTTCTCTATTTATTCTATAAATATTTCCTTTTCTATTTGTTTCACAAATATTTCCTTTTCTGTTTGTTTTACAAATATTTCCTTTTATATTTGTTTTACCATTATTTTCTTTTATATTTGTTTTACAAATATTTCCCTTTTTAATCCTATTTATTTTCCAAATAAATATCCCTTATAATATCTTATTTATTTTCTAAATAAATATCCCTTATAATATCTTATTTATATTCTAAATAAATATTCCTCTTATAAAATTCTATGATTTTATAAATATTTCCTTTTATGAAATCTTTTGATTTTATAAACAATTCCTTTTATAAAATCTTGTGATTTTATAAATAATTCGTTTTATAAAATCCTTTGATTTTATAAATATATTATTTTCAGTATACGCTTTGAAAATTCCCTTTTTACATTTCGGCATTTCTTATGGTATTTGAAATATCAAATAACCATACCAGTGTCATCATAATCAATCACATATTATATATCACGTCATATATTACACTATATGAAAACAGTAAAAATAAATGTTGAGGAATCCAGTTGGATCCCTCCAACCTGTTTCCTTACATCCACAGATGTTAAACAATATAATTAACATCAATTTTCATTTCAATATGAAATATTCTGATCAACAGAGTCAATATTTTGATTAACGATATATATTATATATATATATATATCGTTATCTATAATTTCAACCAATCACTTTAGCAGTTCAACCAAACAGTTAACACACAACAATCAACAGAAAATTGTCAGTTCTAAAAATATGTTATAAAAATATGACTGTTCATAGTTAGTGAGATTTACTCACATTGGACGATCATCGTTAAATAATGATAACTGTCTTTGATTTGATTTAGATCCGACAATTTATTTCGCTATAAATTGTAACGAGCTCGAATTCACTCCCAGTCAGTTTCATTGCATAGCCACCGTCCATACGATCCCAACGGATCTATTCACTGAATTTCGATTTTGTAGGCATAAGATATTGCGTTCACAAGTTATACAAATATTTTAAATTAAATTAAAACTAAATTTCTAATTTTTATTGGGCCTCACCACTTTCAATTCTCGGCCCATGAACCCTTTTAAACCCAAACCTGCCTCATTAGCCTCCTTCCCCAATCGATCTACAGTAAACCGTCTCCACCAAATGCCATAGCCGCAACATTCAAAACCTCCCATTCCTCCATCTCATCATCGTTTTCCAAACTGACACTTGCATTGAACTTCTCTTCCCGGTCTCCACCTCCCCATACCTTCGAACCAGCCTGCGCCATCACCCTTGGAAATCCGTCCGCCATCGTATAATACGCTACAGGAACTCTGAATATTTTTGTCATGGTTCTTCCCTAAACTTTGCATAGAGGTGCGCAAGCACCTGCTGAACTCGAAACTAGTATCTAAAACTTGACACAATGCTTTCATTCTCCTATTTTTCCCAAACCCTAGATTACGGTATTTTCTCAAACCCCTAGAATCGACATCGCACCCTTTAAGAAAGGTACGAGATTGAAGAGAATCCCACAGGGATTTCAAAGATGTATGAGTTGCGATTTATATGTATTTATTTGAGTTTATTTGAATTTCTTTTGAGGATTGAAAGTTTTTACTAAAAGGGAAAAATCTGCGGTGCATTACTTTGACAAGAGGAATGTATTAGGTTAGAAGGTTAGGATGGTATTTATATGTAATTTAAAATATATTTTTATTCGAATATTATATTGAATTTTAACCAACCACTATTTACATTTGTTTTTAAAAATCCTTGTGATCACATATGATATTCAAAAATCATGAAAATGGACATGCAGCTACAGTTTGACATTACAGACCCAACGAAACTTGTTTCGTCGAATTCCGACTCAGTTTGCTCACACAATGTATTTTTAACCATCAAAATACTGACTATTTTTCACTTTAAAATATGGTACGGCCACATACTGACTTCAAAAATCACGGAAATTGAAATCTAGCAATAATTTAATATTGCGGATCCAACAAAATTAGTTTCGTCGAAAACGAAGGTCGTTTGCAAAAGTGGTTGTTTTTAAAGCTCTAAATAAACCCTTTTAAATATTAAATATATAGAAAAATAATTAAATTAAATATAAATAAATAAATATTATCGTATATATATTCACATACGATATCATACAGCTCTAAAATATTCCTACCTGGTTTTATAGCTCGATATTACAAAGTTCCCATTTATATCGATATTCGATTTATATTAAATTCCTTTTATAATATAAATAAATCGATATAAATTATAAAGGAATTCCACAGTAACTTTTGTAAAATTTGATTTGGACATAACTCAAAATATAAACGACGAAATCTCGATTTTTCTCTTCCATTAGAAAAATATCGTTCAACAGATTCAAACTTTTCTTGTTTCACAGAAATCCGAATTAAAAAGAATTCTGTATATTTAGTTGAAGTTCGAATCGCCAAAATACGAACTAAAGCGCCATTTTGAACTCGATTATATTTATAATATAATTTATACGCTCAACCATTGTTAATTAAATATATTCATTATCGTAATTCAATTTTAAACTGAATTATATATTTTGAATTGCCCAATTCACACCATATTGCCATTTCAGCAAATTCTAATTATTTTAGAATTAAATATATTATTTAATTATTATATTAATTAAATATTCACTATTATTTAATTCAACGACCATTTATTTCTCTTAATCACTATGTAAATAATTAAATAAATTAATTATTACACTGTAAAAATACGGGACATTACAAAAAGAAGCATTGAAGTATATGAATTATTAGAGAACAAATTGTCACTAAAAATATAGAACTTTTATACAAATTCTAGTATGTAACCATTGTAATGTTATTAAGAATCATATTTATATTTTGATTACTTTTAAAAACAGAATTCATTATCCAATATATGATAAATTTTTTGAGATAAATGAACTAAAATTAAAATGACATGCAACACTTAGATGTGAGGTTAATGATTCAATACTTTCTAGTTATATAAGTGTGGGAATTAATGTATAAACTGTGTGTGTGTGTGTGTATAATTGTTATCAGTTATCACTTTATATGTAAATAGTTAATGCTATGTGATATTCTTCTTTTATATCTTAATGGAAAATAACTTGAATACTTCTGTTAATACAAGCAAAAAAAAAACTACTTTGGAATAGAAGAAGCCAAAATGCAAGAAAATTTCCAACTTTTAACACAAAAGCAGCAAAAGTTTAAAACGTATAGGTACTATACCTTTGGATTTGTAATAGGCTTATATTGTGTTTCAAAATTATCTCCAACACTCTCACAACCACACTCTGATTTATCACTCTTTCTTTTACTAGATTCTAGAAGAAAATACAGCATGTCCACTGAAATGTTATAAGTGGTGCAAATGTTGTAGTTTGACATTAAAAAAACTCATCCATCTAATGCATGAATATAAAATAGCATTATGCTATACTCTACATATTTAGAGTTTTCTTAAACCATGCATTTGGACATTCTACATAAATTAACCCAATAAAACAACTAAATGATAAAACCAATGAAAAACAATTAGATTAATGTCTACCCAGCAATGTGTCGGTTTTAATGTATCCTAACTGCTCGTTTCATATATTTTATGTCATTCATTTCGATCTTGTACATATGCTGATTTTGAATTACCATTCCGTGCAGCCTATAATAATAATCCAAAAAGAAGATGGCATAAAAAGAAGTTTGGAATGAGTAATCGGAAGACAATGTGAATAAGACAGTTTACCGCATAATGCTTTAGAAACTAGAAAATTTAGTAGTAAATAAACATAAAAAAAAAAACAAAAACTAACCTTCATAACAGGGAATATAAAATTTGAACTACATACATAAGATGGCTTATGTATTAGAACAAATGAACAATAACTGCTGGCCAACACTATTAAAAGAATGTCATTTAAATTTGGTCTTCTGGACTTTTGTTTATATAAAAAATGATTGTTCCAAAAACGTGCAAGAGCCTGTTTCATATACAAAGATATTCCAGAATTATTCGTCACAAAATAATACGAAGGCAATTGCATTGAACTGGTAGTTCATAAATCCACATATGATCCAGAAAAATTATTTATATAGTGATACTTGTTTTTTCTCCTTCAATGGAACTACTGAAGCAATCGGCCATTTACTGGATTACAATGATACTCTGACTCTTAAACTAATTTAACATGGCCAGGTCACTTAAAAGTAGAGACCATACTTATTCCTACCATTAGCGTATCATTTACGACTACAAAACTAGAAAACTACGAAGAAGGAATCAGAACTCAACAAAAAGTGTGTTACTAATCCCATTAACCCGTAATGGCCAAAAAAATGTCATGAATATTTTATAACAATGACCTAACAGATAGACCTACCATACAAAATTCAAATAATATACAGTAAAATCCATTGTAATATAAGAGGTTGTGAGAATCTTCTTTGGCTACCAGATTACTATCTCTCGATTGTAGATGGTATTGATGCACTTTTGTCTATACGATTGTTAACAATAATTCATGCCTGAAATCAGCGTTCACTAAAATCAAAACTTTCACAATAGTATCACCTGTGAAATCGGATGGTTTGAACAACGAAAAATCCGATTGCTTAGATGCGATTTGGAAGTTCCACTTTCACCTGTATTCATATAAATTGAAGATATGAGCCAGGAGAAATGGAAGAAGGCAGCTGGAGTTAAATAATCCTGGTTTGTCCTCATGCCATTACTTGACACAAATTTCATCTGAAGAAGGTCGATTGAAAGGATGTTGAGAAGAATGATGAGGGAAGAGAGAGAGAGAGAACGGAGGCGGTGTATGCAAAGAATAGAATAAAAAGACGTAAAGTTGAGATTTATCTACTCAAGTTGAAATATGGTTTAGTTGTTTGTGAAGGTTGCTTGCACTCAAGCTTAGTTTGAACATAACCACTCTAACTTAGCCTCCATCACCACCCTAAAGTTGATATTTATCTACCCAAGTTGAAATATGGTTTAGTTGTTTGTTGTGTGTGATATTCAGTTTGATATAATTGAGAATAGAAAGGGTGGAATTATTCGATTGTAAATTGTATTGCTTGTAATAATGATTGTACAAGTATTGAATAATACAAAGCATGTTTATCTAAGGTAAAAGTAATTTAACAAAAGCCACACATATTTTAAAACATAAAAAAGCCATGAAACATATTTATTTTTCAAACTTCAAACAAATCTAATAAATCTAATGATAAACAAGAACGCTTAAACAAATAAATTACCCAAAATTTCCCTACTCTTTATAACAAATAAATTACCCATTGGATTGAATGTGGATGTTGTTAAGTTTTGGTGAATCGCTGTGATGCCATAACAAGAAAATGGCGAACTGTCTTTGTATTGAATTCATGAAAAATTGTGTGTAATATACAAAGGCAACGTGTTATATATACATGTTGGTAAGGTCTAAAACAATGAAATGGGCTGTAGCCCAATATAATATGAGATGACTACATAGCCTATTATTCTGAATGTAATAACATTGTTAATATGTTGAGAAACGAAGTTAATTTGTTCATTTCATTTTCCTTTGAGACTCAGCAAAATGTAGCAAAACTTTGCCAACTTTCTATAGTCCATTGTCTTGGGAAGAAATGTTAAATTTATACCATTAAGATAATGTTCTACGTTTTTCTTCTTTTCTGTTTAGTTTTCTTATTTTCCTACTTGATTCCCTAATAATTTAACAACACACTTATATTATCACACTATATTATCACACTATATGAAGTTATTTTTTATAAGCTAAAGATCATTATTACAAAGAGTCATCATTTCAGAATTAACAATGGCAGCAACTGCAGCAGCAAGGTAACATTGTCATTTTTTTAAGTTGGAGCTTCCAACTGAGGCATGCAATTGAAGATATCCCTTATTTTAATTTCCCTATGTTTCATAGCTTGAACAGTCCCCTCATCCATTATTTATGATGCAAAGAACAATGTAGAAGACATGAGAAGCACTCTCATTTTAACCACTGAGTTCAAATGCTCATTGGTGAGGTTTTACTCCAAGAATTATGGTAGAAATAAGAACCATACAATCCAATATTCTTTCACATCTTCCATACCATCAAACTTATTAGCATAGAAGTTGTTGTCTGTGGTACAGATGTAGAATTCACTTAAAGACTTTCAAACTCTTTTTAATGTAAGCTCTAGAATTCTCTAACGTCAATTCCTAAAAGAGTTTTAGAGGCGACAAGACCGAAATATATGTCTGTATTTTCACTTCCTTTCATGTCTTATATTGAGTTTTGAAGAAAATTTGTATTTTATTTGTATATCACTTAGATTTGATGTCATTTTACCTGATGACATGTAAGACTGCTTCAGGTTAAGAGGTGAGAAATGTATCGGTATTTGCCATGAAAATTTCGGTTTTAATCTGAAAAACACGACGTTTGTTTACTGGTATTTTGCTTTGGGAAAAAGCAACAAAACATTTGGATTACACCCAAGAATTTTTCTAATTTATTCTAATTACTAATGGTTTTGAATCCATCATTTGTTTGCATCATTTTTTTGCATCATTTGTTCTTATTACTTTATGCACAAACTTCGTGCTTGAATAAGCAGTGTTGTGTGTCTCAGTTAACATTATTTTTAAAATTTTCCTCCTCGATGTCCGGTCAGCTCAAATTGAACTTTGACGGGTCAGTTAATCGGTGAGGGAAGCATGTTGCGGTTTTATTGTGCGGAACTCTGACGCTAACATTCTCTTTGCCAGGGATGAGACTGTTGTTAATGATACTTCTATTTTTCACTGCTGAACGGTAGGGCCTTGTAGCTGGAATGCGTACACTATTGGGGCGCCACCCGGGAATGAAAAATTTATGGGTGGAAGGCGACTCTTTGGATGTCATAAATTACATGAATGGTTTTAATCCAAACCTTGTTCTTACACCCCCGATAGAAACACAAATCTCATATCTACTACAACAATTTGAGGCAGTTTCATTTAATCACATATACCGTGAAGGTAACATTCTCTTTGCCAGGGATGAGACTGTTGTTAACGATACTTCTATTTTCGCTACTGAATGGCAGGGCCTTGTAGTTGGAATGCGAACGCTAGTGGGGCTTCACCCTGGAATGAAAAATTTATGGGTGGAAGGAGACTCTTTGGATGTCATAAATTACATGAATGGTTTTAATCCAAACCTTGTTCTTATACCCCTAATAGAAACAAAAATATCATATCTACTACAACAATTTGAGGTAGTTTCATTCAATCACATATACCGCGAAGGAAATGGTTGTGCAGATTTTTTGACTAAGAAAGCGAGGTATTTACAGCGTTCCTTCATATGGGAAGAATGGTATAATGATGACCTATGCGTCCTCAACAATGCAGATTTGGCCGATTATTTCGACAAATTATATAATCATAAGTAATGCTTAATTTTTGTGAAATGTTTTCAGGACGGTAGAGCCTTGTAGCTGGAATGCGAAAACTAGTAGGGCACCACCCTGGAATGAAAAATTTATGGGTGGAAGGAGGCTCTTTGGATGTCATAAATTACATGAATGGTTTTAATCCAAACCTTGTTCTTACACCCCCGGTAGAAACACAAATCTCATATCTACTACAACAATTTAAGGCAGTTTCATTCAATCACATATACCGCGAAGGTAGCATTCTCTTTTCTAGGGATGAGACTGTTGTTAACAATAATTCTATTTTCGCTGCTAAACGACAGGGCCATGTAGCTGGAATGCAAACGCTAGTGGGGCGCCACACTGGAATGAAAAATTTATGGGTGGAAGGAGACTCTTTGGATGTCATAAATTACATGAATGGTTTTAATCCAAACCTTGTTCTTACACCACCAATAGAAACACAAATCTCATGTCTACTACAACAATTTGAGGCAGTTTCATTCAATCACATATACCGTGAAGGAAATGGTTATGAGGATTTTTTGGCTAAGAAAGCGAGGTATTTACAGCGTTCCTTCCTATGGGAAGAATGGTACAATGACGACCTATGCGCCCCCAACAATTGTAACAACCCAGAAAAACAGAACCATTTAAAAAAAATATTTTGGCTATTTTAGTGAGTTTTGAATATTTAAAATAAATTATTTTAAATAATAATGACTAAAAATCTATTTTGATCGAAGTTATGGTGAATAAATTTATTTTGAAATTTAAAACAAGGCCTGAAATGGCGCAGCAGTTTGAAAATTTGGATTCGAACTTTGACTGACTGTACATGATTCAAAATAAAACGGATTTTAGTGAAACCAAAAATATTTAAATCTGTGTGAGAAGATCTTTCTAACGAATCTGAAAAATCGAAATTTCATGGTGGAAATTAAAAGTTATGGCCGAATGAATTTTCAGAAAGTTCGTTGTGAAATTAATACAACCATTGAAAATAGACATTTTTCAAATGGTCTCAGAATTCAACGAAACCAATTTTGTTGGGACCGTGTCGTCCCAACATGGAAAGATATAATTTTTCTGTAATTTTTAGAATCAATATGTGAGCGTAGCAAAGAAAAACGTGTTTGGTTGATTTTAGTCAAATTGGATCTACCAGAAAATGACCATTTTTCAAACAGTCTCAGAATTCGACGAAAACAGTTTTGTTAGGACCGTATCGACAAAACAAAGCCAGATATAATTTTTCTGGAATTTTTAGAATCAGTATATGGCCCGGGCAAATTAAAATGTGTGTTCAAATCAGAATTTGAATGTTTTATACTTTAATTTGAAGAATAACCGACTATAACAGTTGAATGGACCTACGAAACATATCCCATTGTGTTCAGAATGGGGGTATTTAGCTGGGGGCGACAGTCGTTGGGTTTGAATTGGTATACATGTGGAGAAGAGGGTATTTTTGGATTTTAAAATAAATAAATATTTAAATATAAACCCTGGCCAATAAGAATTCTCCCTTCTTTTTCTCTCTCCTTGATCCGCTCAGAAACCCGACGGCGGAACCTCCTTCTTCCCTTCTTTCCTCTTTTTCTTCCAATCCGCTCAGTAAAATCAAATGCCAAATTGGAGGATTTTGTAATGCTCTCCACGAGCATTAAATCCATACCAACCTCAGATTTTTTCGTGGAGAATCAAGCTCGAAACAAGCTCGGGAAGTGGCTGACTGTCACGCGCCACCATGCCTCCTCTGCAGCGGCGAGTTGGACCCCACCCCCTGGCGCACGTGCGCCTTACCCCCCTCTTCGACGTCATGTAGTGTGATCGTCCTCAAGCCTCTCGGATTGATCGCAAATTCGAACCCTAGGTTTGAATCAATTGCTGAAGGTACGGCCTTGTTTATTTTAAAAGGTTTCAACACTTTAAAATCGTCGCAAACCATGATTTTAGTTTAAAAATCATAAATTTTTGTTATGTTGTCAAAATCCAGTGAAACAAAAGACACCGGGACCATGCGGACGTCTTCTACATTTAGAAGAGACCGCATATTTTTCTGAGCCTTCTACAATTTTTGAAGGAGTGGAACCCAAAGTTAGATTTCTGAATTATAAACGATATGGAATGACGATGTATAAATTATATGGTCGATGTATGAGTTATATAAGCGTTGTACACCTCATGTATAAGCGTTGTATAAGTTGTATGTAGAATTGTTTGTGGTTTGAGATTGTTGGTTTGTCATTGAAAAATACCGGTTTGTGGTTGAAACAAAATTAGAATAGGTTGTGGAAAAGAAAAAAAACATACTCTCCTGCGTGCGAACTAGATGTATGAAATCCCCAGTGTCAAAAACCACAAGGTTTTAAGGTGAAGCGAGGAGCCATACATTGGGATGGTGACGGTTTTAACTACCCCGTCGTTATGCTGCCGAAATTTCCTGAAATATTCATGTGTTGATATATATTCATGTGTTGATTTAAAATATATGAAGTGTTGAAAATATTCATGTGTTGAATAAATACTTTGAACGATAAAAATCATATTTTTATCATCTATATGAAGTATATAAAATAATCGTGTTTGAAATAAATTGTTTGTAAAATAAAAATCACATTTTTATCATCTATACGAAGTATATAAAATAATCGAGTTTGAAATAAATTGTTTTGACAACAAAAATCACATTTTTATAATCTATATGAATCGCTAAAAATCTTCACTTTAGAAATAAATTGTTTTTAAAATAAAAATCGCATGTTTATCATCTATATGAAGAATATGAAATAATCATGTTTGAAATAAATTGTTTTGACAATAAAAATCACATTTTTATTATGTATATGTATTGTTAAAAATAGTCATGTGTTGAAATAAATATTTGTTGGATAAAAATATCATTTTTATCACATATATGAAACGAAATGGTTTTTGAAATCGAAGAACGAATTATACTTATATATAAATATATAAATATAATTAAAATATAAATATATAAATATAATTAAAATAAATCGAATAATGAAGCTGCAGTTCGTTATTTGAAACTGTGATTTCAAACGATTGTACTGGGAGATCCGATCGTCGGATTTTCCCAAAACCGAAACCGTTGGGTTCGCTTTGGAAATATCTTTCCAATGATTCCAACTTTATAAAGATCCAATGATTAGATTTTCAGATATGTGTAAATCAAATCTGAATAAAAACAGCGCTAGAATGGATTATATATATATATATATATAATTAAAATAAAACAAATAACGACGCTGAAGTTCGTATTTTGAAATCGTAACTTTAAACGATTGTACCAGGAGATCCGACCATCGGATTTTCCCAGAAATGGAACCGTTGGAATCGTTTTGAAAAGATCTTTCTAATGGTATAAAATTTGTAAAGATCCAACGGTTAGATTTTCAAGTATGTGTAAATCAAATCTGAAGAAAAACAGCGCCATTGCCACGTTATGGCCTGAAGCATCGTTTAAATAAAATTGGCTATTTTTAATTAAATAAAAATAGCAAAAAATCGTTATAAAATATTATTAACGATATGGAATGGAAATAAACTGAATTTACCTGGTTTCTAGGATATTTGATGGTTGAATGTGTTTGACGTGAAAATTTCATTAAAGAACAGAATTATTGATGTCAAATAATTTAACCATTAAAATGAATTGATTGGAAATTCTAATTATACGTGGATTGTTTGAAAAGGCCGAGTTAAATCTCATTTCAAATAATCGATCGACGATAAGAAGTCGTTGAAGAAGATGGTGGTCGAAGACCGGAGAGCTTCACGTCGTTTGGATGAGTACTGAAATCTTGATTGGGAGGCATCCCAAGACGATGGAAAAAGCAGTGATTGTCCAGACGTACTTGGAGATCGAACAGATATGCGAGGTATTGGGTGCCTATTGTTTCGTTCAGACCCAGAATGGACTAGTAAATGGACTGTTTCTCCGACATTGGATTTCATTCTATGTGATTGATAGCCATCAGTTGCATGGCATGAAATGCTTGTGTAGCGTACTGAGATGCAAAGGATCAAGGCTTCTGTTGAGAAGCAAAGTCTTGTGGTTGATGATCAAAGCACCGCCTGTGTGGCACATCTTTGTGTATAACGTAAATTCGCGAGCCTCACACCTCAGTATGAACCAGAAACGGGAGAGGACCTCAGGAAGGACATGCGTTTCTTTCTATCTAGAGGTGGTGTCAATGCTTGAACTGGCTGACATTTATATTATTTTCACCTGTGTGGTTGTTGCTGTTGCGAGGCGCCTCAGATATCGAGTCATTGGGCTCATTTACGCCCCAAAGGGCGGGAAACGCAATGTTGAGGAATTTTAATCCACATCGAGTGGACCGGCCCTGACGATCCAAGGGCCCACCTGGGTCTGGGTCGTGAGACATGGTAGTCTAGATTGTCTCGAAGTGGTAAGGACTATCTTTTGCCTTGGTTCATGATGGAAATTCAATTTCCAAATATGACATGTGCGGTTTTGATTGTAACCTATATACGGCGACATAGTGGTATGGGGGCACTTATGCCATCTATGATTGATATTATGATTGAATTTGTTTTTGAAACATATAAACACTAGTAATAATATCAAATGACTTTGTTTCATATGTATCAAGCATATTTTGGCCAATATAAGGTAAAACTCTATCCTCTGGCTTGCGTTGCATTGTGTGATGGGACTTGAGTCTTATATCGGCTTCATCCTTTATAAAAATCATTGCACTATTTAAAAAGATTTGCTTTGTTACCTGCACTGGTAATCAAAGGAGTAAACCCGTTCCGCGAAAGTGACATGGCCCTATGATTTGCCGTATTATTATTGTTTAATCAGTTAAGTAGATTTTTCATACCAGTCCCATGACTGACTCGAAGTTTGTTTCACTTGCAAACTCAGGTGCCCTAATTTCTACACGGGCACCCTTGTATTCAGGTTTTAGCAGGCTCATTCTGGATAGCTGAGGAGCTGGAGCCGACGTTACCATTTCTTTTACTGTTTCAGACACTGTTATGTATATTATGTTTGATTCCGCTGCAGACATTTAATATTACTCTGAAACTGTATTTTGTACTAAGTATGATCCTGTTTATACTGTGTAACTCTGATAATTATGTTTATCCATTGTATTCTATTGTACATTATATGGTGTATTTATTTATTTCTGTTCTGCTGTTACTATTTATGTGTTGTATTCCAAAGATTACCCTTGCCACCGTGGATACGGGGTTAGGGGTCGTCACATGTGGTATCAGAGCTTCGGCTAAGCTTAGTTCTGGAATATAACATATTAACGAACTCGTTAGAAATAGAACCAGTAGTGTTCTAGGATGAGTAAAACATTACAAATAGGATCAGTTATATCCTTGAATGAGTAAAGCAGAATGAAATACACCCCAGTAGACACATTTACATTCAAGTATTTGTCTCTATGTTTTGAAATATCTTTTCTGTTGACCTAACACTTTGTCTGCTAATTGCAGACGTACTAGAAAATGAATGGCAGAAATAGAAGAAATAATCGTATGACTCCACAAGCTAATGAGCCAGTTGTGCTCCCACAGCCAGAAATAGATATATAAGCTCTAGTAAAGAGGTACCGAAATCTGGGTGGATCACCATTCTTGGGCAAAGAATCCATTATGGAAACACAAGCTTGGATTCGTTCTGCTAAGAAAATCTTTGAACGTTTCCAGCTAAGAGATGATCAGAAAAGAATACTGGCCTCTTAGGTACATAAAGAAGAAGCTTTCTTCTGGAGAGATTCGATTATTAAGGATAATCCAGAAGGTAATATTACCTGGGATAGATTTAAAGAGATTTTCAGTGAAAGATTTATTCCTCCAGAAGCAACTGAGCGGTTATGTGATGAATTCTACTATCTGATCTAAGGAGATATGGATATTCCAAAATATCATAAGAAATTCAATGAACTTTCTCGTTTTTCCCCGCATCTAATTCGAGATCCAAAGAGGAAGAATCTGAGGTTTATTAATGGTCTTCAAAAAAAATATATTAGAATAGTGTAATGAGGAATGTGAAGCTTCCTTTTTCTGAAATGATATACATTGCTTATCAGTATGAGGATCTTCATAAGCGAGGTCTTCTGGAGGACGAAGAGGAAGTCAGTTCTTGCAACAAATGGAAATTCGAAACTGACAGCTCAGAAACAAGTACACAGCCAGAGACAAGTACAAAGTCTGAAGGCAATAAGAGGCCAAAGGCCAGTCAGAAAAAGGTTAAGAAAGTCATGTGTATAAAATGTAATCAGCAAGGGCATTCGATGAGGAACTGTAAATCTTCGAGCATACGAAAGAACAATGGGTCTAAGCCCGACAAGAAGGCTGGAGAGGGCAGGGAATGCCATAAGTGCAACCAAGCTGGTCACATTGCGAAAAATTGCCAACTATCAAAGAAGTCTGAAGTAGTTCAGGTAAATGAAGTGGCAGAAACTTCAGCACCCTCAGCTAGTCAGAGAAAGTCAAATGTTTTGGAAGGCACGTTTACTGTCAAAGATATTCCAGTAAAAGTACTATTTGATCCAGGCGCGTCACGAAGTTTTATTTCTAAAAATGCGGTTAAGAAGCTGGATTTGAATTTGAAAAATCTCAAAGGACCCATCACTGTCCATAATCCGGTTGGGGGTTCCCTCAATCTTAGTTGCATTTGTGGGGTTCCTGTCTCTTTTTCCCATTATCGGTTCCCTACTATCTCGATTGTCATGAATTTTAACGAATTCGATCTTATTTTGGGATTGGATTGGTTGACCAAGTATGAAGCTAAGGTTAAATGCGCCAATAGGGTCGTTAAGGCGAAGATTAGATCAGGAGATTATATAACCATACCATGTGAAGGTCCGAATTCTGATAGAAAAGACTTTTGGTTGGCTCTTAATGTTTCTCCTGCTCAATTAGAACATATTCCTGTTGTCAAAGAGGATATTCAGGCCGTCATAGAAGATATTCCTGTCATCAAGAATTATGCGGATGTGTTCGAAGAAGTTGTTAGCTTTACCTCCGCAGAGAGAAATTGATTTCAAAATTGCTTTAATCCCGAATGCAAGGCCAGTAGTTCACGCTATTCGAAGAATGACCTTGAAAGAGAAAGAGGAATTAGACATTCAAACAAGACAGCTTTTATGGAAGGGTCTGATCAGACCTAGTTTCTCTAATTGGGGAGCAGCAGTGGTATTTGTCCCAAAGTCAGACAGTACTCTTCGACTATGTGTGGATTATCGTGACTTGAATAAGCAGACATTAAAGATTAAATATCAATTTCCGTGAATCGATGATTTATTGGATCGTCTGAATGGAGCATAGGTGTATTCAATAATGGACCTAGCTACAGATTTCCATCAGCTTCGTATTGCCGAAGTGTGTGTTCCTATGACAACATTTAGAGGTCCAGACTTATTTTACGAATGGTTTGTAATGCCGTTCGGCCTGTGTAACGCTCCTGCATACTTCGTCGATTTATTGAATAGAGTGTTCAGAGGAGTCTTGAATAAGTTTGTTTTTGTTTTTATTGATGATATTCTAATCTTCTCTAAGTGAAAAGCTGAACATGAAAGACATTTGGAACAAGTTCTAGAAATTTTGAGAAAGAATGTATTGAAAGCTAAACTTTCTAAATGTATATTCTGGCAAGATGAAGTAAAGTTTCTTGGCCACGTTATATCAAATGAAGGTGTAATGACCCGCATTTTTAGAGATATATAATTAATTTATTTAATTATATAATTGGTGATTTAGAGAAGTTAATGATCGTTTAATTAAATAATATTGAATATTTAATTAATAATTATAATATAATAATATATTATAATGTCGAAATAGTCGGAAATAGTGAAATTCACAATATCATGTGAATTGAATAGCATACGAGATTTGGTGGAGTTTCGATTCGAAATATAATAACGATTATATTCAATCGACGACAGTTTGAACGTATAATTATATTATAATTAAAATAGAGCGCGTAACGACGCGGCAGTTCGCTATTCGGCGATTTAGACTTCAACTGGATATACAGAGTCCATTTTAAATCGGATTTCTGTGAAACAAGAAACGTGTGGAGCTGGTGGAGTATATCTTTCTAGTGGAAGAGAGAAATCGGGATTTCGTCGTGTAGATTTTGAGTTACGTCCAAATCAAATTCTCAGAAATGCAGCACCTTAACCATAACGGTTATTTAAAAATATATGACTATCGGGCTTGAATTTAGACAAGGTTCTTTTAGGACATTGTGATAATTTAATTTTTAGAATTTTACTGTAATTTTTAATTAATTAAATAAGCAACTTTTTTTATTTGGAGTATTTTGCACCCTTAATCAGCGATTTTGTGGTTTCACAATATGAGTTGAACTACCGGTATTATTATATTTTTGGGACCGTGTCACATGGCTCGTTTCAACGGTATTTTTATATGTGCCGATAGCGGTAACTAAGGAAGCGAGGTTTACTAAACAAATCCCATTTATAACCGGAAAGGGCAAAGAGTAAACAACAATACAAGAAATGTATAACTCGTATATCGTAAAGAGAAAACAAAGTTTAGAAGGATGGCATCTCAGATTTCTTGTACGCATATAAACCAAAAGGAACGGAAGTGATCATGACATGCTTGTACGTCCTTGGCTAGGACACACGTTGAAAACAAATGAAACCCTATATTTACTTTAAACTAATTCCTACAGGACACCAAGTATAATATAATATAACCAAATTCTCTGATCAAAACTAAGCCACGCACCATCCCTTTTCAACCACACAAATTCCCTTTCCTGGTGATAAAAGCTTGGACCGCATTAGTTTCCCTGAAAAGAAAAAGAAATCGAAAGTCAAAACTCAAAAGAAAATCAAAACGAATTGTTTAAGTTGCAAGAGGAAATTCTTTGCAATAGTTTCCATTTCTCTTCAAGTCTGAAGTGGTTAGGTGGGTGCAATGTCCATTTGTGTTCGGTGTTCTAAATGCAGCGTGACCTAGGGTTGGCGTTGGAAGGAGCTTAAGGCTTTATTGTGAAGAAGGGTGATCGGGGTTGAGTTCGTGGGTGGGAACCTCGTCGGTTAGTGGCGTTGAAGGGGCCTCCGGTGGCTTGGATTGGGAAGCGACGGTGTCGAGTCGCTGATTGAAGACAGCAGGTCGAGACGTCCGAGAGGGCATCGAACTAGGTGTAGGGTTGTCATCGGGTGCGGATTTGGGCGAGGGACGTTGTGGTGGTGGTTGTGCCCTGCGTTGGTAACCGAAGTGGAGGAGGTAGGTGGTCAAAGTCTCGGTCAACGGTGGAGTTTGGGTATTCCTGGAGCATCTTTGTAATTTGAGGGAGAAAGTGAAGAGAAGAAGGGAGCGGGCCGTGGGAAATAGAAGTAGTTGTTAGGCCGGGAAGTTATGTTAAAGCCCATCTCTTTTTATAAATCATGTTTTATTTTAAATTAAAATAGTATTAACTTCGTAATCGAATATCTCGGTCATATGAAATCAGAATCACGAACTGAAACACCCCACCTCCGTTAGGGTCACTCTCAAAGGGAATGCCCTAATTTTGGTGGAGGTTTATAAGTACAAGTCACAGATATACAAGACAGATATAAGAACACATATTTGTAAAACAGCGGAAGAACAACAAACTTTATTTCACAAAGTCAAATACGTGTTATAACAACATCCTTTCCAAAAACATAACATAACACTTTCATAATCTGTCTTGAGTACATTATTTAAAGAAGCATAAATAAAAATAAAACATAGATAAACTGCAAAAGCCCCATAGCGGATTGTCCAAAGCCATAGTTCAAAGCAGGAAAGTCCAAGCAATACATTTCTCTTCTTCAAGCTGGATGTTGAGGCTGATCAAGCTGCTGTGTTTCCTCCCTGAGGACCTGGGGGGGAAATGGAAGAAAGAAGACGAAAGAAAAATAGAGTCAGACATAAAGCCTGAGTAAGTCTAGTACTACTTTGTCTATGAATAAAGAACTGGGTATGATAAGTAATAACGAGAAGTGGGCAAACACTATAACTTGGTTAAGTTGTCTAGGGTCGAATATACTATCGTACCCCAAGTTAATCTCTGAACCCATATAAACTAGTTTCCAACTGGCACCCATAATCAGGGTGATGTGATCCATTCTATGATGATCGGCTCCTACTCGCATAGTTACATGTGTCTTACGGCCCCGATGTCTGTAGTTACCTATGCTGGTCCCACCATGGGGTGTATCAAGTCCCATAGTGGCAACCCGACACAACCTTAGAGTGCACAGGTATGCTACTGGTGTCCAGTGCCTTATTTTTCTGCGCCGGAGTGTGTGCACGCCCGCACTTCCGTTAGAACCTACACTGCTACACCGCCGCCGTCGCTTTGACCTCTTACAATCAGCCCAGTAATCGTGCCCCACCCTGCCTAGTTTCAGGGTATCCTGATACACCTTTTAGGGTTACTGCTGAAAAGGGTCCCCCGTTACTAGGTTTTCTATCTCTAGCCAACATGCTAAGTTGGTTAAGTGTTTCCTAACCTAACCCCACCAGTCCGTTTAGTTTAGCATGTTCCATTTTGATTAAGTCTTAAGTTCACTTAATCCTAACAATCCTGACTCAGCCTTAATTGTCTTATTAAGGCCCTGACCTCTCACATTAGACAGGTATTGTTGTGGCTGCCTGTTGCCGGTTGGTTCCGGGCAGTCTTACGCCACAACTCAGTCTAACCTCGGGTCCTTGCTGGGCTCCATGTTTAACCTCCCACATTGGATAGGTATTGTTGTGACTACTGGACAGCCGGGCGGTTCCGGGCAGGTTTACATCACAACTCAATCCAACCTCGGGTTAAACACATCGTATTTTCTACATTTACATATCTTGTCATTCTGCTTTATGTAAATATTTGCGGCCCATTATTAAGTTAATTGTGTAAAGATCACACCAATCACGGGCCCAACCCACACTTGAATTTGGGCCCTTCTATTTTATATTTTCATTCATTAATTAATTTTTACCCAACGTTATTTTCCCCCGTTTTACACGTCCGTTCATATATATTGGGCTTAGCCTTTTAAAGCCCAATTTAGCCATGCGAAAAGGGGAGGCTTATGGCGTATACACAAGGAGGGGAAAGTGAGCGCATGAACTTGCAATACGACGTTGGAAATACATAATAGAAATTGGTGTACTTGCATATGTCATCATATAATTCTTTTAAAAAAGATAGACTTAATCATAGATTTCAATTATGCCAAATATAATTCATAGCCTAGCCATATTCATAAGTTTTGCAAAAGCATGACTTAATACATGGATTATAGTGTCAAAATTCCAACATAGTTTCATATGAACTATAACAACCAAACTTGTCTCAATTACTTGTAAAATAATTTATGCACCAAAAATATACATCATGATGGCATAATACCAAAGCCCAAACTTGCATAAATTTCACTCAACTATATACATGTAGCTTCAACATAGACTACATAATTTGCGCAATATTCCAAACGTATATTTTCATAGAACTACCGCATGTAGTTCTTTATAATGAATAACATAATTTTGCACAAATATGAATTACTTCCATTGCCACAATTCAAGCATACATATCCACACAGTTGTTTATTTATACCAAAGTAATACTCTACTTACAATGGTTGCGGTGAATTCTCTAATTAAGAGATATGATTCCCTTGTTGAATTGATTGGCTTTAGGTTGCTTGAATTTGCTTTAGGCTTTAGAACTTTCTTCCTAATTCCCTCTCTAGTTGGTGGCTACTCTTAGTCGTTCCTCAGCAACATGGCGGCTATGTTCTTAATTTGAATGAATAGATTAGGGTTTAGTCTAGGGTTGTTTATATAGAGGTTAGGAATTGATTAGGACCCTTGATGTTGCTAGGTCAGATCGTAGCCATTCATTACGAAGAGAGACCAATAAAAACCCGCCACCTAGACCTAATGACAAAGCAGACCACAGAAATTCGACCACACACCGACCTGGCCAGCCAGGTTGACTGGGCTCGACCAGGTCGATACCCCTGTCGACAGGGCTGTCGACAGCCCTGTCGACATGGGTAGCCCAGGTCGACAGCCCAGTCGACCTGGGTGGCCCAGGCGGGTGTTCTTCCACCCTGGCCCAATGGGCCCCACTTCGGAATATTTAATTATTTAATTCTGCTTGAATTTTAAATTTAATTCAAAAACCTCCGAAGGCCATATCTTCTTCATACGGACTCCGTTTTTCGAAAACTCGGACTCTATTTCGCGTATTTTTCCGAGACAAACGCAATGGCGTATCCCGTTTCCCTTAGTTCTTTGATTTGAATTTGATTATACTTTAATTCCTGAATTTCACAGTTATAGAATTCTCGGGGTGTTACATTCTCCCCCACTTAAAAGGATTTCGTCCCCGAAATCTTCAAGTTAGGAGGAATGTAAATCCTAACATCCAATCATCCATCTACTCATCCATCAAACACGAGCATCCATTGTCCTTAAAAGACTTCTAATGTTTCATGATCATATGCAAAGTGTGTGTATATGAACTTATCTAATGCAAAATCAGGCGGTCTACTGATTCAGTTGACCTCCTTAATGCGAATTATGTAAGTGCCATGAATCCATTATGTATGCAAATTTTCCTATTCTTGATTCTACATGAGTGCACAATCATTCAATACAAATGCAACATCCATATGACAACACATTAATGTTCAACCATATACGAATACAAACATATATGCATATGCAATATGAAGTGACTGAGCCGATCTAAAACCTAGATTGTGTGTGTGTATGCAACCACGAGCAACCACTTGCAACCACTTGCAACCATCATCCATAACATGTTTCAATTACATGTTTTCATCCAAAAAGATTCTACCTAAAATATAAGGTCGAGGAAATATACCTAAGAAGATAGATAAAAGCGCAACTTAAGGAAAATGAAAGATCAAGGATGTACCCTCGAACAGAAAAGGGTAGGCTGTACGGATTCTAGCTTCAGTTTCCCAAGTCGCGTCTTCCTCGGCGTCGCTCCACTGAACTTTGACGAGCTTGACTTCGCGGTTGCGTAGCTTCTTCACTTCCGTTCCTAAGATGCGGGTTGGAACTCTCCTTATGGTTGCTTCGCGCTCCACTTCGGCCTCTTCGAGGATATTTGGCTCTACCACTTCAGCAGACTCATGTAGACATTTTCGGAGATGTGAAACGTGAAAGACGTTGTGGACTCCAGCCAACTTCTCGGGTAGCTCTAATCTATAGGCCATTTTCCCAATTTTCTCGATAATAGGGAATGGCCCTACGAATCTTAGCGCTAGCTTTCCTGTGGTTCCAAAACGAACAACGTTTCTTAGCGGTGATACCTTGAGAAACACTCTGTCTCCAACTTCAAATTCAAGGTCGGTCCTCCTCTTGTCGGCGTAGGACTTTTGTCTGTCTTGGGCCGTCTTCATCCTTCTTCGTATTAAGTCTACTTTCTCTGAGGTCTCTCGGATCATATCTGGTCCAAGTATAAGCTTATCAGTAGACTCCCACCAACAAGTGGGCGATCGGCACGGTCTTCCATATAAAGCTTCGAAGGGCGCCATTCCTATGGTTGCTTGATAGCTGTTGTTGTAGGCAAATTCCACCAAAGGAAGGTGGTCTTCCCATGTCCCTCCGAAGTCGAGGACGCATAGCCTTAAAAGGTCTTCCAAAACTCTGTTCACTCTCTCTGTTTGGCCGTCGGTTTGGGGATGATAGGCTGTGCTCAAGCATAACTGCGTTCCTACTGCTTCTTGCAGACTCCGCCAAAATTCGCTGGTGAAGATGGGGTCTCGGTCACTAACAATGCTAGATGGTATTTCATGGAGTCGAACGATTTCCTTGAGGTAAAGTGATGCTAGGGATGAGGCAGTTCTTTTACTTTTTACAGGTAAAAAGTGGGCGCTTTTAGTAAGCCTATCCACTATTACCCAAATGCTAGTGTTGCCTCTCCTAGACCTAGGCAGCCCATCGATGAAGTCCATTGAGATGCTATCCCACTTCCACTGCGGGACCTCCAGAGGATGTAGTAGTCCGCCAGGCTTTTTCTGTTCCGCCTTAACCTGTTGGCACACCATACATTTAGAAACGAATTCTGCCACGTCCTTTTTCATGCCATTCCAAAAGAAAGTCCTTTTTATGTCTTTGTACATTTTATCTCCGCCTGGGTGTATCGTCATCTTGGAATGATGCGCTTCCTCGAGAACCTTCTTTATTAAATCTTTCGTCTGTGGGACGCATAGTCTTCCGTCTCGCCTTAGCAAACCCTTATCGTCGATGGAGTATCAGTTGAGGTGACTTGAAGTCTCACCCCTAATTAGCCTATCAATTATTTCCACAAGTTGAGGGTCTTCGCGCTGTGCTATCCCTACTGAATCCACTAAAGTTGGTCGTACTACGAGAGATGCTAGCAAGCCTGGTACGAAATCGGAGGAAGGCCTAAAGTCGAAGCTGGCTATAAACTCTAGGCTTTGTCTTTCAACGAACAACGGGCTTAGGGTCACTTTCTTTCGGCTCAACGCGTCTGCCACTACGTTGCCTTTGCCCGGAGTATAGGAGATTTCGAAATCGTACGAGGCAAGAAACTCCATCCATCTTTGTTGCCTCAAGTTAAGATCTTTCTGCGAGAAAAGATATTTCAACGATTTATGGTCAGTGTAAAGTTCGAACTTCTCACCTAGGAGATAGTGTCGCCAAGACTTGAGTGCAAAGACGATGGCGGCTAACTCAAGATCGTGGGTTGGGTAGTTCTTTTCGTGCACCTTTAACTGCCTCCCGCCATAAGCTACTACCCTTCCTTCTTGCATTAAGACGGCGCCTAGCCCTGTCCCACATGCATCCGTATAAACAGTGAACATCTTGCTCCCATCTGGCAACGTCAAAACTGGGGCTGTTGTAAGAGCCCTTTTCAGTCGTTGGAAAGCAAATTCGCAATCCAAATCCCAATTGAACACTAGATTCTTCTTGGTCAATTTCTTGAGCGGAGCTGAGATTTTCGCAAAATCCCTTATAAATTTTCGATAGAAACCTGCTAGTCCTAGAAAGCTTCGGACCTCAGTCGCATTCCTTGGTGTCTTCCAATCTTGTACCGCCACTACCTTAGCAGGGTCCACTGCTAACCCTTGTTTGGATACTATGTGCCCAAGGAACCTCACTTCTTCTCTCCAAAAGTGGCATTTGGAGAATTTGGCTTTTAGTTGATGGACTCGCAAAGTTTCCATGATTGCCCTTAAGTGCTGAGCATGTTCCTCTTCACTCTTTGAGAAGATAAGGATATCATCTACGAAGACCACTACGAATTTGTTGAGGAAATCTCTAAATACCCTACTCATCAGGTCCACGAAGTAAGCAGGTGCATTTGTCAAGCCGAAAGGCATGACAAGCCATTCAAAGAAATCGTCTGGGGTTCTGAACGCCGTCTTATCGATGCTATCTTTAGCCACCCTTAGCTGATGAAAACCGGTTGCTAAATCGAGTTGGGAGAAAACAGACGCTCCTACAAGCTGGTCAAATAAATCGTCAATTCTAGGGAGAGGGTGCCTATTCTTTTTCGTTAGCTTGTTGAGCTCCCTATAGTCAACACATAGACGGAGTGATCCATCCGCCTTTGTAGCGAACACCACTGGAGCGCCCCATTCTGAAATGCTCCTCCTAATGAACCCCTTTTTTAGAAGCTCTTTAATCTGTTTACTGAGCTCTTTCCTTTCCCGTGGAGCCATATGTCTAACGGGCAACGCAACGGGCTTTGCATTATCTACAAGATATATGCGGAAGTCTATTTCCCGCTTCGGAGGCAAGCCGTTCACCTCTTCGAAGACATCCGGATATTCCCAGACCACTCTAACTGATTGCAAATTTTCAACAGAGGCATCTAGCGATTCAAGATAACTAAGCATAACCGCATACGATGGATTACAAGAAATTTCCAAAGTATTACCGAGCTGGGTTAGGAGCCTAACAACCCTTTTCTCACAATCAAGGATGGCCCCATTACGGGATAGCCAATCCATACCCAAAATCAAACCATACCCCGAAAAGCCCAAAACAAAGGCACTACATTGAAATTCAACACTTAGAATAGAAATTTTCAAATCCAAATAGATCATAGACAAATGAGCTGGGCCCCCAATTGGGTTTGAAACAATTAAGGGGTCCTCTACCATACTAGTTTCTAGGTGCAGAGATTCTACTAAAGCAGACGAGATAAAGGAGTGTGATGCGCCAGAATCAAATAAAGTGCAAACGGGGTGATCATAAAGATAAACTACACTTTCTACAGAAGTATTTATACCTCGCTGTTGCAGAGGTGGCGCTTCTAGCACATGGACCTGTGCCCCTGGGGTGGATCCAGCGCCCTGCCCCTGTCCTCGTTTCTTTGGGCAGTCCTTAGCCCTGTGGCCTGTCTGACCGCAAGAAAAGCACCCACCATTCTCCTTGGCCTTCTTTTTCCGGCAGTCCTTTACTAAGTGCCCCACTTTGCCACAGAAATTGCACTTCCTCTTCTCTTTGTTGCCTTTTCCGCCTTTCTTAAAGTCTGTCTTCTTGGGCTGCAAACCCTCTTTCTTCTTGCCCTTATCTTCTTCATTCAGCAATGCCATTTGCACCAATCTTTCATACGTGGCTCCCATGGGTATATGGGTCATGGCCAAACTGTGTAGTGGCTCATTTAACCCTTTGACGAAACGGAGAGCCTTCTTATGCGGGGTGTTGACTAGGTCAAGCCCAAACCTAGCCAGCTCATCAAACTGATTCACATACTCTCTGACAGTCTTGTCCCCTTGCTTAAGAAATAAGAAATTTTCCAACTGCAAACTTCTTTCTGCATCTGAGAGAAATTTAGTCTCGAACCTTGCCCTAAAGTCCTCCCACGTCTCCACTGGTCTTTCAGCATTAGTGACTTCCCACCAGTAGGAAGCCTCGCCCTTCAATAGCCACACCGCCAATTGTACTTTTTGCCTATCTTCTACCTCAAAGATGATGAATAGGTCCTCTGTTTCCTTCAGCCAATTTCTAGCTGCCACGAAGGACTCAGTTCCATGGAAATCCCTTCCTCCCATAGCTTTAAAATCTTTACATATCTTAGCAAATGTGTTTCCCCGAGGAGAAGGTGGAGGAAAAGGTGCCGCTGCAGCTGGATGATTTCCTTCTGCTGGGGGAGGAGGAATGGTAGGACCTGGCTGAGTGGCCCTTGCTTCTAAGAACCGTCTGAACCAACCAGGTATTGGCACCCCTTCTGGCAAGTTAAGATCTTGGGACATGCTGAAACAAAAAGGATAGATTCAAAACGAAGGATAAGAGATAGTTCCAATGGCTTTGGGGGTGGACTTTTCCTTTTTAAAATAAAATAATATATTTCTTTTAAAAATGCTTCTTTAAATTTCCTTTTTGAAAATAATTTTCAAAACTTTTTATCTTATCTGGTAAACCTATGCTCTGATACCAAGTGAAACACCCCACCTCCGTTAGGGTCACTCTCAAAGGGAATGCCCTAATTTTGGTGGAGGTTTATAAGTACAAGTCACAGATATACAAGACAGATATAAGAACACATATTTGTAAAACAGCGGAAGAACAACAAACTTTATTTCATAAAGTCAAATACGTGTTATAACAACATCCTTTCCAAAAACATAACATAACACTTTCATAATCTGTCTTGAGTACATTATTTAAAGAAGCATAAATAAAAATAAAACATAGATAAACTGCAAAAGCCCCATAGCGGATTGTCCAAAGCCATAGTTCAAAGCAGGAAAGTCCAAGCAATACATTTCTCTTCTTCAAGCTGGATGTTGAGGCTGATCAAGCTGCTGTGTTTCCTCCCTGAGGACCTGGGGGGGGGAAACGGAAGAAAGAAGACGAAAGAAAAATAGAGTCAGACATAAAGCCTGAGTAAGTCTAGTACTACTTTGTCTATGAATAAAGAACTGGGTATGATAAGTAATAACGAGAAGTGGGCAAACACTATAACTTGGTTAAGTTGTCTAGGGTCGAATATACTATCGTACCCCATGTTAATCTCTGAACCCATATAAACTAGTTTCCAACTGGCACCCATAATCAGGGTGATGTGATCCATTCTATGATGATCGGCTCCTACTCGCATAGTTACATGTGTCTTACGGCCCCGATGTCTGTAGTTACCTATGCTGGTCCCACCATGGGGTGTATCAAGTCCCATAGTGGCAACCCGACACAACCTTAGAGTGCACAGGTATGCTACTGGTGTCCAGTGCCTTATTTTTCTGCGCCGGAGTGTGTGCACGCCCGCACTTCCGTTAGAACCTACACTGCTACACCACCGCCGTCGCTTTGACCTCTTACAATCAGCCCAGTAATCGTGCCCCACCCTGCCTAGTTTCAGGGTATCCTGATACACCTTTTAGGGTTACTGCTGAAAAGGGTCCCCCGTTACTAGGTTTTCTATCTCTAGCCAACATGCTAAGTTGGTTAAGTGTTTCCTAACCTAACCCCACCAGTCCGTTTAGTTTAGCATGTTCCATTTTGATTAAGTCTTAAGTTCACTTAATCCTAACAATCCTGACTCAGCCTTAATTGTCTTATTAAGGCCCTGACCTCTCACATTAGACAGGTATTGTTGTGGCTGCCTGTTGCCGGTTGGTTCCGGGCAGTCTTACGCCACAACTCAGTCTAACCTCGGGTCCTTGCTGGGCTCCATGTTTAACCTCCCACATTGGATAGGTATTGTTGTGACTACTGGACAGCCGGGCAGTTCCGGGCAGGTTTACATCACAACTCAATTCAACCTCGGTTTAAACACATCGTATTTTCTACATTTACATATCTTGTCATTCTGCTTTATGTAAATATTTGTGGCCCATTATTAAGTTAATGGTGTAAAGATCACACCAATCACGGGCCCAACCCACACTTGAATTTGGGCCCTTCTATTTTATATTTTCATTCATTAATTAATTTTTACCCAACGTTATTTTCCCCCGTTTTACATGTCCGTTCATATATATTGGGCTTAGCCTTTTAAAGCCCAATTTAGCCATGCGAAAAGGGGAGGCTTATGGCGTATACACAAAGAGGGGAAAGTGAGCGCATGAACTTGCAATACGATGTTGGAAATACATAATAGAAATTGGTGTACTTGCATAGTGGCAACATAGGTGACATGAATCAAAGCATGTGAACTTGCATAGGTTTAACTACAACAGGAACCTATATTCTTATTTAGGCATAATGTCAAACATATGTCATAAAATATTCCTAGCATAATGTCAAACATAAGCATGTCATAAATATTCCTAGCATAATGTCAAACATAAGCATGGCATAAGTAAAGTTAAATTTGTTCATGGCATAAACATAAACAAGTCATTTTCATAAGTTTTCTACATGTTTACAAAGGGGATACTTTGTTACCAACACAAAAGCATAGTTCAACTTAATCATGGTTTAAGTCTAATCACATAACGATGGTATAAACATACTTATGCATAAATATTCCTAAACATGGTGTTTGCTTTAAACTTGCAAAAAGGGAATTTTTTTTTTTTTGAGTCTAACCTAGCCATGTCTCACATATGTCATCATATAATTCTTTTAAACAAGATAGACTTAATCATAGATTTCAATTATGCCAAATATAATTCATAGCCTAGCCATATTCATAAGTTTTGCAAAAGCATGACTTAATACATGGATTATAGTGTCAAAATTCCAACATAGTTTCATATGAACTATAACAACCAAACTTGTCTCAATTACTTGTAAAATAATTTATGCACCAAAAATATACATCATGATGGCATAATACCAAAGCCCAAACTTGCATAAATTTCACTCAACTATATACATGTAGCTTCAACATAGACTACATAATTTGCGCAATATTCCAAACGTATATTTGCATAGAACTACCGCATGTAGTTCTTTATAATGAATAACATAATTTTGCACAAATATGAATTACTTCCATTGCCACAATTCAAGCATACATATCCACACAGTTGTTTATTTATACCAAAGTAATACTCTACTTACAATGGTTGCGGTGAATTCTTTAATTAAGAGATATGATTCCCTTGTTGAATTGATTGGCTTTAGGTTGCTTGAATTTGCTTTAGGCTTTAGAACTTTCTTCCTAATTCCCTCTCTAGTTGGCGGCTACTCTTAGTCGTTCCTCAGCAACATGGCGGCTATGTTCTTAATTTGAATGAATAGATTAGGGTTTAGTCTAGGGTTGTTTATATAGAGGTTAGGAATTGATTAGGACCCTTGATGTTGCTAGGTTAGATCGTAGCCATTCATTAGGAAGAGAGACCAATAAAAACCCGCCACCTAGCCCTAATGACAAAGCAGACCACAGAAATTCGACCACACACCGACCTGGCCAGCCAGGTTGACTGGGCTCGACCAGGTCGATACCCCTGTCGACAGGGCTGTCGACAGCCCTGTCGACATGGGTAGCCCAGGTCGACAGCCCAGTCGACCTGGGTGGCCCAGGCGGGTGTTCTTCCACCTTGGCCCAATGGGCCCCACTTCGGAATATTTAATTATTTAATTCTGCTTGAATTTTAAATTTAATTCAAAAACTTCCGAAGGCCATATCTTCTTCATACGGACTCCATTTTTCGAAAACTCGGACTCTATTTCGCGTATTTTTCCGAGACGAACGCAATGGCGTATCCCGTTTCCCTTAGTTCTTTGATTTGAATTTGATTATACTTTAATTCCTGAATTTCACAGTTGTAGAATTCTCGGGGTGTTACATGAACCGTCAGTCACGTTGGGACCGTATGGACGAGCACTACGCAATGGAACTGGCCGTGAGTCAATTGGAGTCTGTCATAATTTATAGCAAAATAAATTGTCTGAATCAAGCGATGGTTATCGTCATTGACGATGATCGTCCAAATGTGAGTAAATCTCACCAACTCTAAACAGTTTATAATTTCATGTTGTATCTTTAAAACTATTAGAAATTGTCTGATTTACTGTGTGTTGATTGTTTGATTGAACTGCTAGTCAGTTAGTTAAATTTATATATTGATTCTGTTTAACATAATATATCATATGGAACTGAAAGTGATGTTATCTATATTGTCTAACATCGGTGATGCAGGGAAACAGGTTGGAGGAATCCGACTGGATTCCTCAATAGTTATTTTATTGTTTTTCATATATTTTAATATATGATGTGAATTATAACCTGTTGTTGATTGTGTGTGTATGGACGAGATTAGACATCGTGATTTAATATGATTGAATACCATGACATACCGGAATGTAGATAAAGGAGATTTTCAAAGTGATGTTGAAAAAGAGATATTTATAAAGTGGAATATTTATAAATAAGGATTATTTATAAATGGAGATATTTTAAAAAGGAAAATAAATTCAAAACATTTCTTTTTGAATGGAAAGGCCTGTGTGGCGGGCTTGGGGATTTTCCCGATGCTCCCGGTACAAAGGAGGTTATGGCGAATTTTCCCGAAAATTTGAGGAGTTAGAATATTTTTAAGAATAAATTTGAAAAGGGAATATTTGCAAACCATTTGCAAATAGAATAAAATAGAGAAAAGAAATATTTGTAAATCATTTACAAATAGAATTGAAAGGGGAATATTTAGAAAATAAATAGAGTTAATAAAAAAGGAAATTGGTTTATAAAGGAAACCGTTATAAAAAGGAAAACGTTATTAAAAGGACATTTATAAAGTGAAGAACCGTTACTAATAGTAAATCTTTATAAATGAATAAACGTGTTAAGAAGGGGATCTTTTTAAATGGATAAACGTTATAAAAAGGAGAAATCGAATATGGTGTTCGAAGTTAGTAATCGAATATGGTATTCGAAGTTAGTTAATCGAATATGGTATTCGAAGTTAGTTAATCCAATATGGTATTCGAAAGGAGAAATCGAATATGGTATTTGAAGTTAGTTAATCGAATATAGACATTCGAAAGGAGATAATCGAATATGGTATTCGAAAGGAGAAATCGAATATGGTGTTCAAAGTTAGTAATCAAATATGGTATTCGAAGTTAGAAATCGAATATGTTATTCGAAAGTTAGTTAATCGAATATGGTATTCGAAGTTAGTTAATCGAATATAGACATTCGAAAGGAGTTAATCGAATATGGTATTCGGAGTTAGTTAATCGAATATGGTATTCGAAAGTTAGTTAATCGAATATGTTATTCGAAAGGGGTTAGTCAAGTCGAGTTAGTCAAATAGAGTTAACCAGTTAGAGTTAATCAGTTAGAGTTAACCAGTTGGAGTTAATTAGTTAGAGTTAATCGATTAGAGTTAAAACGAACTAGAGTAAATCAAGTGTAGTTATTTGAGATAGATTTAATCAAACATAGTTATTCAGGATAAGTTGCCATCTCGTACGACTGCTAGCGTAATTCGCAGGGCTGTAAATAGCCTACGGCGGTCGGATGTTTCCTGAGGGAGTCAGGCGTAACCATTGTGATCGCTGCGATCTAGAGTCAAGCGAATGGAGTTTAATCGAATATTAGTTATTCGATAGGAGTTAATCGAGTTGATCGAGTTGAGAAATAAGTTAAGTTAAATAAGTTGAGTTGATCGGGTGGTTCTACCAAGTTAGTCGAGCCTAGTTAATCGAATCGAATTGGTCGAACTAAGTTCGTCGAGTTAAAGTTATCGATGTTAGTTTCATCGAAAGAAGTTATCGATGTTAGTTTCATCGAAAGAAGTTATCGATGTTAGTTTCATCGAAAGGAGTTATCGATGGTAGTTTCATCGAAAGGAGTTATCGATGTTAGTTTCATCGAAAGGAGTTATCGATTATAGTTTAATCGAAGTGAGATTTTCAAATATGAGATATTTGAAAGGAAGAGTTATCGAATATTAGTTAATCGAAGAGAGATTATCGAATATCGTTTATTCGAGAAGGAGTTAATCGAATATAGGTTATTCGAAGAAGAGTTAATCAAATAGAGATTTCTCGAAGAGAGTTAATCGGCAAATTCGATTATATCGAATTCGGGAAAGTACTTATACTTTCCAGTGTTTAAATAGAGATTTATTTATTTATAAATAAATAAGTGTTAGGTTAATTATTCACTAATAAGAATAGAAGTTAAAATTAAAGTTAGATAATTCGAAAGGAGGGATTATAACGTTATCGTTATAACCAATGTTTTAAAAATAGAAGTGGATTAGTAAAATTGGATCCGAGAAAGGCGTAAAGAAGTTGTTAAAGATTAAAAGATAAAATTTGACCATTTTGAAGTTATAACGTTGTTCAGTTAAGGTCTGAGAGGTAATTATACCCCAACTTGAGTGACTTCCTTCTTAACTAAGAAATGGTAACGTTTGATTGTAAAGGAGTTTTGGAAATGTTTTCCAAACGAGAATCAGAAATGTTTTCTGATAAAAGAAAATAAGAATTTAGAATATAGGGAAACAGGAGATAAGTAAATAAATGAACTAAAGAGATTAATGTTAAATGATGTTTGTTCGATATAATTTCCATCTGGAAATAATATCGTTGTTTGCACACTTGTTTTTCTTTGATGGTTAAATCACAAACTATCGAAGTTTTGACCATTTTAACGTTGTTAATATGGAGAGACCGGTTGGATTATTATCCAAAGAACATCTCTGTATTGGCATAAGCGTCGCGAATCATATATGCTAAAGATAATTGAAGACGGAGTAAAATGCAAGGGCTATCCTATTTACAGAATAGTGCCTTTGGTTTGTCCAGTCCCAGGACAACTTGTATGGACGAAGGTCTGACAGAGTATATCCAATGGATCGCATAAGTTGATCTGTTCAAACGTATTCACGTTTGGTGGCGGAGGAATTCATTTCTCTTAGCTGTATACCCGTGTTATTTTTGGATAAGTCAATTTGTGATTTGGCGGGTATGACGATGTGACATTTTAAGTGAATGAAGATGGATGTCTGACAGAGTATTTCCAGAAAGGTCACGTACATTGATTTCTTCAACCGTACCAAGAGTGGAAGCGGAGAAGGAAACTTCTTTTAGCTGACACGTAATGTACTGTTGTAAACGTCAATTAGTGATTTCAATGGATTTGACAATGTAGCATTCGAAGTGAATCTGATGTAATGATAAAGCGTAGCTTCTAGCCTCATCAACCGGTTAATGACAAAAATCGGGAAGGCAGCATGGCTAAGTCGGTCGCACCGAAGTAGGGTGTATAATCACCTATCTAGAGAATATTCATTTGTTTCTTAAATCTATCAATGCTGTCCCATATATATACGGGAACAGTTGCTGATCCCAACCGTTGGTGATGTACATTCGATACACTCAAGCAAAATGAGTGGTCGGTCATGTGTGGCTGAGTTACAAGATGTTCTTGTTGAACTCCATTGTATCGTTCCTAGAGTACACTGATCGGAAGGTGGTTCCATACCTTGTCATAGTTGGAAATCCATTATCCAATACGTGCTTGCGATTTTGATTTGTATACTATATATGTAGAACGTGAGATTAAAGCGTTTATGCTAGTTGATATCTATTTGTACATAGACATTATTATAATATCAAAAGGTTTTTTGATATAAAGATATTTTGGATTCTCATAAGGGAAAAACCAGTTCCGTTCTGCGGCGTGGTCTTATGAGATATCGTTTACTTGTTCATATACCTGTTTTAAACTGTTTTGCTCATACCAGTCCCATGACTGACTTGGAGTTTACTTTGTTGTTTTCCCTAAACTCTTGGGTGCCTAAATTTGTACGGGCAGTCAAGTAGTCGGGATTTGCAGATACATTGAAGAGCTGGAGCAGGAGGCTTCAGAATCATATAGCTATAGTTTATTTCCGCTGTGTTGTAAGTGCTGTACTCTGATAAGTGCTATTGTATACATAACTGTTATATTTCAAAGTTATGTTATCTATTATATGTTATTCGTTCCGCTGTGAGGTTCGTGTTACTCTGATGTTGTGTTCTTCTTCTTCTTCTATTCTAAGTTTCTATCTTATCTATTCTCACCCTCTAATTTCTTTCATTAATTACCGGGATTTTTCGATGTTTTGGTTATCGACATCGTGCTTATGTCGATAACCAAAGTCACCGAAAATACGGGTCATTACAGAAGGAATTTCTGTGAATCCCGGTAAAATCACTGCTATTCAGAATTGGAAACAGCCAGCTACTCCCACAAAGTCCGAAGTTTTCTTGGATTGGCTGGTTATTACCGGAATTTTGTTAAAGATTTTTCGAAGATATCAAGTTACTTAACAAAGCTTACAAAGAAGCACGCAAAATTCAAGTGGACTCCAGAATGTGAGGAGGCTTTTCAGAAGCTAAAATTAAGGTTAACAACGGCTCCAGTGTTAAAAATTATCGATGGCAATCAAGACTTGAAAGTCTGGACAGATGCTTCTAGAGAAGGCCTTAGTGCAGTGTTAATGCAAAGAGGCCAAGTTGTTGCTTATGCTAGCCATTGCTGAAGCCACATGAGAAAAATTACGTTACTCATGATCTTGAGTTGTTGGCTATCGTATTTGCATTGAAAATCCGGAGACATTATCTTCAGGGTGAGAAGTTCGAATTGTATACGGATCATCAGTCGCTAAAATATCTGTTCACCAAGAAAGACTTGAATCTGAGACAACAGCGTTGGCTAGAATTTCTTGCGGCATACGATTTTGAGATTTTGTACACTCCAGGGAAAGCCAATGTTATGGCTGATGCGCTAAGTAGAAAGAATGTAATAATCGCCAGTTTTATTATTACGACTTCCTTGATTGACAAATATCTATCCTTCAGAAAGATGATAATTTTATTAAGGATATGATCAAAAGAATTCAGAAAGGCGAACCCTCTGATTTTCAAATTGATAACGATGGGATCTTGAGATTGAAAGGAAGAATCTGTTTTCCCGACCTCCCCAAGCTCAAAAGAGAAGTGTTGGACAAATGTCACAAGTCGAAGCTGAGTATCCATACAGGTGTAAGAAAAATGTATAACAACCTCAAGCGAACATTTTGGTGGAAGGCTATGAAAAGGGACGTTTCAATATATGTTAGCAAGAGTCTTACTTGCCAACTAGTCAAAAGCGATCAACAGAGACTTGCTTGATTGTTGCAACCATTGGACGTTCCAGGTTGGAAGTGGGAAAACATTTCTATGGATTTCATAGACGGGTTGCCCAGAACCTGAAAAGGAAGTGACGGTATTTGGGTGATCGTAGATCGCTTCATGAAGACCGCCTATTTTATACCTGTCAGAACAAATAGAACTGCTCAGAGTCTGCCATAGATTTATCTCAAAGAAATTGTTAAGCTACATGGAGTGCCGATCAGTATAGTTAGTGATAGAAATCCAATATTTACTAGCAAATTCTAGGAGGCATTTCAAGTAGAACTGGGGACAAAGCTGAATCTAAGCACCGCTTATCATCCTCAGACAGATGGCCAGACTAAGAGGGTGAATCGCATACTAGAAGATTTACTGCGGGCTTGTATTATTGATTTTGGCGGATCATGGGAAGACCACCTCCATTTGGCTGAGTTCTCGTACAATAACAGTTACCAAGCGAGCTTGCAAATGTCACCATTCGAAGCACTGTATGGTCGACCGTGCAGATCTCCCGCTTGTTGGGTAGAACCTGGTAATAGACTTGTATTGGGACCAGATATGATTCGCGAAGCTGCAGACAAAGTCTATTTCATTAAGAAACTATTACTAGCGGCTCAAAGCCAACAAAAGAGCTATGCAGGTTCGAGAAGAAGGGATTTATCATTTGTTGTTGGTGACTATGTATATTTGAGGGTATCTCTAATGAGAGGAGTAGTCAGGTTTGGCAAAACTGGGAAGTTGGCACCCAGATTTATTGGTCCATTCCCTATACTTGAACGGATTGGAACTCTCGCTTATAGATTTAAATTGCCTGATTGGTTTTCCTGGAGTACATGATGTGTTCCACGTATCTCAACTTTGAAAGCATGTACATGATCCAGATTTAGTCGTGGAAGAAGCCACGCAATGGGATTTGGAAATTACTCCCTAAATTGGCTGTGAGAAAAGAGCTGATAAAGATTATTGGCAAAGAAAATAAAGAGCTGAGGAACAAGAAGGTTCACTTAGTCAAAGTGCAATGGAGTGGGGATCCGCTAGATTGTACTTGGGAAACTGAGGAGAGCATTAAGAAAGCCTATCCCAAGTGTAGGGTGGAAATCTCTGATTAACTCCGGTGCAAGGTACATTTACCATATTTTGCATTTCAGTATTGTTTTCTACTTTACTGTTGTTTCCTTTTCATGGATGAAAACTTTTAAATATATATATTTGAAAAGTTAATCAATCAATTCATTGTTGTTTGTGTAGTGTGGTTATAAATTTGATTAATCAAACATTGGAATGACAATTACTCTAACCAATAAGAGAAATAAAAAGGTAAATTAAACCGAATTGAATCAAATATTAGATTGAGTGAAAATTGATTGAAATGCATGCATACTTGTACACATATATATGTATGTATAATTGAACAGGTCATAGCAGGTACGCAAAGTAGAGGAATAAAATCGTAAGCCCGACAAATGGGTACATGTTTATCGTATTTCATTGGGTTTTGGTGATTTTATGAGACGATTGGCTAGCCGCTTGGCTTTTTCTTTTTCTTTTGGATTGGTGAGGTCCATGGGAGGCTATTTGAAATATCCCGATGCTCCCCGTACAAAGGAGGTTATGGCGAAATTTTTCGAAAATTTAGGGTGTTGGCCAAATTTTTGAAGAATTAGAAAATTCTTAGAAACTGAAAAGTTAAAGAATGAAAGCCATAATGAAAGTTGAGTTGGTTGGTTAAACAACTTTCAGCTTTATTCCTTTTCGAGGACGAAAAGATTTTAAGTGGGGGAGATTGTAATAACCAGGAAAAACAGAACCAATTCAAAAATTTTAATTTGGCTATTTTAGTGAGTTTTGATTATTTAAAATAAATTATTTTAAATAATAACGACTAAAAATCAATTTTGATTGAAGTTATGGTGAATAAATTTATTTTGAAATTTAAAACAAGGCCTGAAAGGGCGCGGTAGTTTGAAAATTTGGATTCGAACTTTGACTGACTGTACAGGATTCAAAATAAAACGGATTTTAGTGAAACCAAAAATATTTAAATCTGTTTGAGAAGATCTTTCTAATGAATCTGAAAAATCGAAATTTCATAGTGGAAATCAAAAGTTATGGCCAAATGAACTTTTAGAAAGGTCGTTGTGAAATTAATACAGCCATTGAAAATAGACATTTTTCAAACGGTCTCATAATTCAACGAAACCAGTTTTGCTGGGACCGTATCGTCCCAACATGGCCAGATATAATTTTTCAGTAATTTTTGGAATCAATATGTGAGCATGGCAAAGAAAAACGTGTTTGGTTGATTTTAGTCAAATTGGATCGACAAGAAAATGGGCATTTTTCAAACGTCTCAGAATTCGACGAAATCAATTTTGTTAGGACCGTATCGAGAAAACAAAGCCAGATATAATTTTTTTGGAATTTTTATAATCAGTATGTGGCTCGGGAAAATTAAAATGTACGTTCAAATCAGAATTTGAATGTTTTATACTTTAATTTGAAGAATAACTGACAGTAAACAATCGAATGGGCCTACGAAACATATCCCATTGTCTTCAGAATGGAGGTATTTAGCTAGGGGCGATAGTCTTTGGGTTTGAATTGGTATACATGTGGAGAAGAGGGTATTTTTGGATTTTAAAATAAATAAATATTTAAATATAAACCCTAGCCAATAAGAATTCTCCCTTCTTTTTCTCTCTCCCGATCCGCTCAGAAACCCGACGGCGGAACCTCCTTCTTCCCTTCTCTCCTCTTTTTCTTCCAATCCACTCAGTAAAATCAAATGCCACAGTGGAGGATTTTGTAGTGCTGTCCACGAGCATTAAATCCATACCAACCTCAGATTTTTTTCATATCGAATCAAGCTCGGGAAGTGGCTGACTATCAAGCGCTGCCACGCCTCCTCTACAGCGGCGAGTTGGACCCCACCTCCTGGCGCGTGGGTCGTACCCCCCTCTTCGACGTTGTGTAGTCTAATCGTCGTCAAGCTTCTCGGATTAATCACAAATTCGAACCCTGGATTTGAATCAATTGCTGAAGGTACGGCCTTGTTTATTTTAAAAGGTTTCAACACTTTAAAACCGTCGCAAAACCATGATTTTAGTATAAAAATCATAACTTTTTGTTATTTTGTCGAAATCCAGTGAAACAAGAGACACCAGGACCGTGAGGACGTCTTCTGCATTCTAGAAGAGACCGCATATTTTTCTGAGCCTTCTACAATTTTTGAAGTAGTGGAACCCAAAGTGAGATTTCTGAAATATATACGATATGGAATGACGATGTATAAATTATACGGTCGATGTATGAGTTATATAAGCGTTGTACACCTCATGTATAAGCGTTGTATAAGTTGTATGTGCGATGTATAAGTTATATATGTGTTGTAAAAATTACATATGCGTTGAAAATGAGTTGAAATGGAAGTGAAATATATTTATATACATATATATATACACACTCCCCTCGTCTACAAACCATGGACGATATTTATTGATTGTGATTGGCATGAAATTTAGTGAATAATGCGAATGGTTGATAGAATTGTTTGTGGTTTGAGATTGTTGGTTTATGGTTGAAAAATACCCGTTTGTGGTTGAAACAAAATTAGAATAGGTTGTGGAAAATAAAAAAAATCAAACTCGCCTGCGTGCGAACTAGATGTATGAAATCCCCATTATCAAAAACCGCGAGGTTTTAAGGTAGAGCGAGGAGCCGTACATCGGGACGGTGCCGGGTTTAACTACCCTGTCGTTATGCTGCCGAAATTTCCTGAAATATTCATGTGTTTGTTTTGTATTCATGTGTTGATATATATTCATGTGTTGATTTAAAATATATGAAGTGTTGAAAATATTCATGTGTTGAATAAATTCTTTGGATGATAAAAATCACATTTTTATCATCTATATGAAGTATATAAAATAATCGTGTTTGAAATAAATTGTTTGTAAAATAAAAATCACATTTTTATCATCTATATGAAGTATATAAAATAATTGTGTTTGAAATAAATTGTTTTGACAATAACAATCACATTTTTATAATCTATATGAATCGCTAAAAATCTTCACTTTAGAAATAAATTGTTTGTAAAATAAAAATCACATCTTTATCATCTATATAAAGAATATAAAATAATCCTGTTTGAAATAAATTGTTTTGAAAATAAAAATCACATTTTTATTATGTATATGAATTGTTAAAAATAGTCATGTGTTGAAATAAATATCTGTTGGACAAAAATATCATTTTTATCACATATATGAAACGAAATGGTTTTTGAAATTGAAGAACGAATTATATTTATATATAAATACATAAATATAGTTAAAATAAATCGAATAATGAAGCTATAGTTCGTAATTTGAAACTGTGATTTCAAACGATTACACCAGGATATCCGATCGTCGGATTTTCCCAAAACCGAAATCGTTGGGTTCGCTTTGGAAATATCTTTCCAACGATACCAACTTTGTAAAGATCCAACGGTTAGATTTTCAGATATGTGTAAATCAAATCTGAATAAAAACAGCGCCAAAATGGATTATATTTATATAAATATAATTAAAATAAAACGAATAATGACGCTGCAGTTCGTATTTTGAAATCATAACTTCAAACGATTGTACCGGGAGATCCGACCGCCAGATTTTCCCAAAACTGGAACCGTTGGATTCGTTTTGGAAAGATCTTTCTAATGGTATAAAATTTGTAAAGATCCAACGGTTAGATTTTCAGTTATGTGTAAATCAAATCTAAAGAAAAACAACGCCATGGTCACGTTATGGCCTGAAGCGTCGTTTAAATAAATGAGCTATTTTTAATTCAATAAAAATAGCGAAAAATTGTTATAAAATATTATTAACGATATGGAATGGAAATAAACTGAATTGACCCGGTTTATAGGATATTTGATGGTTGAATGTGTTTGACATGAAAATTACATTAAAGAACAGAATTATTGATGTCGAATAATTTAACCATTAAAATGAATTGATTTGAAATTCTAATTATACGTGGATTGTTTGAAAAGGCCGAGTTAAATCTCACTTCAAATAATTGATCGACGATAAGAAGTCGATGATGAAGACGGTGGTCGAAGACCGGAGAGCTTCACGTCGTTTGGATGAGTACTGATATCTTGATTGGGTGGCATCCCAAGACGATGGAAAAAGCAGTAATTGTCTAGACGTATTTGGAGATCGACCGGATACGCAAGGTATTAGGTGCCTCCGGTTTCTTTCAAACCCAAAACGGACTAGTAAATGGACTATGTATCTGACATTGGATTTCAATCTGTGTGATTGATAGCCATCAGTTGCATGGCGTGAATTTCCTGTGTGGCATATTGAGATGCAAAGGATCAAGGCTTCTGTTGAAAAGCAAAGTCTTGTTGTTGATGATTAAAGCACCGCCTGTGTGGCACAGCTTTGTGTATAATGTAAATTCGTGAGCCTCGTACCCCGGTACGGGAGAGGACCTCAGGGAGGACGTGTGTTTCTTTCTAGCTAGAGGTGGTGTCAGTGCTTGAACTGGCTGACATTTATATTATTTTCACCTGTGTGGTTGTTGCTGTTGCGAGGCGCCTCGGATATGGAGTCATTTGGCTCATTTACGCCCCAAAGGGCGGGGTAACGCAGTGTTCAGGAATTTTAATCCACATCGAGTGGACCGGCCCTGACGATCCAAGGGCCCACCTGAGTTTGGGCCCTGAGACATGGTAGGCTATATTGTCTCGAAGTGGTAAGGACTATCTTTTGCCTTGGTTCAAGACGGAAATCCAATTTCCAAATAAGACATGTGCGGTTTTGATTGTAACCTATATACGGCGACATAGTGGTATGGGGCACTTATACCGTCTATGATTGATATTATGATCGAATTTGTTTTTGAAACATGTAAACACTAGTAATAATATCAAATGACTTTATTTCATACGTGTCAAGCATATTTTGGCCAATATAAGGTAAAACTCTATCCTTCGGTTTGCGTTGCATTGTGTGATGGGACATGAGTCTTATATCGGCTTCATCCTTTATAAAAATCATTGCGCTATATAAAAAGATTTGCTTTGTTACCTGCACTGGCAATCACTGGAGTAAACCTGTTCCGTGAAAGTGGCGTGGCCCTATGATTTGCCATATTATTATTGTTTAATCAGTTAAGTAGATTTCTCATACCAGTCCCATGACTGACTCGAAGTTTATTTCATTTGCAAACTCGGGTGCCCTTATTTCTACACGGGCAGCCTTGTATTCAGGTTTTAGCAGGCTCATTCTGGATAGTTGAGGAGCTGGAGCCGACATTACCATTTCTTTTACTGTTTCAGACGCTGTTATGTATATTATGTTTGTTTCCGCTGCGAACATTTTATATTACTCTGAAACTGTATTTTGTACTAAGTATGATCCTGTTTATACTGTGTAACTCTGATGATTATGTTTATCCAGTGTATTCTATTGCACATTATATGGTGTATTTATTTAATTCTATTCTGCTATTACTGTTTATGTGTTATATTCCAAAGATTACCCTTGCCACCGTGGATACGGCGTTAGGGGTCATCACAACAATGCAGATTTGGCCGTTTATTTCGACAAATTATATAATCATAAGTAATGCTTAATTTTGGTGAAATGTTTTCAGAGTATGGAGCTTGATCTTGTTTTTGTTTGGCCTACTGTAATAGGTTCTTGGTGTAAGGGGATTTATTTTAGTATTGATAGGTTCTTCCTGTAATATACCCCTCTAAAATTTTCAAATCAACATTTGGATTTCACCCAAGAATTTTTCTAATTTATTCTAATAATCAATGGTTTTGAATCCATCATTTCTTTGCATCATTTTAGAGGAATTCGGGTTAGACCTGAAGAAAGTTAATTTACCTTGTTTCCGTCAAAATGAACGAATTTCCATTAAAAGTCGCGGACCGCTCATAGAAATTCAGAATGACCCGCTGTTTTTTCTTTTTAAATTTTTTTAAAAAATTTCACCTGGCCCACCATATTCTCTGTAATGGACCCCACGACTGATGCCATCGCATTTCTGAATTTCTTATGTGGCAAAATATGCAAACGGAGTTGCTTCATCCAACAAAACATTGACATTGTTACTACTTCATCCAGTGTTTTAAAAAACGAATCGAACCAAACCGACGGTCCAACAGGAAAAAATCATCAACCCTGAAACAAGCCGGTCCGAAATTTAATCTAGCCTTGGTTTCTAGTGAACCGGAATCCAATCAAGCTTGGTTTCTAGTGAACCGTGAATAACCGCAGTTTAGCCAAAAACACAGTTCAGCCCTGAACATCCGATTTAAAAACCATAGGCTAAAATAGAGTTTAATGCGGAAGCAGCACTAAAAGTCCTATGCAAGTCCTTTATTTGATATTGTTACTCAAATAATGCCAAGCAAGTCCCATGCAAGCCATTTATTATGCCATGAAAATATCCTTAAGTACAAAATTAACTAAATTTTGTTCCATAAGGGCAAAGAGAAAAAATTTGTCCATAAGGACAAGTTTTAGTGTAAAATGAAGAACCATAGTGGGCCCCTTAATTTCTCCCTTTACACTAAATTTTGTCCTTGAGGATAAAATTTTGCCCTCTTGTCCTTACTGAACAATTTTTTGTTCCTTTTGTCCTTGAGGGGAAAAACCCCTTATTACGCAACTTGTACACAACTTTATCTCATGCTAGCCAATCGCAACCTTTCCACTTCTACAGAATTTAATGCACTTAATTCAACCTCCTTGCAAGACCACTGTTTTGAATTTGGAGTCCAAGAAAACCACGAACCCTTTTGAAATTCTCTTTCCAACACCATTGATTCATTTTCCTTTTCCTCCACTCTCATCGGGGCTTCGTCGGACATCACCCTTACAACCAGCGATGGTATTCACTTACAGGCATCCTCACCCAACGAACATGTTTCTCATATTTTCTCCGCACCTTTCATGGTTTCTACTAATGTCTCTCGTATTGCACATATTGCTTGCACTCAAGTTTAATTTGAACATAACCACTCTGCACATACTTGATTCCTTCATGCTACTGTAGCTACTACATATATAGAATCCTTACATCAAACTTTTCCACGTGGCTTCACCATAGCCCCAGCTTTGTAAACAATTCTGCTACAACAATTCAAGCAGACAACCAAAAAGTTTATATATATGTAATGAATGAACAGTAAAGGATTAGAAGAGTTTTGGAATTCTTTCTCGCTTACCTATTTTTCTTACCTATCCCAGGTCTTCCTTAATCTTTTTTTCTGCTGTTTTTCCTTAACCTCCCATCAAAACCCTTGCTCTCTCCTCCTAAATCCAAACCATTCCCAGACATGTTCAGATTTACTCCTCTCCTCCAACTCTCCATCCACCACCATTCCTCGGTTTTTTAATTTTTGTGTTGTTAGTTTTTTTTAATTTGATTTTTTTTGCTGATTTGTGTTGTTTATTTAATTTTAGGCAGCACAAGTTACCAAGAGCCGACAACGCTTTTCTATCTTCTGGAATATAGAAAATCTAGGAATGCCGAAGTGGAAAAGCACAGACGATCTGAAAAAGAAAATTATAAATAAAATTACGTAGGAATTAGAGGTAAAGAGGCCTCAAATAATGTACGCAATAGCTTGTGGAAACTTCAGAAGTTTCAAGTACACTCAGATGGAAGCTTTCAAAAAGACTGGATTTCGTAGAATGGACACTTGGAGCGACAAAAAGCTATCTACTGATCAGGTCATTGCTTCTAAAATGTACAGTGTGGCTGATCAAATCATCGCTCCTTTCTTTTTTTTCTCCAAAAATAACAGTTAGCTCCTATATATGACAACGTGAATTAAGCTGGGATTGAATAAAGTGAAAATGGGATAATTGTGCCCTATAAGAAGCCTCACAATTTGAGGAAATCTTTCAAGTATGGTCATCACTTCCATTGTTAAGCATATGATGCCATAAATCTGGTAATTTTAGTTGTACCACTTATCGTTTTATTATTTTTATTGTTGTTATTTCTATTATTTTGATTTATTTTTTAGGTGGTTTATTAATGGATTTTGGCAATCCAGGTTGGTACATGCTTTGATTTGCCGCTCGAAGTGGATGCAGTTTAAGGCACTGTTTTCATGGTCGGACCAAACCACCGACCCAACCATGAAAACCGCAAACCACAAGCCTACACGACCCGAAATGCTAAAACGCCGCAATTTCTTATCAGCCGTGGTTTTTACGGTCCAACCACATAAAACCCGGTTTTTATGTTAGAGAAAACCAAACCAAATAGCATTTTGTTTATTAAACACACTGAAATCAAATAGATCGCCCAATTATACGCTTTGATACCAGCCCTGCTTATTTGCCTCAAGGAACACTGTTTTATAGCTAATGGGTGGAAGACTTATCTTCTCACAACCGATGTGGGACTTCAATCAAAAGAAATTCAATATTGGATCCGGTTATTGCCACCCCGTTAATTGCACTTCACCCCCCATTAAAATTTTAAACACTAATTTCCAATAATACCCTTCAATAATTAAAAAAATAACTTGCCTTATGTTACGCGAAGATTAAAAATAATGAAATCATCCATATATGATGTTTGAGGTTAAATAGCAAACAATAATTGAATTAAAAATCAGCGGTGTACGTGATTTCAAAAAATTAAAGACAAAAACTACTGACAATGATTAAAAGTTGCAAACAATGATTAACTTTGTAAAAATGGTAAAATCAACGATGTATATACTTATGTATTTGGAGATCAAATAAATCGGTAATGTACAGAAATTGCAAATGTCTGAATAGCAAATAACATAATCATCATCGGAGGATATGTTAATTTAAATAAATCAACGTTTAAATTGAGAATTAATTACAATAACCAATACTAGACAATCAACGACACTGTCTATAAATATTAATTAATTCGATCAAAATGTCAAAGAAAGCTGCACAAACAAAATACTAGTTTGAAATAAAAAGTAAAGAAAAAACACTAAAAATAAAATGTAATAAGGGCATTTTTGAAAAAAAGGGATGAGAAGAGAAAAGGTTAGGATGTGTATTTTATTTTCTATTTAGTGGAGGGTAAAGAGCAAAAAATAGGGTGTCAATACACTCAATTTGTCCTATGGAATGCTGTTACTTTTTTCTTTTTTTCTTTTTGGATCTGGATTCAAAAATCCATCCTCATTATATTTTATTAACTACAAATTAAGCTTTAACACTCTTCCAAGAAGAGAACTTGATGCAAAGTTGTAACGTCAGTGACCCACCATCCTGGTAGTAACCTGCGTAATCACTGTATGAACACTCAAATTTATCAAAAATGAATTAAGAACAAAAAACTATTAACCTAGTACGTGCGAAATCACTAAAAGTTTAAACTACATTTGTCCTAGATCAAAATCACATCACAATTTACATGTATGAGGACATTCCTAGCAGCATCAATTCTAAATCACTAAACGGTAAATTTTGAACCACTAAACAGGAAACTGATTCCCATTTAAAGTTTTCTTCATCCCCACATGCTGCTGGGCAAGTAAGAAAAGTTTTTATTTTTCCTCCTTGCATTTCTAGGCATACTGGGAGTGCAAACAGAACACCATTGAGCGCATCTCCAATAAGCGACCAGCTATTTGATCTTAATTAAAATTAAAATATGCTAATTTATTTTTAAAGTGATTAGTTTGTTTCTTGAATTAATACATAAATTATTAGGTAAAAATCAACTAAATTAACAGTCATATTTTTAAACACTTTTTACATTGTCATGTAAAACCATAGTTTGCTATATAAAAAAGCTACGCTTTGTAGCAAGCTAACCATGATAGCCTAACTATCAGACATGACCATATTTACTGATTTTGCTGTTAACAATGCTCTTTCATAATTATAACCTCCAACCAAGATTTGGACATATATAACTGATCCAAGATTGAGAGAGAAGCCTGAATTAGTCAAGAGCAAAAGACTAAATTAATAGAAGACCAAAATGTCGAATTGACATCATCATATCATAATAATATGACAATGAAAAAAAACTTAAAAAATAACGAATGGATCCCAATTTAAGTTGGTGGTTTTGACCTAATCAAAAAGCTGATCTTCCACTTTCTTCATCTATGACGTCTCCCTTTTCAGTAAGCTAATATTACGATAGCAATGACAATTTTAACATGGACAAAAAAATGGAAATGGTCAACAATTACAAAGCCAGAAAATAGACAAGGTAGCGAGAGAAAAATCCACAAACTGAACCCAGTAGACTTGGTCATCAGATAGGAGTGAAAAACTAAACGCATAATCAAAATCTCAAGTTGAGATTTATCATTTGAACTATGCATAAAATCATCACACGACTATTGATTACAATTAGATATCAATAGTAAAAATAGGCAAAATTAAAGGAAATCTCAGAAGGAAGGCAGTATTTTGGATCTAATCATCAAAGTTCATAACATGATCTGAAAATCCACTTTCTTCATCATTGACTTCGCTTTTCGAAAACAAAATTATAAATACAATAACCAACCATCCTCTATATATTACATGAACAAAAAAAAAACCGACATCAAACCGCGAAATAATTTTTGAATGTTTATAAACGAAGAAAAAATATGAGAAATAAGTTTCGACATTACAAAGAAAAAATAACTATCAGATCAAGGCAATGATAGAACAGGAGATCAATAGAAAACGAGATCATCTTCTCCTTTAATCCAATTAATTCAACATCGTCTGACAAAATAAATTTGCAGCATGATAGAACTGTCCGTATTATGGTGATTTCCAATGTAATATAATGCCAACATCAATATTATAAACAAAAGCATTCATTGGTACATACAAGAGAAACCTAAAACATAGAAATAACAAATTACAGCATAGCAAAACCAAGTTTAATATGAAAATACTGGGGAAACATTCAAAAATCAACATCATATTCGATTCCAAGGTGTAGTATGGTATGATTATGTAACAACCCGGAAATGTGAGGCAGTTTAAAAATTTTATTTTGGCAATTTTAGTGAATTTTGAACATTTAAAATGGATTATTTAAAATAATATCGACGAGAAATATATTTTGAATATAATTCGAATGTATATATTATATACGTCGTCGTTAGAATATAAATAATTATATATAATTATAAAAGGAATTGAAAATGGCGCGGTAGTTCAATAATTCGATTTCAAACTTCAAATGAATGTACCGGGTGCAAAACAAACCGGATTTTAGTGAAACCAAAAATATTTGAATCTAATTGAGAATATCTTTCCAACGAATCCGAAAAATCGAAATTTCATAGCGGGAATCAAAAGATATGTCCACTTGAAAATTCTGAATAGTTGCTATGAAATTCAGACCCTGAAAAATGGAAATTATAACAAATGACTTCGGATTTCAACGAAACCACTTTTGTTGGATCCGGGATGTCAAATTATTGCTAGGTTTCAAATTTCATAATTTTTCGAATCAATATGTGAGTGTGGCATAGGAAAACGCATTTGACCAGTTTTAGTTGATTTTAATCGACTGGGAAATGGTCATTTTTCAAACGGTCTCAGAATTCGACGAAACTAGTTTTGTTAGGACCGTATCGTCAATATGAAGCTAGAAAATATTTTTCTGGAATTTTTAGAGTTCGTATGTGACCCCGGTAAATTGAAATGCGCGTTCAAATTCAATATATAGAGTTATATGTTGATTTTGACGAAAACTGATCGAAACAGTCGAATCAGCCTACGATACATATACCATTGTGTTCGGGATGGGGGTAATTACCTATGGACGACAGGCGGTGGGCCTTGTTTAGAGGTCGAAAATAAAAGTACCTTTTTGAAATTAAAATAAAAAAATAAATTAAAATTTAACTCTCTCTCCTCTCCTAACTCCTCTGCCCCCCCCCCGCCCCGTTCTTCATTCGATCCAGAAAATAAAAATAAAAAAAAGAGAAGGAAGGAGGAGGAGCCGCCACTCCTCCCACCGTCGTGCACCGCGCCTCCCCAGGTGGGGCGCCACCACCGCTACAGCCCCCCTTTCTCTCGCCTCCGACCTCCCCTCCTCTTCCTCCCTTCGTTCGCCGCTCAACACCCCAACGCCCCCCTTCGTCCTCTGCCTTCCTTCCTCAACCAGAGACCACCGCCGCAACCTCCTTTAAAACCCTAGCCGCCTCGATGAAGCCACCCCCCCTCTCATGCTCCACCGACCACCGCGAGGATACCACCAAGCCCAGAGACCGCCGCCGAACCTCTCCTCTCCTTCAAAGACAATGTAAGTTTAATTTCAAGTTTTATTTATTTTACTTGAGTTAAAAATGAATTTTTATTAGATAGGAGAGTTAAAAACTGAATTTTTATTTGATAGGAAAGTTAAAGATAGAATTTTTATTCGATAGGAAAGTTAAAGATATGATTTTTATATGATAAGGAAGTTAAAAATATAATTTTTATCGTATGTAAAGGTTGAAAATATAATTTTCATATTATATAGATAATAAAAATACAATCTTTTATATTGTAGAAGTATAAAAATATAATTTTTATATAGGTAAGATAGTTAAAATATCATCTTTATATATGTAACGAAATAAAAATCTGATTTTTATTATAAATATAATGAAGTAAAAAATGAGATTTTTATAGTGATGAAATGAAAAGGCGAAATCTTTATGTAGAGAATAGCGTGATAAAAATATAATTTTTACCTATATAGCACCGTTGTAAAAATATAATTTTTATCTATATAGCACCGTTGTAAAAATATAATTTTTATCTATATAATAGAGATGTAAAAATAGAATTTTTATCCATATAGAGTGTAATGACCCGCATTGGCCGAGGTATTATGATTAATTTATTTTATTATATTAATGGTGATATAGAGGATATAATGGTCGTGGAATTTAATAATGATGAATATTTAATTAAAATAATAAATTAAATTCTGAAATAATCAGAATTGGCTGAAATGGAGATATGGTGTGAACCAGATCATCTGTGATATTTAATTCAGCTTGGAATTGAATTTGAATAACGAATATATTCAATCGTCGACAGTTGAACGTATAGTTTATAATATAATTATAAACGAGCTCGAAATGGCGCGGCAGTTCTCTATTTGGCGATTCGAACTTCAAATGAATGTACAGAGTTCGTTTTAAATCGGATTTCTGTGAAACAAGAAACGTGTGGAGCTGGTGGAGTATATCTTTCTAGTGGAAGAGGAAAATCGGGATTTCATTGTGTAGATTTTGAGATATGTCCAAATCAAATTTTAAAATAGTCGCTATAGAATCGTTTATCGACCATAACGGTTTATTCGATATAACTGCATATCGGGTTTGAATTTAGACAAGGTTCTTTTGGGGCATAACGATAATTTAATATTTAGAATTTTTCTGTAATTTTTAATTAATTAAATAAGCAACTTTTATTTTGAAGTGTTTTGCACCCTATACCAATATTTTTGGGTTTTCACAATATGAGTCAAACTACCGGTATTATTATGTTTTTGGAATCGTGACACCGAGCTAATCTCAACAGTGTATTTATCTCAGTCCACAACGCTCGTACATGGATATAATTACGTAGTTACTCCCCATGATCCTTGCAAACCAGACGTCAACCATTTTGTGCTAGATCTCGATAAGCAACTAATCACGTGAAAAATTAAGTTCGCAGTCCCGTTGTCCTTAAGTTTAAGGAATACAACTGACAGCTTCAGCACTCGTTTATAACCCGTGTACGTGCAACCAGAAGGACCGGACATATCTTATTCCTTAGTTACCAAGTAATGCGTACGACTCCCAACGTGTAGGGCGAATTACCACATCATCTGTCGCTCCACTGCAAAGTTTACTTGGCTGCAAATTAAACACATCTTCAAACACAAGCAACAAATATCTCAACCATCCGTTGCCTATAAATACCATACAAACCTTCCTAACCCTAAAATACTTTTTCATTCTGCTCAAAGAAGGAGCCGCCGTCAGTTTTTATCCTCCAAATAAAAACCGCGAGTTCAAAAATCAAAATAAAATCATACAAAAATCTATTAATTCGAAGACGAGTAGATTTATATCCCTAAGGCGACCCTCTTCGCTTCGGTATCCAGTTCGAATGGTTCGAAGAACCTTCAGTTCATTTTGGGGCACCACCGTGGTCCTTTGGTTAGAGAGCTTCGCATTCCAGAGCATTGGTTTTCTCGAGGGGGAGGAGATGGGGTGTAGACCTGGATTTACGGCGAGGTAAGTTTGATTTGTGGTGAGAGGCTGATGCAGTTTTGTTTATTGAGGATGAGTGGTTTCACTGGCATGCATGTGTGTGAGGGTATACATACGGTGATGGGCTGATGGGTGTTGGAGGAAGGAACGTTTGCAAGTGAGAGTTGGGATTTGTGACCAAATGAACTTAGTGGTGGGAAATGACTCCACGCATGGAAAGCAGCAGCAGATTTTAAATAAAATAAAAAGCTTGCTACTTACTGTAACGTAAAACAAAAAGGAGCAGGGTGTTATTCAAAAACTGGAGACCGCATTTAAATCAAGGGAGATTGGCTGTGGCCATTGCCATAGGAAGGTGCTTACGATTATTTCAGGGGTAAAGGAGATTTTGCGTTTCCATTTTCATGAAGTATGGGAGTTTGTTTGGGCGTGAGTACCATTGACCGAGAGGTAAATAATGGTGGATGTATTTACTGGAAAGAGCGGTTGTGATTGGGGGTGAAGTTGGTTCTTGTTTTGACGAGAAGAATATGTTTGATGGTGTAGTTTTAAATATGCGGGAATAATGAACGTTGAAATGGATAAAGATTGCGGGTTGAACCGAATATAAAATGTTTGACGAACGGTCCACCACGTTAAATCATACGAGCATATGATAAGCACTGGAACTGGTTTGGAATGGATACGGAGCTCGTCTCAATTCATTACCATCAGAATCGTCGACCGTAAATCGTTGGTTAACGATTACGGACAATGTGAGTAACTCTCACTAACTCTGAACAGTTTATAATTTCATGTTGTATTTTTAGAACTGTTAGATATTGGCTGATTGACTGTGTGTTGACGGTTTGATTGAACTGCTAGTCAGTTAGTTGAATTTCTATATTTGATTCTATTTAATAGAATATATCATATGGAACTGAAAGTGATGTTATTTATATTGTTTAACATCTGTGATGCAGGGAAATAGGTTGGAGGAATCCGACCGGATTCCTCAACATTTATTTTACTGTTTTCATATATTGTGATATATGATATGTTATATAATCTGTTATGGATTATGGGTGTTGGAATGATGTTTATCATTTTTATTCGATATTTTAAATATCATAAAAGACCCTGGGATGTAAAAAGGATTTATTTCAATGTATATTGAAATAAAGGGATTTTATAAAATCAACAGATTTTATAAAAGGAAATATTTCGAAAGTAAATAAAAGGGAAAAATGTTTTTAAAACGAATAGAGTTTTATAAAAAGGAAATCATATGTAAAGTGAAGAACCGTTACTGAAAGTAAATCTTTATAAATGAATAGTTTATTTGAATAGAGTAAAAGGAACTATTCGATGTTAGTTTAATCGATTAATGTTAAAGTTAAAAGGAGCGAATCGATGTTAGTTTAATCGATTAGTGTTAAAGTAAAAGGAGTTAATCGATGTTAGTTTAATCGATTAGTGTTAAAGTAAAAGGAGTTAATCGATGTTAGTTTAATCGATTAGAGTTAAATTAAAAGGAGTTAATCGATGTTAGTTTAATCGATTAGAGTTAAAGCAAAGGAGTTAATCGAATATAGTTATTCGGATAGAAGCAAATGAGTTAATCGAATATAGTTATTCGGATAGAAGCAAATGAGTTAATCGGATAGAAGCAAATGAGTTAATCGAATATAGTTATTCGAATAGAAATAAATGAGTTAATCGAATATAGTTATTCGAATAGAAGCAAATGAGTTAATCGAATATAGTTATTCGAATAGAAGCAAATGAGTTAATCGAATATAGTTTATTCGAAGAAAGTAAAAGGAGTTATCGAATATAGTTTATTCGAAAGGAGTTAAGTGAAATGGGTAAATCAATAGCATTAGTCAAATAGAGTTAATCCAATAGCGTTAGTCCAATAGAGTTAATTGAAAAGGGTTAATCGAATATAGTTAAGTGAATAGAGTCAAATCGAATATAGCTATTCGAAGGAGGGTTAAGTAAGGAAGTCAGTAAAAGGAAATATAAAGTGAACTTTGCCTATTTCAAAGTTAGAAATGTTGTTCAGTTAAGGTCTGAGAGGTAGTTCTACCCCAACTTGATTGGCTTCGTTTTAACTAAGGAATAGTTAAGGTTCGGCAGTAAAGGAAATGGTTTGAGTTGGCATCGCGATGGTTTGTTTAAAACATCTGTCTAAGTCCAATGAAGAAGCTTTGGAAATGTTTTCCAAATAAGAAACCAGAAATGTTTTCTAATAAAGAAAACAAGAAATGGAAATGTTTTCCATTGTTAATAACGTATGTTTTCCAAATTTAGAAAATAAGAAATATTGAATATAGGGAAACATGAGATAAGTAAATTTATGGAATAAAGAGATAAATGTTGAATGATGTTTGATCGATATAATTTCCATTTGGAAATAATATCGTTTGTTTGCACATCTGTTTTTATTCGATAGTTAAATCACAGACTATCGAAGTTTTGACCATTTAACGTTGTTAATATGGAGAGACCGGTTGGATTATTATCCAAAGAACCACTCTGTATTGGCATAAGCGTTGCGAATCATATGTGCCAAAGGAAATTGAAGACGGAGTTATGCAAGGGCTATCCTGTTTACAGAATAGTGCCTTCGGTTCATCCTGTTCCTGGGTGACTTGTATGGACGGATGTCTGACAGAGTATTTCCAGACGATCACGTATATTGATTTCTCCAACTGTACCAAGAGTGGAAGCAAAGAAGGAAACTTCTTTTAGCTAACACATAATGTATGGTTGAGGACATCAATCGGTGATTTGATGGATTTGACGATGTGGCATTCAAAATGAATCTGATATGATGATAAAGCGTAGCTTCTAGCCTCATCATCCGGTAAATGACAGAAATCGGGCAGGCAGCATGGCTAAGTCGGTCGCACCGAAGTAGGGTGTATAATCACCTGATCTAGAGTTTCATTTACTTCTAAAAATCTATTGTTGATGCTGTCCCATTCGGGAAACGGTTGCTGATCCCAGCCGTTGGTGATATACATTCGATACGCTCAAGCGAAATGAGTGGTTGGTCATGTGTGGCCGGGTTGCAAGATGTTCTTGTTGAACCCAGTGTATTCCTCTCTAGAGGTACACTAGCAAAAGGTGGTTCCATACCTTGTCATAGTTGGAAATCCAGTACCCAATACGTGCTTGCGGTTTTGATTTGTATACTATATATGTAGAACGTGAGATGAAAGCGTTTCTGCTAGATGATTATATATATACTGTGGTTGATAGAAATTATTATAATATCAAAAGGTTTTTGATATAAAGATATTTTGGATTCTCATAAGGGAAAAACCCGTTCCGTTATGCGGCATGGTCTTATGAGATATCGTTTACTTGTTCGAACTGTTTTTAAACTGTTTTACTCATACCAGTCCCATGACTGACCCGGAGTTTACTTTGTTGTTTTCCCTAAACTCTTGGGTGCCTAAATTTGTACGGGCAGTCAAGTAGTCGGGATTTTACAGATACACTTGAAGAGCTGGAGCATGAGGCTTCAGGATGTTATAGCTATAGTTATTTCCGCTGTGTTGTAAGTTTTGTACTTTGATAATGATGTATATTCATATACAGATGTATATTTCAAAGCTATGTTACATATATTATATGTTATTCGTTCCGCTGTGAGATTCGTGTTACTCTGATGTTGTCTTCTTCTTCTTCTATTCTAAATTTCTATCTTATCTTTCCTCACCCTCTAATTTCTTTCACTAATTACCAGGATTTTTTTTGATGTTTTGGTTATCGACATCGAGCTTATGTCGATAACCAAAGTCGCTCGAAATCCGGGTCGTTACAGTTGGTATCAGAGCTTAAGTTAAAAGAATTACTTGGCTCTGTGGCGTGACTCGGTAGAGATAGGGTTAGTAATACCCTAGATTGAGTTTGAGTGTATATATATGAGTGAACGTATTTGTATATGATATAAAAATAATTTTATATTATGGAGATTTATTGGTTGAGTTGTTTATGAGTTCTGGTCGATCAGTTTGATCCACTGTATCGGTAGGGATTTTGTAAACGCTTGAATACGATGGGTCGGCACGATATGTTTTGAAAGGTGGTAAATTAAAATAAGTTTACCCAAGGTATATCTTGATATAGAGAAGATATATATATCAAAATTATAAAATATTGGATATATTGGTTGTTATTATAATCGAGTAAGATTATAAATTAAATGGTTATGTGAATAACCAATCAGAATTCATATAAGCGAAATGCGTGAAATCAGATGAGTTAAATCTGAAATGTAAACCAAGACTGAAATTTCAAATTCTGGAAAATTGGATAAGTGTTTGTAAATGGATTTGGATATAAAATAAGGAAAATTTAAGATCCTGGGAGATTTTAAATTGTTTTACAAGCAGTGTGAATTATATTTTGAAATGAATTTCAAAGTGGAAATGTTTAGAAATGGTTTTATAGTATTGAACTCACTTCGATCGCTGGAAAATAGATTCTGATGATGACAGCTGCATCATCAATATTCATTTTCGAGTTGTAAGTGACGAATTACTACCAGAGATACTGTTTTGAAATTGTTTTGGGAAAGACAAGTTTTGTTGAATTTCAAATGGGATTTATAATAAAGAATGAATAAAGAAAGTTTGAAAAGGAATTTGAATAAAGGAAGTTCAAACATAGAATGTATATAAGAAAATTCAAAGGGGATTTGAATATAGAGAATTCAAAGGGATTTGAATATAGAGAATTCAAAGGGGATTTGAATATAGAAATTCAAATGATATTTGAATAAGGAAGATTTAAATAATGGAAAATTGAATATAGAATTCATATAGAGTAATAATGAAATTTGAATATAGAATTCAAATAGTTTGAAATGAAATTTGAATATGGAATTCAAATAGTTTGAAATGAAATTTGAATATAAAATTCAAATAGAATTGAAATGGAATTTGAAAATAGAATTTCAAAATAGAATTTGAAATAGGAATTCGAATATAGAATTCAAATAGAGTGGAAATGGGAATTGGAATATATAATTCAATGGAGTTTGAAAATATAGGATTTGAATATCAAAAGTGAAATGGGAATTGAATATAGAAATTCAAAGGGAGTTTGAATATATGAAATTCAATGGAATTGAAATAGAGTTTGAATATAGAAATTCAAATGAAATTGAAGTATAGAATTTGAATATAGAAAATATAAAGGAATTCAAATATAGGATTTGAATATCGAAAGTGAAAATGAAATTTGAATAAGGAAGATTCAAATAGAATTGAATTTGAAATTTGAATATATAAGATTCAAATAGAATTGAAATGAAATTCAAATAAAATTTGAATAAGAGATTTGAAATGAAATTGAAGTATAGAATTTGAATAAGAGATTTGAAATGGAATTTGAATATAGGAAATTCAAATAGAATTGAAAAGGAATTCAATTAGTTGATAAACAAGTTAAACTTATATTTGAACATGTATATTCAAATAAAAAGGTGAAATAGTTAAGCCAGTTAATTAGCCATTAGTAAATGGATCTTGAATTGAAGTTGAACTTTAGATAAGTAAAGGGGACTGGTAAATTTATATTTGAAATCGAATATGAAACCTGAGTTTGAAAAGGTAGAATTTGATTAGTTTATAAGTAAGTTAAAATATATTTGAACATGTTATACTCAAATATGAAGGTGAAATGGGCAAACCAGTAATTTGAAAATCACTTAACGAAATAAGTTAAACGATTGGATTAAGTTGAAATGAATTAGGAATGTATGGATATACATGAGACAGGTATGGATAAGGTATGAAGGTATATAAATAGAATGCTCAACGGAAAGGTATGTATTTAATTCATATATGAGATTTTATGCGCCGTATCGGCTAGCCGCTTGGCTTTTCTTTTTCTTTTTGATTGGAGAAGGCATGTGTGGCAGTTTGGGGATTTTCCCGATGCTCCTAGTACAAAGGAGGTTATGGCGAATTTTTCTGAGAATTTAAGGAGATAGAATATTTTTAAGATAATTTGATAGTTAGAAATTAACATATCAAAATATGTAGAAGTCGATAAGAAAACGAACTTATAAAAAAATAGTATAATCAAAAAGGAAGTATAAGAATAAAATCTGGTACGATTAGAAAGAGGAAGCGTGTACGTGCTTAAAAGTGAATAAGTAGTTGTATGGTATTGATTATTCGAGTAAGTAGTCATATCTGTTTTGACGTTATAAATGTTATTCAATCAAGGTCTGAGAGGTAGTTATACCCCAACTTGATTGATTTCATTATTAATAAATAAATAGTAAGATTTTAGGCTCGAAGATCAATGTTGAATAAGAGTTAGTTGAATATAGTATTTGGGTTGTCGTAATGATGTTTAACACAACATCCGTTTTAACACAAATAAGTGTAAGCTCGGAAATAGAATAATAAATATTTCCTAAGTATAGAAATAAACAAGATCGCAAAAGAGATAAGTAATTGGAATATTTTCCAATTATAAATAATATATATTTTCTAAGTTAGAAAATAAAGGAAGGCGATATTCGGAAATGTTTTCCAATTAACATAAAAGGCCAATATGGTTATTGAAAATATTTGGTTAACAAATATTGTTAAAGAAATAGAGAAGTGATTTAACTAATGGAATATTGATTATGGGCTCAGTTGAATTTCAAAAAGGAAAATTTTGATTTTTGAAAAGAGTAAACGGTTTGAAAACTCCCAGGGAAAGACTGTTGAATTAAAACCAAATGAAATAGGAATTTGTAAAAGCAAAATTGAATTAAAGTAAAACCAGTAAAGTGGTAACTGAGATTGAATTAGAACGATATCAAGACAAATTGGATTGTGAGATTCAAATTTGAAGTGTGATGTGATAATCAAGTTAAGAGTTGGGAATCGAGAAGAAACTCGAGTTAAAATGATATTTGGCTTGGATGTAAGTAAATGGTTGTGTCGTGGATAAAAGCAGATTGGATTTGGTTGGGATAACATTGGTATATGCTGAGTTGATAGCATATGGAAGTGATGGGGTTGATATGCCCGACAAAAAGGTACAAGTTTATATTTCATACGATATAAGATTTATGAGCCGAATTGGCAAGCCGCTTGGCTGTTTGATTTTCTTTTGGGATGGAGATGGCCCAGAGAGGCGAGTGGGAGTTTGACGGAATTGACCAGTACAAAGGAGGTGCTGGCGAAATTTTTCGAAGAGTTAGGGCGTTAGAAAAATTTCAGGATTTTTGAAAATTTTCGCTAATAAGAATGGATTAATTTTTAGTTGAAATTAAATTGGTTCAGTTGAAACTGAAGTTAAGAAGTGAACAAATATGTTCTAACCAGTCGATAGGGTCGTCCTCTACCTTTTAGCAATTTCGAGGACGAAATTATTTTAAGTGGCGAAGATTGTAATGACCCGCATTGGCCGAGGTATTATGATTAATTTATTTTATTATATTAATGGTGATATAGAGGATATAATGGTCGTGGAATTTAATAATGATGAATAATTAAAATAATAAATTAAATTCTGAAATAATCAGAATTGGCTGAAATGGAGATATGGTGTGAACCAGATCATCTGTGATATTTAATTCAGCTTGGAATTGAATTTGAATAACGAATATATTCAATCGTCGACAGTTGAACGTATAGTTTATAATATAATTATAAACGAGCTCGAAATGGCGCGGCAGTTCTCTATTTGGCGATTCGAACTTCAAATGAATGTACAGAGTTCGTTTTAAATCGGATTTCTGTGAAACAAGAAACGTGTGGAGCTGGTGGAGTATATCTTTCTAGTGGAAGAGGAAAATCGGGATTTCATTGTGTAGATTTTGAGATATGTCCAAATCAAATTTTAAAATAGTCGTTATAGAATCGTTTATCGACCATAACGGTTTATTCGATATAACTGCATATCGGGTTTGAATTTAGACAAGGTTCTTTTGGGGCATAACGATAATTTAATATTTATAATTTTTCTGTAATTTTTAATTAATTAAATAAGCAACTTTTATTTTGAAGTGTTTTGCACCCTATACCAATATTTTTGGGTTTTCACAATATGAGTCAAACTACCGGTATTATTATGTTTTTGGAATCGTGACACCGAGCTAATCTCAACAGTTATTTATCTCAGTCCACAACGCTCGTACATGGATATAATTACGTAGTTACTCCCTATGATCCTTGCAAACCAGACGTCAACCATTTTGTGCTAGATCTCGATAAGCAACTAATCACGTGAAAAATTAAGTTCGCAGTCCCGTTGTCCTTAAGTTTAAGGAATACAACTGACAGCTTCAGCACTCGTTTATAACCCATGTACGTGCAACCAGAAGGACCAGACATATCTTATTCCTTAGTTACCAAGTAATGCGTACGACTCCCAACGTGTAGGGCGAATTACCACATCATCTGTCGCTCCACTGCAAAGTTTACTTGGCTGCAAATTAAACACATCTTCAAACACAAGCAACAAATATCTCAACCATCCGTTGCCTATAAATACCATACAAACCTTCCTAACCCTAAAATACTTTTTCATTCTGCTCAAAGAAGGAGCCGCCGTCAGTTTTTATCCTCCAAATAAAAACCGCGAGTTCAAAAATCAAAATAAAATCACACAAAAATCTATTAATTCGAAGACGAGTAGATTTATATCCCTAAGGCGACCCTCTTCGCTTCGGTATCCAGTTCGAATGGTTCGAAGAACCTTCAGTTCGTTTTGGGGCACCACCGTGGTCCTATGGTTAGAGAGCTTCGCATTCCAGAGCATTGGTTTTCTCGAGGGGGAGGAGATGGGGTGTAGACTTGGATTTACGGCGAGGTAAGTTTGATTTGTGGTGAGAGGCTGATGCAGTTTTGTTTATTGAGGATGAGTGGTTTCACTGGCATGCATGTGTGTGAGGGTATACATACGGTGATGGGCTGATGGGTGTTGGAGGAAGGAACGTTTGCAAGTGAGAGTTGGGATTTGTGACCAAATGAACTTAGTGGTGGGAAATGACTCCACGCATGGAAAGCAGCAGCAGATTTTAAATAAAATAAAAAGCTTGCTACTTACTGTAACGTAAAACAAAAAGGAGCAGGGTGTTATTCAAAAACTGGAGACCGCATTTAAATCAAGGGAGATTGGCTGTGGCCATTGCCATAGGAAGGTGCTTACGATTATTTCAGGGGTAAAGGAGATTTTGCGTTTCCATTTTCATGAAGTATGGGAGTTTGTTTGGGCGTGAGTACCATTGACCGAGAGGTAAATAATGGTGGATGTATTTACTGGAAAGAGCGGTTGTGATTGGGGGTGAAGTTGGTTCTTGTTTTGACGAGAAGAATATGTTTGATGGTGTAGTTTTAAATATGCGGGAATAATGAACGTTGAAATGGATAAAGATTGCGGGTTGAACCGAATATAAAATGTTTGACGAACGGTCCACCACGTTAAATCATACGAGCATATGATAAGCACTGGAACTGGTTTGGAATGGATACGGAGCTCGTCTCAATTCATTACCATCAGAATCGTCGACCGTAAATCGTTGGTTAACGATTACGGACAATGTGAGTAACTCTCACTAACTCTGAACAGTTTATAATTTCATGTTGTATTTTTAGAACTGTTAGATATTGGCTGATTGACTGTGTGTTGACGGTTTGATTGAACTGCTAGTCAGTTAGTTGAATTTCTATATTTGATTCTATTTAATAGAATATATCATATGGAACTGAAAGTGATGTTATTTATATTGTTTAACATCTGTGATGCAGGGAAACAGGTTGGAGGAATCCGACCGGATTCCTCAACATTTATTTTACTGTTTTCATATATTGTGATATATGATATGTTATATAATCTGTTATGGATTATGGGTGTTGGAATGATGTTTATCATTTTTATTCGATATTTTAAATATCCTAAAAGACCCTGGGATGTAAAAAGGATTTATTTCAATGTATATTGAAATAAAGGGATTTTATAAAATCAACAGATTTTATAAAAGGAAATATTTCGAAAGTAAATAAAAGGGAAAAATGTTTTTAAAACGAATAGAGTTTTATAAAAAGGAAATCATATGTAAAGTGAAGAACCGTTACTGAAAGTAAATCTTTATAAATGAATAGTTTATTCGAATAGAGTAAAAGGAACTAATCGATGTTAGTTTAATCGATTAATGTTAAAGTTAAAAGGAGCTAATCGATGTTAGTTTAATCGATTAGTGTTAAAGTAAAAGGAGTTAATCGATGTTAGTTTAATCGATTAGTGTTAAAGTAAAAGGAGTTAATCGATGTTAGTTTAATCAATTAGAGTTAAAGTAAAAGGAGTTAATCGATGTTAGTTTAATCGATTAGAGTTAAAGCAAAGGAGTTAATCGAATATAGTTATTCGGATAGAAGCAAATGAGTTAATCGAATATAGTTATTCGGATAGAAGCAAATGAGTTAATCGAATATAGTTATTCGAATAGAAGCAAATGAGTTAATCGAATATAGTTATTCGAATAGAAGCAAATGAGTTAATCGAATATAGTTATTCGAATAGAAGCAAATGAGTTAATCGAATATAGTTTATTCGAAGAAAGTAAAAGGAGTTATCGAATATAGTTTATTCGAAAGGAGTTAAGTGAAATGGGTAAATCAATAGCATTAGTCAAATAGAGTTAATCCAATAGCGTTAGTCCAATAGAGTTAATTGAAAAGGGTTAATCGAATAGAGTTAAGTGAAAAGAGTCAAATCGAATATAGCTATTCGAAGGAGGGTCAAGTAAGGAAGTCAGTAAAAGGAAATATAAAGTGAACTTTGCCTATTTCAAAGTTAGAAATGTTGTTCAGTTAAGGTCTGAGAGGTAGTTCTACCCCAACTTGATTGGCTTCGTTTTAACTAAGGAATAGTTAAGGTTCGGCAGTAAAGGAAATGGTTTGAGTTGGCATCGCGATGGTTTGTTTAAAACATCTGTCTAAGTCCAATGAAGAAGCTTTGGAAATGTTTTCCAAATAAGAAAACAGAAATGTTTTCTAATAAAGAAAACAAGAAATGGAAATGTTTTCCATTGTTAATAACGTATGTTTTCCAAATTTAGAAAATAAGAAATATTGAATATAGGGAAACATGAGATAAGTAAATTTATGGAATAAAGAGATAAATGTTGAATGATGTTTGATCGATATAATTTCCATTTGGAAATAATATCGTTTGTTTGCACATCTGTTTTTATTCGATAGTTAAATCACAGACTATCGAAGTTTTGACCATTTAACGTTGTTAATATGGAGAGACCGGTTGGATTATTATCCAAAGAACCACTCTGTATTGGCATAAGCGTTGCGAATCATATATGCCAAAGGAAATTGAAGACGGAGTTATGCAAGGGCTATCCTGTTTACAGAATAGTGCCTTCGGTTCATCCTGTTCCTGGGTGACTTGTATGGACGGATGTCTGACAGAGTATTTCCAGACGATCACGTATATTGATTTCTCCAACTGTACCAGGAGTGGAAGCGAAGAAGGAAACTTCTTTTAGCTAACACATAATGTATGGTTGAGGACGTCAATCGGTGATTTGATGGATTTGACGATGTGGCATTCAAAGTGAATCTGATATGATGATAAAGCGTAGCTTCTAGCCTCATCATCCGGTAAATGACAGAAATCGGGCAGGCAGCATGGCTAAGTCGGTCGCACCGAAGTAGGGTGTATAATCACCTGATCTAGAGTTTCATTTACTTCTAAAAATCTATTGTTGATGCTGTCCCATTCGGGAAACGGTTGCTGATCCCAGCCGTTGGTGATATACATTCGATACGCTCAAGCGAAATGAGTGGTCGGTCATGTGTGGCCGGGTTGCAAGATGTTCTTGTTGAACCCAGTGTATTCCTCTCTAGAGGTACACTAGCAAAAGGTGGTTCCATACCTTGTCATAGTTGGAAATCCAGTACCCAATACGTGCTTGCGGTTTTGATTTGTATACTATATATGTAGAACGTGAGATGAAAGCGTTTCTGCTAGATGATTATATATATACTGTGGTTGATAGAAATTATTATAATATCAAAAGGTTTTTGATATAAAGATATTTTGGATTCTCATAAGGGAAAAACCCGTTCCGTTATGCGGCGTGGTCTTATGAGATATCGTTTACTTGTTCGAACTGTTTTTAAACTGTTTTACTCATACCAGTCCCATGACTGACCCGGAGTTTACTTTGTTGTTTTCCCTAAACTCTTGGGTGCCTAAATTTGTACGGGCAGTCAAGTAGTCGGGATTTTACAGATACACTTAAAGAGCTGGAGCATGAGGCTTCAGGATGTTATAGCTATAGTTATTTCCGTTGTGTTGTAAGTTTTGTACTTTGATAATGATGTATATTCAAATACAGATGTATATTTCAAAGCTATGTTACATATATTATATGTTATTCGTTCCGCTGTGAGATTCGTGTTACTCTGATGTTGTCTTCTTCTTCTTCTATTCTAAATTTCTATCTTATCTTTCCTCACCCTCTAATTTCTTTCACTAATTACCAGGATTTTTTCGATGTTTTGGTTATCGACATCGAGCTTATGTCGATAACCAAAGTCGCTCGAAATCTGGGTCGTTACATAGAGTGACAATAAAAATGTGATTTTTATATACATAGCAACAATATAAAAATGTGATTTTTATATGTAGTAGCTACGGGCAGCGAAAGTGACAAAAGACGAGAACAGTGAAGATTCCCTACATTAGAAGTGTTGTGGAGTTGGGATAGCTTTGGTGAGAACTTCTCACTCTAAATTTCTTTTTCTGGTTATATATATATACTAGGATGCAGACGGTGCTTAGTAGCACCCGACACACGTCGTCCACAGACCATGGACGGCTTGTATGCTTGTTTGATGTGTTGTGAAATTTGTTTGTGTTGTTGATATGAAATCGATAATAAAATGTAGATGGATGAAATATATTAATTATCGCTGAAAATATAATTTTTAACGTGAATGTGAATAAATAAATATTTATAAACAAATCGGCCGATTTGTTTATATACACTGATTTGACTGATATTGATTAGGTCGATAAATTTTACACATCGCCCAATAGCACAAATAAAAGTCTGTGTTTGTTGATTTGAAACCCCACACGGGTGTTAGGATGATATTTGAGTACACTAATCCCAATTATTTAATTGTATGTCGATCGATTGGTCGACAGACTGTGTAAGCGTTGATTATTTATATTTGATGCTTATGCAGTTGTGTGGTGCACTTTGGATGATGGTTGATTGTTTATCGTTGCTATTATATACATGTGTTGTATGGAATCCATATAATTAACGTTATATGGTAATTGATTAGGCCTCATTCCAATTGGGAAAATAATGAATATTATAAATGGAAATTCATGTGTTGAATATAAAAATAGTCATGTGCTGACGATGTTCATGAGTTGAGTAAAATATTTTAATAATAAAATTTACATCTTTATCATATTTAAAATTAGAACTACTTTCCAGTAGGAGTCTAATTAAAAATCAAACGATAGATACCATAGTTTTATAAAATATTTTACGTAATAAAAATAGTCGTATGTTGACAGTACTCATGTGTTGAGATTAGTCGTGTGTTGAATGGAATAAATATTCATTTGTTGAATAGAATAACGAATTTATTGAAATATATAAAGCCATGTTGATTAGAGTTGCGCTATTTTGATGTGGACGATATTTATATCGATTATATTCGTTTTTATAATGAATATAGAAAAGGTAGTGATTTCAAAATATAACGTTTTGAAAATATTATCATTTATATAGTAATGATATGAAATAGTCAATTTAGATTAGAAATTGAATATAGAGTTGAAATGGTTCTGAAAACGAATTTAAAATGATTTATAAAATACGTTTTAAAAGGAAATCGACAAAATATATATAATATATATATATATTATATATAATAGCCTGAATAGAAAGCGCCGCGCCGCGGCAGTTCGTGAATTTCGACCATTGACTTCGAATTGACGTTGCGGGAGATCCGACCGTCGGATTCTCCTAAAACAGGAACCGTTGAGTTCGTATCGAAAAGAGCTTTCCAATGAATATTAGAACTTTGAAATCTAACGGTTGTATTTGAAATTATGTCAAAATCAATTTCAAAAAAGGTCGCTATAAGTGCAGTTCGATGGCCGTTGTTGGAAATCGACTGTACGGGCCTTGATAAAATTATTAAAAATATTAATAATTTGTGTAAAATCATAATATGTGAATTGGAAAGAACTGGGATGAAAAACTCCACATTTGAAATGATAAAAATAGATTTTTGTCGAAATGAACCAGTTTTGAACTAGAATTAAAATCAATTTATTTTTGAAATAAATAAATTGAATTTGAAAGTGATTTTAAAAATAATCAATATTCCCAATACGTGGATTGGACTGGAGTTGAATCGAAATTATCTTCGGAATATTTCGATGTTGGATTTCGTGACTATACAGATATTTTTATGGGAATTTGAAAGATATATTTTATATCGTTATTTCCAATATGATATTTGTTGGTTCCAGGATTTGATATTGAATATAAGCCGGTATATTTTCTATTCAGAGCCTTGTATTTAACATCAAATGTGATTTGGGTTTGTCGTGAATGGTGTCTTCATTAACACTGTTCTTAAGCCCAATAGAGAAAAAGATTAAATCTTTCTATTTAGATTTAATGAAGTGTATCAATTAAATAATATTTAATTGGAATTGAATTTGAATTGGTTTTTGTGTTTATCGTGAGCGGTGTTTTGAACAACACCTGTTCTTTAACCCGATTAACAATAGAGTGTGATTTTGGGTTTATCGTGAATCGTGTTTTAGATGACATTGGTTCTTTAACCCAGTTAAAGACATGATATTGATTTTTAAGAAGATTAAAACTAAGTGGAGTTTTAATGAATCTTTAATTAGATTGAAATGTGAATTGATAATTTAAATTATCAAATCTGAAAGGTGATCGAGAATGGAGTACCACCAATTTTGCTCCAAAGCGATAGTTAAATCTTTAATTAGATTTGAACGTGAAATGGTAATTAATTTTACCGATAATACTGTGGCGTTAGATATGGAGTATTACCAGTTTTGCTCCAGGGGATGAATAGGTTGGGATTAGGAAATAAAATAAATAATTACTTCGGTGTGGTTCGCTAATCCCGACTAGTTGGGAAAACCATAATATGGTTTGATATGATATCCAAAGAAAGATTAAAGAATAAATTTAGAAGAATTTATCTTTGATAAAATTAATGGGAACCCTACCCTAAGAATGTGATTTTGTGAATAAAAGAATATTCTGAATTGGAATGAGGCGTTTGTTGAGTTTGTGTAACATTTGTTTATCATATACGTGGGTTATTCAGAAAGACCGGGTTTATACCCATTCTGAATAACCGATTCGACGAGATGTCGAAGATGAAGACAGTGTTTGAAGACTGGAAGTCTTCACATCGTTTGGGTGATTACTGATGATCTTGATTAGGCTGTACACCCAAGATGAGGGAATCAGTTGGTGATCGTCCAGAAGTACCTGGAGATGGATGGATATGCGAGGAAAGTGCCTCCGGTTTCGTTCAGACCCAGGACGAACTTGTAAATGGATTGTGTGTCTAACATTGGATTTTATTCTATGTTGATTGATCTCTATTAAATATACATCTGTTTGGTGGCGGAGAATTTATTCTCTTGCTTAACGCCCTTCTCTGAGACGTACGAGCTCAGAGGTTGTATATCGATGGATATTAGTCACATGGAGTGAATTGCCAGTGTGGCACGCGTGAGTGGCAATTGATCAAGGCTTCTGTTGAAAGCAAAGTCTTGTGGTTGATGATCAAAGCACGACCTGTGTGGCGTAGCTTTGTGTATAACGTGAATTCGCGAGCCTCATACCTCGGTATGAGTCAAAAACGAGATACGGACCCAAGGAGTGCACGATGTTTCTTTCTTGCTATGGTGGTGTCAGTGACCTACCAGCCCTGACATTTATATACTTTTCACCTGTGTGGTTGTTGGATACGAGGCGCCTCGGATATAGGTCTGTAAGGATCGGGAAACGTGTGTTCAGGAATAACTAATCCTCAAAAGTAAGAGAGGACCGGCCTTGGAGGTTCCAAAGGATCATAGTGGGGTCCTGAGACATTTGCTTGAGTGTCTCGAATCGGAGAGGAGCTTGCCCCTTGCCTCGACTCATGACGGAAATCCAATTTCCAATACGTGATATTGCGGTTTTAATTGTAGAACTAGTATGGCGACATGATATATGGTACCCATGCCGTCTATGATTGATATTTATGATTGAAATTGTTTTGACACTATACACTTATAATAGTATCAAATGATTTGTTTTAAACGTACCAAGCATGTTTGGCTATTATAAGGGAAAACCCTATCCTCCGGCTTGCGTTGCATTGTGTGATGGGACCTAGGTCTTATAATAGCTTCATTTTCCCAAAAAGCATTGCGCTGTTTTGTTATATGCACTAGTATTCTTGGGAGGAAACCCGTTCCGTGTTATACGGCGTGGTCCCTTGAATTACTCTCTTCTAAAGTAAGGTTTTAAATAACTGTTTTGGTTCTCACACAAATCACATGACTGACCTTGTAATGGCGCGTTTTGTAAGGTATAATAATAAAGTTATTTAATTATTTAAATAACGAATATATTAAGTAAACGATAGTTGAACATATAAATTATAATAATAATTATAATCAAGCCCGTAACGACGCGGCAGTTCGTTATTTGGCGAGTTGAACTTCAACTGAATATACAAGATTCGTTATAAGTCGGATTTCTATGAAACAAGAAACGTGTGGAGCTGGTGGAGTATATCTTTCTAGTGGAAGAGAAAGATCGGAATTTCGTCGTGTAGATTTTGAGTTACGTCCAAATCAAAATATCAGAAAAGCAGCGCCTTGACCATAACGGTTTACGTATATATTAAGTAAGGATTTAAATAGAAATCAAGCGTCGGTATAACTCTGACGAGGTAATATCGAGCTGTAAATACATACAGTATTTATTCTGAGCTGTATGATATGCCACTGTGAATATGAGCGATAATAATTAATTTTAAACAATCAATTTAATTATATTTAAATATATTTATATATTTAAATAGGCTATTTAGAGCTTTGAAAAATAGCCACTTTTGCATATGAAGTCAAAATTCGACGAAACCAGTTTTGTTGGATCCGCAATGTCAAATAGTTGTTAGATTTCCAGTTTGGTGATTTTTAGAGTCACTGTGTGGCCGTACGGATTTTTAGAGTGAGAAACAGTCGGTATTTCAACGGTTAAAAATACGCTGTGTGAGCATACGGAGTCGGAATTCGACGAAACCAGTTTCGTTGGGACCGTAATGTCGAACTCTAGCTACATGTCCAGTTTCGTGATTTTTGGGCATCGTGTGTGATCACATGGATTTTTAGAGTGCAGAAAACGAATATAAAAATATAAAAATCAAATTGAAAATATCCCCTCCATTTTCTATGGTTCAGCACAGGCCACACGGCCTTCGATCTCCACCACAAAGTTTACCTACCACCCACAGCTTATATAACACGCACAGACCGAACACAGCAAGCAAAGAAAAAATGAAAAATCCACAACAAATTCAATTGAAATCATAAAATCAGGGAAGCCTTATGTTTGGATTCAGTGAGGTGCGCCCTCCAATTCTGGGTACCTTCTGTGTAGTTCGATCAGTTTTCTGGCCACTGCAAAACGCATGCGTGAGCCTAGGGCTCACGATTCTGAACCATTCAAGCTTCAATCCATGAGTTGGAGGTGAGATTCGGGTTCAGTGGATCGAACCGCACCTGGTGCGTTGATTTGGGTGTATTCGGTGTTGGATGGGATCGCTGAATTCCCTGTAGCCATCGAGGACGGCTGGCGAACGCAACTCGAAGGGCCAGCTCGAGTTGAGTGAGGATAGGAGGAGCTGATGAAGATTTCGACGGGGAGTTCAATGATGGCCCTGGGTTTGAGTTTCGTGGGATATAGAGTGATTGAAGGGAGTTGGAATTTCGTGAATGGCCATTTTTGATTTCTTGGAAGTCACGGCAAGATTTGGGGGAGACAATGAATTAGGTCGGGTTCAAATAGAAGGGAAATGGGCCGGGTTGAGGAGGTAAAGCCCAGCTGTTATTTAATTAAAATAAAGTTTAGTTATTTTAAATCAAAACGATGTATTAAACTTGTAAAATCGATATCTCTCTCGTACGAAGTCAGATTGACGAAGCGCAAGTTGCGTTGGGATCGTATGGACGGGAGCAACACAATGGAACTGACCGCGAGTCAATTGGGGTCCGTCACAATTTATAGCAAAATAAATTGTCCGAATCAAGCGATGGTTATCGTCATTGACGATGATCGTCAAATGTGAGTAAAACTCACTAACTCTCCTCAGTTTATATTTTTATATAAACCGTGTTAAATGATTTGATTGCTGTGTATTGATAGTTTGGACTGTTAAATAGATTTGATTGAAACATAGATATAGTTATATATATAAACGACAATCAAATATTGATTCAGTTCATCAGTATATTTCATGTTGGAATGAAATTGATGTATATTTTATTGTGTAACATCTGTGGATGCAGGGAAACAGGTTGGAGGAATCCGACTGGATTCCTCAACATTTATTTTACCGTTTTTCATATATTGTGATATATGATGTGTTATGAAATCTGTTATTGATTTCATATGTTTGAATGATACCGATCATTGTTATACGACACGTTAAACACCGTAGGTGATACTAGAATGTAAAAAGGGAATTTTCAATGTTTATATTGAAAATAAATCTTATTTATAAAATCGATAGGATTTTATAAAATGAAAAACATTTATTTATTTGGGAAATAAATAAAGGAACATTTATTTATATTATAAATAAATGGAATAAAGGAATATTTATTTAGGGAATAAATAAAGGAACACTTGTTCGGAAAATAAATAGAATTATACAAGGATAGATTTAAACACGTGCTTCGCACACGGTATAACACGATATGGATTTAAATTAGATATTTGAATAGAGTTAAACACATTAGAGTGATTCGAATTACTTATTCGAATATAGTTAATCAAAGTAATTGGTTAAGTTAACCAAAGTGAATTAGTTAAGTTAAACTAATTGGTAAATAAAAGTGAATTAGTTGCGTCAAACTAAGTGACTTAGTTAACTTAAACTAATTTGTAAATCAAAGTGAATTTGTTGCGTCAAACTAAGTGAATTAGTCAAGTTAAACTAATTTGTTAATCGAAGTAAATTAGTTGGGTTAATCAAAGTGAATTAGCCGAGTTAAACCAAGTAAATCAAGTTAGGTTAAACCATTTGAGTTAACCAGTTAAAGATAAACAGTTAAAGTTGACCAGTTAGAGTTGATCAGTTAGAGTTACTCAGTTAGAGTTGACCAGTTAGAGTTATCCAAGTGGAGTTAATCGAGTAGAGTTGCCGAATATCACTTATTCGAAGTAGAGTTATCGAATATAGTGTATTCGAGGGAAGAGTAATCGAATATAGTTTATTCGAGTGGAGAAATCAAATGTTATTCATTTGAGAAGAGTTACCGAATATTATTTATTCGAAGAGTAGTTATCGAATATTGGTTATTCGAAGTTAGTTAATCCAAAGGGATTATTCGAAGTTAGTTAATCCAAAGGAGTTAGTCGAAGAGTTAATCGAATATAGTTATTCGAAAGAAGGTGTTAATCGAATATAGTTATTCGAGTAAAGTTAAAAGAGTTAATCGAATTTAGTTATTCGAAATGAGTTATTCGAATTTGATATTTGAATAGAGTTAAACACATTAGAATGATTCGAATTACTTATTCAAATAGAGTTAAACACGTAAGAGTTAACTGAATATTAATTATTCAATTAGAGTTAAATCGAATTTAGTTTTTCGAAAGGAGTTAATCAGTTTAAGTTAAGTTAATCGATTTGAATTAAGTTGAATCGAAATGGAGTAAATCGATTAGAATTAAGTTAATCGAGTTAGAGTAAATCGAATATTGGTTATTCGAAGGTAAGTTATTCGAATTAGTTATTCGAAGGAGTAAATCAAATGAGTTGATCCAAAGGAGTTAGTCGAATATTAGTTATTCGAATAGAGTTAAAGGAGTTATCGATTTTAGTTTGATCGAAAGGAGATTTCCGAATATAGCATATTCGAAAGAAAGAGATCGAATATTGTTTATTCGAAAGAGAGAGATTTCGAATATGAGTTATTCGAAGAGAGATAATCGAATATAGGTTATTCGAAGAAGATTTAATCAAATAGAGATTTCTTGAAAGAGAGTTATACGTCGAATTCGATTATAGCGAATTCGGGAAAGTACTATTTACTTTCCAGGGTTTTAAATCAAGATTTAGTTATTGATTTAGAAATTAGGTGTCTGTTAAATTATTCGAGTTAGGAGATAAAGTTATAATTTAGGAGATATTGCAGAAGTAGGAATTATAACGTTATAGTTATAATCAAACGCTGTCATATAAGAAGTAGAGTCGTAACCTGAATCCGAGAATTTGCGTAAACAGATGATTGGAAAAAGTGAGTGACGAACTTCATCTATTTCACAGTAAAGGACGTTGTTCAATTAAGGTCTGAGAGGTAATTATACCCCAACTTGATTGACTTCAGAATTGACAAAGGAATAGTTGTGGTTCGATAGAAAGGGTTGATTTGAAATATAGTTAAGTAATAAGCGATTAATGGATTAAGCGTAACGATGTTTTATACAACGTTCATTGGAAATCCGTAAATGAGTTTTGGAAACGTTTTCCAAATATAATCAGATATGTTTTCTAAACATAGAAAATGAAATGTTTTCTTGATAAGAATTTAAGAAATAGAGTTAAGCAAATTCAGAAACTAACTAGAGTGGGTAAGTTGAACGGTTTTCTAAGTGACGATCTGATGTTGGTTTCGACCTTCGGGATTGATACTTAGAGAATGGTTCTCATACTAGTTACAGTTAGGGACTGATAGTTGCGAAATAATAGTGATGTGAAAATAAACTATGGAAATGTTTTCCAATGATTAATAACATATATTTTCTAAATATATGAAATAAGGAAATATGAACATATGATGATTAATCGATCAAATTTCCATTTGGAAATAAGATCGTTGTTTGTACACCGACATGTTTTCATTTGATAGTTGAATCACAGACTATCAAAGTTTTTACCATTTTAACGTTGTTAATATGGAGAGACCGGTGGGATTATTATCCAAAGAACCACTCTGTATTGGCATAAGCGTTGCGAGCAATATATGCCAAAGATAAATTGAAGACGGAGTAAAGTGCAAGGGCTGTTGTATAAGTCTTAGATAACAGTGACTAAGATGGATATACTGAATAGTGCCTTCAGTTTGTCCAGTCCCAGGACAACGTATATGGAAGAAGGTCTGACAGAGTATATCCAATGGATCGCGTAAGTTGATCTGTTCAAACGTATTCACGTTTGGTGGCGGAGGAATTCGTTTCTCTTAGCTGTATACCCGTGTTATTTTTGAATAAGTCAATTTGTGATTTGGCGGGTATGACGATGTGGCATTCAAAGTGAATGGTGATCAGATATTCTGAAGATAGACGTAGCTTCTAGCCTCACACCAGGAAGTAACAAAAGTTGGGCTAGGCAGCATGGCTAGTTGGGTCATTCCCAAGCAGGGTGTATTGTCACCGATCTAGGGAATATCCATATTTATACTTCTTTTTGATTCTGTATCTTCGGATGACGGTTTGATGGCCTATAACTGTGGTGGCAATATATTCGCGACACTCAAGCTAAATGAGTGAGCGGTCATGTGTGGCCGGGTTGCAAGACGTTCTTGTTGAACCCTGAGTGTATCACCTCTAGAGTACACTATTCAGAAGGTGCTCCCATACCTTGTCTGTTGGAATCCATTTTCCGATAAGCGCCCTGCGGTTTATGATTTTATACTATGTATGTAGAACGTGAGATGCAAGCGTTTCTGCTAGATTGATATCTATTTGTACTTAGACATTATTATAATATCACAATGATATGCTTGTCAAAGTTGTTCAGATACTCATAAGGGAAAAACCCGTTCCGTATTCACGGCGTGGTCTTATGAGATATCCTATACCTGTTTTAAACTATTTTACTCATACCAGTCCCATGACTGACCCGGAGTTTACTTTGTTGTTTTCCCTAAACTCTTGGGTGCCTAAATTTGTACGGGCAGTCAAGTAGTCGGGATTTACAGATATACTTGGAGAGCTTGGAGCAGTAGGCTGCAAGATTTTATAGCTATAGTTATTTCTGCTGTGTTGTAAGTGTTGTACTCTGATAAGTGCTATTGTATATATATAACTGTTTACTTCAAAGTTATGTTATATATTATATGTTATTCGTTCCGCTGTGAGATTCGTGTTACTCTGATGATTCTGATGTTCTTCTTCTTCTTCTATTCTATTAGTTCTATCTTTTCTTTCTCACCTTCTACTTTCTTTCACTAACGTTCTCGGAATTTCCGACTCTCGAGGAGTCAGAAATTTCCAGCCGTTACAGTTGGTATCAGAGCTTAAGTTAAGTGACTACCTTGGCTCTGTGGCATAACTCGATAGAGATGGGATTAGTAATATCCTAGATTGAGTTTGAGTGTATATATATGAGCGTGTAATTGTTATTCAATATAAAATGGTTTTATATTGTGGAGACTCATTGGTTGAGTGGCTTATGAATTCGGGTCGATCAGTTTGATCCACTGTATCGATAAGGGTTACTAAACACTCGAATACGATGAACCGTCATGGTATGTTTTGAAAGAGGGTAAATGAAATAATTTTTCCCAAAATATATTTGTTTATAGAAGAAATATATATCTTGAAATTATTATAGTATATTGATTGTGTTGGTTGTTATTATAATCGAATAAGATTATAAAAGGGTTAAATGGTTATAAATGACCAATCAGAATTCATATGAATGTAATATATATGAAATAGTTTGAATTAAATATGAATTTAAATCAGAATTTGGAATTTAAAATAAGGAAATTTTAAGTTCCTGGGAGATTTTGAAAATGTTTTTCAAATTGAAAATGATATAGTATTGAACTCACTTCGACAGCTGGAAAATAGATTCTGATGATGAATCTAGACATCATCAGTGTTCATTTTCGAGTTCTAAGTGGCGGATTACTACCAAGGGTTTTGTTTTCAAATTTTGTTGAGGAAACAAGTTGTTTAGAAATTCAAAGGTTTTGAATTGGTGTTATGGTTTGAAATTGATTTGAAATAAACCCAGGAATTTTGAATGCTGGAATTAAAAATTTAACTAATAAAGTTAAATGGATTGAGAAGACATAAGTAAATAAATACATTGGAATTTAAACTTAAACCAAGTTAAATAAATCGGGATTTGGTTAGAGAATAATCTGGATTGGAATTAAGTTGATGGGTTAAGAGTTTGAAATCTGATATTGGAGTTTGAATAGAATAACTTGGATAGAACCAAGTGTTTGAGTTGAAGGTTGGATTGAGATGACATTGGTATATGTTGGGTTGATAACAGGTGGAAGTGATAAGAGTTGATATGCCCGACAAAAAGGTACAAGTTTATATTTTGTATAAGCATGAGATTTATGAACCGAATTAGCAAGCCGCTTGGCTGTTTGATTTTCTTATGGGTTGAAGAAGGCCTAGAGAGGCGAGTTGGAGTTTGAGATATTGACCAGTACAAAGGAGGTGCTGGCGAAATTTTTCGAAAATTTAAGGTGTTAGAAAATTTTCAGAATTTTTGAAAATTTTAGTTGGTCGAAAATGAATTAATAATTTAATTGAAAATTAAATGGTTCAGTTGAAACTGGAGTTGAGAAGTAAACTAAAAGATATTTGAATCTAGTTAGTAAAGTTGGTAGCATTTTCCTAGCTTAGCAATTTCGAGGACGAAATTATTTTAAGGGGGGAAGTCTGTAATGGCGCGTTTTGTAAGGTATAATAATTAAGTTATTTAATTATTTAAATAACGAATATATTAAATAAACGATAGTTGAACATATAAATTATAATAATAATTATAATCAAGCCCGTAACGACGCGGCAGTTCGTTATTTGGCGAGTTGAACTTCAACTGAATATACAAGATTCGTTATAAGTCGGATTTCTATGAAACAAGAAACGTGTGGAGCTGGTGGAGTATATCTTTCTAGTGGAAGAGAAAGATCGGAATTTCGTCGTGTAGATTTTGAGTTACGTCCAAATCAAAATATCAGAAATGCAGCGCCTTGACCATAACGGTTTAAGTATATATTAAGTAAGGATTTAAATAGAAATCAAGCGTCGGTATAACTCTGACGAGGTAATATCGAGCTGTAAATACATACAGTATTTATTCTGAGCTGTATGATATGCCACTGTGAATATGAGCGATAATAATTAATTTTAAACAATCAATTTAATTATATTTAAATATATTTATATATTTAAATAGGCTATTTAGAGCTTTGAAAAATAGCCACTTTTGCATATGAAGTCGAAATTCGACGAAACCAGTTTTGTTGGATCCGCAATGTCAAATAGTTGTTAGATTTCCAGTTTGGTGATTTTTAGAGTCACTGTGTGGCCGTACGGATTTTTAGAGTGAGAAACAGTCGGTATTTCAACGGTTAAAAATACGCTGTGTGAGCATACGGAGTCGGAATTCGACGAAACCAGTTTCGTTGGGACCGTAATGTCGAACTCTAGCTACATGTCCAGTTTCGTGATTTTTGGGCATCGTGTGTGATCACACGGATTTTTAGAGTGCAGAAAACGAATATAAAAATATAAAAATCAAATTGAAAATATCCCCTCCATTTTCTATGGTTCAGCACAGGCCACACGGCCTTCGATCTCCACCACAAAGTTTACCTACCACCCACAGCTTATATAACACGCACAGACCGAACACAGCAAGCAAAGAAAAAATGAAAAATCCACAACAAATTCAATTGAAATCATAAAATCAGGGAAGCCTTATGTTTGGATTCAGTGAGGTGCGCCCTTCAATTCTGGGTACCTTCTGTGTAGTTCGATCAGTTTTCTGGCCACTGCAAAACGCATGCGTGAGCCTAGGGCTCACGATTCTGAACCATTCAAGCTTCAATCCATGAGTTGGAGGTGAGATTCGGGTTCAGTGGATCGAACCGCACCTGGTGCGTTGATTTGGGTGTATTCGGTGTTGGATGGGATCGCTGAATTCCCTGTAGCCATCGAGGACGGCTGGCGAACGCAACTCGAAGGGCCAGCTCGAGTTGAGTGAGGATAGGAGGAGCTGATGAAGATTTCGACGGGGAGTTCAATGATGGCCCTGGGTTTGAGTTTCGTGGGATATAGAGTGATTGAAGGGAGTTGGAATTTCGTGAATGGCCATTTTTGATTTCTTGGAAGTCACGGCAAGATTTGGGGGAGACAATGAATTAGGTCGGGTTCAAATAGAAGGGAAATGGGCCGGGTTGAGGAGGTAAAGCCCAGCTGTTATTTAATTAAAATAAAGTTTAGTTATTTTAAATCAAAATGATGTATTAAACTTGTAAAATCGATATCTCTCTCGTACGAAGTCAGATTGACGAAGCGCAAGTTGCGTTGGGATCGTATGGACGGGAGCAACACAATGGAACTTACCGCGAGTCAATTGGGGTCCGTCACAATTTATAGCAAAATAAATTGTCCGAATCAAGCGATGGTTATCGTCATTGACGATGATCGTCAAATGTGAGTAAAACTCACTAACTCTCCTCAGTTTATATTTTTATATAAACTGTGTTAAATGATTTGATTGCTGTGTATTGATAGTTTGGACTGTTAAATAGATTTGATTGAAACATAGATATAGTTATATATATAAACGACAATCAAATATTGATTCAGTTCATCAGTATATTTCATGTTGGAATGAAATTGATGTATATTTTATTGTGTAACATCTGTGGATGCAGGGAAACAGGTTGGAGGAATCCGACTGGATTCCTCAACATTTATTTTACCGTTTTTCATATATTGTGATATATGATGTGTTATGAAATCTGTTATTGATTTCATATGTTTGAATGATACCGATCATTGTTATACGACACGTTAAACACCGTAGGTGATACTAGAATGTAAAAAGGGAATTTTCAATGTTTATATTGAAAATAAATCTTATTTATAAAATCGATAGGATTTTATAAAATGAAAAACATTTATTTATTTGGGAAATAAATAAAGGAACATTTATTTATATTATAAATAAATGGAATAAAGGAATATTTATTTAGGGAATAAATAAAGGAACACTTGTTCGTAAAATAAATAGAATTATACAAGGATAGATTTAAACACGTGCTTCGCACACGGTATAACACGATATGGATTTAAATTAGATATTTGAATAGAGTTAAACACATTAGAGTGATTTGAATTACTTATTCGAATATAGTTAATCAAAGTAATTGGTTAAGTTAACCAAAGTGAATTAGTTAAGTTAAACTAATTGGTAAATAAAAGTGAATTAGTTGCGTCAAACTAAGTGACTTAGTTAAGTTAAACTAATTTGTAAATCAAAGTGAATTTGTTGCGTCAAACTAAGTGAATTAGTCAAGTTAAACTAATTTGTTAATCGAAGTAAATTAGTTGGGTTAATCAAAGTGAATTAGCCGAGTTAAACCAAGTAAATCAAGTTAGGTTAAACCATTTGAGTTAACCAGTTAAAGGTAAACAGTTAAAGTTGACCAGTAAAAGTTGACCAGTTAGAGTTGATCAGTTAGAGTTACTCAGTTAGAGTTGACCAGTTAGAGTTATCCAAGTGGAGTTAATCGAGTAGAGTTGCCGAATATCACTTATTCGAAGTAGAGTTATCGAATATAGTGTATTCGAGGGAAAAGTAATCGAATATAGTTTATTCGAGTGGAGAAATCAAATGTTATTCATTTGAGAAGAGTTACCGAATATTATTTATTCGAAGAGTAGTTATCGAATATTGGTTATTCGAAGTTAGTTAATCCAAAGGAGTTATTCGAAGTTAGTTAATCCAAAGGAGTTAGTCGAAGAGTTAATCGAATATAGTTATTCGAAAGAAGGTGTTAATCGAATATAGTTATTCGAGTAAAGTTAAAAGAGTTAATCGAATTTAGTTATTCGAAATGAGTTATTCGAATTTGATATTTGAATAGAGTTAAACACATTAGAGTGATTCGAATTACTTATTCAAATAGAGTTAAACACGTAAGAGTTAATTGAACATTAATTATTCAATTAGAGTTAAATCGATTTAGTTTTTCGAAAGGAGTTAATCAATTTAAGTTAAGTTAATCGATTTGAATTAAGTTGAATCGAAATGGAGTAAATCGATTAGAATTAAGTTAATCGAGTTAGAGTAAATCGAATATTGGTTATTCGAAGGTAAGTTATTCGAATTAGTTATTCGAAGGAGTAAATCAAATGAGTTGATCCAAAGGAGTTAGTCGAATATTAGTTATTCGAATAGAGTTAAAGGAGTTATCGATTTTAGTTTGATCGAAAGGAGATTTCCGAATATAGCATATTCGAAAGAAAGAGATCGAATATTGTTTATTCGAAAGAGAGAGATTTCGAATATGAGTTATTCGAAGAGAGATAATCGAATATAGGTTATTCGAAGAAGATTTAATCAAATAGAGATTTCTCGAAAGAGAGTTATACGTCGAATTCGATTATAGCGAATTCGGGAAAGTACTATTTACTTTCCAGGGTTTTAAATCAAGATTTAGTTATTGATTTAGAAATTAGGTGTCTGTTAAATTATTCGAGTTAGGAGATAAAGTTATAATTTAGGAGATATTGCAGAAGTAGGAATTATAACGTTATAGTTATAATCAAACGCTGTCATATAAGAAGTAGAGTCGTAACCTGAATCCGAGAATTTGCGTAAACAGATGATTGGAAAAAGTGAGTGACGAACTTCATCTATTTCACAGTAAAGGACGTTGTTCAATTAAGGTCTGAGAGGTAATTATACCCCAACTTGATTGACTTCAGAATTGACAAAGGAATAGTTGTGGTTCGATAGAAAGGGTTGATTTGAAATATAGTTAAGTAATAAGCGATTAATTGATTAAGCGTAACGATGTTTTATACAACGTTCATTGGAAATCCGTAAATGAGTTTTGGAAACGTTTTCCAAATATAATCAGATATGTTTTCTAAACATAGAAAATGAAATGTTTTCATGATAAGAATTTAAGAAATAGAGTTAAGCAAATTCAGAAACTAACTGGAGAGGGTAAGTTGAACGGTTTTCTAAGTGACGATCTGATGTTGGTTTTGACCTTCCGGATTGATACTTAGAGAATGGTTCTCATACTAGTTACAGTTAGGGACTGATAGTTGCGAAATAATAGTGATGTGAAAATAAACTATGGAAATGTTTTCCAATGATTAATAACATATATTTTCTAAATATATGAAATAAGGAAATATGAACATATGATGATTGATCGATCGAATTTCCATTTGGAAATAAGATCGTTGTTTGTACACCGACATGTTTTCATTTGATAGTTGAATCACAGACTATCAAAGTTTTTACCATTTTAACGTTGTTAATATGGAGAGACCGGTGGGATTATTATCCAAAGAACCACTCTGTATTGGCATAAGCGTTGCGAGCAATATATGCCAAAGATAAATTGAAGACGGAGTAAAGTGCAAGGGCTGTTGTATAAGTCTTAGATAACAGTGACTAAGATGGATATACTGAATAGTGCCTTCGGTTAGTCCAGTCCCAGGACAACGTATATGGAAGAAGGTCTGACAGAGTATATCCAATGGATCGCGTAAGTTGATCTGTTCAAACGTATTCACGTTTGGTGGCGGAGGAATTCGTTTCTCTTAGCTGTATACCCGTGTTATTTTTGAATAAGTCAATTTGTGATTTGGCGGGTATGACGATGTGGCATTCAAAGTGAATGGTGATCAGATGTTCTGAAGATAGACGTAGCTTCTAGCCTCACACCAGGAAGTAACAAAAGTTGGGCTAGGCAGCATGGCTAGTTGGGTCATTCTCAAGCAGGGTGTATTGTCACCGATCTAGGGAATATCCATATTTATACTTCTTTTTGATTTTGTATCTTCGGATGACGGTTTGATGGCCTATAACCATGGTGGCAATATATTCGCGACACTCAAGCTAAATGAGTGAGCAGTCATGTGTGGCCGGGTTGCAAGACGTTCTTGTTGAACCCTGAGTGTATCACCTCTAGAGTACACTATTCAGAAGGTGCTCCCATACCTTGTCTGTTGGAATCCATTTTCCGATAAGCGCCCTGCGGTTTATGATTTTATACTATGTATGTAGAACGTGAGATGCAAGCGTTTCTGCTAGATTGATATCTATTTGTACTTAGACATTATTATAATATCACAATGATATGCTTGTCAAAGTTGTTCAGATACTCATAAGGGAAAAACCCGTTCCGTATTCACGGCGTGGTCTTATGAGATATCCTATACCTGTTTTAAACTATTTTACTCATACCAGTCCCATGACTGACCCGGAGTTTACTTTGTTGTTTTCCCTAAACTCTTGGGTGCCTAAATTTGTACGGGCAGTCAAGTAGTCGGGATTTACAGATATACTTGGAGAGCTTGGAGCAGGAGGCTGCAAGATTTTATAGCTATAGTTATTTCTGCTGTGTTGTAAGTGTTGTACTCTGATAAGTGCTATTGTATATATATAACTGTTTACTTCAAAGTTATGTTATATATTATATGTTATTCGTTCCGCTGTGAGATTCGTGTTACTCTGATGATTCTGATGTTCTTCTTCTTCTTCTATTCTATTAGTTCTATCTTTTCTTTCTCACCTTCTACTTTCTTTCACTAACGTTCTCGGAATTTCCGACTCTCGAGGAGTCGGAAATTTCCAGCCGTTACAGTTGGTATCAGAGCTTAAGTTAAGTGATTACCTTGGCTCTGTGGCATAACTCGATAGAGATGGGATTAGTAATATCCTAGATTGAGTTTGAGTGTATATATATGAGCGTGTAATTGTTATTCAATATAAAATGGTTTTATATTGTGGAGACTCATTGGTTGAGTGGCTTATGAATTCGGGTCGATCAGTTTGATCCACTGTATCGATAAGGGTTACTAAACACTCGAATACGATGAACCGTCATGGTATGTTTTGAAAGAGGGTAAATGAAATAATTTTTCCCAAAATATATTTGTTTATAGAAGAAATATATATCTTGAAATTATTATAGTATATTGATTGTGTTGGTTGTTATTATAATCGAATAAGATTATAAAAGGGTGAAATGGTTATAAATGACCAATCAGAATTCATATGAATGTAATATATATGAAATAGTTTGAATTAAATATGAATTTAAATCAGAATTTGGAATTTAAAATAAGGAAATTTTAAGTTCCTGGGAGATTTTGAAAATGTTTTTCAAATTGAAAATGATATAGTATTGAACTCACTTCGATAGCTGGAAAATAGATTCTGATGATGAATCTAGACATCATCAGTGTTCATTTTCGAGTTCTAAGTGGCGGATTACTACCAAGGGTTTTGTTTTCAAATTTTGTTGAGGAAACAAGTTGTTTAGAAATTCAAAGGTTTTGAATTGGTGTTATGGTTTGAAATTGATTTGAAATAAACCCAGGAATTTTGAATGCTGGAATTAAAAATTTAACTAATAAAGTTAAATGGATTGAGAAGACATAAGTAAATAAATACATTGGAATTTAAACTTAAACCAAGTTAAATAAATCGGGATTTGGTTAGAGAATAATCTGGATTGGAATTAAGTTGATGGGTTAAGAGTTTGAAATCTGATATTGGAGTTTGAATAGAATAACTTGGATAGAACCAAGTGTTTGAGTTGAAGGTTGGATTGAGATGACATTGGTATATGTTGGGTTGATAACAGGTGGAAGTGATAAGAGTTGATATGCCCGACAAAAAGGTACAAGTTTATATTTTGTATAAGCATGAGATTTATGAACCGAATTAGCAAGCCGCTTGGCTGTTTGATTTTCTTATGGGTTGAAGAAGGCCTAGAGAGGCGAGTTGGAGTTTGAGATATTGACCAGTACAAAGGAGGTGCTGGCGAAATTTTTCGAAAATTTAAGGTGTTAGAAAATTTTCAGAATTTTTGAAAATTTTAGTTGGTCGAAAATGAATTAATAATTTAATTGAAAATTAAATGGTTCAGTTGAAACTGGAGTTGAGAAGTAAACTAAAAGATATTTGAATCTAGTTAGTAAAGTTGGTAGCATTTTCCTAGCTTAGCAATTTCGAGGACGAAATTATTTTAAGGGGGGAAGTCTGTAATGGCGCGTTTTGTAAGGTATAATAATTAAGTTATTTAATTATTTAAATAACGAATATATTAAATAAACGATAGTTGAACATATAAATTATAATAATTATTATAATCAAGCCCGTAACGACGCGGCAGTTCGTTATTTGGCGAGTTGAACTTCAACTGAATATACAAGATTCGTTATAAGTCGGATTTCTATGAAACAAGAAACGTGTGGAGCTGGTGGAGTATATCTTTCTAGTGGAAGAGAAAGATCGGAATTTCATCGTGTAGATTTTGAGTTACGTCCAAATCAAAATATCAAAAATGCAGCGCCTTGACCATAACGGTTTAATTATATATTAAGTAAGGATTTAAATAGAAATCAAGCGTCGGTATAACTCTGACGAGGTAATATCGAGCTGTAAATACATACAGTATTTATTCTTAGCTGTATGATATGCCACTGTGAATATGAGCGATAATAATTAATTTGAAACAATCTATTTAATTATATTTAAATATATTTATATATTTAAATAGGCTATTTAGAGCTTTGAAAAATAGCCACTTTTGCATATGAAGTCAAAATTCGACGAAACCAGTTTTGTTGGATCCGCAATGTCAAATAGTTATTAGATTTCCAGTTTGGTGATTTTTAGAGTCACTGTGTGGCCGTACGGATTTTTAGAGTGAGAAACAGTCGGTATTTCAACGGTTAAAAATACGCTGTGTGAGCATACATAGTCGGAATTCGACGAAACCAGTTTCGTTGGGACCGAAATGTCGAACTCTAGCTACATGTCCAGTTTCATGATTTTTGGGCATCGTGTGTGATCACAAGGATTTTTAGAGTGCAGAAAACGAATATAAAAATATAAAAATCAAATTGAAAATATCCCCTCCATTTTCTATGGTTCAGCACAGGCCACACGGCCTTCGATCTCCACCACAAAGTTTACCTACCACCCACAGCTTATATAACACGCACAGACCGAACACAGCAAGCAAAGAAAAAATGAAAAATCCACAACAAATTCAATTGAAATCATAAAATCAGGGAAGCCTTATGTTTGGATTCAGTGAGGTGCGCCCTTCAATTCTGGGTACCTTCTATGTAGTTCGATCAGTTTTCTGGCCACTGCAAAACGCATGCGTGAGCCTAGGGTTCACGATTCTGAACCATTCAAGCTTCAATCCATGAGTTGGAGGTGAGATTCGGGTTCAGTGGATCGAACTGCACCTGGTGCGTTGATTTGGGTGTATTCGGTGTTGGATGGGATCGCTGAATTCCCTGTAGCCATCGAGGACGGCTGGCGAACGCAACTCGAAGGGCCAGCTCGAGTTGAGTGAGGATAGGAGGAGCTGATGAAGATTTCGACGGGGAGTTCAATGATGGCCCTGGGTTTGAGTTTCGTGGGATATAGAGTGATTGAAGGGAGTTGGAATTTCGTGAATGGCCATTTTTGATTTCCTGGAAGTCACGGCAAGATTTGGGGGAGACAATGAATTAGGTCGGGTTCAAATAGAAGGGAAATGGGCCGGGTTGAGGAGGTAAAGCCCAGTTGTTATTTAATTAAAATAAAGTTTAGTTATTTTAAATCAAAACGATGTATTAAACTTGGAAAATCGATATCTCTCTCGTACGAAGTCAGATTGACGAACCGCAAGTTGCGTTGGGATCGTATGGACGGGAGCAACACAATGGAACTGACCGCGAGTCAATTGGGGTCCGTCACAATTTATAGCAAAATAAATTGTCCGAATCAAGCGATGGTTATCGTCATTGACGATGATCGTCAAATGTGAGTAAAACTCACTAACTCTCCTCAGTTTATATTTTTATATAAACTTTGTTAAATGATTTGATTGCTGTGTATTGATAGTTTGGACTATTAAATAGATTTGATTGAAACATAGATATAGTTATATATATAAACGACAATCAAATATTGATTCAGTTCATCAGTATATTTCATGTTGGAATGAAATTGATGTATATTTTATTGTGTAACATCTGTGGATGCAGGGAAACAGGTTGGAGGAATCCGACTGGATTCCTCAACATTTATTTTACCGTTTTTCATATATTGTGATATATGATGTGTTATGAAATCTGTTATTGATTTCATATGTTTGAATGATACCGATCATTGTTATACGACACGTTAAACACCGTAGGTGATACTAGAATGTAAAAAGGGAATTTTCAATGTTTATATTGAAAATAAATCTTATTTATAAAATCGATAGGATTTTATAAAATGAAAAACATTTATTTATTTGGGAAATAAATAAAGGAACATTTATTTAGATTATAAATAAATGGAATAAAGGAATATTTATTTAGGGAATAAATAAAGGAACACTTGTTCGGAAAATAAATAGAATTATACAAGGATAGATTTAAACATGTGCTTCGCACACGGTATAACACGATATGGATTTAAATTAGATATTTGAATAGAGTTAAACACATTAGAGTGATTCGAATTACTTATTCGAATATAGTTAATCAAAGTAATTGGTTAAGTTAACCAAAGTGAATTAGTTAAGTTAAACTAATTGGTAAATAAAAGTGAATTAGTTGCGTCAAACTAAGTGACTTAGTTAAGTTAAACTAATTTGTAAATCAAAGTGAATTTGTTGCGTCAAACTAAGTGAATTAGTCAAGTTAAACTAATTTGTTAATCGAAGTAAATTAGTTGGGTTAATCAAAGTGAATTAGCCGAGTTAAACCAAGTAAATCAAGTTAGGTTAAACCATTTGAGTTAACCAGTTAAAGGTAAACAGTTAAAGTTGACCAGTAAAAGTTGACCAGTTAGAGTTGATCAGTTAGAGTTACTCAGTTAGAGTTGACCAGTTAAAGTTATCCAAGTGGAGTTAATCGAGTAGAGTTGCCGAATATCACTTATTCGAAGTAGAGTTATCGAATATAGTGTATTCGAGGGAAGAGTAATCGAATATAGTTTATTCGAGTGGAGAAATCAAATGTTATTCATTTGAGAAGAGTTACCGAATATTATTTATTCGAAGAGTAGTTATCGAATATTGGTTATTCGAAGTTAGTTAATCCAAAGGAGTTATTCGAAGTTAGTTAATCCAAAGGAGTTAGTCGAAGAGTTAATCGAATATAGTTATTCGAAAGAAGGTGTTAATCGAATATAGTTATTCGAGTAAAGTTAAAAGAGTTAATCGAATTTAGTTATTCGAAATGAGTTATTCGAATTTGATATTTGAATAGAGTTAAACACATTAGAGTGATTCGAATTACTTATTCAAATAGAGTTAAACACGTAAGAGTTAATTGAATATTAATTATTCAATTAGAGTTAAATCGATTTAGTTTTTCGAAAGGAGTTAATCAATTTAAGTTAAGTTAATCGATTTGAATTAAGTTGAATCGAAATGGAGTAAATCGATTAGAATTAAGTTAATCGAGTTAGAGTAAATCGAATATTGGTTATTCGAAGGTAAGTTATTCGAATTAGTTATTCGAAGGAGTAAATCAAATGAGTTGATCCAAAGGAGTTAGTCGAATATTAGTTATTCGAATAGAGTTAAAGGAGTTATCGATTTTAGTTTGATCGAAAGGAGATTTCCGAATATAGCATATTCGAAAGAAAGAGATCGAATATTGTTTATTCGAAAGAGAGAGATTTCGAATATGAGTTATTCGAAGAGAGATAATCGAATATAGGTTATTCGAAGAAGATTTAATCAAATAGAGATTTCTCGAAAGAGAGTTATACGTCGAATTCGATTATAGCGAATTCGGGAAAGTACTATTTACTTTCCAGGGTTTTAAATCAAGATTTAGTTATTGATTTAGAAATTAGGTGTCTGTTAAATTATTCGAGTTAGGAGATAAAGTTATAATATAGGAGATATTGCAGAAGTAGGAATTATAACGTTATAGTTATAATCAAACGCTGTCATATAAGAAGTAGAGTCGTAACCTGAATCCGAGAATTTGCGTAAACAGATGATTGGAAAAAGTGAGTGACGAACTTCATCTATTTCACAGTAAAGGACGTTGTTCAATTAAGGTCTGAGAGGTAATTATACCCCAACTTGATTGACTTCAGAATTGACAAAGGAATAGTTGTGGTTCGATAGAAAGGGTTGATTTGAAATATAGTTAAGTAATAAGCGATTAATGGATTAAGCGTAACGATGTTTTATACAACGTTCATTGGAAATCCGTAAATGAGTTTTGGAAACGTTTTCCAAATATAATCAGATATGTTTTCTAAACATAGAAAATGAAATGTTTTCATGATAAGAATTTAAGAAATAGAGTTAAGCAAATTCAGAAACTAACTGGAGAGGGTAAGTTGAACGGTTTTCTAAGTGACGATCTGATGTTGGTTTCGACCTTCCGGATTGATACTTAGAGAATGGTTCTCATACTAGTTACAGTTAGGGACTGATAGTTGCGAAATAATAGTGATGTGAAAATAAACTATGGAAATGTTTTCCAATGATTAATAACATATATTTTCTAAATATATGAAATAAGGAAATATAAACATATGATGATTGATCGATCGAATTTCCATTTGGAAATAAGATCGTTGTTTGTACACCGACATGTTTTCATTTGATAGTTGAATCACAGACTATCAAAGTTTTTACCATTTTAACGTTGTTAATATGGAGAGACCGGTGGGATTATTATCCAAAGAACCACTCTGTATTGGCATAAGCGTTGCGAGCAATATATGCCAAAGATAAATTGAAGACGGAGTAAAGTGCAAGGGCTGTTGTATAAGTCTTAGATAACAGTGACTAAGATGGATATACTGAATAGTGCCTTCGGTTTGTCCAGTCCCAGGACAACGTATATGGAAGAAGGTCTGACAGAGTATATCCAATGGATCGCATAAGTTGATCTGTTCAAACGTATTCACGTTTGGTGGTGGAGGAATTCGTTTCTCTTAGCTGTATACCCGTGTTATTTTTGAATAAGTCAATTTGTGATTTGGCGGGTATGACGATGTGGCATTCAAAGTGAATGGTGATCAGATGTTCTGAAGATAGACGTAGCTTCTAGCCTCACACCAGGAAGTAACAAAAGTTGGGCTAGGCAGCATGGCTAGTTGGGTCATTCTCAAGCAGGGTGTATTGTCACCGATCTAGGGAATATCCATATTTATACTTCTTTTTGATTCTGTATCTTCGGATGACGGTTTGATGGCCTATAACCGTGGTGGCAATATATTCGCGACACTCAAGCTAAATGAGTGAGCAGTCATGTGTGGCCGGGTTGCAAGACGTTCTTGTTGAACCCTGAGTGTATCACCTCTAGAGTACACTATTCAGAAGGTGCTCCCATACCTTGTCTGTTGGAATCCATTTTCCGATAAGCGCCCTGCGGTTTATGATTTTATACTATGTATGTAGAACGTGAGATGCAAGCGTTTCTGCTAGATTGATATCTATTTGTACTTAGACATTATTATAATATCACAATGATATGCTTGTCAAAGTTGTTCAGATACTCATAAGGGAAAAACCCGTTCCGTATTCACGGCGTGGTCTTATGAGATATCCTATACCTGTTTTAAACTATTTTACTCATACCAGTCCCATGACTGACCCGGAGTTTACTTTGTTGTTTTCCCTAAACTCTTGGGTGCCTAAATTTGTACGGGCAGTCAAGTAGTCGGGATTTACAGATATACTTGGAGAGCTTGGAGCAGGAGGCTGCAAGATTTTATAGCTATAGTTATTTCCGCTGTGTTGTAAGTGTTGTACTCTGATAAGTGCTATTGTATATATATAACTGTTTACTTCAAAGTTATGTTATATATTATATGTTATTCGTTCCGCTGTGAGATTCGTGTTACTCTGATGATTCTGATGTTCTTCTTCTTCTTCTATTCTATTAGTTCTATCTTTTCTTTCTCACCTTCTACTTTCTTTCACTAACGTTCTCGGAATTTCCGACTCTCGAGGAGTCGGAAATTTCCAGCCGTTACAGACCTGGAGTTTACTGTTTTAACCTAAACTCTTAGTGCCCTTATTTTCGACACGGGCAGCCAGTAGTTTTGGTTTTGCAGATTTATATTCACAGGATCCTGATTTACAGCTGGAACGATGCTCGGAAAGCTCTGTATCCGTGCGTTACGTCTAGTTGTGCTTTTGTATTATTTTCCGCTGCGATGTATTTAAATGTAATTTAAATCTCTGATATTTGTTGAATGTAATTTATTCACTTATACTCTGTATATTCTTGTATCTGATGGAATTGCTGTAATAACAATGAAATGTTCTTCCGTTTACGTTCTATTTTGTCCTGTTCTCAAAGTATCCGCTCTTTCCTTCACGGGGAAGTTATGGGTCCTTACAGATTACCCCAATTTGTACTGATCATGGCACTGAGGTATCTATAAGAAGCTGAAAAACTGAAATCGCAACAAGATTGAGAGGATCCATCATAGTTTCAAATAATTCACCATAATCCATTCAACCGAAAAACAAGTAAGGAAATAATTGTTGCTCAGGTAACAAAAAAACGACATCAAACGGATATATAATTTTCGAATGTTTATAAACAAAGAAAAATAAATATGAGAAATAAGTTTCGATATAGTGAAACAATTTACTAAAATAAAAGGAGACAATAAAAATTAAACTATAGGGTAATCACTTGGAGATGCAATTGGGCGGCGGGGTGATTTTATTGGAATGAACTAGGGTTTATTGGGGCTGAGTGGCAAAGCTGAGGATACACCGATGAATCTGAACCGTTGAGGAGTACTGTCATCGTAGGTGTATTTTTCAGCGGGATACAATGATGAAAAACAAATGAAGGCTTCAAAGACAGAAAAATTAATAATTTTTTTATGACCCGAATCCTTCTACTTGTTTAGTGCAAATCCTTCTACCTCCTCATAATTAATGTAGTGATTTGAAATTTTTGGCTTTGATTGTGAATATTTAATTCTGTTTAAATATTCAACTAATGTCTTTTAATGGCCAAATAACATTTTTTTAATTAATAACTAATGATAGAAAAATTGTTTAAAACATATGTAGCTTAAAAAAAATGAAAATATGATTGAAAAACCTTTTCAGAATTCCCAATTGTTGATCATCTAAAAGTTATGATAGAATTGTCATAAACAGTAATAAAATATATGCCTTAATTTTGTCAGATCTGAGCAGGGAAAGCTTTTGATAACTCTTAATTTCTCCATAAATAGTAGAAAGCTTTTCTGTGCATATATGGCATTTATCCTTGCATGGTTCCAAGTGTGGAGTGTGCAAATGTTCCAACAATGGTTTACGTTATCTTGAGCTTAATGCTCAAATGGGATCAAGAATATTTTATTTCACATGGTTATTAAATTTGTATAGCTAGAAATTCAAATGATTAAACGATGTTAAAAAATTATACAACAAAAAAAGAATTCAAGCTTGAAGTAGTGGACAACAAAACAATTACAAAAGAAAGCATAACATTACCAAGTTATCACTACTTTATTTTATTACAATTTTTCTAGATATATAGAAGGATAATTCTATTTATACACCGTAAATTACTTTATCTACACCATTCAAAAAAATTAATCAAATTAAGACAAAAATACCCTTATTAAAAAATAATCAAAATGAAATTAAATATATATATATATATATATGTCCACATCATACACAATCATTAAAATTCTTTTATAAAATAATTGAAACTTCTATGTGTTATCAAGTGAATTTAATTTAACTTCCATTGAAGTGTTAAATTTTATTCATATTCTTTCTTGTTATATTCATGTACAATCAGTTCTAACATTATGCATTCCAAATTAGACACAAAAATAAATTTACAATTGAAGTACTAAAATTAATATGGTTCATTGTGTACTAAGTTGTCAATTTTTTACTATATTTACGGTTTTTAATTTAAAATCAAAATTTATGTAGATAAATATTTTATTATTCAAAATTAAAAGTTAAATTCTAATATGAATAGTTAAATAAATATAGATCCAATTAAGGAATTGAATTTGACTTGCAAAAGTGAATTCATTGATTTTAGAAATCAATATTCCTTAGTTCGATCAATGCACGTCAGAAAGATATTAAATGAGAAACTTATTTTGTTCTATTCAAGCTTGAGGATAGTTTAGTAATATGTATGGTGTATACGAAGCAAAAAGTGGTGTATATGATTTAAAAAAAAGACTAGTGTATCTAAAGAAATTTAAGGTGCACAAATAGAATTTGCCTATACAAAATTACCAAATTTTTAACAATGTATGGTGAATTAATATATTCTTTAGAGATTGGTATTATCAGGTTAAATAAATCATTCCTATACCTACCCTAAAACTCATAGACATAAAGAAATGTGCACAGACAAATTCCCTCACCAGAAGAAAAGAAAAGAAAAGAGGCTTAATTAAATACATATGAAAGGATCTGGGAACTCATACCTTGAGGAAAAATGTGATTCCGTGTAAAATAGATTAATATAGTTTTAAAGCTTACCCTTTAGAATATGCTCATATACATAAACACTAATTCTAAGCTAGGTCCATATTACCCTAAATTTACTCCAAAAGAAATATATAATACAAATAATCCAACATATATGAAACGACCCAAACTCACCCATAAGGGAAAGCCTGGATTGAGTTGAGAACACGACAAATCAGAATACAAACAATAGAACATTTCATTGCAATTACAACAATTTACATCGGAGTACAAGATATCAGAGTATAGATAAATAATATACAACCGAAAAATATCAGAGATTAAAATACATTACATAGCAGCGGAAAAATAATACATGACACAACTGAAAGAGATATACAGATACAAAGCTTTCCGAATATAGCTCCAGTTGTAATCCAGGATCCTGTAAAAAGAAATCTGCAAAAACCAAAACTACTAGCTGTCCGTGCGGAAAATAGGGGCACCCAGAGTTTAGGTAGAAACAATAAACTCCAAGTCAGCCATGGGACTGGTGTGAGAACTAAAAAGTTATTTAAAACTTTACTTTAAAATAGAGTAAATCAAGGGACCACACTGTATAACACGGAACGGGTTTTCTCTCAAGAATACCAGTGCATAAAAAAAACAGCGCAATGCTTTTTGAAAAAAATGAAGCTATTATAAGACTCAGGTCCCATCACACAATGCAATGCAAGCCAGAGGATAGAGTTTTCCCTTATATTAGCCAAACATGCTTGGTACGTTTCAAACAAATCATTTTGATATTACTGTAAGTGCATAGTGTCAAAACAACTTCAAATATAAATGTATCAATCATAGTCGGCATGGGTACCATATATCATGTCGCCATACTAGTTCTACAACTAAAACTGCAAAATGTCGTATTGGTAATTGGACTTCCATCTATGAGTTAAAGCAATGGATCGTCCTCACCGATTTGAGACAATCTAGCCCATGTCTCAGGAACAGAACACATCGTCCCCTGGATCTTCAGTGTCGGTCCACACTTACTTTAGTGGATTGATTATTCTTAAACATACGTTTCCATACCCTATGAGGCATAAAATCTGGTCAGTATGTCGACCATGTCAAGAGCCACTAGGGACTCAAATTCAAGGCGCCTCGCAATCCAACATCCACATAACTAAAATATTTGGGCTCCATACATTGACACCACTCCTAGCTAGAAAGAATCGCATGCACTCCCTGCAATCACTATCCCCTTTTTGACTCATACCAGGTGTGAGGCTCGCGAATTAACGCTATAAACAAAGTGATGCTAACTAAAGCCATGCTTTGGTCATCAACCACAAGACACTGCTTTTCAACAAAAGCTTTGATCATTTGCATCTCAACATGCCACACTGGCAATTCATGCTATGCAACTGATCTCTATCAATATATAACCTCTAAGTTCGTACGTCTCAGAGAAGGGTGTTAAGTAAGAAAATAAATTCTCCGCCACCAAACAGATATATATTTAATAGAAATCAATCAACACAGAACGAAATCCAATGTCAGACACACATCCATTTACAAGTCCGTTCTAGGTCTGAACGAAACCGGAGGCACCTTATTCCTTGTCCCATATGTCCAATACAGGAGAGAGGCCCTCGCATATCTGGTCGATCTCCAAGTACGTCTGGACGATCACCACTTATTACCTTGTCTTGGGTGTATAGCCCAATCAAGACATCAGTAATCATCCAAACGATGTGAAGATCTCCGATCTTCAACCACCGTCTTCATCGTTGTTTTAGTCGTCGTATCAATTATTCAGAATGAGATAAACCCGGTCTTTTCGAATAACTCGCGTATTTTATAATCAATAATCAAGTGCTATAAAAACACATCATACGCCTCATTCCAATTCAAAATATTCTTTTATTCAAATATTCACATCTTTAGGGGAAGGTTCCCATTAATTTTATCAAAGATAAATTCTTTTAAATTTATTCTTTAATCTTCCTTTGGATATTAATTTCAAAGGATTTTATCTTATCTTTTCCTAATTCTAAACCAAATTAAGGTTTATCAACTAGTCGGGATTAGCAAACTTTATCGAAGTAATCACTTATTTATTAATCCCAATCCCAACCTATTCATCCCATGAAGCAAAACTGGTAGTACTCCATATCTAACACCCAATTTGTTTTCGGTAAATTTAATTATCATTTCACGTTCAAATCTAATTAAAGATTTAACTATCTCCTGGAGTAAAACTAGTGGTACTCCATTCTCGATCATTTCCCAAATTTGATAATTTAAATCAACACATTCACATTTCAATCTAATTAAAGATTCAGTAACACTTTACTTAGTTTTAATCTTCCAACAATCATTATTTAATGACTATTTAACTTTGGAAACCCAAACAAGCCACATCGACAATCTACACCGTACCACTGATTTCTGCCAATATATAACCTCTAATCTCATACGTCTCAGAGAAGGGTGTTAAGCAAGAGAATAAATTCTCCACCACCAAACAGATATATATTTAGCAGAGATTAACAATACAGTTTGAAATACAATGTTAGACATGTAATCCTGTCTTTAACTAGGTTAAAGAACCAATGTCATTTAAAACACAGTTCACGATAAACCCAAAATCACATTTCATTAACCATGATCTTCACAGAAAACAGATCAATATATAATCGATATCAATTTCCGTATCCGACTAATAATATAAATGGAATAACGGCTAAGCCTTTCAAATTCCATATATAGTAACAGTCTTCCTCCACAAAAGCTCACTTCGATTATCACTAAATCGAATTCCATTCAATTCCAATTTAATATATTAAATTGGAAAACTTTACTTTGGAAAATTTCCTTTAAATCTTAATAAAAAGCTTTATATATTCCAATCACACTTCACTATTAATCGGGTTAAAGAACGAATGTCTTTAAAAATACAGTTCACAATAAACCCAATTCACATTCCATTTTATTCTAATTACTAAATATAATTGGAAACTCTAATAATCTTAATTAAAAGATTTATTCTTTTCACACAGGTTTAAGAATAGTGTTACTGAAGACACTATTCACGACAAACCCAAAATCCACTTTGATATTAAATATAAGGCTCTAAACAGAAATTATATCGGCTTACATTCAATATCAAATTATGAAACCAACACATATCGTATGAGGAATAACGATATATATCTATCTTCTAAATTCCTCCACAATATCCGCATAGTCACGGAACCCAATATCGAAATATCCCGAAGATGATTTCTATTCAAATCCATTCCAGTTCATACATTGGAAAATTCTTGTTAGATTAAACCATTCACAGATCCAATTTATTTAAAAACGTTGGATTATCTTTCTAGTTATTAACTAGTTCATTTCGATAAAAATATATTTTTATCTTTACAAAATTGGAATTTTTCATCCAAATCTTTCCAAATCATTTATTATGATTTTACACAAATTATTAATATTTTAAATAATTTTATCAAGGCTCGTACAGTCGGTTTCCAATAACGTTCACCGAACTGCATCCATAACGACCTTTTCCAATTTTGATTTGGACATAATTCCAAATCCAACTGTTAGATTTCAAATCTCTTATGTTCATTGGAAAGCTCTTTTCGGTACAAACCCAACAGTTCTAGTTTTAGGAGGATCTCCCGTAATGTCAATTTGAAGTCAATGGATGAAATTTGTGAACGGTCGCGGCGTGGCAACTTCTATTCGAGCCATTAATATATATAATATATGTTTCGTTCAAAACGTATTTTATAAATTCATTTTAAAAACAATTCCCACTTTCATTTCAAATTTAAATCAAAATTGAATACTCCTTATCATTAATATGTTTAAATGATAATATTTTCAAAATATCAGATTTTGAAATCATTTCCTTTTCGATATTCATTATAAAAATGAATAAAATCGATATAAAAATCATTCGTGTTAAAATGGCGCAAATCTAATCAATACGGCTTTACATATTTCAGTATTTTCGTGCCCATCCAAAATCGGATATCAAATTCATATTTTAATCCTTTACTGAATATTATTTTTAAAATATTCGTTATTTTTGAACTGGAATCAGACCTAATCAATAATCATATAATGTTAGTTATATGGATTTCATACATCACATGTACACAACAACAATGATAAACAATCATCCATCATCCATAGTGCATTACACAACTGCATAAGCATTAAATATAAATAATTAACGCTTACAACAGTCTGTCAACCAATCGATTGACATACAATTAAACAACTGGGATTAGTGTACGCCAAATATCATCCTAGTACCCGTGTGGGGTTTCAACCAACAAATACTGAATATTATTTGTGCATTTGGGCGATGTGTAAAATTTATTGTCTCTATCCATGTCAGTTAAATGGGTGTACATAAACAAATCGTTCGATTTGTAAATGAATATTTATTTTCATTTTAGGAGAATTTTATGTCGTTCACATATACGTTAAAGTTTATATTTTTAATGATAAAATAGTTATTTCAACACTTGGCTATTTTATATAGTTCATTTATACAATAAAAATGATTTTTTTTTTATTTTTCGAACATTTTATTCAACACATTAATATTTTTTATAGTTCATTTCAGAAAATTTCGGCATTATAATGACGCGATATTATAACCGGAATAATGTCTAGCATTACCCCTCTCCTGATACTGGGGCGCGCCATACATAACCATCAATCCAATCAACAAAACCACAATACAATCATTTCTCAACACAACCAAATTTACAACCACAATTCAGTCCATACCAACAAACAACCATGGTTTGTACAAATAACTAGTGTCAGGAGCTATTAAGCCCCGTCTGCAACCTAGAATATATTTAGCTGTAAATAGTTTAAGTGAGAAAGAGTTCTCACATTGGGATCCACTCCGCCACGCTTTTCTGACATTTTGAATTACTGTTCTGATCCTAGAATTTTTAAACGAGCTCTAAGCTTCACTCCACCTTTTTTTCTAGCTTAAGCGAGCCATTCTGGACAACTTTCGCCTACTAGTCTTTCTTCCAAAAATGCTCCAATTCGCCGGAATTTGCGAAAAGACATAAATCAGACTGTAGACTTTGAACGCGTTTTCTGAACAACTCCGCAATCCAAAATACGACTTCCATATAGTCAAATCGAAGAGAAAAACATGCTCTTCGATTTTGAGTTTTGGCCATAGTGGCTCGGATTGGAAGATATTGGCTGTGGAAGCTCAGGGCGTTAAACGTATAACTGAAAATATAAAATTTTGATTTTTAAAAGAGGAGGGGGTCCGTGGTCGGAGCTGGGTGGCGGGGAGGTGGCGCTGGGGTTGTGATAGTGGCAAGGGGGTGCGACTGCTCGGTGGTGGGCCACAGGTGGCGATGGCTATGGGTTTAGGGCGTGGGGTTCACAGTGGAGATAAGGGAAGGCGAGGAGGGAGAGGGCAGATCGCGCAGGGGGGGGGGGAGGGGTCGGAGGGGGAGGCACGCGCACGGCGGCGGTGACGCAGGGGAGGCGGCGGCCTGAAGCGTGGCGACGAGGTCTGGGTTCGTCAGGTGGTTTTTTTTCCTTTTAAAAGTGGCGGCTGATGGATAAGGGAGAATTAGGGTTAGGCATTATATATATATATATATATATATATATATATATATATTTCATTTTTTTATAATTTTAATTCCAAAAGGTTAGTTTTTCATTCGAACTCCAAATCAAACACAACGACCATCATCCCTAGCTAAATACACCCATTCTGAACACAATGGGATATGTTCGGTAAGCTAATTCGACCGTTTCAATCCGTTTTTATCAAAATTAAAATATGAATTAATATAACCGTTCAAAACTGATTTCAACGTACATTTCAATCTACCGGGGCCACATACTGACTCCAAAAATTTCAGAAAAATTAATCTAGCTGTATTTTGATGATACGGTCCTAACAAAACTAATTTCGTCGAATTTGAAGACCGTTTGAAAAATGGCCCTTTTTCCAGTCGATTAAATTCAAATTTAAAGTACCAAAGACATTTAAATTCACTGCGCTCACATATTAATTCCAAAAATTATGAAATTGAAACCTAGCTATAATTTGACATTTCGGATCCAACAAAAGTGGTTTTGTCAAAAATAGAGGTCATTTGCAAAATTGCTATTTTTAAGGGCTATATATTATTTTTTTTGAAAATTGGTTCACTTTATTGCTAAACCAATTAAAACCTTCTTTATAAGCCTCGTTAAAACCCTGCAATCCCCCTAGTGGGTACCTTACATGGAAAAATAGTACTTATAAATTTGGTGAATACAAAGCAAAGTCTCTTATCATAAATGAAGTAAAATACAACTTAGAAAATAAAACTTTAAAAATAAAGAAATCCTTCTGCTCGGCCCACTGAGCCCAACCCAAAACAATCCGCTTCTTCAAAGAATTCAAAACACCTTCGTCGTTATCCTGAATCAATCAATTCAATACCCCACCTCTCCAACAACTGTTCATTTCTCGAATTACACTTCGATTTAGATCCATTATTTCGAACTAGATCTACAATTTCATTCTCAATTTTCAGTAGAGTAACGGGCCGACTTAACCATCCTTGAGTTCGTTTAAATGATCCACTTTCGATTAGAAGCCCAAACGAAAGCCATCCAAGTTTAGGGTTCAGACTTGCTATTTATACGTCCTCTCTACCTGCTTCGCTCTTCATCTCATTAACGACGGCGTTTAAATTTTTTCGTTTTTTTTAATGGTGATCAGAATTAAACTTTCGTTCTTCCAAGGGTTGTAAGTTGTAACTGATCAATGCGGAATTACTTGAGTCCTGATTTGAGAATTCTATATTTTTATTCTAATTTCTGATTAGCCTCCTTCGTTATTTGTTGTTTTCACTGTAATCCCTATGATGGTTTATTAGTGAAATTAAAGTAGTGGACTGAAATCCGATTGATGTGTAAGTTGTTAAAGCTGAGGGATTCTAGTAAAATTTGTCTCAATTAAACATTTTTTTATTTAGATTCATGGTTAATAATTTGGAGTCACCTTGGGTGTCAATCTATAATTTCAATTCGTGAGGGTTGATTCGCTTGTGGATGAGTATTGTGGATCTGAACTGAGGAGGTACGTATAACTCCTACAGTTGTACATTTTGTTTTGGTCATTTGGTTTTTGAAATCCGCTCAGTTATTTAGCGCATGTTAGATGTACGAAATCGAATGCTCCCAATGATCGAACCGAACTGTAGTTTCAGCCTTGTCTTATATTTTATGATGAAGCATACTAATTCTTATGAGGAAGCTTATCTATATGTTTTTTTATTCGTTTCTATTTTATGATTATCGTGAATTCAATTCTGAGCATTAGTCTTAATATTCAAATTGAGTTCTTCCACAGAAGTACTTTTTGTAAATGGAGATGCCCTAGGAATCCTGCATCATCGTTTAATCCATTTGCGTTAGGTTCTCTTTTTTCTTGTTCTCAAGTCTTGTTTTTCATATTTGTCTCGAATGTAAATTCATGTCTGTCTCGAATGTAAATGACGACTTAAGGTGAAAGTGAATGGACTAACAAAACAATTTAATGGATGGAATTTGTTGAAAAGTTTACTAATGATAGAAGGTATTCTATGGAAGTTTACTAATGAATGTAAATTCATATTATATTTTATTATACTGTCACGCAGGTTCATGGTATTGCTAAAATAATAACTGTTTTGACTTCATTTTTGTGGTTAGATTCATTGTACATAATGACTGAATTTACTTTCATATTGCTGATGAATCCAAACTATTCTCTTAAATTAAAAATAAATCTTTGGTTTGTTCTTTCAACTCTAAATGCGTCACCGCACAATATTTTTTTTTTCTTCCCTTTCCTTATAATGATATAGCAGGAACAACAATTAAATGGCATCAACTCATGTTGATCAGTAATCGTAATTTAATCAAAATTGGTCAAATAAAATATATTTTTCATGTAAATGCTACCATGTCATACAAAATTCTCAACTTGTCAAAATATTCGTCTGAATACATCAAAAACTCTTTAAATAATGTTTTGAATGATATAATTTTAGTTCTTTAAATGTATGAATGCAAGCATGTATTGTACATATGTATGGACACAGGTTGATTTGCAAATAATGATAAGATGATTCTATCAAATATTTCCTTTCAAGTTTGGACAAAAGAGTTGCAGGTTGAACTTAATCTTGATTAAAAGTACTGAGGAAATTAACCCTCCTACTTTCCATAAAAAGGTACCTTCCTTCTTCTCACTTCATGTGCCACATAGTTTGCGCAAGCGTTACCTTCGCAGTAAATGTGGCTGATGGTCACTTTTTCAAAACATCGGAGCATGCCATCAACTTCTACTGCTGTGGGTGACGTAGGAGAACTAGATGACTCAAAAAAGATTTTAGGTATCTTACAGCAGTCGATGAGTCCCCTTCTAGCCATATTCTTTTGCTAAAGGGGCAATGTTCATTCAACATTTGCATGCCGAAAATTGTTGCACTAAGCTCGACAGCAAAAAAAAGGTCCTCTTTTCCAACGATAGGCGGCTGCTCGTCTACTCCAATGACAGGCCGTTGGATTTCGGCTCCAATAATAGAATCATTTTCCATGTACGCACCGCCAGCTAGTAAGATGGTCCCCAAGGAGTCGCGGACGAGGAATCCCCCGGTACTTCGTTTCCCAGGAATATAAGAGCCATCGAAGTTGACCTTGAGAACATCATTTAGTGGACACTGCCAACGGCCTTCAGTAAATGTTAAGTTGGATTCACCAAATGTGGAGAAGCGTCTTTTCAATAAACCAAAGTACCTACATTTTTGGATCAATTGAAAAATATTAATGGCGCATTAGTTTTAAAAGTCCAACCATTAACTCGGTCATTCTGTCATGATAACAGTGCTATTTTATACATACATACATACATACATACATACATACATACATACATATATATATATATATATATATATATATATATATATATATATATATATAGGATCTGGGAGCCCCCCTGAATTTCAGCCCCTCATTTGCATCTGAACCATAGCCACTCATTTATATTAAAGAATGTGAGTGGGAAGTAAAAGAATGAGTGGAAGGAGAGAGAGTGTGAAATATTTGGTTTTTTTTATTTGCAAATAATGATAAGATGATTCTATCAAATATTTGCTTTCAAGTTTGGAAAAAAGAGTTGCAAGTTGAACTTAATCTTGATTAAAAGTACCGAGGAAATTAACCCTCCTACTTTCCATGAAAAGACACCTTCCCTCATTCTCACTTCATGTTCCACATAGTCTGCGCAAGCATTACCTTCGCGGTAAATGTTGCTGTTGGTCACTTTTTCAAAATATCGGAGCATGCCATCAACTTCTACTGTTGTGGGTGACATAGGAGAACTAGATGGCTCAAAAAAAGATTTTAGGTATCTTACCGCAGTCGATGAGTCCCCTTCTAGCCATATTCTTTTTCTAAAGGGGCAATGTTCATTCAACATTTGCATGCCGAATTGCTGCACTAAGCTAGGCTGCAAAACAAGCTCCTCTTTTCCAATGATAGGAGGCTGCTCGTCTTCTCCAGTGACAGGTTGTAGCATTTCAGCTCCAATAATAGAATCATATGCACCGCCAGCTAGTAAGATGGTTCCCAAGGAGTCGTGGACGATGAATCCCCCGGTACTTCGTTTCCCAGGAATATAAGAGTCATCGAAGTTGACCTTGAGAAAATCATTTGGTGGACGCTGCCAACGGCCTTCAGTAAATGTTGAGTTAGCTTCACCAAATGTGGAGAAGCGTCTTTTCAATAAACCAAAGTACCTACATTTTTGGATCAATTGAAAAATATTAATGGCGCATTAGTTTTAAAGGTCCAACCATTAACTCGGTCATTCTATCATGATAACAGTGCTATTTTATACATATATATATATATACATATATATATATATAGGATCAGGGAGCCCCCCTGAATTTCAGCCCCTCATCTGCACCCGAACCATAGCCACTCATTTATATTAAAGAATGTGAGTGGGAAGTGAGAGAATGAGTGGAAGGAGAGAGAGTGTGAAATACTTGGTTTTTTTTATTTGCAAATAATGATAAGATGATTCTATCAAATATTTGCTTTCAAGTTTGGACAAAAGAGTTGCAAGTTGAACTTAATCTTGATTAAAAGTACTGATGAAATTAACCCTCCTACTTTCCATAAAAGACACTTTCCCTTATTCTCACTTCATGTGTCACATAGTCTGCGCAAGCATTACCTTCGCGGTAAATGTGGCTGTTGGTCACTTTTTCAAAACATCAGAGCATGCCATCAACTTCTACTGTTGTGGGTGACAAAGGAGAACTAGATGGCTCAAAAAAAGATTTTAGGTATCTTACCATAGTCGATGAGTCCCCTTATAGCCATATTTTTTTGCTAAAGGGGCAACGTTCATTCAACATTTGCATGCCGAATTGCTGCACTAAGCTTGGCAGCAGAAACAAGATCCTCTTTTCCAATGATAGGCGGCTGCTCGTCTTCTCCAATGACAGGCTGTTGCATTTCGGCTCCAATAATAGAATCATATGCACCGCCAGCTAGTAAGATGGTCCCCAAGGAGTCGTGGACGATGAATCCCCCGGTACTTCGTTTCCCAGGAATATAAGAGTCATTGAAGTTGACCTTGAGAAAATCATTTGGTGGACGCTGCCAACGGCCTTCAGTAAATGTTGAGTTGGCTTCACCAAATGTGGTGAAGCATCTTTTCAATAAACCAAAGTACCTACATTTTTTTATCAATTGAAAAATATTAATGGCACATTAGTTTTAAGGGTCCAACCATTAACTCGGTTGTTCCGTCATGATAACAGTGCTATTATATATATATATATATATATATATATATATATATATATATATATATATATATATATATATATATATATATAGGATCAGGGAGCCCTCCTGAATTTCAGCCCCTCATTTGCACCCGAACCATAACCACTCATTTATATTAAAGAATGTGAGTGGGAAGTGAGAGAATGAATGGAAGGAGGGAGTGTGTGAAATACTTGGTTGAGGTTGAGGGGCTTTTGGGGTGCTACACTATTTGGGGTGCCTTCGAACCTGCCCCATATATATATATATATATATATATATATATATATATATATATATCACCATAGCCATTGTTGGTAATTGATATAAGGAAAATAGAGTGAAAAGCCGATGAAAAGCCGATGAATGATGGTATCTGAAATAAAGTATATAGGATTAGCACCAATGATATATGCCGGATTAGCACCATTGATAGAATGATGGTATCAAAGAAATTATATCACAATTCCATTATATGCAGAATTAGCACGATTGATAAGTTTAAAAAGAACAAGTAAAGAGGTAATTGTGGTGCTACCAGTGTTGAGGTCTCAACTACAATTCTAAAGTCTTACACTTTATAGGTTCTGTAAATTTGGTTAAATAAAATTGGGAAAAAGAGAAAGTTATTGCTAATTTACAAAGGCACTTAAGGACTGGCGAACTGGTGTCAAAATTACACACACATATGACATTTCAATACAAGTGTTATTTTGCAAAAACATAGCTAACAGCATTTCAAAATTACAAGCAAAAATTTATGTATAAAAAATAGTAAAAGGAGTACATAATATTTGAAATGTCAACAATCTACATTTTCTTCCAATGTTGCGCTGACATAGCAAAAAGCAAAATATATTTGCAGATACTTCGACATTTTATGCAACCGTGTGAGTTTTTAAAAGTGAGCAACATCATGAAAATTCCACGTACAAATGAAAGGAGGATGAAACATCACATTATGAAACAGTATCAAGATACCTAGTACCTTATAAAATAAGGATTCATTAAAGCAGTCCAGCTTCAGTTCAATGCTGATGAACTGAGATAATTAATGACAGTTTTTACATTAAAGGAATGATTATAACACAAGCAAGGTTAAAAGAATACATTTTTATCAATGGTGCACAGTGATATAATTCCATTAGATTCATACCTGTGGCTAAGAAGAAAGGAAGTCTATGGGAAAAAAGGAACTAAGAAAGAATGAACATAATTTCTTCTTTCTTTCGTTTGAATGTTGATAAGGAACTAAGATAGAAGGAACTAAGAGGAAGGAGAAAGTAATAAAGTCTATTAGAAAAATAAACAAGAGAGAATGAAATCATTTCTTTTTCGTTTGAATACATGGAACTGGTTATCTCTGCTATGTGAGCACCCTTTAGTACCGGTTTCTTCTACTAGATCAGTAATATACAAAACGCACGTATTTCCTTAAACACGCAAGAGAACAAAATTATCAGATAATGAATTGTATTTGTATTCTGCTGTGGCCTTTAGACTGTATTCATTACATTACAATTCAGTATTGGGCCTTACATATCTCGGCCGTGTAATATCTCTATAAATATATCCTGCTTATGTATGTTTCGCATAATAGAAATAATATACAATCATTTCTTTCCAGTATCAATTCTGAATTACTCTCTATGTTTTAACCAACTCTCTAAATTCAAGATTCCTTACTAACCATATTTCTACCATGCGCTTTCCCATCCTACATAAATTTACCCGAGGATATGGGGCTCGGATTAGCGGACGGTTTTACTGTACCCTCCTCAGGAGTTTACCGGCCCACTGGGTTTTCCTGGTTTTTTTTAAACAAAAAAAACAAATAGTTCAGCACACTGACACTCAACGGACTCGATTCTTCGTTTCAATAAGGAAGAGAGCCCCAAGGTGGGATTTGTTTACCAGATTGAATTTGGATGGTTTGGAAGCAAGAGGTGTTTGCAATGAATTATTGTAATTAAGATCAAATACTGTCATAATTAACGCTTCTAATAACAGTAGTTCATGAATTACGTCACATTAGATAATTTAATATTAAGATGGATAGGTTATGAAAAGGTAGATATTGTAATACTAACATAAGTGGTTTTGTAAAGGTAGATGCTTAATATTAATAGGAATAAGTTTAGAAAGGGCAATCATAATGAAAATTTGATGATCAAATGGATAAAAGATGAGTCAAATACTACCATTAAAAAATTCACATTTGTACATTTCCATTCAGCATGGTTTGGAGAATATCAAAGATAAATTAAATGTTTTCATATTTGTACATTTCCATTCAGCATATTTCTATGGTTCAATATTAATACAGTCATGACTATATACTAACAAGTACTCTAAGCATATTTCTATGGTTCAATATTAAGGCAGTCATAGCATAAGCAATATTCATTTGAATGTGACATATTTTAAACATTCCCTATATTAAATATGGTTATTAAGGCAAATTCTATTTATACACCGAAAATTACATTAACTTTACGTACACCATTATTTTACTAAAAATATATATTACTAAATTACCCTTCCTCTTTATTACATACCTTACTTTTTTAATGATAACCCATCAAACAAAAACACTGTAACTATGATATTTGATCAAATCTATGTAAAACAATTTAAATTACATAATGTATTTTTAAACATGAAACCTAAAATTTGAATTACGAGAACATTTACGAGTGTTAATTTAGAGTTATTTAATTTAAAAGTAAGTCTCTTTTGCTGAAATTAAGAATTTTTGTAGCATAATAAATTATATACCGTACAGTCAAAAAAATTCCATTTTACTAAATTTAAACTTTATTTAGTTCCGTAGATTTCCTATTTTCTATAAATAACTTTAAAGTTTTAGAGAGGCAAGAGAAAAAAAAATAAGGCTAGTATTGTAAAAAATACTGTGTATTAAAATTAATTTTTGGTTTATGGTAGTTTATTTTATTTTATGTTATATGTTAAGATATTATTGATGTATGAATAGAATTAGTCGTTTATAATGGCCAAATAACATTTTTTAATTAATAATTAATGATGGAAAAAATGTTTCAAAAATATGTAGCTTAAAGAAAATTAAAAGTATGAGTGAAAAACTTTTTCAAAATTCCCGATTGTTGATCATCTAAAAGTTATGATAGAATTGTCGTAAACAGTAATAAAATGTATGTCTTAATTTTGTCTATCTTTTTCTTCGTCTTTGCTAACGCTTTTTTTTCTTTCTTACTTATCATTTTCTTAAAGAATAACTACATTATTGACTTGAGAAATGAAGCAGTAGAGCAGTGAAATTCTAGGCGTTATCATGTATCAGACTTGGATCTGAATCCTATAGTTGCTGATGATGTTATTCGCTATGAATAACTACTTTATCAGGTGTGGTCATGCATTCATTTTCATACTTATTTCTAGAATTGTAGTTCGTATTTCAGACTTTGATATCTCCGCTCCTTATATTTCATCTTTGTTTTCATTTCATCAATTTATTTCAATTTCATTAATTTATCTTTTCCTTTTTCTTTAATGCAAATCTTCCATTCGGCTGCGACATCTTATGGGCAGATCCGGCCACATTTTTGCAAAAATCAGAACCATGCTAGTCGTTAGTGTTACTTTGAAACTAATTCAAAGCAATTGAATTCCTAGTTTGTTAGGATGAACTGGCATATATTGATCCATTATTAGTCCTAATTTTTTTCATGTACTAAATACTTGTTCCGTTAATGTTTGATCTGGTTTTCATTTTGTTGTGTGGCCCTCTTTTCATGTTGATTGAAAAGTTTCTGGTTTTGCTTATTTGGATGTTATAATTCATATATTTTCGATTTAGATCAATGAATTTTGCTAAAATTATGAAATGTCTCAAATGTTCATCGATGTATGAGTCAACCATGTCAGGGTCAAAGTGGGGACAAAAGATATTATATTGTTGCTTGTAAGCTTTGATTGTTGTACTGGACTTCTCGGAATCGAAGTTTAATTGAATTTATTTATTTTGGTGGTGTATTCTGAATACCTAAAAAAAAGTATGTCTTAATTACTTCAGATATGAGGAGGGAAAGCTTTTGACAACTCTTAATTTCTCCTTAAATTATAGAAAGCTTTTCTTTGATAGAGAATTAGTCAAAATATCTACTATATGATGTGTTTTTGGTACGTGATTTACTCTGAGTTTGTCTTCAGCAAACCTTTTTCTAATGAAATGTATGTCTAGCTCGATATGCTTTGTTCTAGAATATTGTACAAGATTTGCACTGAGTAACACGACACTAAGATTATCACACCACATAGTACACTGATAATCTTCTTTTAATACTAATATTAGTGCATAATGTTGAAAACCATTTCCCAAATAAATATATTAATCTTAGCAAGCATAGTGGCTATGCCCACATACATAATTTACAAACAAAACGAAAGGCTGGTATTGGTTATTGAGTTTTCCAATATGATGGTTCCTGGCACGAAAGATCAATCGAGGACATGAAGCTAATTATCTCCCAGTTTTCATCCAGACATCGGACACCTAATACAGAGTGCAAAGTATATATATCCCGGTTTTCATCCAGAACTCGAACACCGAATATGTAGCACGAAGTATATATCCCGATTTTCATCCAGACATCGGACATCGTATATACTTTATTTTCCTCAGGTTTCGCAAGTAGATCTACCGCCGAAGCTTTCGAATTTCAATAGAGATTTGTATGTATACAATCTAACCGCCAGTTTACCATCAATCCGGGGTGTGAGGTTCGTCGAGGTCACTATATACACAAAGCTACGCTTCAATAAGCAATGCTTTGATCATCACCAGTTCATTTCATAACTCGAGTATGCCACATTGACAAATCACGACATGTCATTGATTTCTATCAATACATAACCTCTAATTTCAAATGTCTTAGAGACGGGAATAATTTATTGCCACAAATCCGATATATTTTAACCGAAATCAGTGCTATGCAGTCAATTTCAATGTCTGACAAACAATCCATACAAGTCCGTTCTTGGTCTGAACGGAACAAAATCCGAAAATCTCTAAATATATTCAGATCTCATGCCACTTATAATCTCGTATTGGGTGATCGGCCCAGTCGAGACATCAGCAGTCAATCAAAACTATTCAAAGATTCTCGGTTTTCACTTATCGATTTTCAAGTCTTTAATTTCTTTATCACGTCGTATTATTACTTGGAATGATTTTCGAACATATATTTGATCTCGGTCTTCCCAAATAATAAGTGCATTTTTAAACAATAGTTATGGAACATTACGGATTTCCCATTTAAATCTCCCTCCAAATTCATATTCAAATTAGAAAGAAATTTCATATCAATATCATGATTATTTAAACATCGAATTTTATTCAAAGGAGAATATATTTTTATTTCAAATCAGTAATAACCCACTCATCCCATGATAATAGATTTAAATATTTTATTTAAATATATCGTCGTATCCGATGTATCACTCAAAAAGTCGTATTTCAAAAACAATAAAATTAAGATTCAGGACCACTTCCATTGGGTCCGGATCATCGTTTACAACCTTTTTGACTATAAGCATCGATACCTTTTGAGTTGGGCGAATTTGGTCATTTTCATTTGATGTACGACCAAAATATCACTTTTTGTATATGGAAAATTTTGACTTGCAACCACTTTCGTTGAGTTCAAAATGTCGTTTAGGAGTTCAAAAAGTATATACTTCGATATATTCCGAGCTTCGGAATTTTGGCACCTTGGCTAGGGCTTGGTAAGCCAACCTAGCTCATTCACTTAAGATCTCCACCTAGCTCTCTCCACCTTCATTCATTCTCACTTCAAAGAAAATAGTAAATGGGGAAGGGAATGGGAAATAGAAATTCCCTAGGTTAGGGCCTTCAATCTAGAACACAATTCTGCAAATCCAATTATAAGACATAGGCAAGCTCTCTACTTTATACTCCTTTCAATTTCGGATTTTTCTTACAACCCTAAGACATATATGTTTGGATGTGAATGTATGAGGTGATTTCGGAGGTGCAATTGATGAAAGAGAGGAGCTTTGCTCGTTTTGGTGCTTGTTCTTCCTTGTTGGAGCTTGTTCTTGATATTCAAGAGCCAAAAGTGAGTTCTTTTTTAACTCACATTTATGTCACAAGCCATTGGCTTGTACAAGTGTAATTTAGTGTTCATATGTGTTTGCGTATGCTAGTGAATTGGTTATGTTAGTGTAACTTAGCCGGTTGCATATGTTTATGTTCCATTGAATTGAAATTATAAGTAGGATTGCATACACGATCTTATGCATATGTTATGAGTTGATTTGGTGATGTTGTGAAGCTCCATTGTCCCCCGATAAAGTTCTAAGTCTTCACAAGTCGCTTGAATCGCTTTGGTGTGCTTTGGCTTGAAATTTTGTTCATACTTGAATTTATAAACCGAATCATTGCAATCTTATGTATATATGTTATTCACACGATCAATGCACATGATTTGAATCAATTAAGTGGTGTTGTGAAGTATCATTGTCACCCCCGGCAAGTTCTAAGACTTCATAATTCGCTTATATCACGTTTATTCGTTTTGGTTCGAAATATGGTTCGTTTAGAACCTATAATCAAAAGCCTTGCATTCGAGCTTTGCGAGTCGATACGGTGGATTGGAGAGGTCTCGTTGATGTCCCAAATAAGTCACGAACCTCAACGATCGGCACCGGACGCTCACGGGGGGTCGAATCCCCCTTGATTTGGCCTGGGCAATAGCCCAGGCCAAAACCGGTCGATTGGTCCAAAATGGGGTGGTCAACCGGTTTTACTTCTGTGTAAAAACGGTCGACCACCCCATTTTGGCCGGTCGACCGGTTTTGTGTTGTGGACCAGAGTGACCTCGGTCCACAGTCTACCCCATCCAGGCACTTTCCCGACCGGATCTCGGGCCGTTCGGACTTAGTTTGTGAACTTCAGCTTCACGAATTCACTAATTCTAACAGCTCGATTCATCGTCTTTGATTCTCAAGTGATTCTTCCAATGTTGATTCTTTTGGTCTATTCACATTGTTTAGGATGTGAATTGGATAAGTGATCAGTCTAAAGCCCGTGCTTTATATTTTGTATACCGAATTTATTCAATACTCTTGGTAAGATGATTCACGCCATTAAGACTGGAATTATTGACTCGATATCCTTCGAGTTTATTCCGATGTAGTTTAAAACCTTCGGGTGCTAGTTTGGGATTTCGATTTGTTCGTTGATCGAAATTACAACCGTTATCCCTTGATTTCCTGTATGTTGTTGTGATGTGAGTTTATGTTTCATTTTGTGTTCTATTCGCTACGGTGACAGTTTTTATGAATAATTGAACCACAATGGATAATGGGGTTTTATATTGTCAGTGGGCATCGAACCAACGTTTAATCAATTTTTAAATGCAAATCCTTTTAAAATCAATTCGATTTCTAAACCCGGTTCTGATTCTACTGATTTATATACGATTCCTTATCCTATCGATCGGACGAGAAATTTAGTTGATTTACCTTAGTAAAACTAAGGACTATGACCCCTTATACGTTTATTTCGGCAAATAACTCTTGGACTCGTGCGTTCAAACATGTGTGGTGATTTTCCTTGTTTGGAATAGAAACCAATTACGGGTTCATAAATATTCGAGAATAGCATGTGGTTATGGGACATGTCGCAACTTCCTTATATTAACTACCTCGGAGTAATTTCTATTCACCGGATCATTGGTATCTGCCTCCTGACATAGTTGTTTGGTTCGCAATCGCCCTAGTGGGAATCTACGATTTGGGACCTTCATTTGCGGGACTTCGGTCCAACTTTTTATGATGATTTCTGGAGATCGTATCTTTTCTGGGATGTAACCACTTTTCATGATGTTTTCTAGAGATCGTGTCTCATCTGGGGAGTAACCACTTTTTATGATGTTTTCTAGAGATTGTATCTCATTTGGGGAGTAACCACTTTTTATGATGTTTTCTGGATCGTTTCTCATCTGGGGAGTACCACTTTTTATGATTTTTCTGGATTTCTAGTGATTTCTGGGTTCTTGATATTATTGTATGCTCAATGTCATGAGATTCATTTCCACTGTCACTTCCTGTTGGGTGTTATTATTTGAATGTTGCATTCTACATTAGCTAGGAGATTATGTAGAGATAATTGTGCGCTGACATTCCTTTGTCATTTCCTGATTGTGTTGGCATGCCATGTTTCATATTTATTTATGATTAGATCTTATTATTAGAATCATGTCATCCTGCGTTATATCTCTCATTATCTCAGTTTATTTGATAAGTACAGCTAGACTAATCCGTTTATTGTTTATTTTCTTATAAATAATACTCGGGTCAGACCGAGTTGTTTTAGGTGCTCCTTTGGGTCTCATGGCAGGATTGATCTTCCGCCTTTAGCTTGCTACTCTGTCTCCGCTGTTTTATGTACTTGTATACCTATGACATTATCTATCGTTGTGTACATATTTTTTATTTAGATTATGGTGTATATATCTATTCTTTTGGCATTAGTGGATCTTTGTTGACCACTATCTTGTTGTACACATCCTTGGTTTATTCATATCTATTCCGCCTTTGTAGTATGATTATTCTGTGTCTGGCTTTGAGATACATACCATATATTGTTGTTGTTGTCTATTTTATACTGCTTTCCGGATTATTTATAGCTGTTATGTAGCTGCCCTATGTGCCGAATGGTCATTTCGAAATTTTAATTGGTGTCGGGATTCGATGTGCATTCCTCATATGGAGCAATTATATAATCGGTCGCTCTTCACAAACCTCATTCTACGTTATGGTCTACGACATTTCTCTGAAATGAACTGGATGATAGTGGGTATAGAGGCGGGGCGATGCAGTTTGGTATCAAAGCCACTTTCCAGAACAGTGTAAGATAGTATGACGATGGTATTGTGTTGATCCTCTCTCGGGAATCGTGCTTTAGGGTTTTAGTTGGAGTCTTAAGACCCGTCATAGCTTATCTTCCTATAAGATTCCATTTTTATTGAATTCGCGTCGTTTGAATTCAACTTGAGACTAATTTTTTCCTCCTCCTTTTTCCTTAAAGAAGTGAAATAGTTGGTCGTAGCCGTGCAAGTGCCGGTTCACCCAGTGTACCTCCTACAGAAGGGGTGATTATGTCCCAAGTGGCCTATTTTTAGTCTTTTGGAATAGTTATCGACTTGTTCCCTTCGGGTTGATTTCTATAGTCCATCTAGGGCCCATTAGCTCTAGCAGTGCTTCTGTTTCATTCTTTGACTCGACTTGCTAATCGATGTCTGTTTTTATATCACACTTATCTTGTTGATCATTTATGATCCTTGTAATTGATTGATCATAGGATATCTTTCCTGTGCGTCGTTACGCACGTCGTAAGCGCCTTTGATCCTGATATTTCGTGCTTTCTAGTTAAGATTGTTTCGTATGTCGCTATGTACCTAGTATGGTCTATTGATCACTTGTCGGTCAGTATGGAGATACCATGTCTTTGTAACTAAACCTACTCCCTTGTTGTCAGCTATATAGTTCTAGTTCGGCATTAGATCACCAAGCCTTCGGGCTAAAACAACTCATTTGTTTCCTCGTTGTGCTGGTGTGAGTCACCAAGCACTTGTGCTAAATTAACTCAACAAATGTATCGTTGCGTTCCAAACTCAAGATCAAGAATGAGGGAAAGAATCCCGCTTCTTGTGATCCCTCTTCTTGGGTCAAGGTACGTGTCATTAATTCCTTAATGTCATTTACCTTGTTCATAGATTATTTTATTTATTTTCTTCTGATATATGTTGACCGTGTTCTTCGTTATCAAAAGATATCAATTGTGTTTTATTTGTAAGTTGATAAAGGAATTTTATTTCCTTTATGCCATCCCGAATGATTTGTTGAATTTTTATATTTTCGCGAGATCTGCGTGAACGCTAGAAATTGTGAGGACTTCTTGTGTTAACTTGTCCATCAGGTGCGTTAAGGATCTCGAATGAGATATGGGACGCCATGTTGTAGTTCGGAATTCCTAAACACCATTATGTGACAATCCGACATTCGAAATGATTCCTAAAATTAAAATTCTCCTAATAAGTTAATCAAAATAATAATATTTTGGGGGGTTTTTGCGATTTTTCGTAATCGTTTGTTATTTTTCTAGATAATTTATTTCTAGATATCCTTGGAGCAATTCCAAGAATTTGAGTGGTTCAAGATTTTCAATTAGAAATTATCTTAAATCTTTTCTTTGAGTAAATTAAATAACTCCAGGAACAACCCAAAAAGTTATTTATTTATGTCTTTTGTTTTTGGATTTCAGATCTTTGATTTTCGAGAATTCTTGGTGATTGAGAATCTCGCCTAATTCTTAATCCTTGTTTCAATTTGCTAAAGAGAATTTAGTATTCTTATGATTCCATGGGTCTCCTTATTTTCTCTAGTGAATGATCACTCGAGAGAATGGGAGTTCCCATTGGGGTGGGAAGATTTGGGTTTTTGCGATCCACGACAAACTCAATAATTCCTTTCTTCGAATTTACGATCTAGTCGATCATCAGGAAGTGCTATAGTCAATTCATTTATGGACTTAGCCTTGTGTTGTTCTTAAAAATGAATATCGAGAGGATGAGCTCTTTTGATATTCTTCCTTTGTTTGTTTGAATCATTTGGATTGACAATTGTCTCCGCACATTTGTTAACCCTTGTCAATCAAATCTTTGGGGATTATGACCTCTTTGGTTTAATCTCATCTTGTTAGAGAAATTGTCTATTGCTTCTTTGATTAATTACTGATGTTTTGGCGATTTGGGATTTTTGGCGGAAAATTATCTTAAATCATGTTGTTCTGAAGAGGTAAGTTGTGCACTACTTATACATCATCTTCTCGATGTCTCTGGTTTTCTAGAACTGATACTCAAGTTTCTGAATTTTGGGAATTTCATATAGTTCCTAATGATTCATCTTTATGGTTACTAAATGAGATTTAGTACCTAGTTAAAAATCGATTTCCCTGAGTAGTTCATTGGTATTCCATTACCAACCTTCAATCATTGATATTAGAATTGATTATCCCTTCGAGAATTTCTCTCTTCAGCTAAATTCGTTGGAATCTCTATGTTGTTCTTTTTTTGGTGTCAGATACCTTGTCGTAGGACTAAAGTGCTGAAGATCGGTGTTCGCTACGTCGTCGTGATTGAGTTTTGGGAATGGATTATTCAACCACTATAATTTCCCATTTCATTTCCTAGGAGAAATATCTAATATCGATATTCCACGTCTATAGGACCCAGTCTTGTTGCTTCTTGAAAATTCCGAATTTTATTTGCAAGATTCTTATTATTTATACAAATTCTCATTCCTTCGAGAATTGTAATAAGAGAGGCAAATCAATACGAATTCATAGCGTTTATGAATTTTTCTGGAATTATTTTACCTATTTGGGTTGACTACCTTCATGGGTAATGGAATTTGAGATTGAACTCTATTTTTTATGATCTTGTGAAATGAAATGGGGATCTTACCTAGTTGTTGGTGTGACCGTTTCATTTCGCATCGGTTCTTGTGGTACCACCCCATGGTATTATTTTTGGTTGTTACTTATTACTTCAATCTTAAGGAATTGTGGGGAGGCAATTCTTTTAAGGGGGAAGTTTATAACAACCCGCTCATTCCGTGATAATAGATTTAAATATTTTATTTAAATATATCTTTGTATTCAATGTGTCACTCAAAAAGTCGTTTTTCACAAACGATAAAATTAGGATTCGGGATCACTTCCATTGGGCCCGGATCATCGTTTACAACCTTTTTGACTATAACCATCGATACCTTTTGAGTTGGGCGAATTTGGTCATTTTCATTTGACGTACGACCAAAATATCACTTTTTGTACATGGACGAATTTTGACTCGAAACCACTTCCACTGAGTTCAAAATGTCGTTTAGGAGTTCAAAAAGTATAAACTTCGATATATTCCGAGCTTCGGAATTTTGGCACCTTGGCTAGGGCTTGGTTAGCCAACTAGCTCATTCACTCAAGAGCTCCACCTAGCTCTCTCCTCCTTCATCCATTCTCACTTCAAAGAAAATAGAAAATGGGGAAGGGAATGGGAAATAGAAATTCCCTAGGCTAGGGCCTTCAATCTAGAGCTCAATTCTTGTGCAAATCCAATTCTAAGACATGGGTAAGCTCTCAACTCCCCCTCTCAACCTCATACTCCACTCAATTTCGGATTTTTCTCACAACCCTAACACATATATGTTTGGATGTGAATGTATGAGGTGATTTTGGGTATGAAATTGATGAAAGAGAGGAGCTTTGCTCGTTTGGGTGCTTGTTCTTCCTTGTTGGAGCTTGTTCTTGATATTTAAGAGCCAAAGGTGAATTTTTTTTGAACTCACATCTATGTCACGAGCCATTGGCTTGTACAAGTGTAATTTAGTGTTCATATGTGTTTGCATGTGCTAATGAATTGGTTATATTATGTAACTTAGCCGATTGCATATGTTTATGTTCCATTGAATTGAAATTATAAGTAGGATTGCTTACACGATCTTATGCATATGTTATAAGTTGATTTGTTGATGTTGTGAAGCTCCATTGTTCCCCGACAAAGTTCTAAGTCTTCACAAGTCGCTTGAATCGCTTTGGTGTGCTTTGCCTTGAAATTTTGTTCATACTTGAATTTCTAAACTGAATCATTGCAATCTTATGTATATATGTTAGTGACACGATCAATGCACATCATTTGAATCGATTAAGTGGTGTTTTAAAGTATCATTGTCGCCCCCGGCAAGTTCTAAGACTTCACAATTAGCTTATATCGTGTTTATTCGTTTTGGTTCGAAATTTGGTTCGTTTAGAACATATAATCAAAATCCTTGCATTCGAGCTTTGCGAGTCGATACAGTGGATTGGAGAGGTATCGTTGATGTCCTAAAGAAGTTACGAACCTCAGCGATCGGCGCCGGACGCTCGCAGGGGGTGGAATCCCCTTAGGTTTGGTCTGGGCAACAACCTAGGCCAAAACCGGCTGGTCCAAAATGGGGCGGTCGACTGGTTTTGCTTCCGTGTAAAAACGGTCGACCGCCCCATTTTTGCCGGTTGACCGGTTTTGTGCTGTGGACCAGAGGAACCTCGGTCCATAGTCTACCCCCTATCCAGGCTCTTTCCCGGCCGGAGCTCAGGCCGTTCGGACTTCGTTTGTGAACTTCAGCTTCATGAATTCATAGATTCCAGCAGCTCGATTTGCCATCTTTGATTCTCAAGGGATTCTTCCAATGTTGATTCTTTTGGTCTATTCACATTGTTTAGAATCTAAATTGGATAAGTGATCAGTCTAAAGCCCGTGCGTTATATTTTGTATATCAAATTTATTCGTACTCTTGTTAAGATGATTCACGCCATTAAAACGGTAATTATTGACTCGATATCCTTCAAGTGTATTCCGATGTAGTTTAAAACCTTCGAGTGCTAGTTTGGGATTTCGATTCGGTCGTTGATCGAAATTACAACCATTATCCCTTGATTTCCTGTATGTTGATGTGATATGAGTTTATGTTTCATGATGTTTGTGTTCTATTCGCTACGGCGACAGTTTTTATGAATAATTGAACCATAATGGATAATGGGGTTTTATATTGTCTGGGCATCGAACCAACGTTTAATCAGTTTTTTAATTCAAATCCTTTTAAAATCAATTCGATTTCTAAACCCGGTTCTGATTCTATTGATTTATATAAGATTCCTTATCTTATCGATCAGACGAGAAATTTAGTTTATTTACCTTAGCAAAACTAAGGACTATGACCCCTTATACGTTTACTTTGACGAATAATTCGTGGACTCATGCGTTCGAACATGTGTGGTGATTTTCTCTATTTTGAATAGAAACCAATTAAGGGTTCGTAAATATTCGAGAATAACATGTGGTTATGGGACATGTCGCTATTTCCTTATATTAACTAGCTCGGAGTAATTTCTGTTCAACCGGATCGTTGGTATCTGCCTCCTGACATAGTTGTTTGGTTCGCAATCGCCCGAGTGGGAATCTACGATTTAGGACCTTCATCTATGGGACTTCAGTCCAATTTTTATGATGATTTCTGGAGATCGTATCTTATCTGGGGAGTAACCACTTTTTATTCAGTTTTCTAGAGATCGTATCTCATCTGGGGAGTAACCACTTTTTATGATGTTTTCTAGAGATCGTATCTCGTTTGGGGAGTAACCACTTTTTATGATGTTTTCTAGAGAACGTATCTCATCTGGAGAGTAACCACTTTTTATGATGTTTCCTGGACCGTTTCTCATTTGGGGAGTACCACTTTTTATGATGTTTTCTGGATTTCTAGTGATTTCTGGATTCTTGTTATTGTTGTATGCTCAATGTCATGAGATTCATTTCCACTGTCATTTCCTGTTGGGTGCTATTATTTGAATGCTGCATTCTACATTTGCTAGGAGATTATGTAGAGATAATTGTGCACTCATATTCCATTGTCTTTTTCTGATTGTGTTGACATGCCATGTTTTATATTTATTTATGATTAGATCTTATTATTAGAATCATGTCATCCTGTGTTATATCTCTCATTATCTTAGTTTATTTGATAAGTACAACTAGACTGATTCGTTTATTGTTTATTTTCTTATAAATAATACTCGGGGTCAGACCGGGTCGTTTTAGGTGCTCCTTTGGGTCTCATCGCAGGATTGATCTTCTGCCTTCAGCTTGCAACTCTATCTCCGCAGTTTTATGTACTTTTATACCTATGACATTATTTATCGTTGTGTACATATTCTTTTATTTAGACCATGGTGTATGTATATATTCTTTTGGGATTAGTGGATCTTTGTTGACCACTATCTTGTTGTACCCATCCTTGGTTTATTCATATCTATTCCGCCTTTGTGATATGATTATTCTGTGTCTGGCTTTGAGATACATACCATATATTATTTTTGTTGTTGTCTATTTTATACTGCTTTCTGAATTATTTATAGCCGTTGTGTAGTTGCCCTATGTGCCGAATGGTCATGTCGAAATTTTAGTTGGTGTCGGGATTCGATCTCATATGGAGCAATTATACAATCGGTCGCTCTTCATAAACCTCATTCTCCATTATGGTCTACGACATTTCTCTGAAATGAACTAGACGATAGTGGCGATAGAAGTGGGGCGTTACAAAATCTCAATCTAAATCAATGGTTTAAACAGAGAAAAATTCCAATTTAATAAACAGTACAAATATTTAACTAACTTGAAAATAGAATTAAAAAAGTAGATGATTATAAATAAAACCCTTTTATGAAAATACATATATTAAAATAATTAGCGTATAATAAAATAATTTAAATCACTATATATATACATATATTAAATGCTTTACTGAAATAATCTTTAAATAGTAAATAATATAATATAATTTATTTCAAAACTATAGGTATATATATAGTTAACTATTTTAAAACCATAATTATTTCCTTCTTCCAAATTTCAGTAACTTAAAATTTATATTCCAGCTTCGATAAAGTTTATTTCATTTCCATATCTCGATTTCAACCAGCATTCAAATCCGACCTTTTAATTTACATCAACGATATCCATTCAGTAATCAAAACAAGGCACCCATCACAACCATTTCATCCAAAAAGTCAATATTATATCGTTTCACTGGTTAACAAATGTCGGGGTTTCAGACTAGCAATTTAACTTCAAATAAATAATTTAATGTTGATTCTAAATTAACACTGTTATTAACTTGTATGTCAATTTAAGCAACCATCAACAATCAACCACAACTAGACAATCAAATTTATTTCGTAATTTAATTTAATAAATATGGGAACACTTTAGTTAATTGTAAGCGAGAAATTCACCCATCTTTGATTTCAAACGAGATTGAAATCCAAATTTTACCCAAAAATCGGCTGTCTCGGAATCAGTCCAAATCAATGTCATTGCGAAGAGCTCGTCGATACGATTCCAACGTAATTTATTTCGTCCAAAACCGACCTCGTAGCATAAAGTTATAAAGGTTTAAACATATGGATTTTAAATTATATTAAAATAAAATAACTACTCAACCACTCAATTAGTGCCACGTAAGTGCCTAACTCCCCCCTTCTCCTTCGAATTATCGCGCTCGAGGAATAGCCGATAGATTTGAACCCAAATTTGCGTTGAAACTCTAACATACGCATCGATTTACGAGGCTCTGGGACTCGATCTGATAGCGCCGGAGGTGCGCAATGCCTTGCTCTGCCATTGGCTGTCATATGGTTAAATCCGGTCATCTCTATAGCTCTCAAACACCATGAACCTGCGCCGAGTTCATGGAAGAGTCATCGTGATTTCAGGCACCATTAACTATGATCAGCCGTATGGATTCGATGATAACATTAAGCTCTAAAAATTTTGTTTTGGAATTTTCTGATTTCACTGAACGGATTGAAAGAAATTAAGTAAGGAAATTCGAGTAGTTTAGGCCATTCAAAATAAGAAACGACGACCATAGATTTTAGGGTTTTGGATTTATTTTTATTATAAAATTCATCGTTTTGTGTGTAATTAAGCCAAAATTCGCACTGAGTCAAAATCCGGCCTGCTTACAGCCTAACAATAGGTTTTGACGCCTTCTGAACGCAATGGAATAGGTTTCCAAGCCCAATTACAAAGTCTATAATAGTTTCTTCTAAACTCGATTATTTAATTAAATTATACATACAAACTTTTACACGATTAAATTTCTTACGATCAAACGATAAGTCCGACGGCTACGAAATTTTAGATCTTACAATAATTTACAATTCCGGATCCAATAAAATTAATTTCATTGAATTATGAGATTGTTTGTAATAATGGCAAATTTTAACCAGTTTATTAATATATTAAAATATTCATTTTTCATTTATTCACTTTTAAATTAAATTCAAAGGTTTATAAATTCAATTCAAATCAAAATAAAATTCATGTAAAATTATAAATCAAAAATTGTTTATCATGAATTCAATTTTCATTATTTACAAATCAGTGCAAATTGTTACATTTTAAAACTAGTAGAAATTTATTACATAATCAAACGATTTATATTATTCACATTCATGAATTAGAATTATCGATATAAAATAAATCTCAAAATTAGTTAATCTGTTTTATGTTGTTAACTCAATGTAAATTTCAAATATCTATATAAATAGATTATCAAACACCAACATTTTCATACATATTCTATTGCGGTTTATTTTTCAATAAGTTAATTTTAGTTCATATCTTATCAATATACGACATAATTATTTTTGAATCTTTTCAGGGAAGAAACCAAAACTGCCGTAAAACTCCCCCTAGGGCACCTAACCCGGTCCGCGGGGTCATCAGGGTTATGCACATGGTAAGCCCCCTTATGTGAACTAAAGTGCGTGAGGCGAGAATCGAATCCTCTTCCTCTTCTTGAGGAGCTAGGAACCCCCACCACCCGCACTAGAGCTGCGGACATACGACATAATCATAAGTTTAAATATTTAAAACAATTTTGTTAAAAATCGTATCAAATTTAATATTTCAAATTATCGCAAAATCTCAGGATGTTACACTCTCCCCCACTTAAAAGTTTTCGTCCTCAAAAGGCGTAGTAAGGAAGTTGTCAGTTTATATATATTTAATCATATAATTCCTTATTCAACTTAAAAACAATTACCTATATAAAGTTTAATATAGGTTTGAAACTTAAATTTTAACAAGAAAATTAAGTCATAAATTCATGAAAAAATTCGGCAGAGTCTCCTTTGTACGCTTAGGTCCAGGTAACAATAATATAATCACAAATATACATCTCATCTTAGTGAAGAGGCATTTCAAAAATAAGGAAAAATATACAATGGCAAAATACGATATAATTCAATATACGTACCTTTCGTTTATGTTATTAGCAATTTAGCTTAATTTTGAGAATGCAAAAGCGATATTTTATGCGCAAACAGCTCCAAAAGCAAGTCTTTTCCGTCAATATCTGCTAAAACTTTCAAAAACCAAAGTGTGTATATACATACATATATATATATATATATATATATATATATATGAAAGAAGTAATTCGATGTATAAATTATAACCATACATCATATAACAATTTCAACAAAAGCAACAAGTAAAACATCTAAATAGCCACATTCATCTAATTAAAGCATAATTACAAGTTTTTGCCATTGTTAATATATTATTTACACAGTTCCATTTTGTTGATTTCAGTTGTGTACAATTCACATTGTTTTTTCTTTCTTCAGTTTGTCATATTTCCATTTCTTATCAGTGTTTAGTTGTTTGTCTTTAATCTGTTGACATTTATATACATCTTATTTGCTTCAAAATTTGATTCATTTCAAAATTTATTACTTTACTCACGTATTTACTTATAATCTATTCACCTTGTCTCATTCAATAGTTTATTTAACCCATTTCATTAATAATTTAGTTTACCTTGTTTATCTTACTTAGTTGCATTAAATTCTATAACAAATTAAGTATTCATCGCTTATAATCGCGACTTAAGTTTTATTTTTTTCATAAGCCATTCATTTAATTTCAACATTCACAGCACTATTAGTATATTATCAAATTCCTTATTCTCATAACAATTTAACTTTATATATTTGGTAAATTATATACAAGGTATAGAAAAATGAATATTATCCTAGTTCAGTATTTGCCAAACTATTTCAAACTACAATGGCTTCTAACTTTAATTTCTCTTTCTTAGATTTACATTACAACAAAATTGTCTTTTTGCAACACTTTTATATGTCACAGAAAATTCAACTTGCGTCCCAAGAGATAAATAGCAGTAGTAAAACTTGCATCGCGTAAGTGTCGCAAATGATGGAGATGCAAAAGAAACTTTTTGACAAAAATAAAATTCGCCAAAAACTTATTGCGACACAAATTATGTTACGAAAACAAGGTTTTTGTCGCAAATGGTATACCTCTCCAATATTGTTGTTTCTAATGTCCTTATTTGCGACACGACATTAAAGTCGTTAAAAAGTGTCAAACGTGACATAACTTTACATTGCAAAAAACTTGAATTTTTGGTCATACCTCTTTGTTGCACTTGATCAAATTTCTAACGACATGTATATACGTCACTAGTATCATTTGCATTTGCGAATTCACATATTCTATTAAAGTTGTTTGATATTAGCATTAAAACATAAGCCTTTCAATTCGCGATATTTCAAATCGTTGATAATTGCTGCTAAACGACCATTTATACATTTCAATAGATATTTTTCGTCCATAGAATTTACCTTTTGAGTTATTCTATATTAACATTTACAAGCAATTAATTGCACTTTCATGTTGTATAGTATCAAATAACCATATAAACAAATAGTATGAAGAATTAAAATAATATGTAAAAAATTATTTTTTCATCATTGATTTTTTTAACTAAATGAGCGTGCCACCACTAACCATCAGTTCAACTAACATTTATTACTTTTTAAAGGTTGTATTTTGTTTTGCATTTTCTACTTTTTCCCTAATGATTGTAATTGCTGGGGATTCATCTTTCCAAAAGCAAACTTCAATTACAGTAAATTACATCTGCATATAACCAAATCTCACATGTCGAATTAAAATTTATTCCAATAAATATATAATTAATTATCAGGGTAAACAATAGCAAATACATATTTAATGTCAAACTCCATAAATTTTGAAAGCTAACATCTTCAGCATACATTGCAGTTTCACTATATGTAAGAAACATCAAAACATCATAGCTAAAACTCGCATAATAAACATTGAAATATCGCATAACTTCAAAATTATCTCCGCCCAAAAATAAGTCTAGCAGCTTACAAATAACTTGAAGGTAGAATTCTTCTTCATCATCTTCCTTGATTAATATCTTTTGTCATCCGATGTTACCATTGGTTTGATCTTCCTTGTCCCTCTTTTGGTTGGTGGCATGACTTTAGACTTTGCTTTTGTGTTCACTGCTACAAAAACAAAAGAATATAAACATTGTTTATTTCATACCATATTAACTGACAATTTTTCACACATTTTCGGGCATTTTACAAACCAAGCGCAACATACTTGCAGCTAAAGGCACTTTATATAAACTAGGAAGTTGCAGTTTTATGATACTAAATTTCACAAAGCAAAATTTTTACTAATTGCCATCAATCTATAAATAAATTCAGTATGCCACACCACTAACTGTAGCATATCAGGCTCATAAAAGTAGTGCAAGTAATGCAATATAGGTCCTAAAATTCTGCTAATTTTGTACAAATTTTCACAATAGTAGAGTCAGCATGATACTTCCACCATGTTACAACTCTTGTGTATGTAATACAACTTTAAAAGGAGTATCAGTGTATTACTATGAAGAAGACCACATAGTTAACTGATAATCAAAGTCGATCATTGTAATTTGTATGAAAGTTCACATAAATTAGTTCCTAGACATCAGCTTTCATATAATTATATTTATATGAAAGTTAGTCATTGTTATTTGTACGATTCCCGTTAAAAAATAATTATATTTATTTTATGTAAGGGGTGATCAATCCCTTTCAGCGGAAAAACCTCAATAGGATCTTGCAATGATGTGATAGAACAAATAGATTGAAATGATTATCAACCACAGATCACAAAAAAAAAAGCAACAGAGAACACACAATATTTATAGTGGTTCCACTATCGCGAGATAGTGTACGTCCACTTCAATGGGGAAGAGATTTTATTAATATTCAAGGGATTACAAAATTTTAAAGTAGAGCAAAGAAATGAAGAAATACAGATGATCTCACGTCATAGGAATAACATCCTCTATGTCTCTCTTTAAATAGAGAAAAAATTACTTGGGGATAAGGCAATTGATTTGTGCAAATAAATCAATTCATAAAAGGCTAATATTTCTATTTAATTTTATTGTCATATGATTGATTGATAATTTTCCCTTTTCTCCATCAATCAATCATTTTCCCAATTTAATTTCTTTCCGTTTCTTCTTTCATGAAACATAACAACAAAATAAATGACGAATCTCCAATGTCCCTTTCTCCTTAATATTCCTTTCCATTTGTTTCTTGCACAAAACAGGTAGCCAAATTACCCGGAATATCTCCAAAAATATAATTAATTTTTGGAAACATTGTATCACAAAAAATTCCAATAATCTCCACCTTGAGACAATATCTCTTGCAACCACGAGTCTCCAATGTGAATGCTCCCTAATAAGTTCCTACGAAAGCCACCCTCTTTGCACTTTGTCAGTGAACTTCGGCAAGGCCACCGTCCACCAACAAAGTGTTGGAAGCATTCAAAAACAAGGTAGACATTGTGCAACCAACTCCTATCTCTTCATACAATAAGAACACCACATCTTCTCTTGACTTCAACCAAGTCACTCTCTTCCCCATAGTGCCACCATGTGGCACTTAGCACTTCATCAAGTGAATCAAGTTCGAGCAATGCTCGAACTTAGTAGCAAGTAATGCCTTTGTGAACATGTCCGCTGCATTGTTACTTGTGTGAATCTTCTGAAGACGAACTAACTTTTTCTCATTCATAGAGATAAGGAAAGACTCTCTTACCTCTATATGCTTTGTTCTAGAACTGAAAGCCAGATTTTCCGCTAAATGAATTGCACATTGACTGTCACAATTCACCAAACAAGCATCTTGTATGAAGCCCAAATCACGCAATAATTTCTTCAAATAAAGTGCCTCCTTAGCTGACTCAACTGCAGCTATCAGCTTTGCCTCTGTAGTAAACAAAGCAACTATAGTCAGCAACCTCGCTCTCCAACTAATAGTTGTTCCTCCAAGTGTGAACACGTAGCCTGAGGTTGACTTCCTTCTATCTCTATCTCCGGCATAGTCCGAATCACAAAATTCAACCAAGTTGAAATCTTTATTTCTACCGCAAAAAACAAGTCCATAATCTGATGTTCCTCTGAGATATCTAAAAATGTACTTCTCTACGTCCCAATGTAATTTCCCCAGATTTTCCATATATCTACTAACTAATTCTACAGCCTGGGCAATGTCAGGTCTAGTGCACACCATAGCATACATCAAGCTACCTACTGCACTTGCATAAGGCACCTTTTTCGTATATGCCTTGTTCTTTTCTGAGATCGGAGAGCCCTGCTTAGAAAGCAGTATATGTAAAGGCATGGGTGTAATGATAGCCTTTGCTCCATCCATGCTAAACCGAGAAAGCACCTTTTGAATATATTCCTTTTGAGTAAGTCTAAAAAGTTCAAGCTTTCTATCTCTTTGGATTTCCATCCTCAAAATTTTCTTTGCTTCTCCAAGATCTTTCATATTGAATTCTGCTTTTAATTTCAACTTCAACGCATCAATTTCAGCTTTATCCTTGGAAGCAATCAACATATCATCCACATACAAAAGCAAATACACCCAATTATTATTATTTAAATGCTTAAAATAAACACATGCATCTTTAGTACTACGATTAAAATCATGTGAAAGCATAAAAGAATCAAACCTTTTGTACCATTGTCTAGGCGATTGTTTTAGACCATAAAGAGATTTCTTCAACTTGCATACCAAATCCGATTTTCCATCTACAATAAATCCTTCTGGCTGCTTCATGTAAATGGTTTCCTCCAAATCACCATGCAAGAAAGAGGTCTTCATATCAAGTTGTTCTAACTCTAAATCGTAAGCATAAACTATTTCAAGTTGGAATCGAATTTAAGTTTGTCTAACAATTGAAGCAAATATTTCATCATACTCTAACCCATTTCTTTGTGAAAACCCTTTGGCTACCAATCTTGCCTTGTATCTACCATCATCTTTCACCTTGAATACCCACTTGCAACCTATGGCTCGACTTCCCTGAGGTAGTGGTACCAAATCCCAAGTCTTGTTCTTCTGCAAAGACTGTATCTCCTCTTCCATAGCGCAATTCTACTTCGAGTTATCACTGGACTTCATGGCTTCTTCAAGGCACATGGTTCATCATGAATTACATGTAAAGCATACTGAAACTGATCATCAAGGCTTAAATTTGGATACTGCCAATCTCCATATCTAATTGGAACTCTCTTTGTTTCTCTAACAAGCCAGAATGGGTATATTACCCGATTCCCCTTCAGCTCCACCTTGAGCTGAATCCTCTCTAGCTTCATGACCATCACCATCACTACTAGAGGAAATATGTGGACTATCATGTGATGTATCATCGACTGTTCTGTCACTATTATCAATAGTAATGGCTCTACTTTGGGTTTGAAAACTGGGAAACTCGGTCTTTTCAGGCTTCTCATCAACTGAATCTGAACCCTCCGATGAACCTTCCAAAGGTTTAAACATTGCTGACTCATCAAAAGTCACATGTATGGAATGTATAACTTTCTTCGTAACTGGATTCCAAATTCTATATCCTTTTATACAATCTGTATAACCAAGTAAAACACATTTGGAGGCCTTAGGCTCCAACTTATCATGTATTGTATTGTGAACATAAACTGAACATCCAAATATATGAAAATAACTTAATAAAGTCTTTTTACCTCTCCATAACTCCTCTGGAATCTTCCCATCAATGGCTGAGCATGGAATCCGATTAATAATATGTGCTGCAGTAAAAATAGCTTCAGTCCAAAAACCGTTAGACATACCCGCAGTCGATATCAAGCAACGTGCCTTTTCAAGTCGAGTCCATTCATTCTCTTAACAACCCCATCAGATTGCGGATCGCCAGGTGTAGTAAAATGTCTTCTAATACCACGTTGTCTACAATAGTCGAGGAACTCTTTGGAGACATATTCGTCACCATTGTTGGATATAAGAATCTTCAATTTCTTTTCTGTTTGGTTTTCAACAAGAGCCAACCAAACCTTAAACTTCTCAAATACTCCTGACTTAGCTTTCATTACATACACCCAAACCTTGCGTAAGTAGTCATCAGTGAATAAAACAAAATAATATGCTCCACCAATAGAAGCTGTAGAGTATGGCCCCCAAACATATGAATGTATATAATCAAGTACCCTCTTAGTAGTATGCATGCCATCAACAAAAGAAACTCTAGTTCGCTTTGCCAATACACACTCCTTGCAAAAGTCCAACTTGTTAAAGATTTCTTCCTTGATCTTTTTCTTTCTACGAAGCAACTCTAAGTTCTTCTCCAAAGTATGACCTAATCTCATATGACAAAGCTAGGTAGCATCCAAACTTTTAGAACTATCGACTCCAACACATAATTCTCTATGGACAGTGGTACCACTAGCAAATACAGATTTTGCACCATACCACCGTTCATCAATACAAGTGCCTCTCTAGAAAGTCTCAAACCATCTTTGACAATGGTTATCTTGCATCCCAATGATGCCAATTGTCCTAATGATATCAATGACTTCCAAAGACCTGGGACATAACGAACATTTGAAAGTGTGCGAACAATCCCATCATACATGCGAATGCGGACTGAGCCAACTCCCATATACTTACATGTAGCATTGTTCCCTATAAGGATAAAACTTCCTTCTTTGGCATCGAACAAAGAAAAATAATCCTTATTAGGGGTCATGTGAAATGATGCTCCAAAATATAGAATCCAGTGGTCTGCAACATCTGATACAACCGTTGTCAATAAATTGCTATCATCTGTCTCCATCGCAATAGATGAAGAACCATCAATCTTCTTCTCCAAATCTGGACAGTCTCTTCTCCAATGGCCTGGTTTCTTACAATTATAGCACTTTCCATCTTTAGACTTACTTCGTGAATTAGGCTTCTTAGGATTGGAACGCCTCCTATTATTCTTCACTTTCTTCTATACTCTTCCTCTCTCAAGAAAAAAGCCTGAACTACTACTTCCTCCAATACTATCACCAACACCAAACTCTTTCATCTGATCTCTTAACTCTTCACTGAGCAAACATGTCTTCACGTCATCTAATTTCAATGTATCTCTACCATAGATAAGGCTGTTAGCAAAACCAGTGTATCGCTCTGGAAGCGAACACAACATAACCATTTCTTTCTATTCTTCATCAATTTTCAACTCAACAAACTTCATCTTCATCAATAGGTCATCAAAAACACTTAGGTGTGTCTTAATTGAAGGACTTTCCTTCATCTTATAAGTGAAGAAAGTCTTCAATAGGATCGAACGGTTAGTTAGGGATTTCTTCATGTAAAGGTCCTACAACTTCTTCCAAATGCCTTTAGCTATTGTTTCCTGACTGATTTCAGAAATTACATTCTTTCCCATAGCAAGTTGAAGAGTAGTAAAGGCCCATTCTTCCATCTCTTCTAGTTCCACTGATGAAATATCAATAGGCAATGACTCTGTATCAAATACTACTCGATGAACGTGATTTCTTCTTAAAAGTGCTTTCATCATCCACTGCCACTTTTCAAAATATCTTTCACCATTCCACTTCTCTATCGTCAACTGTGATCCTGACGATACATAGGAGCCTCTGACGTATGGACCAACTACTGGCACTGACGTATTATTTGTATTATTTTCATCTCCTCTTGCCATTCTACCAAACACCTTCTTTGCGAATCTAGCTCTGATACCAGTTGTAAGGGGTGATCAATCTCTTTCAATGGAAAAACCTCAATAGGATCTTGCAATGATGTGATAGAACAAACAAATTGAAACGATTATCAATCATAGATCATAGAAAAAAATAAAGGCAACAGAGAACACACAATATTTATAGTGGTTCCACTATCGCGAGATAATGTACGTCCACTTCAATAGGGAAGAGATTTTATTAATACTCAAGAGATTATAGAGTTTTAAAGTAGAGCAAAGAAATGAAGAAATACAGATGATCTCATGTCATAGGAATAACATCCTCTATGTCTCTCTTTTAATAGAGAAAAAATTACTTGGGGATAAGGCAACTGATTTATGTAAATAAATCAATTCATGGAAGGCTAATATTCCCATTTAATTTTATTATCTTATTCATGGAAGGCAATTGATTTATATAAATAAATAAATAAATTTTCTTGCATGAAACAGGTAACCAAATTACCCTGAGTATCTCCAAAAATATAATTAATTTTTGGAAATATTGTATCATAAAAAATTCCAATAATTTAAGTATTTATGATTGTAGCAGATTAATGTAAATGAAACTGATGCAAATGATAGTGTCATTATATGCTCAACGACTGTAATAGTCAGTTGACATCAACTTTCATATAATGAAGGTTAAGCTAAATAAAAATTAAAAATGATAATCAAATTTCATCACTTGACATTGCCAAGGAAATTATTATTTTGTGAGTGATTTGTGCGCAAATGTAAGAAAAACAACGAATTACATTTAACATTGTCAATAACAATACGTTCCCATTTTTCTTTCGACATTCAAAAGCTACCTTAGACATCTAAGCTAAATATAATGCCAGACTAATTGAAGTATTCCCATGCATGTGCTTATGGATAAAACACATACCCTTTGCTGAAATTCACAATTTGGAAGCTCCTATTGCTCAATATTTCAGTAATATAAAACTTGATATAAAACTCTTTCTTAAACACGTCATAGAAACATGTTTTCATCTAATATAAGAAGTGAAAATGAATATGGGTTTACATAGAAATTAGAGCAGTATTATGCATTATTATACTCATGGATTATTGCTAGTATATGGAAGAAAGAGAGAAGCAACAGGTTGATCACTTAAAATTTTTGTGTTAAGTAGCAAAGGACACACCATATATAAAAATATAATCCTAAGTCTTTATAGTAGATACGACATACTACACACTTTAAGTTTCTTACCTCCTTGTGCTTGCCAAATTATGTGTTTGATTATCCTACAATCGAACATCTTAGAATCTGAAGAAAAAAAGTTTGGAGAACTTCAATATATTCAAAGAATTACATGGGGTTCATTGGGTAATCGCAATCAGTATCCCTTCCTAGTTATTACACCAAGAAATAAAACAATACACTTATTTCTATTTAGTACCGCACTTTGAAAAGTACAACCAAGTTGATAGTGGTATTCATTTTGTTATGCATGACAGTGATGCTTCATAAAATCATAATCCAAAGCATATGTGATAAGTTTTCGTATTGTGCTAGGCTTTAATCTTAAGTATAGAAGGATGAGGATAGTCTGTTGATATGATAACAGAATTTCATATAGACAATTGTGTAAATATAACATTTTTGTTAAAACAACTAAAACCTTTAGAGTAACAAGTGGCCATACTTAAACTTGGTCCATGTGTTGAAGTTTAAGGTACCACGTGCAGTTATTGAAAAGATTGCATGACTGTGGGATATGTTATTAAGTATCTCCAGTCTAAATGCATAAAAAAATGATCTAAGGCATATATAAAAAGTATGTTTGTGTTGCAAGTAGTTTTCTAGAATCACTCACACTTGGACAAGTATGGTTGGGATTCTACAACTGATTCGGATACGATTCAAACCCATGACACAAACACGATTACTTATGTATAAATAAACATGATGCGATATCAACGATCATTCTACTGTAATGACTGAATATGTATACCTTTATTTCACATAATAAAAAAGAACTACTTTCAGTATAACTCCCTTAGCAACTTAGGTGCCATTTTGATCAGATGCGATAAAAGAAGTATAGGATGGCTTACGTACACAAAAAAATTATAATCAGAAAGATTTGAATTGACAAGCCGACGTTTATATTTCTAAATTTTCTGAATTCTGAGACATATATGATCAAATGCTGGTTTCTTCTGCTTATAAAGGTAGTTAATTGTATCACCATCTAGGCTGTACAAAAGCATTATTTTCCACTATTTTGTATATAATAAAAATAAACAATCTAATTAATATGCATCTTATAAAATCATTATATGATTTACCTGGATAGACCTTATAGGAAATTTATTAATCTTATTTAAATGCTTGTTGATCGTAACAAAGCATAATAAGGAAACAGTCTTTGTGTTGTTGTCTGCAACAACCCCATTAAGAGTTTAGTGATTCTGCAAGTTTTGAAGTTTCATTGTACCGATACTTCCTTATGTTGCTAGCCTAATATTTTTCCTGACCAATTTTGAAATTTACCCAATAAAAAATTAATGGAATTTACATAAAGAATATTATTTAGTCAATGCTACTGAACACTTATCTAGTGGTAAGACACGTAATATGAGTTGCTAGACGTCGTCTGTTTGATAACCTAAGCATGTATATCCAAATGAAAAATAAAAATAAAACTAATATTGTATGCATATATGGCATTTATCTGTACATGGTTCCAAGTATGGAGTGCGCAAATGTTCCAACAATGGTTTACATTATCTTGAGCTTAATGCTCAAATGGGAACAAGAATTTATTATTTCACAGGGCTATTAAATCTATATAGCTAGAAACTCACATGATTAAACGATGTTAAAAAAATTATATAACAAAAAAAGAATTCAAGCAAGAAGAACTGGACAACAAATGTAACATCCCATAATTTTAACAATACTAAAGAGGGTAAATTAAAGAAAATTTAATTTAATATTCCGAATTAAGGGAAACAGACTGTGCCATTGCATCCGTCTCAAAATTCTGGTCAAGATAGACATTTGGTTTGCGTAAAACGGACATCGTATGAAGAAGTTATGAGGGTTTGAAGTTTGTACACGCACAAGAGAATTTTATATATATATATATATATATATATATCAGTTGAAACTTATCATAAAATAGTTAAAAATTAGAAAAAAAAAGAGGCGGCAGAATTCCCACTCTAGGGAGTCGACCCCTCAAGAGGGGTGTCGACCCCGGGGTCGGGCCACCAAAAGGGATGTCGACACCAGGTTCGACCCCACTAGGGGTTGTTGACCCCCCTAAAGCTGAGGTGGCAGTCGAATTTCTGGGGTTGGCAGCTATATTTACAGGCTCATTTCTCTTGTTTTCTTCACTGGAAATCAAAGGAGGCCAAATGCTGTCAGTGCCTGGACTGAATCAGACCCTTTTCTTTTTCTACAATTAAAGATTGAGATTCAAGTGTAGATCTGTTCTTCTTCTATTTTCTAATCCAGAAACTGTGAGTTTCTCGTTACTTTTAGATTTAAATGATTAAAAGTAAAATGATATGACTATAGTTTGGATCCATTCCCATGACTGAATTATACCAGATCTATTGTAAATTATGAATCTATGACCTCCTGAATTAGTAATAACTTGGATCTTAATCTTTATCATATCGGATCTATTGTAATTGTGAATCTATGTCATTCTGATATATATGATGTGGATCTTAAAACATTCATTATGTTAGATCCAATTTTGATTTTCAGATCTAGCCTATTATTTAGATCACCTTGTGCTTATCATATTAGATCTGAACTAGTTGGACATCTAAATTGTTATTTAGATCTTATCATACTCATTATGACATCCTTAATATGATAGAACCATTTTAATTATCACAAGTTCACTAGGTCTATTCTTATATGTCCACCTTATCACTATGAAAGTATATGCTTATTCCAGTTATGCTAGAATAATCACTTTTGTCATCTTCCCATCACCTTTCCTTTTTTATTTCTTATGGCCAGGGTACTTTCTAGCCTAGGCATGTCTCTCTCTCTATATATATATATACACACATACACACACACACACACACGAATGCGTTAGTTAGGGAACGGGGGGAAAATGTTGAAATTGGCATAACTTGAGTAATGTTTATGTATAAAGTTGGACATATAATTCACTATGAACATAATTGGGGAAAAAGGGGCATGAAACCTATAACGACATAGGTGAAAATAGGATAATAATGAAATGCCTAGGATTACAGTAATTAGAAACTATAAATGCACTTATGACACAAGGTTAGATAGCACTTGCGGTGGAAATCTGCTCGGAACCGACCGACATATCCAGCGATCGCAAGTGTTGAATCTAATGTGAGAGGTATAAGTGCACAAATACGAGATGTGCTAAGACACGAGGTTAAGCCCGATTTGTGGAATAAGTCTGCCCGGACCCGCCCGGCATGTCCAACATCCACAAATGGTAGACTTAATGTGGGAGGTCTAGCACACTTTAACCATATGGTAATAAATTGGAATACTTAACCTAGTTGAATCCATAGGGATTGTATGAACATGAACTTAAATAAGGGTTAAGTAAACTTGTTTGGACAGAGGATGGGTTAAGTGAATCTAAAGGGTTGGGTAATATTTATATATAAACCCACAAACTTAACCTGAGGTGATTATGTAATTAAAGGCATAAAGAGGCATACACAACCCGTGGAAATCCTAATGGGGATACAAGACAAAGGGAATAGCTTGTATCATTTTGTGTGGGGAGCCGTTTCATTTAGTAACCCATATGAAGGTATCAAACGAGTACTCCGTCCTAGGTCGAAGTGGGGCACGCTTACTGGGCTGAATATAAGAGATCCAGAAGTGGGGACGGTGTCCAACGGCGCGTTCCATCGGAGTCAAGGGCGTGCATGACTCCGCCTGACTGGGAAAATAGGACGATATGACATCAGTAGATATGGTTGCACACGTCAACGCGAAAGGTTGCCACTTAAGGGAAGTGATAGCCGCTACTGTGGGGTTGGCACACGGTATCTACAGAGTAGGTAGCTGATCGTATAGGGTAGTAGTTAGGGTACATCTGGACGTATGCCTAAGTCTACCACTGGATAGTTTTTTGGATCATCCCATTTTTGGTTATACTAGTATTAGTGCAGAGCAACCATTAGAGAAGCGCATACACTCTATCATGTTTAACTCTTCATACTTATCCTTTATGATGTTATTTTCCTTATCCACTTTATATGTCGGTCATAATGCTTTTATTTATTTTCTTGCTAAAGGTAAATGGACTCGCTAGACTTTATGTCTGACCCTTTTTGTTTCATCTTCTTTATTCCGTTCCCCCCACCAGGTTTGCAGGGCGGGAATTCTCAGGCTTAGTCAGGACTCGGTTATCATCTTGCTTGGAGCAGCTTTTGAAGTTTTGCTTAGTTTCTATCTTTGCTACTATGGCTTTGTCTCTTTTGGGGAATTATGATTTTTATGTATTTTTTGTACTTTGATGGTACAAGACAGATGTTTCATATCATTGTAATGGGTTTTATGTTGTTTCAGACTTACGGTATTTGGGACCACGATGTTATGACTTATGTTTGAAATAAAATTTAAATTTCGTTGTTGCTTTTTTATCTGTCTTGTAATATTTCTGTTTCTGTTTACCTATAACTCTTCATGAAACTTAATGCATTCCCTTAGTGAGTGACATTAACGGACGTGTGTTGTCACACTTGGTATCAGAGATGAAGGTTACCAGATTAGATAAAAGGTTTTTTTTTTAAATTATTTTCAAAAAGGTTTTACGAAAGCATTTTCAAAAAGAAAAGTCTGTTTTGAAAAACATATTCCTCAAAGCCATATGTGATATCCTTCGATCCTTTGTCTAAATCTATTTCCTTTTATTTTTCAGCATGTCTGGAGAACCTAATATCCCAGAGGGCGTTACGATACCAGGCTAGTTTCATAGGTATCTAGAGGCCACGACGACTGCCGGTGGTCAAGCTGACGTTCCTCCCCCAGCTACACCTGTCGTTCCTCCTCCCCCTCCTCCTCCAAGAGCAGATAATTTCACCAAAATCTATAAGGATTTCTGTGCCATGGGAGGGAAGCCGTTCCTTGGAACAGAAACATTTGTAGAGGCATGGAATTGTCTCAAGGAGACCGAGGACTTGTTTGTTATCTTTGAAATAAAAGACCGAAGGAAGATTCAGTTAGCTGCCTGGGACTGAAAGATGAAGCTTCATTTTGGTGGGAAGTTACCCAAGCTGGACGTCCGGTGGAGATATGGGATGATTTTAGTACGAGGTTTGAAATGAAATTCCTTTCCCAAGCCGAGAGAAGCATGCAAATGGAAAAGTTCTTGACGCTCAAGCAGGGGAGCATGACAATTAAAGAATATGTTAACAAATTCAACCAAATGGCAAGATTTGGATTGGAGCTGGTAGACACTCCGCATAAGAAAGCTTGGCGGCTTGTCAAAGGACTAAATGAGCCCCTTCATGGGTTGGCTATGTTCCATATTCCAATGGGAGCTACTTTTGAAAGACTTGTCGATATAGCCTTAATGTATGAGGAAGGCAAAGGAGATAAGAAGGAAGTTAAGGCTGAGGGAACAACGCAGAACCATAAGGTATGGCCCAAGAAAGGACAACAACAGCCACAACAGAAGAAAGGCGGAAAGAATGATAAGGCTAAAGATAAGAAGAAGTGCCATGCTTGTGGAGGTGAAGGTCATATGGCTTAGGATTGCAGGTAAAGGAAGGGTAGTTGCTTCAGTTGTCGAGAGCACAGACACTTTTCTAAGGAGTTCCCGAAGAAACAAGGAGCTTCTGGAGGGCAGGTGCATGCTCTCGCAATTGGTGCTCCAGATCGAGGTAGGAAAGTTGCTATAGAAGGTTTGATTTCTCTTTCCAGTCACCCTATTAGAACTCTTTTTGACTTTGGCGCTTCACATTCATTTATATCTAGCTCTGTAGTTGAATCTCTGCACTTAAATACTAGTATGGTAGTGGATCTTGTTGTTGTCTCAGACCCCATTGGTGGTTTGGCTCATTTATCTCTGATTTGTCGGGATTTGAGGATATCTGTGTTAGGCGTCGAATTTGAATGTGACGTATATGTGCTTGGGTTTATGGGCTATGGGTTAATTCTAGGGATGGATTGGCTAACCATGTACGATGCCATTCTAGATTGTGAGAAGAGGATCGTTAGGCTTCTAACCTATCATGGGAGGACCCTTGAGATTTATTGTGACCTTCAAGGGTCTGTTATGTTGAGTTTCCTAGAGTCGCTTGATGCATCTATTGATGATCTGCGATATGTTCCAGTAGTCCTTGAGTTTTCCGATGTCTTTGATGAGGTTCAGAGTTTACCACCAAGGCACGAGATCAACTTCCGGATATATTTGGTGGACAATGCAAAGCCAGTTGCATTGCCCGTGCGCCACACGAATCCAAGAGAAAGGAGGGAGCTTAGCAAACAAGTAGGGGAGCTGCTTGAAAAAGGATTTATTAGACGAAGCATATCTGAATGGGGTGCTCCGGTAGTGTTCCTAACCAAGGTGGATGGTTCGCTTCGCTTGTATGTAGATTACAAAGAGCTAAACAAACTCACTAAGAAGAATAGGCACCCACTCCCGAGGATAGATGATTTATTTGATCAACTAGTTGGCGCGTCAGTATTCTCTTAGTTAGACTTGGCCACAGGGTTTCATCAGTTGAGGGTGGCCGAGGACAGTATAGATAAGACTGCCTTTAGGACTCCAGATAGTTTCTTTGAATGACTCGCTATGCATTTTGGGCTGACAAATGCACCCGCCTATTCTGCTGATCTGATGAATAGGGTGTTTCGGGAGTTTCTAAATAAATTCGCCGTGGTCTTTCTTGATGATATCTTGATCTTCTCAAAGAGTGAAGAAGAACATGCCTTGCATATAAGAGATGTTTTGAAAACTCTACGAGCACATCAACTGGAGGAAAAATTCTCCAAATGCCACTTTTGGAGAAAAGAGGTGAAATTCTTAAGGCACATGGTTTCTAAGGAAGGGATAGCAGTAAATCCCGCAAAGGTAGTAACAGTCCAAGGCTGGCAAATCACAAAGAGTGCAATCGAGGTGAGAAGGTTTTTGCGGTTGGCAGGCTATTATAGGAAGTTCATTAAGGACTTCGCAAAGATATCAGCCCCACTCACCAGGATGATGAAGAAGAATTTGACGTTTGCATGGGATATAGATTGTGATGTTTCTTTCCAACGAATTAAGAGGGCTCTGACAACAACCCCAGTCTTGACTTTTCCCGATGGGAACAAGGTGTTTACAGTTTACATTGATGCATATTGTACAGGGCTTGGTGCAGTTTTGATTCAAGAGGGAAGGGTAGTATGTTATGGAGGCAGACATTTAAGAGTTCATGAGAAGAATTACCCTACCTACGATTTAGAGCTAGCTGCCATAGTATTTGCGCTTAAGACATGGCACCATTATTAGCTTGGAGAAAAGTTCGAATTGTACACTGGTCATAAATCTCTCAAGTGCTTGTTCTCGCAGAAAGATCTTAATTTGAGGCAGCAAAGGTGGATGGAATTCTTAGCATCTTATGACTTTGAGATTGCTTATACCCCTGGCAAGGGTAATGTGGTGGCAGACGCACTAAGTAAGCAAAGGATAGTCTTAAGTCCTTTGTTTGTGGAAAGGAAAAGCTTGGAGTTTATATCAACTTTTGACTTTAGACCCTCCATCGAACTCTTGCCTGGGTTGTTAGCATCACTGGAGATACAACCTACTCTTATGGACCGATATGAGCTTCGCAGCGAGAGGATCCACAGATTTCAGACATCGTAGATATGCTCATTAAAGGGGAGACTTCTAGTCACCTCAATAGATATTCCACTGACAATAAAGGGTGGTTGGGCCGGATGGAAGGCTTTGTGTTCCCCTAGTTGGGAGTTTGTTGAAGAGAATCCTAGAGGAAGCCCATCATTCTAAGTTGACTATCCATCCAGGCGATGATTAAATGTATAGGGATATGAAGAGGTTTTCTTTTAGGTAGGGATGAAGAAAGATGTGGCGGAGTTTGTTTCTCAATGTTTGATTTGCCAGCAAGTCAAAGCTGGGCAAAAGAAGCCCGGTGGTTTACTTCATCCTTTGGAGGTTCCGCAATGGAAATGGGAGAGCGTATCTATGGATTTCATAGATGGTTTTTCTAGATCAAAGAAGGGCAACACCAGTATTTGGGTTGTAGTGGATAGACATACTAAAAGCGCTCATTTCATTCCCGTTGAGAGCAAGAGGACAGCAACATGGTTGGAAGCAGTTTATGTTTGTGAGATAGTCCGTCTTCATGGAATACCCTCTAGCATCGTAAGCGATTGTGACCCCATCTTTACTAGTGAATTATGGAGGAGCTTGCAAGAAGCTTTGGGTACACAGTTATGTCAAAGCACCGCTTATCATCCTCAGACTGATGAACAGACGGAAAGGGTGAACAGAGTACTAGAGGATCTTTTAAGACTGTGTATCCTTGACTTCAGAGGGACTTGGGAAGAGCATTTTCCTTTAGTAAAATTTGCCTACAACAACAGTTACCAAGCTAGTATAGGCATGACACCCTTCGAAGCATTGTACGAACGACCCTGTAGATCACTGATTTGTTAGTGGGAATCTACAGAAAGGCTTTTACTTGGACCAGATATGGTTAGAGAAACATCTGAGAAGATTGATCTCATTAGGCACCGAATCAAGACTGCTCAAGATAGGCAGAAGTCCTATGCAGACAAGAGAAGGACTGACATCGAGTTGAAGTGGGAGACATGGTTTTTTATTAAGGTGTCACCCTTAAGAAATGTGATATGCTTTGGATCTGTAGGGAAATTAGCTCCAAGATTTGTAGGGCAATTTCCCATAATAGAAAGGATTGGCCAAATGGCCTATAGAGTAAAGCTACCCGAGAGACTATCTGGCGTTCATGATGTTTTCCATGTTTCTCATTTGCGGAAGTGCTTACATGATACCACAGAAGTTGTTGAGCCAAGTATATTAGAGGAAGTGGAACGGGAGGCGACAGTTAGACGAGTTCCTACCCATATTCTTGGATCGGAAGTTAAGAAGCTACGCAATAAAGAAATCAAGTTGATAAAGGTTCAGTGGGCAGATAGCTCGGAGGATGCAACTTGGGTGACCGAAGATAGGATTCATTCTTCGTACCCTTTCCTTTTCGAGGGTATGTTCTTAACTTCTTTTACAAAACTTTTATCTATGCTTATTTCTATCATTTAAGCATGTCCTATCGATCAAATTCTTCGACCTTTAGGTTAGAGTCCCATGATGATAAACATGTGTATGAGACATGTTATGTTTGATGGATGTGTAATGTCCCGTATTTTTGGTAGTCAAATATTTAGTATAATTTATTATTTTAAATATTATATTTGGAATATTAATCGAATTTAATATTGAATTCGTTTATTAAAACGAAGTTTGAACGTTAATTTATATTTAAATTATAAACGAGCTTGAAATGGCATGGTAGTTTGAAATTTACGATTTGAACTTTAACTGGATATAACGGATCCGATATAAGTCGGATTTCTGTGAAATAAGAAACGTAGGAATCTTGTTGATGATAATTTTCTAATAAAAGAGTAAAATCCAGATTTTGTGTTATAGATTGTTAGTTATATCCAATTCAATTTTTAGAATAGTCACTATGGAAATCGTTATTAAAATATAACGTTTATTTAATATATTTAAAAGGGAAATTTAAATTGTTTAACTCGAAAATTTACAATGTTGAGTAGTACAATTTATATTTGAAGTTTTATATATATTCTGTTTAGATATATATGATAAAAATAATTTATTATTATTTAATTGATTTATGTGGTAATTTATATAATATTTTATTTATATTATATAAGCATTAAAAATAGCCATTTTTGCAAATAGTCTTAGTTTTCGATGAAATTAGTTTCATTGGAACCGTATCATTAAATTATTATCAGAAAATCAAATTTCGTGGAAAACGTATATCGTATGTGACTTCGGTGGCAAAAAATGTCCTTGTTTCTATTTAATCGTTTATACAATTTAAACAGGGGTAACTTTTAACGAATAAATGACTAGCCAAACAAATTCTAAATTTAACAAAATAAGATTCATTAGATCCTTAAGGAAGAGGTCTAGTAAAATGTCAAGGCCACATATTTATTGAATTTTTTTCTGTAATTATAGGAATTTTAAATGCTTGATTTTTCATCAATAATTATAAAGGACTTTTCAAAAACGACCTTGGAATTCGACGAAACCTGTCCCATTGGGTCCAGAATATTTTTTTTTATGCTAAGATTACCTTAGTTTGTCAAAAACGGAGATTGTATGTATGTGTTTTAATATGATACTTCATACCAAAGTTTCATGAATAATTAAATAATATTGTTTGTGCCATTCTCTATATAAAGGGACAATGAAACCCTTATTATGCCAGTCAAACTAATAGCTGTGGTTAACAATTTTAACGCCGCCACCCATACTCTTTGAACGGTTAAAAATACGCCTTCTTCTCCACCTTAAATCTGAAAATTTACACAACAATTCAATAAGTTTCCAAGAGTAATGTTTAAGAGCACGATGAGGTCAACACTTCTAAGGACTATGATATGGAATTTCTAGCTGCACTGGACAGAAACGAAATAGGATTGAGGCGGAGTTCAGAGTTGCTGATGAGCGTTAGAGACACCGAGTTGAACGATATTTAAGGCGAAGGGGGAGAGGCCCGCGTCGCATCATTTGGCATCACCAGATCATCTTCTGGCAGTTAGGGTGAGGGCACAACGTTGATTAAAGAATGGGAATGGATGGGTTTTGAAGCAGTGGTGTACTGGTGGTAGTTGTGGAGCTGTTCTGGTGTCTCGTGTAGGGGGTCAGAGCAGGAACAAGGTTCGACGCTGTCAGGGTTCGACGTAGTGGTGGAGGAAGTTATGGTGAAGTCTGTTAAGTGGAAGGCAATATATATTACGTGATATATGGAGCTGTGGCTTTTAACATGGGGAGTGGACTGAGAGACATCCAAGGGAGGATTTGGATGGTCGTCCGATGGCCAGAGCCCGGTGCGACACTGATGATGGCGGTCATGTGTATGTTGAGTGAGTGGAGGTTGAAGGGAGTGTTGTTAAGTTGGGGGATGGTGTTCAAATGGGAGTGGAACGAGTGAACGTGGCAGGTGGAAGGAGGGTATGATGGGGAGTTTTCTTATTTGCAGCATGTACTAGAAGTGGAGGATTAAAAGCAAATGTTGCCATGTTGGGCAAGAATGTTGATCTGGTGGGTGAAGTTTTTGGCAGCGTTGGTTCTGGACAGGGGAGCGGTTGTCTGATGAAGGAGGCATGTTGATGCCATTATTCTAGAACAAAGAGAAGTGCAAAACGATGAATATGGAAGCAGTGTTGGTGGAAAAACCTGGAACAGGCTGTTTCTAGTAACCAAGGAAGAGAGGGATGGATGTGAGGAACAGACGACGTGAAAGCTAAATTAAAGGGGCTCGACCTATTTCTAGTATACACAAGAGTAACCAGTTTATTTGAAATTGATTAAGTAAGATAATTATTTTTAATTAAAAAAATAAAAATTTAATATTTTTTATTATTTTTAAATAAAACGATGAATATGGAAGCAGTGTTGGTGGAAAAACCTGGAACGGGCTGTTTCTAGTAATCAAGAAAGAGAGGGAAGGATGTGAGGAACAGACGACGTGAAAGCTAAATTAAAGGGGCTCGACCTATTTCCAGTATACACAAGAGTAACCAGTTTATTTGAAATTGATTAAGTAGATAATTATTTTTAATTAAAAAATAAAAATTTAATATTGAACTACTATATCCTATAACGTGAGTTGGTGCAGGCTTATTGTTGAAGCTGCAGTGACAAACAGAAGAAAACACAAGAGGAACAAATCGACCTGTAATCTTAATTAAAAGGTAATTAGTTAATTTATGGAATTTAATTAAGGAATTTAATTATTTGATTTGGTTGTGAACTAGTATTAATTATATTGGTTCTTAATTCATGCAGTACAAAACGAACAAGGAATTCGGGATCAAGAGCGAAGGATCGAACAGTATAACCGACCTTGATTATTACTTTAACAATGTAATTTAACTTAATGAATATAATTAAGGGAAATTGTCTGTTAATTAAATCGTATTTAAATCTAAATGTTAATAACTCCATCATATATTATCAGAACGGAACAAACCAAGATACGTTGGAACCACATTGACGGGCACTACATTATGGAACAGATCTAGATGCAGCTGAAATCAACCGGGATTTTTAATTAAATTAAACAATCATTTAATTTAATTAAAACCAACCGTTTAAACAACTTTATCAACTCAAGGTGAGTTAAACTCACTCAGTATTTCCCACTTATATTTTATATAAGTTGGGTTTTATAATTGTGTGCTATGGTTGCTAATGTTTGATTGTTGGTTAATTATATATCCTCATGTTGATTACACTGATGAAATTACACATTGTTTAATTTCAATGAAAACCAATTCGTTATTTTAACAATTGGTCCCAATTAAGGTAATTTACCTTGTTGGTCACGTTTATAAAATAAACGTGTTTAATTGCTTGAATTGTTTTGTTAATTGGTTGATGTTAAATAGCTGTTATTTACTGTTATTGAAATTGTCAATTAATTTGAACTGAATAATATTATTGGAAATAATCTATGTGAATGCAGGGAAGTACAGGTTAAAGGGATCCAACGGGATTCCTCAAATATATTTAATGATATTTATTTTCATATTATCATTATATGAACTGTTCTAATTGGAAGATTAATTTGGTTGTCAACCGTTGAACTAAAATTCAACGTTTGTTTTGTTTAACCAATGGGTAATATTGGTTGGGTAATTGGCAGTATATGTCCTATAAATCAATCATTTTATAAATATTGATTTTACCGTCAGGTGAATCGATAGAAGTTATGTTATAAATTTATTTTATAACTAAAGATGGTTTTTGAAATACATTATTTCGAATAAAAGTTAGTAAAATGAAATAAATAATTATTATTTATTATTTAAATTTATGAGGAATTATAAATGATTTTATAAGGCAAATCCAGATGTTAATCAGATTTATAAGCAAATGAACAAAAATTAACCAAGTGGTTAATATTTGAATAGTTGTTTTAAGAAACAATTAAATGGAATTATTTAAATTAATTATATTATTAATTAATTCTGAAGGAAGGACCAATTGAAATTGGTCAACGAATTAATCGTGTATTGAGTTGACTAAATCAACTGTTTTTTTACTGAGAATAATTATTAAACTAATTTGTTTGAATTAATTTAATAAAATAGTTTAATGAAAAATTGTTTAATTTTAATAAGATTTTAATAAGGATTTTTTTATTTATTATGGTTAATTAAAAAATTAACTATTCCTATTATAGTTAATAATCGAAGTAAATCATCATTTTAATTAATAATAATTGTGAGGATCACTTTTTAAAAGTGATCAAAGTTTAAATGAAATCGAATTGAAATGTGAAAGGAGTTGATGGTTTTTATATTAAAACCGAATTTTAATATAAGTGCAGTTCGACGACCATTATTGGAAATCGATTGTACGGGCCTTGATAAAATTATTAAAAATATCAATAATTTGTGTAAAATCATAGTAAATGATTTAGAAAGAACTGGGATGAAAAATTCCCTATTTGAAAGGATATATATATTTTTATCGAAATGAACTAATTATGAACTAGACTTAAAATCCAATATTTTTAAATAAACAAACTGGATTTGAAGTGGTTTTAAAAATAATCGGAATTTCCAATATACATATTGGAATGGATTTAAATCAAAATTATCGTCGGAATATTTTGATGTTGGATTTCGCGATTATACAGATATGGTTGTGGAAATTTGAAAGATATATTTATATCATTATTTCCAATACGATATTTGTTGGTTTCAGAATTTGGTATTGAATATAAGCCGATATATTTTCTATTCAGAGCCTTGTATTTAATATCAAATTGGATTTTGGGTTGTCGTGAACGATGTCTTCATTAACACTGTTCTTAAAACCAATTGTGAAAAGAATAAATCTTTTTATTAAGATTTAAAGAAGAATTTCCAATTAATCAACATTTAACTGGAATTGAAATGGAATGTGAATTGGGTTTATCGTGAACTGTGTTTTAAAGAACATTCGTTCTTTAACCCGATTAGCAATTGAATGAGATTTTGGGTTTGTCATGAATGGTATCTTTAATAATATTGTTCTTAAACCCAATGAAGATAAGAAAATTAGAAACTAACTGGAGTTTAGCTAAGTTGAATGGTTTCCTGGATATTGATCTGATGTTGGTTACGGCCTTCGGGGTTAATGCTTAGGGAATTGTTCTCTTACTAATTTCCGGTTAGAGACTGATGAATGGAATGTGATTTTGGGTTTTATCATGAGCCGTGTTTTAAACGACATTGGTTCTTTAACCCAGTTAAAGACAAGATATCTAAAGGAAGGTTAAAGAATAAATTTAAAAGAAATTATCTTTGATAAAATTAATGGGAACATTTCCCTAGAAGTGTGAATATTTGAATAAAATAATATTCTGAATTGGAATGAGGCGTATGTTGTGTTTGTGTAACACTTGTTTATAAAATACGTGAGTTATTCGGAAAGGCCGGGTTTATCCTGTAACACCCAACTTCCATTAATGTCACTCACAAAGGGAATGCATTAACTTCCATGGAGGTTTTAAGTGAATATACAACAGAAAAATTACAACAAGACAGATAATAAGCAGTACTTGGAAATCTAAAACTTTATTTTATTGCAGCGGAAATTAAACATGTTTGTTACATCATAAAACCATAAATCAGAGTCAAGTACAATATCCATCTTGATAAAACAAAATACATAACCCCATTACATAAATAGCCATTAAAGAAGATAACAAGCTGGAATTTACTTCAGCGGTCCAAGCTTTCCAAAAGAGAGATAAAGCAATCCAATCAAACTCCTCTAGAGCTGGGCCCACCCTGAGGACCTGGAGGGGGGGAAGATAGAAATAGAGGGGGTCAGACATAAAGTCTGGCGAATATGATGATTCTAACAATACTATTATCAAAATAACTAGACTAAGGCATAAGCTGGAAAATAAGGAAATGTCTATGAACTATTGGGTATGGAAGAGTAGATAAAGATAACGTTAAAGGCACACCTAATACTAAAGAATAATTACTACACTGCACCACACTAAGCACCCTAAAGGTTGATCCCACTCACCGAACATAGAAATTGTATAAATAGCTTTGTGTATCCCTAGCTGACTACATAGGTGCCGCCTGCCCCTATCTCCGCTAGGTGTACCCCACTACCCACTTTCGATCGGCTCCCTACTCGTAGATACCCGTGCTGGCCCCACAGTGGGGTGTATCACTCCCCTAAAGTGGCAACCCGATACAACTTGAGGATGCACGGCTTATACCTACACGATGCAACAACGTCTTACCTACCAGCCCGGGTCCGCACACGCATATGAAACCCGTTGGACTTGCGTTGCCACTGCTAACCCGTTTGGCCTCTTATAGTCAAACCCAGTATGCGTGTCCCGTCCTCGACTTGGGTCGAGCCCACAAAGATACGTTTGGGTTACTGGTTGAAATGGGCCCCCACAAGCTATCCACCTAAGCTTGTCCCCACTAGTATATCCCACTTAACCCTCTTCTTAATCATGTTCATTTACATGTGTGTTTGGTTAAGTCTTACTAATCGTATTTCAAATGCCAATAAAGCCACCCACTAGATTCCTCATGCCACCCAAGGCACCTACTTAACCCCCATGTCCCACTTTACATGTTTATCTGGTTAAGTATTTCTTAATTCATTTAGGCCATAACCTCATAAAGACCTCTCACATTAGACTGGCATTTATGGCAGCTGGATTCGCCGGGCGGGTCCGGGCAGTCTTACACCATAAAGAGTCTAACCTCGTATCTTTACAACTGTTATGCTTTAATTTGGGCCTAGGACCTCTCAAATTGGGCTGACATTTGTGACTACTGGATTCGCCGGGCGGGTCCGGGCAGTTTTACGTCACAAACGGGTCCAACCTCGTGTCCTAAGCATTGATTAACACTTATAATCTTTTACCCCAGTTTTAAATATATCCCTATTCAAATCATTAATTAATTCCAATTTTAATGATGTCCATAATTGACTCAATTATGGCCATCCACTTACGGTATGCAAAATCATATCAATTGCACCCCAATTTCTTAATATTAAATCCTTAATATTACCCCTACCCCCACGTTATACGTTTGCTTATTCAACGCAAAATATACGTTAGACTCGAATAGTCTAACTCATAGCACAAAAATAAATTATCACAACATATAGACAAATAAAATAGTTCTAATCATAATAGGGGTGAAACTTGCATAAAACTACACATGTCATGGATCTAAAGGTGTCAACTTGTTTGGTTAAATGTCACAACTTATATAATATGATCATAATCCAAATTCATGTATAAACTTGCATATGTGGTTTATGCAACATAATGATGGTGTGAACTAGCATCTAACCCATAGAACTCACACATGTTAGAACCTAATTTTAGATCTAAATAGATGTCATAGGATATGTGAGATTATACATACTAATCAATCTAAACTTGCATAGGTACATGTGATTTATCATTTGAATCATTATAGCCCAAACATATATATAATCAACATCATGATTTGATCAAGCATAAGCTAACTATAACATAAATAATAACATCATGACTTTGTAACATCGCAACTTAGCATAGAAACTTGTAACATATATAATATCATCATAGCATGATTTACAACATATAGGATATCATCATCACATAACATAGGATTTACAACATACATGTATGACAATTCACATCATTTTCTTATGATCCATATCACAACTTAATCTAATTAGTTTGCTAATAATCTTATTAAAATCATCATACTCACAATTAGAAAAGAAAGAGAGTCTTGATTTGCTTTAGAGTTGAGTAGAATTAGGGTTTTGATTAGCTTTCTTCCTTCTTAGTTGGCGGCGGCTGCACTGAGTTCCATGGCGACGGTATGACGGCGGCTATTCTATTTTTCATGTGAGTTTAGAGTGAGAGACTACCTAGGTATATATAGAGTTTAGGATTTATTTAGGTCGTCAGATCAACTCAGAACTAATCTGAACCGTTAAATTAGCCAGCTCAGCCCTAAAGACACATCAGCAGCTCAAGATTGGGCTCTGCCAAAACCTGGCTGACTGGACCAGGTCGACACCCAGGTAGACTGCGCAGTCGACCTGGTCCCTGGGGTGTCGATTGCCCAGTCGACTCCCCAGTCGACCTGGGTGCTAGGCGGGAAATTTCCCGCCTGGCCTGTTTGACTTCGAATTTTGAAACTTAAATTTTCTGAAATCTGTTTTGAATTTTCTGAAACTTCCGATGGCCATATCTCCTTCATACGAAGTCCAAATCACGCAAACTCAGACTCTATTTCAACCAGAATTCCGAGACGAACACAATGGCGCAACCTGTTTCCCACAATTCTCACGTATGAGATTAGTTATTCTTTAATTTGTGAATATTATTATTAACAGAATTACGGGGTGTTACATATCCCATTCTGAATAACTGTTATGACGATATGTCGAAGATGAAGACGGTGGTTGAAGACCGGAGGTCTTCACGTCATTTGGATAATTACTGGTGATCGTGATTAGGCTGTACACCCAAGAGGAGGGAATCAGTTGGTGATCGTCCAGACATACTTGGAGATCGATGGATATGCGAGGTACAAGGTGTTGCCGGTTTCGTTCAGACCCAGAACGGACTTGTAAATGGACTGTGTGTCTAATATTGGATTTCATTCTGTGTGATTGATATACGTCAATTGCATAGTGTGAATTGCCGGTGTGGCATGCCTAAGTGGCAAATGATCAAGGCTTCTGTTGAGAAGCAAAGTCTTGTAGTTGATGATCAAAGCACGGCCTTTGTGGCATCGCTTTGTGTAGCTTTAATTCGCGAGCCTCACATCCCGGTGTGAACCAAAAGCTGGAGAGGACATCAGGGAGGGCATGCGTTTCTTTCTAGCTAGGAGTGGCGTCGGTGCTTGAACTGGCTGACGAGTTTGACTCATGTGGTTGTTGGACTTGGAGGCGCCTCGGTTATATCGGTCGATCCGGGACCGATGGAGTCACTCGTTGGCTCATTTACGCCCCATAGGGCAGGGAAACGCATGTTCAGGCATTTTAATCCACTCCGTGTGGACCGGCCTTGACGATCCAAGGGCTTTACTGAGTACTTGTCCTGAGGCTCGGGCTAGACAGTCTCGAATCGGTAGAGGACTATCTTTTGCCTCGGTTCACAGATGGAAATCCAATTTCCAATACGTGATTTTGCGGTTTTAATTATAGAACCTAGTATGGCGACATGATATATGGTACCCATGCTGTCTATGATTAATACTTATGATTGAAATTGTTTTGAAACACTTATGCACTTATAGTAATATCAAAATAATCTGTTTTTAAACATATCAAGCATTATTTGGCTATTATAAGGTAAACCCCTATCCTCCGGCTTGCGTTGCATTGTGTGATGGGACCTGGGTCTTATAATAGCTTCATTTTCTTTATTTATCATTGCGCTGTTGTTATATGCACTAGTATTCTTGGGTGGAAACCCGTTTCGTGTTATACGACGTGGTCCCTCGATTTACCTAACTTTAAAAATAAAGATTAATAGCTGTTTTAGTTCTCACACCAGTCACATGACTAACCTGGAATTTATTGTTTTAACCTAAACTCTGGGTGCCCTTATTTTCCACATGGGTAGCTAGTAGTTGGGTTTTGCAGATTTATATTCACAGGATTTTGGTTTATAGCTGAAATGATATTCGGAAAGCTCTGTATCCGTGTATTTCTTTCAGTTATGTTTTGTATTATTTTTCCGATGTAGTATTGTATTTAAATCTCTGATATTGTATAATGTGTAATATTTATTCATACTCTGTATATTCTTGTATTCTGATGGAATTGTTGTAATAAACAATGAAATGTTCTTCTGTTTGTGTTCCGATGTGTGTTGTCCTTAAAGCGATCCATCCTTTCCTTACCGGGGAAGTTACGGGTTCTTACAGTGGTATCAGAGCTCTAGTTTACAGAGCTCAAGAATAAGACACATTAGAACCAAAAGAAAGAACTCATCAGAGATTGGATAAGTAATATCCAATGAGAATGACTCGTTAGAGATAGGATCAACAGTATCCTAGAATGAGTCAGAAGAGTGTTATTTTTAAAATAAAAATGAAAACAATTTTTTTTCTGAAAATTAAATCGAATAATTCGTAATTGAACATTTATTTTATATCGATTTTGGACAATCCGATATATAAAGATTTTGCATATACGCCTTGCAAACGTGTATTCAAAATTTTAATATACTGGATAGATATAGAATCACACTCTAGTGGCCCGGAGATGATTTTGATGATTGGTGCACCATCATCAGGGTTTGTGTAACGACCCACATTTTTTTGACCGTTCAAATCGACAATAAACCACACATGTCGACCTAAACAAATCGCAAATGCAGGTAGTTATTGGGAAAAAGAAGAAAAAGAAAGAAAGAAGGGAAAAACCAAATCACAGAATCTCACAGCGGAAGGACAACATATAATAAATAAATAGCAGTTAAACCAGTTGAAATGTATACATTGGTTATAACATTCAAATGAATATCAGAGTTACACATATACAGATGTACATAATAAGCAGCGGAAAATAATGCAGTGGATATACATATGTATAGATATATACGCCAAACTTCGTCTTCGTCCTCCAAGGCAAGGAAATCTTCGCTAACTGCAATATCTGCTGACCCGAGCATATTGCATAAAAGAAAACACAACAAACACTCGGATCAGCACTAAATCATCTCATATTAGTCAAATTAAAATACGAAATAACATCAGTCTCATGGGTGCAGTAACTCAAGAGATGTTACGGGATTTTCCATCTCTCACGGATCCGTTAAACTAATACATAGATAATATAATACGCTATTATGATAGTGTCTACTCAGTAAAGTATAAGTACTGAAAATAACGTAAGCGGGATTACCATATTACCCTTACGCCGTTTATAGGCATCAACAGTCTATACAGTACCGTAAATTCACCGTACTGGTGTTATCAGAGGGCACTCCATATAAAGCAATGCTAAATCAAAATCGTATGGGGCTCGATATGGATATATATGACAAGGCACTCGAGGCAATGCCCAGGGTAGGATTCTACCAATTGCACTCCCGGACCGGTGGTAACGCATAGCAGCCACTACCGCCCACCTCGGAACACACTCCCAAAGTCATAAATTAAATGGGCCCAAATCATCATCATCATAGTCATATAAATAGCATCGAAGAAGTGTGTCCGATCAAAGGCGCTAACCTCAATTAGTCACGGTATAGCTCCTGTTTTAGTCATTTCAATTCTGACCCGAAGGTCAGGGCTATTTCGTCATCGCACATCTCCTTCGATTCAATAATCGCCTCCAAGTCATCATACTCATTCTGGATACGTCATAACGTTCACAGTTGTCAAAGTGGTATCGACACTGACAGAGAGTATGCCTTATGTCGACTCCGGTCTCTTTAACAACCAACGCTTACATCCTTTCACATCGGTCGGTTCTTTTATATTTGAAAGGTTCGCTTTCATATCAAAATATCATATTTTGTTTCGAACCAATTTATATTCAAATAAAATAAAATTTCATATCAAAATATCATAAATCATCCCAAGCCGATTTTTATTCTAAATTAGAATATATCCCATACCATTATATTATAATCATATAATATTTCCAAAACGAAATATTCAAATAGAATATAATTTACCTCAAAGGTTTCCAATTATCACGGATTCTTATCTCAACTCCATTTGAACCAGTGGTTCAAACTCAAGCATTTCCATTCGGAAGAAATTTAAAATTTGGGAAAAATACTTGTAAACTAAATGTTTATATAATAATAATAATAATAATAATAATAATAATTTTTTTTTTATAAAATAAATATATAGATATATATATATAGAATATAATAATTAAGATAAATTAGTAATTTAAATATTATATATATATACTTAAAATAAGATTAACTAGAAACTTTTGAAAAATGAGTTATAAGGAAATATTTTAAATACAATAGTATCAAGTAAAGGTAATTGATAGTTTTAAAGCTAGAATAATTATTTAGAATCAATGCATAAATATTTAAAATAAATTTCTCAAATCAAAACCTTTCTTCCTTCCAAATTTCAAATGCTTGCATTTATCCTCCGATCTCAACGGAGTTCATTTAATTCCCTATCTCGTTTCAACCTCGTTTAAAACAACTACTTGATTTCAAGAGTTCCGAGATATATATATATATATATTCCAACTGAGTTAAAACAACTCAGATACCCTTGATTTCTAAATTCCCCAAAATTTGATTTCCATAAGAAATTTTTCTTACTTCTAATCCAACTCTTCTTTTTGAAAGTTTCAATTCATATTCAAACCCCAATTTAGATATTTCTATTTTGGTTTGGAAAAATTCCTTCAACCCTTTAATCATCATCCCAGTTCAGAATCTTTAAAGAATTTATAAATCGAGTGTCGACACATTCTTTTAAATGGAATTCTATCAAATAAAAATTTCAAATATTAAATCATTTAACCAACCGATGTCTGTATATAATTATCTATCCAATGGCCAAGTGGTTTAATATTAAATTTCTCGATATTTCAGGGATGGATCTATCATTTCAATCCAAATCAGGGTCACAGAGATTTATCATTTCACTCTGTGTTCTTAATTCATTTTATCGATAAATCCCGGGTTCATTAGATGCCCGCAACATCAAGGGTACAAATGAGATTTATCGTCAAAACCAACATGCAATACGATATACTGAGTATGGGCATAAGCAGTGACAATATTAATTCAGTAATAAAATTCAACCCAACATCCATCATATCATTTCATTCAACTGATCAGCATTAACTGTTCCAGGATTTAACAAGGGTTCGAATTTCAACTAGAGATTTAAATTAAATTAAATAACTAATCATTTACTTAGATTGCATGTTAACACACTTGCATGTCAAATTTAAACAACACATCCACAATCCAACGCAACCATGCAACCAAACTTATCTCATAATTTAATTCAATAAATATGCGAATAATTCAGTATTTCGTGAGCGAAGAATCACTCACCTTTGGGTCCTTAGTGGATCGAACGTCCAAAAGAAGCCCGAAATTTGACAGTCTCAGATCGCAACCAAACAAGCGCCAGAACGTCCGCAATTTCGCCACGATCCTAACGCAACAAACCGTGCGTCAATCCGAGGTCGTATGAAGAAGTTATTCATGTTTTACCACTTGAGATTTAAAAATATATAAATTAATTAAATAACTCCTCACCCACTAATTCGCTGCCACGTCAGCACTGGGAATTCATCTTCCCGCTCTAGCCTCTACTCGCTACAGTGAACCGACGAAAGAAAAGAACCCAACCCGAAACTTTGACCACCAATACCTCGGAGCTCCGACCGCATGGGGATGCGAGACCACCACCATTTGAACCTCCCTCGAAATCCGCACCTTTTCCCCTCGGTCTGACAGCCTCCGGTCGACCCTGTCTTGAGCGCGCCACAGTTGAACGGAGTCCAAAACAAACCCTAAGCTGCGATTTCCTGACGATCTACTTAACGATAGATGTTGAGACCAAGTTCGTTGCGATCCCGGCAACGATACGAACAATACCCAGATCGTAGATTTCTCGATTAACTCGTAAATCAACAATCCCCAATTTGAACCCTTGGATTTCGAAATCAGACAACTTTGACCGCATTTTCTGACCAAACCACTCACTGCATGTCGAAACGAATTGTAGATCTGGGTTCTACTCATCGAGAGCTTCGAAATGATATATAATACGTTGGGGTTTGAAGAGATTTCAAATTTGAGTTGAAATTTTGTTTTCTAGGGTTTTGATAATTGGTTTCAGCCATTGAAGAAAAAAAAAATTTTGAAGGATGAAATGTACGTGTAATGAAATGGCTGATGGAGGTGATAAGTGGGTTTTATTTATATATATTTATAGGGCCCAAACATGAGAAATACCCTATTATCGATTTACAATGCTCTCGATCACATTTTCTCTCGTACGGTCAAACGGTAAGTCGGATTGTAACGCAAATTGAAATCCAAAAATAATTCACCGTTCCGGTTCTGATGGCGCCAGTTTCATCGAATTCCGAGACAGTCGCCAAAACAGTTAAATTCCATAGTTAATTAAATAATTAAATATTCAATTATTCGATTAACTGTTTTAAATTCAAATTAAATATTCAAAATTCCAAATTTAAATCAAATTATAACTTAAAGAAATTCTATAAACTTATTTCACAAATTTTAAGTTCCATATTTGCTTATATCTCAAATTTGAAATTTTGAATTTCAAATTAAATTTAAACAAATAAAAATCCATTGTTTAACAATTCGAATCTGAATTCCTTTTTAACTTAAATATTTCAAAATCCCACTTAACTCAAATTACAACTTAAATAAAGTTTATAAATCGATTCCACAAATTCTAAGTTCTCAAGTTTTGGTTATTTAAAATTTCTGCTTTGAATTCCAATTATTATTCACAACTTAGAATTTCACCATTTTTAATTTAAATTTGAATTCTACCTTTAAATTAGCCACTCAGATTAAATTTAACTATTTAAATATTAAATTCAAATCATAGTCTTATTAAATAGAACTAAAATCTGAAACTCTATTTATAATAACTTCACATAATTACCCACATTTAAACCCAACAAAATTTGATTTTTCTTAATATATTACAATTTATTTAATTTAAATTGGAATTCAAATATACTGAAATTTTTGGGATGTTACATTCTCCCCCACTTAAAATCTTTTCGTCCTCGAAAAGAGAACGAAACGATATTAAACATATATCCATTTTAAACCCATACCTAAAATAAACTTTATAAAATAAGTTACATAGTTGTAAACCTATGAAATTTTCTAACTCCCGAAATCACGGAAAATTTCGGCAGCATCTCCCCTGTACGGAGGGCCCCGGGAAAAACCCCGATACATATATCAACCCAAAACATACATCTCATCATCGATGAGGCATCCCAAAATGGGGAAAGTTCATATATAAAACCACCAAACTTTGCAACACATTTACATACCTTTCTCTAGCGTTATTTGCATTTTTATTTACCTTAGCATTTAGTGTTTAGCGCAAGCGAGCTCCAAGCGTAACACCATCTCCTGCACCTACTAAAACACTCAAATATATACAAGAATCAAACATACAACAATACATAGCAAATATGTAAAGCTTATACAACATACACAAAACGATTCAACCACAAACCATGATTTTTATAACAGGCCAGCGAAGAAATCATCCATTATCACACCTTTAAAGTTGGAATTTGAATGGAGCACCCTAGGCAAAAGTTGTAGTATTAGTTTCAGGCTTTCCGAATTGTCCGGATTCGTCGAATTCGGATAATCCGTTTGAAAGTTATGATTGTTTTGGTGAAGGCGAACGCTTCAGCCCGAACACTGAAAATACAGACCTGAAATGTTCTATCCAGTTTTTAGCCCTCTAAACATCAGAATTTGACTCATCATATTAAGAGAAAGTTTTAGTTTACATTCTGGCCTTTCCGAATTGTACTCGCACATCAAAATCGGATACTCGGTTAGAGAGTTATGGTCAAAACAATATAGGTATCCGCTTCAGATTTTTAATTTTCTGCACATACACTACGACTAAAACTCGCATTTCAGCCTAGTAAACATAAGAATTCGACAGGGCTATATAAACGAAAGTTTTATCTCGGTTTCTAAGGTTTCCGAAAAGTTCGGAATCGTCCGATTCCGATCATCCATTCAAAAGTTATGGCTATATTAGTTTCAGCTTATTGACATTTTCAGGTTTTCGCATAACCATTGATTTATATAAAGTTTTTAAATCTTTCGGACTCTAATACTTCAACAAAGATCGATCATCTAAAAGAAATTATCGCTCCCTTATGCCAAAATGTGACTTATGTTTTATTGCTTAACATATCCATGTTTGTTTGTTTGATAAAAGTTTTCACTTTCCTTTATATTAAGAAAATTCCATTCCAAGCATTTAATTCCAAATGAACTTGAATTCATTCTAACTTTTAGCTTGCTTGGTTATATTACATTCTTAATTCATTAACATGGATCAAGTTTATTTACTTAACCCAAGTGTCTATTAAATTCGGATTCGACTTATATAAATTTTCCCGAGTTGATTTCGTTCTATTAAATCCACCAAATTCGGATTATTTTATTTTATATCACACTTCAATATGTAGAACCCCAGATTAGAATCCATTTAACATGATATTATTCCGAATAAGCCAATTTACTTTTGAATCTTATTTCATTTGTCTGGCACTACGATTCATAACTTTAATCCTTCCCTCATTCGCTTAATCCCATTTTCCTTTTGAGGTTACTCTATCAACTCGATTCATTTATTAGTCTCTCGAATCATAAATTTCAGTTAAGAACTATTCACAACTCAAGATTTATACTCGGTTCTCAACCATTTTTCCATTTCCTAAGTTAAACCTTTATTTAACTCGATTTCTTTTTTCTACTCAAATTTGAGTTATGTTCCATATCCTTCATAATTCATGTTTAAAATTATATTCGATGTATCTTCCAATGAGGTTTAACCATTTAAAATTTCTATGACCTCATTTCATGTTTACACAAATCCATCGAGAGTGGTTTCATCCAATTCGGAAACCGTTTGCATAATTTCCACTTTTAAGCTTATATATGTATATATTAATAAATTATATATAACTACATATATATAAATTCCATATTTTAACTTTCAGTTTATTTCACTTGCTCGCTCGATTTGTTTAACTTCGAATCCATATAAATGGATTAAGGTTCGCTATGGTTTATATAAATCATTCTATTTCATCCTGTTTATTCAACTTCCTTAACTTACATAACATTAGTTGCTAGTACAAATCAAATTGTTCTCACTCAATCTAACCATTCACATGAATTCTAAAACGGCTCATTAAATTCCTTAAGTTGATTTCCTTAAATTTGAATCCATCGAACTCTGAAAGCCGTTTGTAAATTTCTATCCTGAAGAGCTTATATATATTAATAAAATATATATAAATTCCATAGCGCTATTTCTAAATTTTAATTTAGTCATAACTTACCATTTATAAAGTGAAAACTAAATTTCTTACATTCATTAGAAAGATATGGTCAATTCGATCCTAGAGTTTCTCGTTTTATCCAATTCCGACTTATATTGAATTTTATATATTTATTCAAAGTTAGAAATCGAATTTTCGAACTACCGCGCCATTTCAGGCTCGTAATATAAATTTTATAAATCTCGAATTCAAATTTCGCTTTAAATAGATTTATAGTTGTTATTAGTTGAGGTAAACTAAATACTCGATTCCGGATTTTCAAATCAAGTTTAAAATAACATACATATATACTTATATAATATAAAAAAAACTTACCATATACAATTTTAAAACCAAATCTTTGGTCATCAAAGAACTCAAATTTAAATTCTGGTTTTAAACTCAAATTCATCCTTCAAATATTATATATTAATACCTTTATATAAAGTTTATACTATATGGAGTTAAATTCAAAATCCTTTGTCAAAACTGATTATAATAATCATTGAGTGGTCTCTCCCCCACTTAGACTCTTCGGAGTAACATCGATAATGTGTGCACTCATTACCGACATCGTTTCTAAGGTCCAAGGAGGGATTATACCACTTTGAATAATCTTTAAAACCATTTCTTTTCGATCATACCTAAAATATAGTATTATTTAAAACTTTGGCAACTATTTCCAAAGATACCCCAGGATCAAGTTTCAAGTTCATTTATATTTAAATCTCAATCTTTCTCACCCAATTTTATTTTGGATATCATTTCATTTTCAAATTGTTCTCATAGATCATTTGAATTTTCCTTATAAAATTTATTATCGAATCAACCATATTAGGTAATAGCTTAAAATTACCACCTACTAAAACGATTTCACATATACTTGAACCAATATTATATTTGATATATAAATATTTAGAATATGAATGAAAACCATATTATGTCAATCCATCCTGTTCGATTATTTATAAATTCCTATCGATACGATGGCGTCCCATATATCAACCAGAACCCATAAATATTCAACAGAACAAGCCAACACAATAAAAACCATTTTTATATCAAAATACAAATACTCTCTCTCATATCACTCAAACTCATTCTAGGACATTACTAACCCCATCTCTAATGAGTTAATTCCCAACAGAGCCAGGGTTATCGATGACCATTGCTCTGATACCAAATGTAACGACCCACATTTTTTTGACCGTTCAAATCGACAATAAACCACACATGTCGACCTAAACAAATCGCAAATGCAGGTAGTTATTGGGAAAAAGAAAGAAAGAAGGGAAAAACCAAATCACAGAATCTCACAGCGGAAGGACAACATATAATAAATAAATAGCAGTTAAACCAGTTGAAATGTATACATTGGTTATAACATTCAAATGAATATCAGAGTTACACATATAGAGATGTACATAATAAGCAGCGGAAAATAATGCAGCGGATATACATATGTATAGATATATACGCCAAACTTCGTCTTCGTCCTCCAAGGCAAGGAAATCTTCGCTAACTGCAATATCTGCTGACCCGAGCATATTGCATAAAAGAAAACACAACAAACACTCGGATCAGCACTAAATCATCTCATATTAGTCAAATTAAAATACGAAATAACATCAGTCTCATGGGTGCAGTAACTCAAGAGATGTTACGGGATTTTCCATCTCTCAAGGATCCGTTAAACTAATACATAGATAATATAATACGCTATTATGATAGTGTCTACTCAGTAAAGTATAAGTACTGAAAATAACGTAAGCGGGATTACCATATTACCCTTACGCCGTTTATAGGCATCAACAGTCTATACAGTACCGTAAATTCACCGTACTGGTGTTATCAGAGGGCACTCCATATAAAGCAATGCTAAATCAAAATCGTATGGGGCTCGATATGGATATATATGACAAGGCACTCGAGGCAATGCCCAGGGTAGGATTCTACCAATTGCACTCCCGGACCGGTGGTAACGCATAGCAGCCACTACCGCCCACCTCGGAACACACTCCCAAAGTCATAAATTAAATGGGCCCAAATCATCATCATCATAGTCATATAAATAGCATCGAAGAAGTGTGTCCGATCAAAGGCGCTAACCTCAATTAGTCACGGTATAGCTCCTGTTTTAGTCATTTCAATTCTGACCCGAAGGTCAGGGCTATTTCGTCATCGCACATCTCCTTCGATTCAATAATCGCCTCCAAGTCATCATACTCATTCTGGATACGTCATAACGTTCACAGTTGTCAAAGTGGTATCGACACTGACAGAGAGTATGCCTTATGTCGACTCCGGTCTCTTTAACAACCAACGCTTACATCCTTTCACATCGGTCGGTTCTTTTATATTTGAAAGGTTCGCTTTCATATCAAAATATCATATTTTGTTTCGAACCAATTTATATTCAAATAAAATAAAATTTCATATCAAAATATCATAAATCATCCCAAGCCGATTTTTATTCTAAATTAGAATATATCCCATACCATTATATTATAATCATATAATATTTCCAAAACGAAATATTCAAATAGAATATAATTTACCTCAAAGGTTTCCAATTATCACGGATTCTTATCTCAACTCCATTTGAACCAGTGGTTCAAACTCAAGCATTTCCATTCGGAAGAAATTTAAAATTTGGGAAAAATACTTGTAAACTAAATGTTTATATAATAATAATAATAATAATAATAATAATTTTTTTTTATAAAATAAATATATAGATATATATATATAGAATATAATAATTAAGATAAATTAGTAATTTAAATATTATATATATATACTTAAAATAAGATTAACTAGAAACTTTTGAAAAATGAGTTATAAGGAAATATTTTAAATACAATAGTATCAAGTAAAGGTAATTGATAGTTTTAAAGCTAGAATAATTATTTAGAATCAATGCATAAATATTTAAAATAAATTTCTCAAATCAAAACCTTTCTTCCTTCCAAATTTCAAATGCTTGCATTTATCCTCCGATCTCAACGGAGTTCATTTAATTCCCTATCTCGTTTCAACCTCGTTTAAAACAACTACTTGATTTCAAGAGTTCCGAGATATATATATATATATATTCCAACTGAGTTAAAACAACTCAGATACCCTTGATTTCTAAATTCCCCAAAATTTGATTTCCATAAGAAATTTTTCTTACTTCTAATCCAACTCTTCTTTTTGAAAGTTTCAATTCATATTCAAACCCCAATTTAGATATTTCTATTTTGGTTTGGAAAAATTCCTTCAACCCTTTAATCATCATCCCAGTTCAGAATCTTTAAAGAATTTATAAATCGAGTGTCGACACATTCTTTTAAATGGAATTCTATCAAATAAAAATTTCAAATATTAAATCATTTAACCAACCGATGTCTGTATATAATTATCTATCCAATGGCCAAGTGGTTTAATATTAAATTTCTCGATATTTCAGGGATGGATCTATCATTTCAATCCAAATCAGGGTCACAGAGATTTATCATTTCACTCTGTGTTCTTAATTCATTTTATCGATAAATCCCGGGTTCATTAGATGCCCGCAACATCAAGGGTACAAATGAGATTTATCGTCAAAACCAACATGCAATACGATATACTGAGTATGGGCATAAGCAGTGACAATATTAATTCAGTAATAAAATTCAACCCAACATCCATCATATCATTTCATTCAACTGATCAGCATTAACTGTTCCAGGATTTAACAAGGGTTCGAATTTCAACTAGAGATTTAAATTAAATTAAATAACTAATCATTTACTTAGATTGCATGTTAACACACTTGCATGTCAAATTTAAACAACACATCCACAATCCAACGCAACCATGCAACCAAACTTATCTCATAATTTAATTCAATAAATATGCGAATAATTCAGTATTTCGTGAGCGAAGAATCACTCACCTTTGGGTCCTTAGTGGATCGAACGTCCAAAAGAAGCCCGAAATTTGACAGTCTCAGATCGCAACCAAACAAGCGCCAGAACGTCCGCAATTTCGCCACGATCCTAACGCAACAAACCGTGCGTCAATCCGAGGTCGTATGAAGAAGTTATTCATGTTTTACCACTTGAGATTTAAAAATATATAAATTAATTAAATAACTCCTCACCCACTAATTCGCTGCCACGTCAGCACTGGGAATTCATCTTCCCGCTCTAGCCTCTACTCGCTACAGTGAACCGACGAAAGAAAAGAACCCAACCCGAAACTTTGACCACCAATACCTCGGAGCTCCGACCGCATGGGGATGCGAGACCACCACCATTTGAACCTCCCTCGAAATCCGCACCTTTTCCCCTCGGTCTGACAGCCTCCGGTCGACCCTGTCTTGAGCGCGCCACAGTTGAACGGAGTCCAAAACAAACCCTAAGCTGCGATTTCCTGACGATCTACTTAACGATAGATGTTGAGACCAAGTTCGTTGCGATCCCGGCAACGATACGAACAATACCCAGATCGTAGATTTCTCGATTAACTCGTAAATCAACAATCCCCAATTTGAACCCTTGGATTTCGAAATCAGACAACTTTGACCGCATTTTCTGACCAAACCACTCACTGCATGTCGAAACGAATTGTAGATCTGGGTTCTACTCATCGAGAGCTTCGAAATGATATATAATACGTTGGGGTTTGAAGAGATTTCAAATTTGAGTTGAAATTTTGTTTTCTAGGGTTTTGATAATTGGTTTCAGCCATTGAAGAAAAAAAAAATTTTGAAGGATGAAATGTACGTGTAATGAAATGGCTGATGGAGGTGATAAGTGGGTTTTATTTATATATATTTATAGGGCCCAAACATGAGAAATACCCTATTATCGATTTACAATGCTCTCGATCACATTTTCTCTCGTACGGTCAAACGGTAAGTCGGATTGTAACGCAAATTGAAATCCAAAAATAATTCACCGTTCCGGTTCTGATGGCGCCAGTTTCATCGAATTCCGAGACAGTCGCCAAAACAGTTAAATTCCATAGTTAATTAAATAATTAAATATTCAATTATTCGATTAACTGTTTTAAATTCAAATTAAATATTCAAAATTCCAAATTTAAATCAAATTATAACTTAAAGAAATTCTATAAACTTATTTCACAAATTTTAAGTTCCATATTTGCTTATATCTCAAATTTGAAATTTTGAATTTCAAATTAAATTTAAACAAATAAAAATCCATTGTTTAACAATTCGAATCTGAATTCCTTTTTAACTTAAATATTTCAAAATCCCACTTAACTCAAATTACAACTTAAATAAAGTTTATAAATCGATTCCACAAATTCTAAGTTCTCAAGTTTTGGTTATTTAAAATTTCTGCTTTGAATTCCAATTATTATTCACAACTTAGAATTTCACCATTTTTAATTTAAATTTGAATTCTACCTTTAAATTAGCCACTCAGATTAAATTTAACTATTTAAATATTAAATTCAAATCATAGTCTTATTAAATAGAACTAAAATCTGAAACTCTATTTATAATAACTTCACATAATTACCCACATTTAAACCCAACAAAATTTGATTTTTCTTAATATATTACAATTTATTTAATTTAAATTGGAATTCAAATATACTGAAATTTTTGGGATGTTACAGTTTGTGTTCGAGTTTTGAAGATGAAATATCTATATATTTCCATTAGACTGGTGTGAGAACCAAAACTAGATTGGATTTATTGTTGTGACTTGGCAACAAAAACATGATTTTTGGAATATGTATTAAAGTTATGTGTTTGAAATGTTAATCCACTAATCGATTGCTGGTTGTGTTGTTTGATTTTTGGTTGATTAATTGGAAATTTTGAACCGTTAGTCAAATTTAGAACTGAATTGAAAATTTATTGCATTTGCATATATGTACATGTATATCCATTGAACAAGTCGTAGCAAGGAGGCTAGAGAAGAGGAATAAAATTGTTTGCCCGACAAATAGGTACATGTTTATTGTATTTCTTTGGGTGATGATGATTTTATGAGCTGATTGGCCAGCCGCTTGGATTTTTCTTTTTCTTTTGGACTGGTGAGGGCCATGGGAGGCTATTTGAAATATCCCGAAGCTCCCGATGCAGGGGAGGTTATGGCGAAATTTTTCGAAAATTTAGGGTGTTAGCCAAATTTTTGAAAAATTTGAAAAGTTCTTAGAAACTGAAAAGTTGAAGAACTTAAGCCGTAATGAAAATAATGGAAGTTGAGTTGATTAGTTAAACAACTTTCAGCTTCGTTCCTTTTCGAGGACGAAAAGATTTTAAGTGGGGGAGATTGTAGCGACCCGGAAATCTGAGCCAATTTAAAATTTTTATTTTGGCAATTTTATTGAATTTTGAATATTTAAAATGGATTATTTTAAATAATAATGACGAAAAATTTATTATCGACGAAGCTAAAAGAATAAATTTATTTTAATTATATAACGAGCCTGAAATGGCGCTGCAGTTCGAAAATTCGATTTCGAATTTCAAATGAATGTACAGGATTCAAAATAAGTCGGATTTCAGCGAAACAAGAAATATTTGAATCTGTTTAATCATATCTTCCTAACGAAGCCAAGAAACTGAGATTTCACTTTAGAAGTTGAAAGATATGTCCAGTTTAAAATTATGAAAAGTCGCTGTGGAATTTATATATATTTTAATATATATAAAGACCTTTGAAAATGGAAATTTTGCAAACGACCTTTGTTTTCGACGAAACCACTTTTGTTGGATCCGGTATGTCAAATTATTGCTAGGTTTCAAAATTCATAATTTTCTAAATCAATATGTGAGCGTGGCAAGGTTAAACGTGTTTTGACTGTTTTAGTCAATTTCGATCGACTGGAAAATGGCCATTTTTCAAATGTTCTCAGAATTTGACGAAATTAGTTTTGTTAGGTCCGTATCGTCGATGCGAAGCTAGAAATAATTTTTCGGAAATTTTTAGAGATAATATGTGGCCCCGGTAAATTGAAATGTGAGTTCAAATTCAATATGCATTGATTTATATTTTAATTTGAACGGAAACTAATTGTAATAAGCGAATTGGGTGACGAAACATATCCTATTGTGTTTGGAATGGGGGTATTACGCTAGGGATGACAGTTGTTGGGCTTGATTTTGTGTTCGAGTTAAAAAGTTACCTTTTTGAATTTAATAAAGAAATTAAATAATTTTATAATACCCCCTTCCTTTTCTTTTCCCCTTTAGTCAACTCCCCCACCCCATGTCGTTCTTCAAACCCGATTAACAAGAAAAAAGGAACGGAGCCCTCCCCCGTCGACGTTCGTCGTCGCGCCGCCCAAGGCGATGGCCCCGCCACCCCGCAGCCCCAGACCCCCCCGATGCTCGACCTCTCCTCTCCTCCTCCGAATAGAAGCCCTCACCCGAAACCACAATCCGCCATCAAACCGCCACCTAAGGCATCTTCCTAGCCTCGTCAGCACCTGGCGCCACCCCTAAACCCTCCGGCGAACGCTTGCAGCGCCCCCCTCTTTCTCCTCTTACTCCTCCTCCGTTGACCACGCAAGACCCCGTAGCCCCCTTCAAACCGCGAACCCGACTTCAGACCCCCTCCTCCTGCCTGAACCGCCACCCGCAATCACCCTCCGACGCGCTGACGAAACCCCCTTCGGATGAAGATGCTGTGAGTTTTTTTTATTTACTTATTTCAATTTGTTTGAAAATTTTCAGTTAAGTAAATTAAAATTAGGATTTTTATACGTATGATTTCAAAATAAAAATAGGATTTTTATGTGTGGGATTTCAAAATAAAGATATGATTTTTCATCACACAAAAACATGATTTTTATTATACGTGAAGGATAAAAATATGATTTTTATATTAGTAGAGTATTAAAAATATAATTTTTATATATGTATGATAATAAAAATATAATTTTTATATATGTTGTAGCGAAAAGATTTGATTTTTATGTAAAGAAAGGTTAGATTTTTAATTAGTGAAAGAAATGATTTTTATTAAAGAGAAAAGATAAGATCTTTATACGGATATCATTAGAATCAAAATTCGATTTTTACATATGAAACAGTGGAATAAAAATTTGATTTTTATATAGGAAGTAGCATTTTTAAAAATATAATTTTTAACACAAACGGTGTTGAACAGATCTCGTTAGAAGCGGAGTGAAGATTTCCTACGTATGAAGAGTCGTGGCGTTGGGTTTAGCTACCGGTGAGAACTTCTCACTTTAAATTTTCTTTTCTAGTTAAAAATATATACTAGGATGCAGACAGTGTATAACGACCCGAACTTCCCCGGTAAGGAAAGCCCGGATTGAGATGAAAACAACACACATCGTTACACAAACAGAAGAACACTTCATTATTATTACAACAATTCCATCAGATATAAGAATATACAGAGTATAAATGAATAAATTACATTCAACAAATATCAGAGATTTAAATTACATTTAAATACAACGCAGCGGAAAAATATACAAAACACAACTGAAAGTGATACACGGATACAGAGCTTTCCGAGCATCGTTCCAGCTGCAAATCAGGACCCTGTGAATATAAATCTGCAAAACCAAACCTACAAGCAGCCCGTGTAGAAAATAGGGGCACCCAGAATTTAGGTTAAAACAATAAACTCCAGGTCAGTCATGTGACTGGTATGATAACTAAAACAGTTATTAATCTTTATTTTAAAGTTTGGTAAATCAAGGGACCACGCCATATAACACAGAACGGGTTTCCTCCCAAGAATATTAGTGCATAAAAAAAACAGCGCAATGCTAAATAAAGAAAAATGAAGCTATTATAAGACCCGGGTCCCATCACACAATGCAACGCAAGCCGGAGGATAGGGTTTTTACCTTATAATAGCCAAAGCATGCTTGATACGTAAAAACGCAATATTTGATACTATAATAAATGTATAGTGTCAAAACAATTTCAATCATAAATATCAATCATAGGCGGCATGAATGACCCATACCACTATGTCGCCATACTAGGTTCTACAAATAAAACCGAATATCACGTATTGGAAATTGGATTTCCGTCATGAGTCGAGGCAAGGGGCAAGCTCCTCCCTGATTCGAGACACTCTAGCAAATGTCTCAGGACCCCACTATGATCCTTGGATCTTCAGGGCTGGTCCTCTCTTACTTTTGAGGATTGGTTATTCCTGAGCACACGTTTCCCGGTCCTTACAGACCTATATCTGAGGCGCCTCGTATCCAACAACCACACAGGTGAGAAGTATATAAATGCCAAGGATGGTAGGTCACTGACACCACCATAGCTAGAAAGAAACGTCGTGCTCTCCCTGCAGTCACTATCCCATTTTTTGACTCATACCGAGGTGTGAGGCTCGCGAATTCAGATTATACACAAAGCTACGCCACACAGGCGGTGCTTTGATCATCAACCACAAGACTTTGCTTTTCAACAGAAGCCTTGATCAATTGCCACTTACGCGTGCCACATTGGCATATCACTCCATGCGACTGATGTCCATCGATATACAACCTCTGAGCTCGCATGTCTCAGAGAAGGGCGTTAAGCAAGAGAATAAATTCTCTGCCGCCAAACAGATGTATATTTAATAGAGATCAATCAACACAGAACAAAATCCAATGTCAGACACACAATCCATTTACAAGTTCGTTCTGGGTCTGAACGAAACCGGAGGCACTTTCCTCGCATATCCATCATCTCCAAGTACGTCTGGACGACCACCAACTGTTTCCCTCATCTCGGGTGTACAGCCCAATCAAGATCATCAGTAATCACCCAAACGATGTGAAGACTTCCGGTCTTCAACCACCGTCTTCATCTTCGACTTATCGCCGAATTGGTTATTCAGAATGGGTATAAACCCGGCCTTTCCAAATAACCCACGTATATAATAAACACGTGTTACACAAACACAATATACGCCTCATTCCAATTCAGAATATTATTTTATTCAAAATTTCACATTCTTAGGGAAAGGTTCCCATTAATTTTATCAAAGATAAATTCTTCTAAATTTATTCTTTAATCTTCCTTTGGATATCATTTCAAACTAGTCGGGATTAGCGAACCACACCGAAGTAATTATTTATTTTATTTCCCAATCCCAACCTATTCATCCCCTGGAGCAAAACTAGTAGTACTCCATATCTAACACCATGGTATTATCGATAAAATTAATTACCATTTCACATTCAAATCTAATTAAAGATTTAACTATCGCTTTGGAGCAAACTGGTGGTACTCCATTCTCGATCACCTTTCAGATTTGATAAATTATCAATTCACATTTCAATCTAATTAAAGATTCATTAAAACTCCACTTAGTTTTAATCTTCTCAAAAATCAATATTCTGCTTTTAACTGGGTTAAAGAACCAATGTCACCTAAAACATGATTCACGACCAACCCAAATCACATTTGATATTAAATACAAGGCTCTGAATAGAAAACATACCGGCTTATATTCAATATCAAATTCTGAAACCAACAAATATCGTATTGGAAATAACGATATAGATATATCTTTCTAATTCCCATAACAATATCTGTATAATCACGGAATCCAACATCGAAATATTCCAAAGACACTTTCGATTCAAATCCACTTCCACTTTATATATATTGGAAATTCTGGTTATTTTCAAAACCAATTCAAATTCAATTTATTCATTTCAAAAATAAATTGATTTTAATTCTAGTTCAAAACTAGTTCATTACGATAAAAATATATTTTTATCCTTTCAAATGTGGAATTTTTCATCCCAGTTCTTTTCAAATCATTTCTTATGATTTTACACAAATTATTAATATTTTTAATAATTTTATCAAGGCCCGTACAGTCAATTTCCATCAACGGCCATCGAACTGCACTTACAGCGACCTTTTCCAAATTTGATTTGGACATAATTCCAAATCCAACTGTTAGATTTCAAATTTCTAATATTCATTGGAAAGCTCTTTTCGATACAAACCCAACGGTTCCGGTTTTAGGAGGATCCGACGGTCGGATCTCCTACAACGTCAATTCGAAGTCAATGGTCGAAATTCACGAACTGCCGCGGCGCGGCGCGTTCTATTCAGGCCATTGTATAATATATATATATATATATATATATATATATATATATATATATATATATATATATATATATATTTCGTCGATTTCCTTTTTAAAACGTATTTTATAAATCGTTTTAAATTCGTTTTCAAAACCATTTCAACACTATACTCAATTTCAAATCAAATTTGAATATTTCATATCATTACTATATAAATGATAATATTTTCAAAACGTTATATTTTGAAATCACTACCTTTTCTATTTTCATTATAAAAATGAATATAATCGATATAATTATCATTCACGTCAAAATAGTGCAACTCTAATCAACACGGCTTTATATATTTCAATAAATTCGTTATTCTATTCAACAAATGAATATTTATTCTATTCAACACATGGATCTTTATTTCTTTCAACACACGACCAATCTCAACACATGAGTACTGTCAACACACGACTATTTTTGTTATGTAATATATTTTATAAAATTATGGTATCTATCGTTTGATTTTTAATCAGATTCCAACTGTAAAGTGGTTCTAATCTTAAATATGATAAAGATGTAAATTTTATTGTTAAAATATTTTACTCAACACATAAATAGTTTCAACGCATAAATATTCTCAACACATGAGCATTTATTCTATTTAACACATGAATATATTCTATTATATTCTTTATTTTCCCGATTGGAATGAGGCCCAATCAATTACCATATAACGTTAATTATATGGATTCCATACAACACATGTATACAATAGAAACGATAAACAATCAACCATCATCCAAAATGCACCACACAACTGCATAAGCATCAAAAATAAATAATTAATGCTTACATAGTCTGTCGACCAATCGATCGACATACAATTAAATAATTGGCATTAGTGTACGCCAAATATCATCCCAACACCCGTGTGGGGTTTCAAATCAACAAACACAGATTTTTATTTGTGCAGTTGGGCGATGTGTAAAATTTATCGTCCCAATCAATATTAGTCAAATCATTGTATATAAACAAATCGGCCGATTTGTTTATAAATATTATTTATTCACTTTCACTATATTCATATTCACGTTAAAAATTATATTTTTAACGATAATTAATTTATTTCAACCATCTACAATTTATTATCGATTTCACATCAACTTCCCAAACAAATTTCACAACACATCAAATAAACATACAAGCCGTCCATGGTCTGTGGACGATGGATGTCGGGTGCTGCTAAGCACCGTCTACATCCTAGTATATATATATAACTAGAAAAAAGGAATTTAAAGTGAGAAGTTCTCACCGACTAGCTAATCCAAACGCCTCGACTCTTCCTTTGTAGAAATCTTCGTTGTTCTCGCCTTTTGTCACTTTCGTTGCCCGTAGCCCCTACATATGTAAAAATCACATTTTTATATTGTTGCTATGTATATAGAAAATCATATCTTTATAATCACTCCATATTGATAAAAATTCTATTTTTACATCGCTACTATATAGATAAAAATTCTATTTTTACATCGCTACTATATAGATAAAAATTCTATTTTTACATCACTACTATATAGATAAAAATTCTTATTTTACAACGATGTTCATATAATAAAGATTATATTTTTATCACACCATTCTCTGTATAAAGATTTTGCCTTTTCATATGTAAAGATTTCTCCTTTTCATATATAAAGATTTCGGCTTTTCATATATAAAGATTTCGCCTTTTCAAATATAAAGATTTTGCCTTTTCATATATAAAGATTTCGCCTTTTCATATATATAGATTTCGCCTTTTCAAATATGAAGATTTCGCCTTTTCAAATATAAAGATTTCGCCTTTTCAAATATAAAGATTTCGCCTTTTAAAAAATAAAGATTTCGCCTTTTCATTATATCACTATAAAAATCACATTTTCCATTCACTTCACCTATAAAGATCTTATTTTTATCGAAGTAAAAATCATATTTTTACTTCACTACTTAATTAAAAAAAATTATATGTTTATTACACTATATAAATAAAAATTATATTTTTTACTACTTCTCTAACAACTATATAAAGATTTCACCTTTTTAAATATAAAGATTGGATCTTTGTGTTATTAAAAATATGATCTTTGTATTTATAAAAATAAAAATCATTTCGTTTTGGTTTATAAAAATCGAATCTTTCCTTCTTATTATAAAGATCTACTCTTTTCTATAACAAAAACTTATTCTTTTCTATAACAAAATCGAATCTTTTCTATACTAAAATTTTGATCTTTCCTATTCTAAAAATCCGATCTTTTCTCCATTAAAAATCGTATATTTTCAAAACTAGAAATTATATATTTTCCTAGCATAAAAATCAGATTTTTCATAGTTTTAAAAATCCGAAAACTTACAAAGTTTTGATCGAGGATTTCGAATTGAGACGGAGGCGTCAGAGTAAGAGATCCTGAAGGCAACGACATCTGGTTTCAGCGAGGAGCAGCGTAAGGGGGAGTTTCGCGGATCGAAATGGAGGAACGAGGGGGTTTCCTGTGCTGGTGGACGTTCGGGTGGGTGGTGGAGGTGATGGCCGGTCCGAAGTGGAGGGTGCGGTTGGCAGTTCTCAGGTGGAAGAGGGGTTTGGTGATTTGCGGCTTCGTGGCTTGAACGGAGGGAGGAGGAGCAATGGGGCAGGGGCTACCGGAGTGGAGGGGAGGCGGAGCGACGGGGGCGGCGGTCAAGGGCGACGCACGGTGGGTGAGGCGCGAGGTGGGCATCGCCTTCTGGAAGAGGTGGCGTTTTTTTTCTTCTTTATTTCGATCTGATAAAGTAACGGAGGGGGGGTTGAGTGATTAAAGGAGGAAGGGGAGATATTTATTTTTAATTTAATTTCAAAAAGGAACTTTTATTTTCGAACTTGAAACGGGACCCACTGCCTGTCGTCTCCAGCGTTTTACCCCCATTCCAAACACAATGGGATATGCTGCGTAAGCCAATTCGACCATTTCGATAAGTTTCCGCTTAAATTAAAATTCAAATATATATATTCAATTTTAAACATACATTTCAATTTACCGGGGTCAAATACTAGCTCTAAAATTCTAGAAAAATTATTTCTAGCTTCGTATTGACGATACGGTCCTAACAAAACTAATTTCGTCAAATTCTGAGACCGTTTGAAAAATGGCCATTTTCCAGTCGATTAAAATCAACTAAAACTGGTCAAACGCGTTTTCCTTTGCCATGCTCGCATATTGATTCGAAAAATTATGAAATTGAAACCTAGCAATAATTTGACATCGCGGATCCAACAAAAGTGGTTTCGTCGAAATCCGAGGTCATTTGCAAAATTTCCATTTTTAAGGGCCAGAATTCCATAGCGACTATTCTAAATTTTCTACTGGACGTATCCTTTGATCCCTGCTATAAAATTTTGATTTTTCGGATTCTTTGGAAAGATGTTCTCTATTAGATCCTAATATTTTTGGTTTCACTAAAATCTGGTTTATTTTGCACCCGGTACGTTCAATTGAAATTTGAAATCGAATTATCGAACTACCGCGTCATTTTCAATTCCTTTTATAATTAAAATAAAATATTTATATTCTAACGACGACGTATATAAATATATACATTCTATTCCCATTCAACATAAATTTCTTGTCGATATTATTTAAAAATAATTCATTTTAAATATTCAAAATTCACTAAAATTGCCAAAATAAAAATTTTAAACTGGCTCGCATTTCTGGGTTGTTACACGGTGCTTAGCAGCACCCGACACCATCGTCCACAAACCATGGACTTGATTGTTTGGTTGTGTAGTTGGTTAGCTTATTTGTTTGAATTTGGTTTTTTGGGTGAAATCGAATTGATTAAATCGATATGTGTATGGCGTGGGCCATTATTAGACTGGGGATAAGGCTAGGCCTTGTCCCGTTTCTAGTATCGTGCCGTTATGCCGCCGAAATTTTCTAAAATAAGTTAGAAAAATAAAATTATCATTTTATTGAATAAATGAACTGAGTAGAAATTCACGTATTGAAATAAAAGATTTTATCGTTAAAAATATAATTTTTAACATGTATGTGAATAAAATAAAATATTCATTTACAAATCAGACGATTTATTTATGTACACTGATATTGATTGGGACGATAAATTTTACACGTCGCCCAACTGCACAAATAAAATCTGTGTTTGTTGATGTGAGACCCCATACGAGTATTGGGATGATATTTGACATACATTAGTCCCAATAATCAGTTGTATGTCGATCGACAGGTTGACAGACAGTTGTGTTGTGCACTCTAGATGATGATTGATTAATTATTATTGTCAATATATACATGTGTTTTATAGAATCCATATAATTAACCTTATATGGTAATTGGTTGGGTCTCATTCCAATTTAGAAAATAAAGATAAATAAAATATATATATTCATGTGTTGAAATAAAATATATATTCATGTGTTGAAGAAAATATTCATTTGTTGAATAGAATAATGAAGTTATTAAAATATATAAAGTCGTGTTGATTAGATTTGCGCCATTTTGAGGCGAACGATATTTATATCGATTATATTCGTTTTTATAACGAATATCGAAAAGGAAGTGATTTCAAAATATAATGTTTTGAAAATATTATCATTTATATGTTAATGATATGGAATATTCAATTTTGATCTGAAATTGAAGATGAAGTTGAAACCGTTTTGAAAACGAATTTAAAACGATTCATAAAATACGTTTTGAAAGGAAATCGACGAAATATATGTAATATATATATTATATATATTTAATGACCTGAATAGAACACGCCGCGCTGCTGCAGTTCGCGAATTTCGACCATTGACTTCGAATTGACGTTACGGGAGATCCGACCGTCGGATTCTTCTGAAACAGGGACCGTTGGGTTCGTATCGTAAAGAGCTTTCCAACGAATATTAGAAATTTGAAATCTAACAGTTGTATTTGGAATTATGTCCAAATCAAATTTGGAAAAGGTCGCTATAAGTGCAGTTCGACGACCGTTATTGGAAATCGACTGTACGGGCCTTGATAAAATTATAACAATATATCAATAATTTGTGTAAAATCAAAATAAATGATTTAGAAAGAACTGGGATGAAAAATTGCCTATTTGAAAGGATAAAAATATATTTTTATCGAAATGAACTAGTTATGGACTAGAATTAAAATCCAATATTTTTAAATAAACAAATTGTATTTGAAGTGGTTTTAAAAATAATCAGAATTTCCAATATATGTGTTGGAATGGATTTGAATCGAAATTATCATTGGAATATTTCGATGTTGGATTTCGTGATTATACAGATATGGTTGTGGAAATTTGAAAGATATATTTATATCGTTATTTCCAATATGATATTTGTTGGTTTCAGAATTTGGTATTGAATATAAGTCGATATATTTTCTATTCAGAGCCTTGTATTTAATATCAAATTGGATTTTGGGTTGTTGTGAACGGTGTCTTCATTAACACTATTCTTAAACCCAAGTGTGAAAAGAATAAATCTTTTTATTAAGATTTAAAGAAGAATTACCAATTAATCAACATTTAATTGGAATTGAAATGGAATGTGAATTGGGTTTATCGTGAACTGTGTTTTAAACGACAATCGTTCTTTAACCCGATTAGCAATTGAATGAGATTTTGGGTTTTTCGTGAATGGTATCTTTAATAATACTGTTCTTAAACCCAATGAAGAAAAGAAAATTAGAAACTAACTGGAGGTTAGCTAAGTTGAATGGTTTCCTGGGTATTGATCTGATGTTGGTTTCGGCCATCGGGGTTAATGCTTAGGGAACTGTTCTCTTACTAATTTACGGTTAGAGACTGATGAACGGAATGTGATTTTGGGTTTTATCGTGAGTCGTGTTTTAAATGACATTGGTTCTTTAACCCAGTTAAAGACAGGATATCTAAAGGAAGATTAAAGAATAAATTTAAAAGAATTTATCTTCGATAAAATTAATGGGAACCTTTCCCAAGAAGTGTGAATATTTGAATAAAATAATATTCTGAATTGGAATGAGGCGTATGTTGTGTTTTTGTAACACTTGTTTATAAAACACGCGAGTTATTCGGAAAGGCCGGGTTCATCCCATTCTGAATAACTGTTACGACGATATGTCGAAGATGAAGATGGTGGTTGAAGACCGGAGGTCTTCGCGTCGTTTGGATAATTATTAGTGATCTTGATTGGGCTCTATACCCAAGAGGAGGGAATCAGTTGGTGATCGTCCAGACGTACTTGGAGATCGATGAATATGCGAGGTACAAGGTGCCTCCGGTTTCGTTCAGACCCTGAACAGACTTATAAATGGATTGTGTGTATGACATTGGATTTCATTATGTGTGATTGATATACGTCAGTTGCATAGCGTGAATTGCCGGTGTGGCATGCCTAAGTGGCAAATGATCAAGGCTTCTGTTGAAAAGCAAAGTCTTGTAGTTGATGATCAAAGCACGACCTTTGTGGCATCACTTTGTGTAGCGTTAATTCGCAAGCCTCACACCCCGTGTAAACCAAAAACTGGAGAGGACATCAGGGAGGGCATGCGTTTCTTTCTAGCTAGGAGTGGCATCAGTGCTTGAACTGGTTGACGAGTTTGACTCATGTGGTTGTTGGAATTGGATGCGCCTCGGTTATATCGGTCGATCCAGGACCGATGGAGTCATTCGTTGACTCATTTACGCCCCATAGGGCGGGGAAACACATGTTCAGGCATTTTAATTCACTCCGCGTGGACCGGCCCTGACGATCCAAGGGCTTGACTGAGTACTTGTCCTGAGGCTCGGGCTAGACAGTCTCGAATCGGTAGAGGGGCCTCGGTTCACAGATGGAAATCCAATTTCCAATACGTGTTTTGGTGGTTTTAATTGTAGAACCTAGTATGGCGACATGATATATGGTACCCATGCCGTCAATGATTAATACTTATGATTGAAATTGTTTTGAAACACTTATGCACTTATAGTAATATCAAAATAATATGTTTTTAAACATACCAAGCATTATTTGGCTATTATAAGTTAAACCCCTATCCTCCGGCTTGCGTTGCATTGTGTGATGGGTCCTGGGTCTTATAATAGCTTCATTTTCTTTATTTAGCATTGCGCTGTTGTTATATGCACTGGTATTTTTGGGAGGAAACCCGTTCCGTGTTATACGGTGTGGTCCCTCGATTTACCTAACTTTTAAAATAAAGAATAATAATTGTTTTAGTTCTCACACCAGTCACATGACTGACCTGGAGTTTATTGTTTTAACCTAAACTCTGGGTGCCCTTATTTTCTGTACGGGCAGCTAGTAGTTGGGTGTTGTAGAATTATATTCACAGGATCTTGGTTTACAGCTGAAGTGATATTCGGAAAGCTCTGTATCCGTGTATTTCTTTCAGTTATGTTTTGTATTATGTTTCCGATGTAGTATTGTATTTAAATCTCTGATATTATATAATGTGTAATATATATTCATACTCTGTATATTCTTGTATTCTAATGGAATTGTTGTAATAAACAATGAAATGTTCTTCTGTTTGTGTTCCGATGTGTGTTGTCCTCAAAGTGATCCATCCTTTCCTTACCGGTGAAGTTACGAGTTCTTATAGCCTGGGTTGCAAGATGTTCTTGTTGAACACCAATGTATTCATCTCCAAAGGTACATTATCGGGAAGGTGGTCCCACACCTTACTAGGAAATCCATTCTCCAATAAGTGCCCGCGGTTTTGATTGTATACTATATATGTAGAGTGTGGGATGCAAACGTTCTGCTCGATTGATATTTATTTGTATTTAGGCACTATAATATCAGAAACGGTATTGATTTCAAAAACGTTTTGGGTTATCGTAAGGTAAAAATCATCTGTATTTATGTGTGGATTTGGTCTTACGATTATCCTTTTCTTTCAAAAATATTTTTGACTTTAAAATCAAGTTGTGTTATGCCTATAAACTTAGTGTGTTTTTCTCACTCTGGTTCACCAGACTGACCCATCGTTTGTAACGCTCGGGTTAGACCGGGTCAAACAGTTTCAGGTTATCAGATGCTGCAAAGTCAAGAGACGAATTGGAGATGTTCAGACGTATGAAATTTAGTTGTTTCCCGCTGTGTGTTGTATATAAGGACAGACTATTATAACTGTCCAGATGTGTGATGTACCCTGATGATTGTAAGTAATGTTTCAAAGCTCTCTATAAAGGTTTATTTCTATATTATATTTTGTTCCGCTGCGATGTGAGACTCTGTGGTTTGTTGTTAGTTCTTCTTCTTCTATTCTAATAATTCTTTCTTATCTAACCCTATAATTTCTTTCTAATAACGTTCCTGTGTTTTCGATACTTGAATAATCGACATGGTGTTTTGTGTCGATTTTTGAGGTCGAAAATCCATCGGGCCATTACAATGGTATCAGTGTTATTGGTTTAGTAATAACCTTTGCTCTGTGGCGTGAATCGATAGAGATTGGGTTAGAAATACCCTAGATTGGGTTGAATGTGTATATGAGAGAGCGCATTTGTAAATTCTATATACAAATGTTTTGTATTGTGTTATTTGGTCGGCTCAAGTGTTGAAAAGCATTTGAATAAGCAATGGACGCAGTATTGTTTTGTAAAGCGGGTAAATGAAATAATTTTACCTAATATATATTATTGTATAATAAAGAAATTCTTTATCAAATTATTGAGTTATTGTGTGTTAATTGATTTGAATGGAATTCAAATTGAATTAAAATTTGAATTTAATTGGATTAAAATTTGAATTTGAAACTTAACTTGGTTAAGTGGAATTAAAATTAAGAATGATATTGGAATTAAAGAAAATTTATCTAGAATTTGGAATTAAATGAATAATAATTAAATAGAAATCAATCGAATATTAATCGATTGATGTTCAAATATGTGAAACCAAAGTAAATGTTAATACTGAATATAAATTCAGTGATTTAGTTAAATTGTTGTACATTGTTTATTGATTGTTGTTAGATAGATTGGTTATAATTCATCAATGCTTTATAAGGGTTAAATGAATCTAAATCCCAATATTATAGATTGGAATGGGATCGCTTGTGAATTGAAACTGAATGATTATCCCTAGTTTTCACATATACCCTTTTAAATTGAATTGATGTCGCATGTTTGATTATGGAAATTTGCATTGTTATACTTAATTAATGAAATATAACTTAAAATTTCATGTATTTGTTACTCATGTGTTAAATTGAGTCAAGTACAGGTGTCAGATGGTTAGGCAGGTTGATATTGGTTGAGTAAATCGTATATAAATTGAGTAGTATGCTCAATAGCGCTCGTAAAAAGTACGCCTACGTGAAAATATAAATTTTGGGTTTTGATTTTTGTTTTCCGACCGTGTTGGTCGATGTATATATATTATTTGTTCCTGCGATATCACAGATGTCACTCTGTACAGGGGAGACTCCGTTGAAATTTTTCGAGAATTTAACTTGTTAGAAAATTTTCAATATTTTTGAAAAATATTTATTTATGATATTGAATTGGCTTTTGATTTAAAATAAATTGGATTTTTAAGATAATGAGTTTATAACATTTTTCTTGCCTTAGTAAGTTCGGGGACGAAATTCTATTAAGGGGGGAGGATTGTAATGTCCCGTATTTTTGGTAGTCAAATATTTAGTATAATTTATTATTTTAAATATTCTATTTGGAATATTAATCGTTTTTAATATTGAATTCGTTTATTAAAATGAAGTTGAACGTTAATTTATATTTAAATTATAAATGAGCTTGAAATGATGCAGTAGTTCGAAATTTACGATTTGAACTTTAACTGGATATAATAGATCTGATATAAGTCGAATTTCTGTGAAACAAGAAACATTGGAATCATGTTGATGATAATTTTCTAATGAAAGAGAGAAATCCAGATTTCGTTTATAGATTATTAGTTATTTCCAATTCAATTTTTAGAATAGTCGCTATGGAAATCGTTATTAAAATATAACGTTTATTTAATATATTTAAAAGGGAAATTTAAATTGTTTAACTCGAAAATTTACGATATTAAGTTGTATAATTCATATTTGAAGTTGTATATATATTCTATTTGGATATATATGGTAAAAATAATTTACTACTGTTTAATTGATTTATTTGGGAATTTATATAATATTTTATTTGTAACGTCCCGCCTTTTTGACCGCTTTAAACTGGTAATTAAACCAACTTAAAACGTCCAAAAACGGCGCAGCGTATTTAGCTTACAGAGTTTAAACGCAGAATCAACAAAAAAACATAGAATAAAGAATAACACAGTATTGAACAAATAAATAAACATTTATTTATTTATCAAAAATTTTGATACAAGAATTTAAATACAGCGGAATATAGTATACAGCTTGAATAGAAAAACATTTACCGTTTTTAAAATATTTAGAGTGCGCCATCTTTTGAATCCCCAGCTTCACTAATCTTCGAATCCTAGGTTGAAATCTTTAAATCTGAAATGCTCGGATCTGACCCGCATGCAAAAACATAAAATACTCGAGTTAGGATTAATCATATGTTCAGGTAAATTAACTTCAATAAAAACTAAAATACAATGATAAATTCGAATCTTAAATATGGAGTTACTAAATTTCAAATATTTATACTCTACATGCATGTATTCACGATCATCATATAGTTGGTGCATGATCAAAAAGGTAAATTATATTTAGGGATAAACAACAAAAAAACAATATATATTGTGCGTGTTTCAGGCGAACAAGACAGAACTAGTAAGGAATACGATGCAAAATAAAGCACAGTACATGTGCAAATGGTCAAGCATATGTGCTGGTGCATGCAGACAAGTATGCATGGCTGAAACAACTGGTGTTCCAAATTTATAAATAAGGTAAGGTAACAAATAGACAAAATCAAGATAGTAGTTTAATGGACATGGCGGTCCGGTTTTGTTAGGCATATGGTGTTAGGGGCATTATCATGACAAGGTAATTGATGCGGTCGGTAGCACAAGCCATCAACAATGACAAATATACACGTGCGGCGTTCGAGGGTACAAAGCAACGTATGGGCATGTGTGAAACACTGTGTATATCTCAGTTTACGTAAAATAGTAAGAGTGTACATGTTTTAAGTTTTACAAAACTATGGCATGTTTAGGTTCCACTCCTTTCAAATATGCTACAGGGGTTGTCCATTAGTTCTAATCACTCACGAAATAAAACAAGCACTTATATATGTGTTACAGGAAAATCAAATGTAAAAGGCACAGCAAACATACTTGAGTTATAGGAAAATCAAATGTAAAAGGGAACAACAATCATATTTGACTTTCAGGAAAACCAAATGCAAAAGTGGGAATAGCCATATACAAGACCAGGTTCAATTTAACAACAAGGTTTTGTTTCAATGAGGCCTAGCATGGTGGGTACTTCAACTAAGTAATTCAGTATTTATCGAAAATATGCCCGGCATCATATATATATATATATATATATATATATATATATATAGACACACACAATTGCGTAAGAAAGCAGGGTCTATTGAAATATAACAGAAATATATGTATCTATATCAGGTTCCAAACAGTGCATATATTTTCGAAACATGGCAACAGGATGTGTGTTTGTTAACCGAGCATAGATTATGACCAAGCCGTATCGTTTAGAGCAAACATGTACTAGACCAGATATCTTTTTTTTTAATTTTATTTTTCCTCTCTACTAAATTCTACAGCCCTATATGTGAGAACAGTTATATAAACAAGGTAACAGTGTTTCTTCAAAAACTGTCACAATACCAAACGATCACTGGCTAGTTTATTTATAGGTAAAAACGCATATATATACATATATTTTAAAATAGCATATATACATACAGACTTAAATATATATATATATATATATATATATATTGGTCCAATATAATAGAAAATACATGTATGCAGCAGGGCATACAATCTCAGAAAACTGCAGCAGCGTGGGGGTTACAAATAGATATAGATATTTACAGTCCATGCAAGAGTATGTAGCATGTTTATGGTTTCGGAACAGCAAGCTTAACCGGGTGTAGATGAATAGGTCAACATAAAACCCAGGGTGTGGCAAGAAATATACCAACATATCATAATAAATGGATTCCATTCTAGTAAGGTAAGATTGGCACATATAACAAATTTACAATCAAGCCAAGTTTATCTAATATGATTAATTTGCTTAGCAAAGGATAAAAGTGCCTGCACTAAATGATTCATTTTCTGCAGTTAATCTTGTTGAATACACATAATAAAGTTAGCCGCATCACAAAGATTTTTCTAGATATTGACTTACCAATGGAATGTTATACTAAATTGGAAATGCATTCGTCACTTTGTAAAATTTAATATGTAATTCCGGAAGTTTAGCATGCCCAATAAGTTAAACCTATCAAAATAATTCATCCTCAATATTGCCAAACTTAACATTTTCAACTTTTATTTTGGCTTCACAACCTTGAATGAATGAAACAACTAAGCAAATGGAAAAAAAATAAATTGGATTTTTAAAACCTTATAAAGTGATGAATACATAATGGGATTTATAGTCAAGCCAAGTTTAGGTGCAAGCCATCAAATCCTCTTTGAAATGTATAAATATACACATATGCTCATATGTATATACATATACACTCAAAGGAAGCAATGAATATCAATTATTTCAGAACCCAAGTAGGGTATAGATTTTAAAATATCACAAATTTATCTCCAAAAATCACATTATTAGTTTAGGTGAGAAAATCCAATTTATTTATTTCCAGGAAATCACAGTATGAACCAAACAAACCTCATGACAGTAAAAGCCATAACACAGTCCGAGGTCCAAATGGGTAAAGTAGGCTAAACAGAATCCCTTTGTTCGAAACAGGGATCAAGATAGTAGTCACGGCAGTACACTCCTGTCTAAACCTCTGCACATGTATATACATACGAGTATGTATATGCACATGCCGATCTATTTCCAAAACAAAATTAGGTTAACACGATAAAGGCCACACCAACATCATGAACAACTATCAAATGACAACCAACCAGACAGTGTGCTAATGCCAAAACTACCATTCTTTAGTTTACTGAAATTAAATTACTTGAAAATAGGATTAATCGTGAGTGAATTTCTGACCATACGGCCGTGTTATCCAAATCATTAAGCGAAGTAGTTGGCTTTTGACGAACGATGGCTGCTTCGCGTCGCTACTAAAAGCTAGGGCTTGGAATTTGTAATATTGGAGCTTCACGCGATGCGGTGGTGCTCGGCTTCGAGGATAAGGGCTTCGATTGAAGCTTCGATCTGTGGAAACCTATGAAGTAGGCAGCGATCGATTTCAATTCAAGAAGGAGGGCGATTTGTTTTAGGGTGGAGCGTGATGGCGGTTTATTCGTGGCCATTAAAATAAAAGAAGCTTTGATCTTTGATTTGAGGAAGAATTTTGCTCCAGCCATTAAAATGAAAAGGAGAGCGATTGATTTTGGCTGAAGAGGGTCTGGGGAATTTCGTGATTTATAGAAGATAAGGTGAGGATGAGAACAACGTAATATCAATAGGGTATAGGCAATTTGCAAATTTCAATGAATAGGTTGGCAGAGTCATTTACTGAGGAAGGTTATAAACGACATTAAATATTACGCATTAAATTCTACCTCAAATTATCGTTGACCGTCCAATATTTGAACCGTCAACACAAACCCCAAACGCAACAAAAATTATATGTGTCTCTTTGTCCCCGCATTCTGATTCCAATAAAATTAATCTGATTGTAATCCGACTACGGTTTTATACGACGTTATTTTAGTTTAAACTACATATTGGTTCACCGAATTTGTTTCTGCTTGTCTATGAAACAACTCAGTTCGATTCGAAATTTGAACGTTTAATTCCAAATTCTTTATATACACAAATACACATATATCTAATCCAATTTTTTCCATATAATTCAACGGATAAAATTTCCCATATATTTAACGTTAACTACACATATTTTTAAATTCAATCACCTATATTTTTCCAATCGAATCTCAAATTTAATTCGAGTATTCAACCAAATTCAATCCATATATTCAACTGTAAATATTTGATTCTCAATCAACCATTCTGAAATAAATATCGAATTCAAGCCATACACAGAACAATATATTTGATTTTTAATTTCTAACCCCGGTGTCAATATAAAAATTGATTATAAAAAATTAAATCTCTAATTAATTCCTTATTTTAGTTGACAAAATTTCTGGGATGTTACATTCTTCCCCCCTTTAAAACTTTTCGTCCTCGAAAAGTAGAGATCGCTAGAGTTATATCAACGTATACTCCAATATTTCCATATTTAGGTGAAAACAATCCACCACTAATTCAAATATCGATATTTGAGCTATCGATCCTCATTGTTTACCATCATATCCAGTTAACTTTAAAAATCACATTTTCTTTCAAAATTAATCTATTCTTAAATTTCAAATCCTGCAATTTATTCCAAACTTTTTTATCTCATCTGTCAATATTACTTATTCATCGTTTCACACGTTCAACCATATCTCCTTATATTCAATCCACTTAATCTTTCACAACACTCATTAAAGAGTGTGAATAACATTTTTTTTCAAGTACAAATTGTTGACTTGAAAATTTTCCAAAAACCAGAATCTTTTATAACTTCTATGCATATCTCAAAGTTCAGGCAGGAAATATTTGTATTATTACTCCAAAATTTTCCTTTTTACTTATTAAATTAGATATATTTTAATTTCAAATTATTTATTTATAAATATTTGATAACTTGAAGTTTGACAAGTCCATCGTCGTTCTCACATATGTTAGGCATACGGTGGCCAGGTGCATGACTAAAATCTCCAAGTACTAAATATCCTTGCTTCAACTCCCAGTGAAGAATATTTCAAAAAATTCTTTATAAAAGGAAACAGAACTGGAAAGTACCAATGCGATATTGATATGTTGATTGCTCATGAATCGCAGATACACAATGATTTCGTCTGGATCCCCCAGAATACATTTGTATCTTTAGGAATTCACTTCCCTGCGAATTTTGTCATGGACAGATCAACGGAAGATATTTTAGAATCAAAAGAAAACTGAGGTCGTTAAGCGTTGACTGCTCTATCTCAGGGTCACGAAAACAAATCATGAAAATAGATCAAGACACGAGGATCAATCAAGTCACAAGGACAATTCACGTCATGAAGACGAATCAAGTCACGAAGACACAATGCTGCATCAACCAGGTGGCTCACCATCACTAAGATATCTTATACACTGCATGGCTCCAATCTACCTTTAGTAACTCTAGTGGTTACATCTCTTTCACTTGTAGATATGCCATGGGGACCGCAGGTACACAATAGTTATGCCTAATTCCCTCAGGAAACATCCATACCCTTAAGCTTTCATAGCTCTACGAATTACGCCCTTATCACGACTGTAAATTGCAGCAGACACAATGGTTACGCCTGGTTCCCCCAAGAAACAACCGTCCACCGTAGGCTATCTACAGTCCTGCGAATTATGCTACACGGTCATGTTCTTTCATACAACTCGAGTTTTATGTCCGGACAACCTACTACCACCACCAGCACATTTCAACTAAGCTCGAAATTCAAAGGAGAAGGATGGTACTTCCCTTATCTTGACTTGAAAACTTATGATACTTTTTCACACTTATGTCAATTTACGTCAGATTTTATGTCCAAATCATATTTTTCAAACATCTTATTTTTATATGAACCCATTGGATACAATTTCTTTCCAAATCACTAGTTTTCAATCCACTAAATTCTTATATATCTCTTATATATGTTTTGGACTTCTGTATCCAATATCAAAATCGTTCATATTCCCAAAATTCCAGTTCTTATCTCTCAGATATTTGATCTTCAAAAATTTTAATTCAGATATTTGATATCCTTTTCAAACCAAATTTTCTTCCCATTTTCCAATTGTCGAATTCCTTACTTAATTTAATCTTTATGCTCTTGAAATTTCAAAAATTTCCATTCTCATTACTAATTTCTCATTCATGCATTATTACTTCTCCATATTAACATTCTTCGATAGTAAATTAGCAAGCAAACAACTCCCTAATTATCGACCCCGAAGGCCGAAACCAACGTCAGATCAACACCCAGAAAGTTATTCACTTAAATAATCTCCAGTCAACTTTTAGATTTCCTTAATTTCACTTCTTAATTTCTTATCAAACCATTTCTTACGTAATTCTCGAATTCAGTTTACAAATACTTCTCTCACGTTCTGTCGGTATTCTTTCTTGATGTGCGGCTTTTTGTTCTGCCATTCTGATTAATCCTAACTTGTTAGCCTCTCACGATCTATGAAAACATTTTCAATTATCACATTCATTTTCCTATAATTTTACAAAATTTCTTATTACCACAAGAAAATATTTCCATTTACTTGTAAATATTTGTTTTCTATAGAAAATATACTTAATTTTTAGGGGGTAATATTTCTAAGTTCGTTATTTGGATTAAAACAGATATTAAACAAAACACCGCTATTTTCACTTAACTGTTCACAATTATTTTCTTACTTCACTTAACCACCCTTTCTATTGAACCTCACCCATTTCTTAGTCAACAATGAAGTCAAACAAGTTGGGGGTATATTTGCCTCTCAGACCTTAACTGAACAACATTATTAACTTCGAAATAGATAAAATTCACAACTTTGAACACCAACAAAGCATTATTCTCGTAATTTCCGATTTCAAGTTAAGAATTTATTTCTTTTTACAATAATCATTGATTGTAACCATAATTCATGGCTTCAAAATATTTAACTTTAAGTTATACTTTATTCTTTAATCCGAATAACCAATTTATTAATAATATATTAAATTTTTAAATTTAAAACGGAAAGTAAACAGTATTTTCCTGGAATTCAACACAATCGCCACCTATAAATAACTTTCTTTCGAATAATATATTATTCGATATCATATTCCAAACTTCGGGAAATGTCATTTGACATATATTTGGAACTTCAGAATAATCTCTATGTACTGGTTAACTCCATTTCCTATATTCCCAATTTTGTTTGCAATATATTTGCTTTCAAAAATTATTTACTTCTAAAAAGTAAATATTATTCCTTTTCTCGAAATTTGAACTCATCACATCAAATTAGCTTTGACTTCGCTTGGGCATCGATTCAAATCCCTTCACAATCTTTATTCATGTATCGCTTCATTCAGAGTCCTTGTTTACAATTCATTTCTTGTGAATTAATTAACTATTTTATACATCGCTATCAAATTCTTATATTCGATCATACATCATTGGTTTGAAACAAATAATTTTTTTTTCTTCTCACGTTCTGAATAAATTAATCAAATTTAACACAGTCGTATTCTTATTATATCTCTTATCCAATTTTCATTTATTTCAATTCTGAATATCAAGTAAAATCCATTGTTTTATTTTTGAAAAGATTCCAAATTTCTTTTTCATCCAAATTCCCATCTGAATTTTTATTTGTTTTTAATTACTAAAATACACGATTAGAGAATTTCATTTATCAATTCTCTTATATTTATCTTCTGTATATCGTTCAATAATGGATTCGAAAGTCAAACCTAAGTGAACTTATCGAAGAATACCTCTTGCAGACTTGGATTCGAAGACTGGGGATTTTGGAATATTTTAAATCTCAAAATAATATTTTTGTTTCCACTGTACTAGTTTCAAAATACAGGTTTTCAAAATATATAATATTTCAAAATATTTTTCCTTTCAAAATTTATTTTAAAATTTACACTTTCCAAAATTTATATTACCAAATCTTTTTATTTCCCGAAATCTGCTTTTCTAGCGTCGATCATACCCAATTTAAACCCGATAAGCTATGCTTTGAATAAACCAAAGCTCTAATACCACTTGTAACATCCCACCTTTTTGACCGCTTTAAACCGGTAATTAAACCAACTTAAAACGTCCAAAAATGGCGGAGCATATTTAGCTTACAGAGTTTAAAAGCAGAATCAACAAAAAAAACATAGAATAAAGAATAATACAATATTAAACAAATAAATAAACTTTTATTTATTTATCAAAAATTTTGATACAAGAATTTAAATACAACAGAATATAGAATACAACTTGAATAAAAAAACATTTACTGTTTTTAAAATCTTCAGAGTGCGACATCTTTGGAATCCCCAGCTTCACTAATCTTTGAATCCTAAGCTAAAATCTTTAAATCTGAAATTCTCGGATCTGACCCGAGCATTCCATGCAAAAACGTAAAATACTCGAGTCAGGATTAATCATATGTTCAAGTAAATTAACTTCAATAAAAACTAAAATACAATGATAAATTAGAATCTTAAATATGGAGTTACTAAATTTCAAAAATCTATACTCTACGTGCATGTATTCAAGATCATCGTATAGTTGGTGCATGATCAAAAAGATAAATTATATTTAGGGATAAACAACAAAAAACACAATATATATTGTGCGTGTTTCAGGCGAACAAGACAGAACCAGTAAGGAATACAATGCAAAATAAAGCACAGTACATGTACGAATGGTCAAGCATATGTGCTGGCGAATGCAGACAAGTATGCATGGCTGAATTAACTGGTGTTCCAAATTTATAAATAAGGTAAGGTAACAAATAGACAAAATCCAAATAGTAGTTTATTGGATATGGCAGTCCAGTTTTGTTAGGCATATGGTGTTAGAGGCATTATCTTGACAAAGTAATAGATGTGGTCAGTAGCACAAGCCATCAACAGTGACAAATATAAACGTGCGGCGTTCGAGGGTACAAAGCAACGTATGGGCATGTGTGAAACACTGTGTATATCTCAGTTTACGTAAAACAGTAAGAGTGTACATGTTTTAAGTTTTACAAAACTATGGCATGTTTAGGTTCTACTCATTTCAAATATGCTACAGGGGTTGTCCATTAGTTCTAATCACTCACGAAATAAAACAAGCACTTATGTATGTGTTACAGGAAAATCAAATGTAAAAGGCACAGCAAGCATGCTTGAGTTATACGAAAATCAAATGTAAAAGGGAACAACAATCATACTTGACTTTCAGGAAAACCAAATGCAAAAGTGGGCATAGCCATATACAAGACCAGGTTCAATTTAACAACAAGGTTGTGTTTCAATGAGGCCTAGCATGGTGAGTAATTCCACTAAGTAATTCAGTATTTATCGAAAATATGCCCGACATCATATATATATATACACACACCCAAACACACAGTTGCATAAGAAAGCAGGGTCTGTTGAAATACAACAGAAATATGTGTATCTATATCAGGTTCCAAATAGTGCATATAGTTTCGAAACATGGCAACAGGATGTGTGTTTGTTAACCGAGCATAGATTATTAATTTTATTTTTCCTCTCTACTAAATTCTACAGCCCTATATGTGAGAACAGTTATATAAACAAGGTAATAGTGTTTCTTCGAAAACTGTCACAATACCAAGCGATCACTGGCCAGTTTATTTATAGGTAAAAACGCCTATATATACATATATTTTTAAATAGCATGTATACATACAGACTTAACTATATATATTGGTTCAATATAAGAGCAAATACATGTATGCCGCAGGGCATACCATCTCAGAAAACTGCAGCAGCGTGGGGATTACATATAGATATAGATATTTACAGTCCATGCAAGAGTATGCAACAGGTTTATGGTTTCGGAACAACAAGCTTAACTGAGTGTAAATGAATAGGTCAACATAAAACCCAGGGTGCGGTAAGAAATATACCAACATATCATAATAAATCACTACAAGAAAAACCAAGATTAGCGACAGATTTTTATCAGCGGAAATTTCCGTCGCTAATTAGCGGCGGATTTCCGTGGGCTTTGTAAGAGAAAATATTTTGGATTTTATATATCATCTTATTATAAATTATTACCGTCGAATACTAATTCTGTCGCTAAATCAATGGAAATTGCAGTCTTTACCGTCATATAATATTTGACGCTAAATTCCGTTGCTAATAGAGTCGGATTACCGTCGACATAATTTTGAAGCTATTTTCCTGCAGTTTTCCAAGAGATTTGAAACGAACTTTTTTATTTTTTATTTATTAAATGTTTTAAATTTGTGTTATTACTTAGTAATTAATTAGTAAATTTAAATTTGAAATAATTAATGTTAATAATACATTAATAATTAATAAATAATAACTATTAGAAGTAAATAAAATTCAATAATTAATGAACAATTATAATTTATAATCAGTAATTATCAATAAAAAATTATAATCAATATTTATAATTTATAAACGAAGTATAATCAGTAATAAATAACTTTTAGTCACTAATTATAATCTTTGAACATAATTATCGACAGATAATGTTATATACTGATGGCATAAAACAGTTGCAATAAACGAATGTTTGGCAATCGCGCTTTCTTATCCGTTGAAATAAACTTATTTTTAAAAATTATCTTTTCATGCGAGTTGCAATAAACATATTTTTAACTTAATAATTTATAATTGATGATTATATTCAATTTTTGGTATTTTAAAAATAATAATTGTAAAATAGTTTATAACTAACATCAGTTTAATGCTTAATAACAAATATTTATTACTCAATATTAATTACATTTATTTAATAACTACTCCTACATGACCTTTACAAGTATTATTTTATAACAAACTCAATTTTTATTTGCTTAGGAAAAGTCCAGGATATTAAGTTTCCCACTCGCATTGACAATGAAAATAAAAAGGCGGGCTACACAAATTAGAAAGGCAGACTCTTGAAAAATTTTAGGACCGCTTCGCACTTGTATTTTGTGCCCGCTTCACCTACTTTCCCAATTCACCTACCTTTCCCGATTCCTCCATCTAAATCTAATTCTTCCTCCTTCTATATCTAATTCCAAGCCCTCTATTCTCTTAACAGCTAAGACAATCCATGATAATATTAGATAAACAATCGTCATAAATCAAAGCTTATGCCACGTTACTCGCCAGTTTGTGTTTTATGCATCGAAAGCTCGACGTTAGGCGGTGAAATTTCGGTGGCGAAAGCAGCATCAGTTGAGGTGCCGACAGCGCATTAATCGGTCCTCGATGGTGATCTGTGTTCTGTTGGAGGAGGATCTTAGCTGCGACGCGATTGAGCGTTGCTATACGGGCGAGGATGGCACGGTGGTGGTGAGTTCTTATTGTTTGTTATGTTCTTACTATTTTCTTCTGTACGTGCTTACAATTTTGGGTTGTAGTTGGGTCAGGGTAACCAGGACTTATTCTATACTAGTTATAAACTCAACTTTAGTAGTAAAATTAATTTTATTGAAGAGTATGACTGTATGAGTGATGAAAAAATTGCGTTGAGTAGTCCACAAATATTTGTAAATAATGCTCTCTTCTTGCAGCTAAATGTTCCTGATTGTGTGCTTGTGCAAACATTCATAACATCTTTTAACCACCTTGACTGTGAATTATACATTAACTAGAGCTTCTGTATGCTTTAGTTTGTGTGATAGAGTTTTTTAAGATGTTATAGGTGTATGTAGATTTAGCAGGATGTATAAACCGTTGTATAAAATTTTCATCAGTCATTGGTAGCATGTTTGGTTAGTCAAAATAAAATGGACAGCAGAAAAGGGTCCTAAGTGATTTGCTAACTTGAAAACAATTAAAAATAATTACAGTTTATGGCAGGTGATATAAAAGGAACTTTTCTATCTTACAATTTAAACTCGCACTAAATGGAAAGGGGGTAAATTCCCCTGTATTACCATGTAGAATCAAGCCCATTCAATCTAGTTACTTTGATCTTCTACTTTATGTTTTTTTTTTTTTGACATGATCATTAAGCTGCTCCATGCTAGATTTTCAATCAGGTTCTACGATTGTGTAGTTTAATTTCAAATGGTGTTTATTAATTCTAGTTTTTCTTTTATTTTTCCATCTTATGCTTGCAGTTATCTTTCAGCATCTATTTTGACTTGCTGCCCGAGTTATTTGTGAATTATGAGCAGTTTTCAACTTGAATCAGAGCTTCCTAAGGGTTGATGGATCTGTCTTGATTGTTGTTCATGCGGATAATAGCTAAAAAAAATTATGAACTTTGATTTCTTATTTAGGGTGAACAAGTGAGAAGGCATGAAAGAAAACATGCTTCAGTATGTGCTTGTATGATTAAGAATACTAGAGTTCATATAAGGATAGATTTCTCTAGGGAATAATATTTTAGAAGCGATGATAGATGAGCAGAGATATCATTTTAAATTCTTTTGGTTTGGGTATTATTGTTTGTTAATCCTTAATTGTTCATAATTGGAAGATGGTATTCTGAATCTCTAGTTTCCATGGCACTAAAACTAGTGTGTCTCCATACATTATTTACCCAGCACATAGTATTGTCGATTAATATTTTTGTCTAATAATTTAATTTTACTCCTTTTGACATTCTTTCATATTGGTATTATTTTGAATTTTCAGGTATTCTCTTTATGGGCTGAAAGCAACAAAAAGCTGGGAGGATTAAACTTTTCAACTGGAGATGTTGGTCAGGTTCTTGTAATCTCAGGTTAGCTGTATATATTTTTTCACACCAAATGCTATTTAATAATTCTTGTTGCTGTTTTTATTATCAATCTTATCTATTAATTTGGTATTGAATAATATATGCACTACTGGTATTTAAGAATGAATTCTATTCTGTAGGTTCTAGTCTTCTAGCATTTCAACCATTTCATTATGCACCAACAGAGAGACTCCTTGGGCCCAAGAATTTATCAAGTATAGCTGCAGTATGCATATTCAAACTCAATTTTCAGCACTCTATGTGTCGATAATTTTTCTTTAATACATTGGTCATGTTATGCAGGCCTTAACTCTACCGTTGCTTGCCACACGCCCTCTTCTAACAAATCTCTCTGGTCCTCGGCTTAAGATAGCAGTGTTTCTGTATCCTTATTGAAGAATGTTATTAAACAGTTTATGATTAAACAGTCAATGCTTTAAATAGAGTTTTCACAACATTTAACGGGTTCATTTCACTGAATAACTGTTAGTTATATTGTTTATTATTTGTTGATGTTTCAGTTACTTAAATTAGATGAGTTCAATGCCGCCTCTAAGCATCGAATCAGCCTCACCATCATCTTCTAGTGAGCCTATTAAGGTATTATTTTATAGAATTTATTCTGACAATCAAAACCAAAAGTGTAATATTTGTAGACAAAGCAAAGATGGTTTCACTTGACTCATATGAACATGTTCCATAAAACAACAATAAAGGTTTTGCTACTACATATGCATATATATGGTTTAAGAGGGTATCGTATTTTTTTTTCCTTCATGTTTTGAGCAGGTGTGTTTTTCTTCAATTCTGCCTGCAAGTGTTTGCCCCAAATCAACTAGGCATTTAGCAGGTGTGTTTTTCTTCAATTCTTTTATTGTTGATTTAGATCTTTGTATCATTGGTTTAAATTTATTCTCATGATACTAATTTGCTGGCATTTAACAATTACCTACCTGTTTCCTTAATTATGCTCATCTCAATATACAGTAACCGTGCTATTATCCATATTCAGTCTTATATAATTCTTCAGGTAATTTGAGCTTCAACCATCCTCATCTAAAGGTTTAAATGGGCAGCAACACGTGTTTATAGTGCAACAAATATAAGAATATTCTTCACTACGAAGCAGCTGAAACACAACGGAAGCAGATGATACCTTTTTAGTACGAGTTTCTTTGTCAATTGAGAGTTGAGTTACATGGTCAGTGACTGGAGTGACATTTTGTTTAGTAAGATCTAAAATGTATAATTTAGCTGTTAATAAATCCAGTGTTTTGTAGGAGTTCATGACTATGTTTCATAGATTTGTAATATAGTTGCATCCAAACTAGGCTTGGAGCTGTTTGTTTTTATTTGGATGTTTCACTATATTTTTTAATGTTCGGTGCATGATATCAGCTGTATAATCACATTTTTTATGCAGTAGGTACAAGATTGAAAATATTCATAGTTTAACATATTTTCAGTTTCGGTCACATTAATTTATACATACGTCTATCCGGCGTGCCTTCGTACTGGGGGGTGTGTGTGTGTGTGTGTATATATATATATATATATATATATATATCAGAAGGGGAGTAGCAGCGAATTACCAACAAAAAAGGGAGGTTGAGTTTACCTTAATTTAATTTTCGTCGCAAATTCCTTGGTAATTAGTAAGGATTTACCAACGTCTTTTATAAATAATATTTTATTATAAATTAATTATCCGTTGGTAAATAGTCGGTATATAAATTAAAATAAAATTAATAAATAAAATTTTATTTTTATTATAAAATTAGTAAAATGACGGAAAAATGTCGGAAAACTCATGCTAGAATCCGTCGCAAAATCTGACACAAATACCATCATGGTTTTTACCGACAAAACAGTTATGTAGGAAATCCGTCGCTAATGCCTGTTTAGCGACGGATTAGAAGCGGATTCTGCCGCTGCTATTTGCTGTTTTTCTTGTAGTGAATGGATTCCATTCTAGTAAGGTAAGATTGGCACATATAACAAATTTACAGTCAAGCCAAGTTTATCTAATATGATTAATTTCTTAGCAAAGAATAAAAGTGCCTGCACAAAATGATCAAATTCATTTTCTGAAGTTAATCTTGCTGAATACCCATATTAAAGTTAGCCGCATCACAAATATTTTTCTAGATATTGACTTACCAACGGAATGTTATACTAAATTGGAAATGCATTCATCACTTTGTAAAATTTAATATGTAATTCCGGAAGTTTAGCATGCCCAATAAGTTAAACCTATCAAAATAATTCATCCTCAATATTGCCAAACTTTAAGTAATATTAATCTGTATCATTTTCAACATTTATTTTGGCTTCACAACCTGGAATGAATGAAACAGCTAAGCAAATGGAAAAAATATAAATCAGATTTTTAAAACCTTATAAAGTGATGAATACATAATGGGATTTACAGTCAAGCCAAGTTTAGGTGCAGGCCATCAAATCCTCTTAGAAACGTATAAATATACACATATGCTCATATGTATATACATATACACTCAAAGGAAGCAATGAATATCAATGATTTCAGAACCCAAGTAGGGTATAGATTTTAAAATATCACAAATTTATCTCCAGAAATCACATTATTAGTTTAGGTGAGAAAATCCAATTTATTTATTTCTAGGAAATCACAGTATCAACCAAACAAACCTCATGATAGTAAAGGCCATAACACAGTCCGGGGTCCAAATGGGTAAAGTAGGCTAAACAGAAGCCCTTTGTTCGAAATAGGGATCAAGATAGCAGTCAAGGCAGTACACTCCTGTCTTAATCTCTGCACATGTATATACATACGAGTATGTATATACACATGTCGATCTATTTCCAAAACAAAATCAGGTTAACACGGCAAAGGCCAAACCAACATCATGAACAACTATCAAATGACAAACAACCAGAAAGTGTGCTAATGCCAAAACTACCATACTTTAGTTTACTGAAATTAAATAACTTGAAAATAGGATTAATTGTGAGTGAATTTCTCACCATACGGCCGTGTTATCCAAATCATTAAGCGAAGTAGTTGGCTTTTGACGAACGATGGCATCTTGGCGTCGCTACTAAAAGCTAGGGCTTCGAATTTGTAATATTGGAGCTTCACGCGATGCGGAGGTGCTTAGCTTCGAGGACAAGGGCTTTGATTGAAGCTTCGATCTGTGGAAACCTATGAAGTAGGCAGCGATCGATTTCAATTCAAGAAGGAGGGCGATTTGTTTTAGGGTGGAGCGTGATGGCAATTTATTCGTGGCCATTAAAATAAAAGAAGCTTTGATTTTCGATTTGAGGAAGAATTTGGCTCCAGCCATTAAAATGGAAAGGAGAGCGATTGATTTCGGCTGAAGAGGGTCTGGGGAATTTCGTGATTTATAGAAGAAAAGGTGAGGATGAGAACAACGTAATATCAATAGGGTCTAGGCTACCTGCAAATTTCAATGAATAGGTTGGCCGAGTCATTTACCAAGGAAGGTTATAAACGACATTAAATATTACGCATTATGTAACACCCCGCAAATTCTATAACTGTGAAATTCACAAATTAAAGTATGATTAATTTCAAATCAAAGAACTAAGGGAAACGGGATACGCCATTGCGTTCGTCCCGGAAAAATACGCGAAATAGAGTCCGAGTTTTCGAAAAACGGAGTCCGTATGAAGAAGATATGGCCTTCGGAAGTTTCTGAATTTAGTTTAAAATTCAAACAGAATAAAATAACTCAGAAAAATCAAGTTTAAATTCCAAAATGGGGCCCAGTGGGCCAGGGCGGAAAAACACCCGCCTAACGCACCCAGGTCGACTGGGCTGTCGACCTGGCCTAACCAGGTCGACAGGGCTGTCGACAGGGCTGTTGACAGGCATGTCGACCTGGTCCAGAGCTAGGTCGAACCCAGTCCAACCTGGCTGGCCTATTCTCTGTTAGTCGATTTTCTGTGGTCTGCTTTGTCATTAGGGCTAGGTGGCAGGCTCTAATTGGTCTCTCCTTAGAATGAATGGCTACGATCAATCCAAGCAAAATCAATGGTCCTAATCAGTTTATAACCTCTACAAAAACAACCCTAGACTAACACTAATCTATTCATTCAAAAATAAGAACAAAGCCGCCATGTTGCTGAGGAACGACTAGGGGTAGCCACCAATTGGAAAGAGAATTAGGAGGCAAATTCTAAGGAATAAAGCAACTCAATCAAAACAAACCGCATCTTCAAATCCCTAAATTTGAGAATTCGCCACACCATTGTAAGTAGAGTATTACTTTGGTATGAACAAATAACTGTGTTGGTTTGTGTACTTAGTTGTGGTGATAAATAATTCATAATTTGTGCGTTACTATGATTCTTATCGATTTGGAATATTGTATACGTTTGGATATTCTCGAATTATGTTATTCATTATGAAGAACTACATGCGGTAGTTCTATGCAAGTATACGTTTGGAATATTCGCAAATTATGTAATCCATGTTGAAGCTACATGTATGTAGTTGATTGAAATTCATGCAAGTTTGGGGCTTTGCTACTATGCCATCATAATGTGTATTTTTATACAAACATTATTTTTGTGGAGTAATTGGAATAAGTTTGGGTTATCATAATCCATATGAAATTATGTTAAAAATTGGGCATCATGTATTAAGCCATGCTTTTGTACTAGAAAACCTATTTGCAAACTTATGGATATGACTAGGCTATGATTGATATTTTGCATAATTGAAATCCATATTGTTAACAAGAATTTTATGATGACATATGTGGTACATAGCTAGGTTAGATTCAAAATCCCTTTTTGCAAGTTTGCATGACTAAAGTAAAAATCATGATTTCATGTTAGAAATATTTATGCCATGGTTATGTGAACAAATTTAACTATACTTTTGTATCAGTCACAAAAGTAGGCACCTTTGTAAACATGTAGTAGTCTTATGAACATGATTTGCTTATATTTGACATTATGCCTGAAATAAAAATATAGGTTTATGTTGTAGTTAGGCCTATGTGTCAATAGTGATATTCTTAACTTAACTACAAGTTTACATGGTTTGATTCATGTCACTTATGCTTTATGACCAAAGTATATGTCACTACTATGCAAGTACACTAGTTTCTATTTTGTATTCCCAACGTCATATTGCAAGTTCATGCGCTCACCTTCCCCTTTTTGTGTATGTAATCACGCTTTAAGCCTCCCCTTTTCGCATGGCTAAGTTGGGCTTTAAAAGGCTAAGCCCAATATATATATAATAAACGGACGTGTAAAACGGGGGAAAATAACGTTGGGTTGAAAATTACTAATGAATGAAAATATAAAATTGAAGGGCCCAAATTCAAGTATGGGTTGGGCCCATGATTGGTGTAACATTTACATCATTAACTTAATAATTGGCCGCAAATATTTACATATAAGAAAATAAAGAAGAAAGACAAAATATGTGAATGTAGAACATACGATGTGTTTAACCCGAGGTTGGATTGAGTTGTGATGTAAACCTGCCCGGAACCGCCCGGCTGTCCAGTAGTCACAACAATACCTATCCAATGTGGGATGTTAAACATGGAGCCCAATAAGGACCCGAGGTTAGACTGAGTTGTGGCGTAAGACTGCCCGGAACCAACCGGCAACAGGCAGCCACAACAATACCTGTCTAATGTGAGAGGTCAGGGCCTTAATAAGACAATTAAGGCTGAGTCAGGATTGTTAGGATTAAGTGAACTAAAGACTTAATCAAAATGGAACATGCTAAACTAAACGGACTGGTGGAGGTTAGGTTAGAAAACACTTAACCAACTTAGCATGTTGGCTAGAGATAGAAAACCTAGTAACGGGGGACCCTTTTCAGCAGTAACCCTAGAAGGTGTATCAGGATACCCTGAAACTAGGCAGGGTGGGGCACGATTACTGGGCTGCTTGTAAGAGGTCAAATCGACGGCGGTGGTGTAGCAGTGTAGGTTCTAACGGGGTGCGGGCGTGCACACACTCCGGCGCAGAAAAATAAGGCACTGGACACCAGTAGCATACCTGTGCATTCTAGGATTGTGTCGGGCCGCCACCATGGGACTTGATACACCCCATGGTGGGACCAGCGTAGGTAACTACAACATCGGGGGCCGTAAGACACATGTAACTATGCGAGTAGGAGCCGATCATCATGGAATGGATCACATCACCCTGATTATGGGGTGCCAATTGGAAACTAGTTTATATGGGTTCAGAGATTAACAGGGGGTACGATAGTATATTCGACCCTAGACAACTTAACCAAGTTTATAGTACTTTCCCACTTCTTGCTTATACTTATCATACCCAGTTCTTTATTCATAGACAGAATAGTACTAGACTTACTCAGGCTTTATGTCTGACTCTACTTTTCTTTCTTCTTCTTTTCTTCCTTACCCCCCCCCCCCCAGGTCCACGGGGAGGGAACACAGCAGCTTGACCAGCCTTAACATCCAGCTTGAAGAAGAGAAATGTATTGCTTGGACCTTTTCATTTTGAACTATGGCTTTGGACAATCTCTATGGGGGCTTTTTGCAGTTTATCTATGTTTTATTTATGCTTCTTTAATAATGTAATCAAGACAGATTATGAAGGAGTTATGTTATGTTTTTTTTGAAAGGATGTAAGACAATCATGGTGATGTTTTGTAACACGTATTTGCTTTTATGAAATAAAAGTTTGTTGTTTTTCCGCTGTTTACAAATATGTGTTCTTATATCTGTCTTGTATCTCTGTGACTTATACTTAAAAACCTCCACCAAAATTAGGGCATTCCCTTTGAGAGTGACCCTAACGGATGTGGAGTGTTTCACTTGGTATCAGAGCATAGGTTTACCAGATAAGATAAAAAGTTTTGAAAAATTATTTTCAAAAAGGAAATTTAAAGAAGCATTTTTAAAAGAAAATTATTATATTATTTTAAAATGCAAAGTCCACTCCCCAAAGCCATAGGTACTATCTCTTATCCTTCGTTTTGAATCTATCCCTTTTGTTTCAGCATGTCCGAAGATCTTAACTTGCCAGAAGGGGTGCCAATACCTGGTTGGTTTAGATGGTTCTTAGAAGCAAGGGCCACTCAGCCAGGTCCTACCGTTCCTCCTCCCCCAGCTGCAGGAAATCATCCAGCTGCAGCGGCACCTTTTCCTCCACCTCCTCCTAGGGGAAACACATTTGCTAAGATATGTAAAGATTTTAAAGCTATGGGAGGAAGGGATTTCCATGGAACTGAGTCCTTCGTGGCAGCTAGAAATTGGCTGAAAGAAACGGAGGACCTATTCATCATCTTTGAGGTAGAGGATAGACAAAAAGTACAATTGGCAGTGTGGCTATTGAAGGGTGAGGCTTCCTACTGGTGGGAAGTCACTAATGCTGAAAGACCAGTGGAGACGTGGGAGGACTTTAGGGCAAGGTTTGAGACTAAATTTCTCTCAGATGCGGAAAGAAGTTTGCAGTTGGAAAAATTCTTATTTCTTAAGCAAGGGGACAAGACAGTCAGAGAGTATGTGAATCGATTCGATGAGCTGGCTAGGTTTGGGCTTGACTAGTCAACACCTCGCACAAGAAGGCTCTCCGTTTCGTCAAAGGGTTGAATGAGCCATTACACAGTTTGGCCATGACCCATATACCCATGGGAGCCACGTATGAAAGATTGGTGCAAATGGCATTGCTGAATGAAGAGGATAAGGGAAAGAAGGAGACAAAGGCAGAAAGCTCTCAAGGGAAGAAAGAGGGTTTGCAGCCTAAGAAGACAGACTTTAAGAAGGGCGGGAAAAGCAACAAAGAGAAGAGGAAGTGTAATTTCTGTGGCAAAGTGGGGCACTTAGTAAAGGACTGCCGGAAAAAGAAGGCCAAGGAGAATGGTGGGTGCTTTTCTTGCGGTGAGACAGGCCACAGGGCTAAGGACTGCCCAAAGAAACGAGGACAGGGGCAGAGGGTTGGATCCACCCCAGGGGCACAGGTTCATGTGCTGGAAGCGCCACCTCTGCAACAGCGAGGTATAAATACTTCTGTAGAAAGTGTAGTTTATCTTTATGATCACCCTGTTCGCACTTTATTTGATTCTGGCGCATCACACTCCTTTATCTCGTCTGCTTTAGTAGAATCTCTGCACCTAAAAACTAGTATGGTAGAGGACCCCTTAATTGTTTCAAACCCAATTGGGGGCCCAGCTCATTTGTCTATGATCTGTTTGGGATTGAAAATTTCTATCCTAAGTGTAGAATTTCAGTGTAGTGCCTTTGTTTTGGGCTTTTCGGGGTATGGTTTGATTTTGGGTATGGATTGGCTATCCAGTAATGGGGCCATCCTTGATTGTGAGAAAAGGGTTGTTAGGCTCCTAACCCAGCTCGGTAATACTTTGGAAATTTCTTGTAATCCCTCGTATGCGGTTATGCTTAGTTATCTTGAATCGCTAGATGCCTTTATTGAAAATTTGCAATCAGTTAGAGTGGTCCGGGAATATCCGGATGTCTTCGAAGAGGTGAAGGGCTTGCCTCCGAAGCGGGAAATAGACTTCCGCATATATCTTGTAGATAATGCAAAGCCCATTGCGTTGCTCGTTAGACACATGGCTCCACGGGAAAGGAAAGAGCTCCGTAAACAGATTAAAGAGCTTCTAGAAAAGGGGTTCATTTGGAGGAGCATTTCAGAATGGGGCGCTCCAGTGGTGTTCGCTACAAAGGCGGATGGTTCACTCCGTCTATGTGTTGACTATAGGGAGCTCAACAAGCTAACGAAAAAGAATAGGCATCCTCTCCCTAGAATTGACGATTTATTTGACCAGCTTGTAGGAGCGTCTGTTTTCTCCCAACTCGATTTAGCAACCGGTTTTCATCAGCTAAGGGTGGCTGAAGATAGCATCGATAAAATGGCGTTCAGAACCCCAGACGGTTTCTTTGAATGGCTTGTCATGCCTTTCGGCTTGACAAATGCACCTGCTTACTTCGTGGACCTGATGAGTAGGGTATTTAGAGATTTCCTCAACAAATTCGTAGTGGTCTTCGTAGATGATATCCTTATCTTCTCAAAGAGTGAAGAGGAACATGCTCAACACTTAAGGGCAATCATGGAAACTTTGCGAGTCCATCAACTAAAAGCCAAATTCTCCAAATGCCACTTTTGGAGAGAAGAGGTGAGGTTCCTTGGGCACATAGTATCCAAACAAGGGTTAGCAGTGGACCCTGCGAAGGTAGTGGCGGTACAGGATTGGAAGACACCAAGGAATGCAACTGAGGTCCGAAGCTTTCTAGGACTAGCAGGTTTCTATCGAAAATTCATAAGGGATTTTGCGAAAATCTCAGCTCCGCTCACGAAATTGACTAAGAAGAATCTAGTATTCAAGTGGGATTTGGATTGCGAGTTTGCTTTCCAACAACTGAAAAGGGCTCTTACAACAGCCCCAGTTTTGACGCTGCCAGATGGGAGCAAGATGTTCACTGTTTATACGGATGCATGTGGGACAGGGCTAGGCGCCGTCTTAATGCAAGAAGGAAGGGTAGTAGCTTATGGCGGGAGGCAATTGAAGGTGCACGAAAAGAACTACCCAACCCACGATCTTGAGTTAGCCGCCATCGTCTTTGCACTCAAGTCTTGGCGACACTATCTCCTAGGTGAGAAGTTCGAACTTTACACTGACCATAAATCGTTGAAATATCTTTTCTCGCAGAAGGATCTTAACTTGAGGCAACAAAGATGGATGGAGTTTCTTGCCTCGTACGATTTCGAAATCTCCTACACTCCGGGCAAAGGCAACGTAGTAGCAGACGCGTTGAGCCGAAAGAAATTGACCCTAAGCCCGTTGTTTGTTGAAAGACAAAGCCTAGAGTTTATAGCCAGCTTCGACTTTAGGCCTTCCTCCGATTTCGTACCAGGCTTGCTAGCATCTCTCGAAGTGCGCCCAACTTTAGTGGATTCATTAGGGACAGCACAACGCGAAGACCCTCAGCTTGTGGAAACAATTGATAGGCTAATTAGGGGTGAGACTTCAAGTCACCTCAACAGATACTCCATAGACGATAAGGGTTTGTTAAGGCGAGACGGAAGACTATGCGTCCCACGGACAAAAGATCTAATAAAGAAGGTTCTCGAGGAAGCACATCACTCCAAGATGACGATACATCCAGGCGGGGATAAAATGTACAAAGATATAAAAAGGACTTTCTTCTGGAACGGCATGAAAAAGGACGTGGCAGAGTTTGTTTCTAAGTGTATGGTGTGCCAACAGGTTAAGGCGGAACAGAAAAAGCCTGGCGGACTGCTACATCCTCTGGAGGTCCCGCAGTGGAAGTGGGATAGCATCTCAATGGACTTCATCGATGGGCTGCCTAGGTCTAGGAGAGGCAACACTAGCATTTGGGTAATAGTGGATAGGCTTACTAAAAGCGCCCACTTTTTACCTGTCAAAAGTAAAAGAACTGCCTCATCCCTAGCATCACTTTACCTCAAGGAAATCGTTCGACTCCATGGAATACCATCTAGCATTGTTAGTGACCGAGACCCCATCTTCACCAGTGAGTTTTGGCGGAGTCTGCAATAAGCAGTAGGAACGCAATTATGCTTAAGCACAGCCTATCATCCCCAAACCGACGGCCAAACAGAGAGAGTGAACAGAGTTTTGGAAGACCTTTTAAGGCTATGCGTCCTTGACTTCGGAGGGACATGGGAAGACCACCTTCCTTTGGTGGAATTTGCCTACAACAACACCTATCAAGCAACCATCGGAATGGTGCCCTTCGAAGCTTTATATGGAAGACCGTGCCGATCGCCCACTTGTTGGTGGGAGTCTACTGATAAGCTCATACTTGGACCAGATATGATCCGAGAGACTTCAGAGAAAGTAGACTTAATACGAAGAAGGATGAAGACGGCCCAAGACAGACAGAAGTCCTATGCCGACAAGAGAAGGACCGGCCTTGAATTTGAGGTTGGAGACAGAGTTTTTCTCAAGGTATCTCCACTAAGAAACGTTGTTCGTTTTGGAACCACAGGAAAACTGGCACCAAGGTTCGTAGGGCCATTCCCTATTATCGAGAAAGTTGGGAAAATGGCCTACAGATTAGAGCTACCCGAGAAGTTGGCTGGAGTCCACAACGTTTTTCACGTTTCGCATCTCCGAAAATGTCTACATGAGTCTGCTGAAGTGGTAGAGCCAAATATCCTCGAAGAGGCCGAAGTGGAACGCGAAGCAACCATAAGGAAAGTTCCAACCTGCATCTTAGGAACGGAAGTGAAGAAGCTACGCAACCGTAAAGTCAAGCTCGTCAAAGTTCAGTGGGGCGACGCCGAGGGAGACGCGACTTGGGAAACTGAAGCTAGAATACGCACTGCCTACCCTTTTCTTTTCGAGGGTACATCCTTGATCTTTCTTTTTCCTTAAGTTGCGCTTTTATCTATCTTTTTAGGTATATTTCCTCGACCTTATCTTTTAGGTAGAATCTTTTTGGATGGAAACATGTAATTGAAACATGTTATGGATGATGGTTGCAAGTGGTTGCAAGTGATTGCTAGTGGTTGCTCGTGGTTGCATATACACACACAATCTAGGGTTTAGATCGGCTCAGTCACTTCATATTGCATATGCATATATGTTTGCATTCGTATATGGTTGAACATTAATGTGTTGTCATGTGGATGTTGCATTTGTATTGAATGATTGTGCACTCATGTAGAATCAAGAATAGGAAAATTTGCATACATAATGGATTCATGGCACTTACATAATTCGCATTAAGGAGGTCAACCGAAACAGTAGACCGCCTGATTTTGCATTAGATAAGTTCATGTATACACACACTTCGCATATGATCATGAAGCATTAGAAGTCTTTTAAGGACAATGGATGCTCGTGTTTGATGGTTGAGTAGATGGATGATTGGATGGTAGGACGCATTCTTCTTAACTTGAAGATTTCGGGGACGAAATCCTTTTAAGTGGGGGAGAATGTAACACCCCGCAAATTCTATAACTGTGAAATTCACAAATTAAAGTATAATTAATTTCAAATCAAAGAACTAAGGGAAACGGGATACGCCATTGCGTTCGTCTCGGAAAAATACGCGAAATAGAGTCCGAGTTTTCGAAAAACGGAGTCCGTACGAAGAAGATATGGCCTTCGGAAGTTTCTGAATTAAGTTTAAAATTCAAACAGAATAAAATAACTCAGAAAAATCAAGTTTAAATTCCAAAATGGGGCCCAGTGGGCCAGGGCAGAAAAACACCCGCCTAACGCACCCAGGTCGACTGGGCTGTCGACCTGGCCTAACCAGGTCGATAGGGCTGTCGACAGGGCTGTCGACAGGCATGTCGACCTGGTCCAGAGCTAGGTCGAACCCAGTCCAACCTGGCTGGCCTATTCTCTGTTAGTCGATTTTCTGTGGTCTGCTTTGTCATTAGGGCTAGGTAGCAGGTCCTAATTGGTCTCTCCTTAGAATGAATGGCTACGATCAATCCAAGCAACATCAATGGTCCTAATCAGTTTATAACCTCTATAAAAACAACCCTAGACTAACCCTAATCTATTCATTCAAAAATAAGAACAAAGCCGCCATGTTGCTGAGGAACGACTAGGGGTAGCCACCAATTGGAAAGAGAATTAGGAGGCAAATTCTAAGGCATAAAGCAACTCAATCAAAACAAACCGCATCTTCAAATCCCTAAATTTGAGAATTCGCCACACCATTGTAAGTAGAGTATTACTTTGGTATGAACAAATAACTGTGTTGGTTTGTGTACTTAGTTGTGGTGATAAATAATTCATAATTTGTGCGTTACTATGATTCTTATCGATTTGGAATATTGTATACGTTTGGATATTCTCGAATTATGTTATTCATTATGAAGAACTACATGCGGTAGTTCTATGCAAGTATACGTTTGGAATATTCGCAAATTATGTAATCCATGTTGAAGCTACATGTATGTAGTTGATTGAAATTCATGCAAGTTTGGGGCTTTGCTACTATGCCATCATAATGTGTATTTTTATACAAACATCATTTTTGTGGAGTAATTGGAATAAGTTTGGGTTATCATAATCCATATGAAATTATGTTAAAAATTGGGCATCATGTATTAAGCCATGCTTTTGTACTAGAAAACCTATTTGCAAACTTATGGATATGACTAGGCTATGATTGATATTTTGCATAATTGAAATCCATATTGTTAACAAGAATTTTATGATGACATATGTGGTACATAGCTAGGTTAGATTCAAAATCCCTTTTTGCAAGTTTGCATGACTAAAGTAAAAAATCATGATTTCATGTTAGAAATATTTATGCCATGGTTATGTGAACAAATTTAACTATACTTTTGTATCAGTCACAAAAGTAGGCACCTTTTTAAACATGTAGTAGTCTTATGAACATGATTTGCTTATGTTTGACATTATGCCTGAAATAAAAATATAGGTTTATGTTGTAGTTAGGCCTATGTGTCAATAGTGATATTCTTAACTTAACTACAAGTTTACATGGTTTGATTCATGTCACTTATGCTTTATGACCAAAGTATATGTCACTACTATGCAAGTACACCAGTTTCTATTTTGTATTCCCAACGTCATATTGCAAGTTCATGCGCTCACCTTCCCCTTTTTGTGTATGTAATCACGCTTTAAGCCTCCCCTTTTCGCATGGCTAAGTTGGGCTTTAAAAGGCTAAGCCCAATATATATATAATAAACGGACGTGTAAAACGGGGGAAAATAACGTTGGGTTGAAAATTACTAATGAATGAAAATATAAAATTGAAGGGCCCAAATTCAAGTATGGGTTGGGCCCATGATTGGTGTAACATTTACACAATTAACTTAATAATTGGCCGCAAATATTTACATATAAGAAAATAAAGAAGAAAGACAAAATATGTAAATGTAGAACATACGATGTGTTTAACCCGAGGTTGGATTGAGTTGTGATGTAAACCTGCCCGGAACCGCCCGGCTGTCCAGTAGTCACAACAATACCTATCCAATGTGGGAGGTTAAACATGGAGCCCAATAAGGACCCGAGGTTAGACTGAGTTGTGGCGTAAGACTGCCCGGAACCAACCGGCAACAGGCAGCCACAACAATACCTGTCTAATGTGAGAGGTCAGGGCCTTAATAAGACAATTAAGGCTGAGTCAGGATTGTTAGGATTAAGTGAACTAAAGACTTAATCAAAATGGAACATGCTAAACAAAACGGACTGGTGGGGGTTAGGTTAGAAAACACTTAACCAACTTAGCATGTTGGCTAGAGATAGAAAACCTAGTAACGGGGGACCCTTTTCAGCAGTAACCCTAGAAGGTGTATCAGGATACCCTGAAACTAGGCAGGGTGGGGCACGATTACTGGGCTGATTGTAAGAGGTCAAATCGACGGCGGTGGTGTAGCAGTGTAGGTTCTAACGGGGTGCGGGCGTGCACACACTCCGGCACAGAAAAATAAGGCACTGGACACCAGTAGCATACCTGTGCATTCTAGGATTGTGTCGGGCCGCCACCATGGGACTTGATACACCCCATGGTGGGACCAGCATAGGTAACTACAACATCGGGGGCTGTAAGACACATGTAACTATGCGAGTAGGAGCCGATCATCATGGAATGGATCACATCACCCTGATTATGGGGTGCCAATTGGAAACTAGTTTATATGAGTTCAGAGATTAACAGGGGGTACGATAGTATATTCGACCCTAGACAACTTAACCAAGTTTATAGTACTTTCCCACTTCTTGCTTATACTTATCATACCCAGTTCTTTATTCATAGACAGAATAGTACTAGACTTACTCAGGCTTTATGTCTGACTCTACTTTTCTTTCGTCTTCTTTTCTTCCGTTCCCCCCCCCCCCTAGGTCCACAGGGAGGGAACACAACAGCTTGACCAGCCTTAACATCCAGCTTGAAGAAGAGAAATGTATTGCTTGGACCTTTTCATTTTGAACTATGGCTTTGGACAATCTCTATGGGGGCTTTTTGCAGTTTATCTATGTTTTATTTATGCTTCTTTAATAATGTAATCAAGACAGATTATGAAGGAGTTATGTTATGTTTTTTTTTGAAAGGATGTAAGACAATCATGGTGATGTTTTGTAACACGTATTTGCTTTTATGAAATAAAAGTTTGTTGTTTTTCCGCTGTTTACAAATATGTGTTCTTATATCTGTCTTGTATCTCTGTGACTTATACTTAAAAACCTCCACCAAAATTAGGGCATTCCCTTTGAGAGTGACCCTAACGGAGGTGGAGTGTTTCACATTAAATTCTACCTCAAATTATCGTTGAACGTCCAATATTTGAACCGTCAACACAAACCCCAAACGCGACAAAAATTATACGTGTCTCTTTGTCTCCGCATTCTGATTCCAATAAAATTAATCTGGTTGTAATCCGACTCCGGTTTTATATGACGTTATTTTTAATTTAAACTATCTATCGGTTCACCGAATTTATTTCTGCTTGTGTATAAAACAACTCTGTTCGATTCGAAATTTGAACGTTTAATTCCAATTTCTTTATATACATAAATAAACATTTATCTAATCCAATTTTTTCCATATAGTTCAACAGATAAAATTTCCCGTATATTTTACGTTAACTACGCGTTTTTTTTAATTCAATCAACTATATTTTTCCAATCGAATCTCAAATTAAATTCGAATATTCAACCAAATTCAATCCATATATTCAACCGTAAATATTTGATTCTCAATCAACTGTTCTGAAATAAATATCAAATTCAAGCCATACACCAAATAATATATTTGATTTTTAATTTCTAACGCCTGCGTCAATATAAAAATTGATTATAAAAATTTAAATCTCTAATTAATTCCTTATTTTAGCTAACGAAATTTCTGGGACGTTATATTCTTCCCCCTTTAAAACTTTTCGTCCTCGAAAAGGAGAGATCGCTAGAGTTATATCAACGTATACTCCAATATTTCTGCCACTAATTCAAATATCGATATTTGAGCTATCGATCCTCATTGTTTAGCATCATATCAAATTAACTTGAAAAATCACATTTTATTTCAAAATTAATATATTCTTAAATTTAAAATCCTGTAATTTATTCCAAAAAATTTTTATCTCATCTGTCAATATTACTTATTCATTGTTTCACATGTTCAACCCCATCTCCTTATGTTCAATCCACTTAATCTTTCACAATACTCATTGAAGAGTGTGAATAACATTTTTTTTCAAGTACAAATTGTAGACCTAAAATTTTTCCAAAAACCAGAATCTTTTATAACTTCTATGCATATCTCAAAGTTCAGGCAGGAAATATTTGTATTATTACTCCAAAATTCTCCTTTTTACTTATTAAATTAGATATATTTTAATTTCAAATTATTTATTTATAAATATTTGATAACTCGAAGTTTGAAAAGTCCATTGTCGTTCTCACAAATGTTAGGCATATGCTGGCCAGGCGCATGACTAAAATCTCTAAGTACTAAATATCCTTGCTTCAACTCCCAGTGAAGAATATTTCAAAAAACTCCTTTTTAAAAGGAAACAGATCCAGAAAGTACCAATGTGATATTGATTTGTTGATTGCTCATGATTTGCAGATACACATCTGGATCCCCCAGAAAACATCTGTATCTGTAGGACTTCACTTCCCTGCGAATTTTGTCATGGACCGATCAACGGAAGATATTTTAGAATGAAAAGAAAAATGAGGTCGTTGAGCGTTGACTGCACTATCTCAGGGTCACGAAAACAAATCATGAAAATAGATCAAGACACAAGGATCAATGAAGTCACAAGGACAACTCATGTCACGAAGACGAATCAAGTCACGAAGAACAATGCTGCATCAACCAGGTGGCTCACCATCACTAAGACATCTTACACACTGCATGGTTCCATTCTACCTTTAGTAAGTCTAGTGGTTACATCTCTTTCACTTGTAGAAATTCCACGGGGACTGCAGGTACATAATGGTTATGCCTAATTCCCTCAGGAAACATCCATAGCCATAAGCTTTCACAACTGTACGGATTACGCCCTTATCACGACTGTAGATCGCAGCAGACACAATGGTTACGCTTGGTTCCCCCAAGAAACATCCGTCCATCGTAGGCTATCTACATCCCTGTGAATTACGCTACACGGTCGTGTTCTTTCAGACAAGTCGAGTTTTATGACTGGACAACCTACTACCACCACCAACACATCTCAACTAAGATCGAAATTCAAAGGAAAAGGATGGTACTTCCCTTATCTTGACTTGAAAACTTACGATACTTTATTTCAGACATATGTCAATTTACATAAGATTTTATGTCCAAATCATATTTTTCAAACATCTTATTTTTACATAAATCCTTTGGATACGATTTCATCTCTGGTCGATTTCTTTCCAAATCACTAGTTTTCCAATCCACTGAATTCTTATATATCTCTTATATATGTTTTGGACTTCTGTATCCAATATCAAAATCGTTCATATTCCCAAAATACCGAGTTCTGATCTCTCAGATATTTGATCTTCAAAAAATTTAATTCAGATATTTGATATCCTTTTCAAACCAAATTTTCTTCCCATTTTCCAATTGTCGAATTCCTTACTTAATTTAATCTTTATGCTCTTGAAATTTCAAAAATTTCCATTCTTATAACTAATTTCTCATTCATGCATTATTACTTCTCTATATTAACATTCTTCGACCGTAAATTAGCAAGCGAACAACTCCCTAAGTATCGACCCCGAAGGCCGAAACCAACATTAGATCAACACCCAGAAGGTTATTCACTTGACTAATCTCCATTCAACTTTTAGATTTCCTTAATTTCATTTCTTAATTTCTTATCAAACCATTTCTTACGCAATTCTCGAATTCAGTTTGAAAATACTTCTCTCACATTCTGTCGTTATTCTTTCTTGACGTGCGGCTTTTTGTTCTGCCATTCTGATTAATCCTAATCACTAGCCTTTCACTATATTTGAAAACATTTTCAGTTATCACATTCATTTTCCTTTAATTTTACAAAATTTCTTATTACCACAGTAAAATATTTGTAACAACCCGTATTTTTATAACATGTTAAAACAAGAAATCAAGGCAGAATTAAATTTTAAAATCAGAATCAGGGGAAACGGGTTACACCATTGCGTTCGTCTCGAAATTTTACATGAAATAGAGTCTGATTTTTTGAAAATCGGAGTCTGGATGAAGAAGTTATGGCCTGTTCAAGTTTCAGTAGTTTTCAGGCAGCACTGGACCAGGGGGTCGACCATAGGGTCGACCTACTCCCCAGGTCGACCATAGTGTCGACACCCCCACCTTACAGGTCGACCTGGTCGACCTGGTTTGACCCATAACTCATTTTTGAAGCCTGAGACGTGTTAGGGTTAATCTAAGAGCCTAAACTAGTTGCTACATCTATAAAAACACCCTTAGACCTAACCTAATTCATATCAAATCATTCTTACGCCATTATGCTGCTAAAATACCTCTTGAACCATGGCCGCCGCCCCCAAATTAAAGAACAAGCATTCAAACTCAATCCAATTCGAAGATTAAAGCTTGTACAATGATTCAAGACAATAAATCAACACTACTACAATGTTCTATGACAATTTCAGTTCCTAATTCACTAGCCATGCTCTGTAAGTTCTAGTTGTTTTTAGATTTAAACATTTAATTATAATATGGACATGAAATAAAGTGGAATTGGATCTAAGTATGTTTATCAATTCTGATCTATTTCTGTTGCTCCTTGAATCTTCTGTTTTGGGACTTGTCTATCTTTATGTTCATGACAAGTTTATGATCTATTCAGCAGTTTTCTTGATTTGTGATGACGTTATCATCAATTTGTAATATTTATACGTATGATGATGTTTTCCTCTGATCTCATTTTAATTCAACTTCTATCTCTCCTAATTTATTTTCTTTTCATGAACCTTGGTCAATTTCGGACCTTGGCCTAAAGTCGCGATTTGAGTACGATATGTATACGGGGGAATTATGGGATTATTGCCTATATGAATATGATGTAATAATTGGCAACATGAAATTGGATATTATCATTGTATTTGCAAGTTTGGGCTTGATCTGTAAATTTTGGTATAATCTTGTTATGAACAAATTTGCATAAATATTATATACATGGAATTTGGCACAAATAGGATCTATGTAATGTAACATGAGATTTGGTATATATAACATGTATGTAATTTGGCATGTAAATTAAACCACGAGTTCGGGCCTATTTAAATTAAATCAAAAGATTTGGCTTATGATTGGGCATATGTAGAATTGGGGATTTGAATATAAAAGCGATTGTAAATTTGATAATTGGCATAAATATGTATTATGAACTTGGGTAGTTGGCGTGTGTTGTAATAAAAAGATTACAATTTGGGATAACTACACATGAATCATGATTTTGGGTTTATTTAGGCATGATACATGCAATTTTGGATAGAACTCGATATGGGTGAAATAACATAAACTTGGCATACATGTAAATAGGCAAGAATTGGACATATGTAAACTGACTAGAATTGGGTATATATATCCATATATATATATATATATATATATATATATATATATATATATATATATAAATTGGCATGTAATTTTGGAACTTGGGCATATGTTTATTAATATGTAAAGTTGGGGATTTGAAACATGAAAACGACAGTGTATTGGATAATTGACTTGAACACGAACATGAACATTTCTATATGTTAAACACATGAACTGATATTGGGGTTTTGGGGGGAATACGACCATTAATGAATGTAACAACCCGCAAAAATCAGAACCAATTTAAAAATTTTATTTTAGGAAATTTTAATGAATTTTGATATTTAAAGTAATCTATTTTAAATAATAATGATCACAAATTTGATTTAAATCGAAGATAGAATGAATAATTTAATTTTAATTAACAAAAGAGTTAGAAATAGCGCGGTAGTTTGAAAAGTCAAACTTGAACTTTGACTGACCGTACAGGATGCAAAATTTAACGGATTTTAGTGAAACCAAAAATATTAGAATCTATTTAAAATATCTTTCCAACGAATCCGAAAAATTGAAATTTCATAGCGGAAATCAAAAGTTATGGCCAATTCAATATTTAGAAAGGTCGCTATGAAATTTATAAAGGTCAAATTGCTACTTTTTGCATACGAAGGAATTTGAACTCGAAACCACTTCCATTGAGTTCAGAATGATGTTTCTACATTGAAAAACAGTAAACACTTATTATATATTTTGAGTTTTGGGATTTATTTGTTTAAAAATGTATTTTTAATATTAAATATATTGGCCTCAAAAATAGTCATTTTTCAAACGACCTCTGTTTTCGACGAAACCACTTTTGTTGGATCCGGAATGTAAAAATATTGTTAAGTTTAATTTTTCATAATTTTTAGAATTAATTTGTGGCTGTGGCAAAAAGATTTCTGTTTTGTCAATTTACAGTAAATTTTAAACGACTTGAAAAAGACCATTTTTCAAACAGTCTCAGAATTCGATGAAATTAGTCTCATTGGACCCATATCGTCATAAGGAAGCTAAAAATATATTTTTTAGATTTTTTGGATTCTGTATGTGGCCTCGGCGGATTTTTGATTGTGTCCGAATTAAATAATAAAAAGAATTAATTTTAAATTCGAAAAATGAGGGCTTAGACAACCTTTTGGGGCTGCGGGACATGGCTAGATGGATCCGGATTAGGGATTATTGGGTAGGGTAGCTTTTGTTGGACTGGATTCTAAATAATTTGAGAGGAATGGTTTTTTTTGAAAAATCAACAATTACATAATATAAAAAAGAGGAGAACCCTAACTAAATCATTATTCATCTTCTTCAATTAGTAGCCGCCGCCCCCTATTCTCTTAATGGCCGAAAATTCTTGTGCCACTTTCTCCCTCTTCTCTTCAAATTAAATCCTAACTCCTATACCAAATCAAAGAGCATCTTCTCCTCTCCATTCTCATAAGGTTAGATCTTCACTGGAGCCACCATCTTCTCCTCTCCATTCTCATAAGTACGGCCGATCCTATTTGAGGAGGAAGAAGGGTAATTATCTTAATTAATTAATTAATTTAAATTATCTTAAAAACTTGTTTTGACCATGACTCGTTCATTTCAACTTAGAATTTGACGATTTCAAAAACATTGGAATCGTAACAGCAAATAGAACGGTTTGAGACTGATTGGAACATTTTCTGGACTGTTTGAATCTTTAGATCTGAATTAACAGAAGGTGAGATTTCTTTAATTTAAATTAATTAGTTGATTAATTTATTTATTTTATAATATTCGTTCAGATCTGAGTTGTATAGTATGTTATGTTGATTTTCTGTTTGATGAATGTATTGTTGTATTGGTTGTTGTGCGAACTTGGATACGTTTATTTCAGATTTGGTTTTTATTGAATTGAGTTTGATAATCAATTCAATATTCATATTGCGATGGAAAAATTATACATAGAAAGAAAAAGATTGTTTATTTCATTTTTTGTGTTCCAACACAAAAGTATACATGAGGAAAAAAATGTGTTTATTTTATTTTTGTGTTCCAACACAAAAATCTACAAGAAAAAAAAGTTTATTTTATTTTTGTGTTCCAACACAAAAATCTATATGAAAAGAAAAGTTTACTTTATTTTTGTGTTTCAACGCAAAAATCTACATGCATGAAAGATGTTCATTTTATATTTGTGTTTCAACACAAATAACAATATTCAAAAGAAATGTCTAAACATAAAAGTTTATAAAAAAAATGTCTTTTTATTTATATATTGGCACATACATTTACACAGGGATATGAATTATTTTTATTTGTGTCTTAAACACAAATAAATACTCCGTCATCAAAGTTTTATTTTTATTTTTGTCTTAAACACAAATAAATACTTCGTCATCAAAGTTTTATTTTTATTTTTGTCTTAAACACAAATGAATGCACCGCCATTGAAATTTTATTTTATTTATTTTTACTTATGTTCCCAACACAAATACATGTACCGTACATCGAAAGTATTTCACTTGTGTCCCTAACACAAATATTTACATCGTTAATTGATTAACATTTTGATTTGTGTTTTCAAACAAAAATTTTATATGATGGAAAAGGAAAGTGTATTGTTGCATTCCTTAATGTCAACAAAGTATAGGAACTCATCTCATTACAATTCGTAATAAAAAATTCAATGTAGAAAGAAATAATATATATGATTTTCATTATTTTTGTGTTTGCATACATGTACAAACGCTTCGTAAAAAAAAATATATATACATTTTTGTGTTTGCATACATGTGCAAACGCTTTATAAAAAAAAAAAGATTTACATTTTTGTGTTTACATACATATGCAAACGCTTCATAAAATTAAAACATACATTTTTGTGTTGGCATGCATATGAAAACGTTTCTTAAAATTTAAAATTTACATTTTCGTGTTGCAATTAAATGCAAACACTACATGTAAGAGGGAAGAGACAGTTTTATTTTATGATTACATTTTATAAAACAAAAGTAGAATAAAAGAAAAAAAATATCTTTTTGTTTGCAATTTTAGATGCAAACAAAAGTAGAGAAAATAATATCTTTTTGTTTGCAATTTTAGATGCAAAAAAAAAGAAAAAAAAATATCTTTTTGTTTGTAATATTAGATGCAAACAAAAGTATAGTAAAAAATATATCTTTTGTTTGCAATTTTAGATGCAAACAAAAGTAGAGAAAAAAATATACCTTTTTGTTTGCAATTTTAGAGGCAAACAAAAATAGAAAAAAAAGAAAATAATATCTTTTTGTTTGCAATTTTAGATGCAAACAAAAGTAGAGGAAAAATATATCTTTTGGTTGCAATTTTTGATGCAAACGAAACGTAGAAAATAGAAATTACATTTTATTTGCATCCTACCATGCAAATAAAACAAGAAAAAATTTACATTTTTTTTTTGTTTACAACTTTTGTTGCAAACAAACAAGAAAATAAAATTTGCATTTTTGGTTTGCAAATTTAGATGCAAACTAATTTATATTTTTTTATATTATTTGCATTCCATCATGCAAATAAACAAAGAGATAAAATTTCATTTATTGTTTGCAACCTTAGTTGCAAACAAACAAGACAATAAAGAAAAAATTACATTTATATTTTGTTTGCAAATTTAGTTGCAAACAAATTTATTAAAAACAAATGTTTCATTTTTGTTGCATGTTTTTAAATGTGAACAAAACATTAAAATAAAGGTTATAATTTTTATTTATTTACTTCACTTGATGTAAATAAACATAAAATAAGAAGTACTTATTTTATTTACATTTCTTGATGTAGATAAAACTAGAAAATAATATTACATTTTTATTTGCATTACTCAACGCAAATAAAAACATGAGAATAAAGGATACATTTTCATTTGAAATCCTTAATGCAAATAATTTATGAAATGAAGAGTCACAATTTTATTTACATTCCTTTAGGTAAATAAACATCAAATTAAAAGGTTGAATCTTTATTTGCATTCTCTATTGCAAATGAAGCATGAAATGAGAAGTTATATTTTTGTTATTGATTGTATTCCCTATTACAAATGGAATTAAAAGATTACATTTTTCTTTTCATTTATTTACAATGAAAGGAATTGAAATAAATATTATATTTTTTTATCGTCATTTTAGATGCGATGAAGGAATAGAAATAAAGAATTCATTTTTATTGACATTCTACATGCGATAAAAATAATAGAAATAAAAGAGACATTTTTATTGTCGTATTATATATTGTGTATTACACTGCCATAGATAAGTTACCTGACTTGTTTATGTGATTGGGTCGATAATTTTCACACATCGCCCAAGTGCACAAATAATTTATTATTTGTTTGTTGGTTGAAACCCCACACGGGTGTTGGGATGAAAATTAACATACACTAATCCCAATATTTAGTTGTATGTTGATCGTTAGATCGACAGGCTGCGATGAGCGTTATTATTTAATTTTAATGCTTACACAGTTGGAATTTACACTTTGGATGTAAATGGATGACTTGATGATTATGCTGTTATGGATATGTGTGAAATCCATATAATCCAAATTATATGGTAAATGATTGAGTCGCATTTCGATTCGGATGTTCTTTTAAATAAGAATATTCTTACATTAGAAATTCTTTTTATTTATATATATATATATTTAATTAAGAATATGTTAAAACAAAGAATATTTGTAAAAGATAAAAATCTTTTATATAAAGAATATTTTCAATGATTATTTTAAAATATGTTTCTATAATAATAAATTAATTTTTAAAGAGAAATCTTTTATTTAAGATTATTAGAATTTGCAATTATATTTTGTGATATGAAATAATTGATGTGTGAAGTGGATTCATCGTGGACGGTGTTTTTTTAACGACATTTGTCCTTTAATCCAATTTACATCGAAATTATTATTTGGAATTTATAAATCTATTTTATAGATTTATAAAGGCATTTTCTAAAAATCTAATTTTCCAATTTAATATATTAGATTGGAATTAAGTGGAAATTCGATTGATAATAATCGAGATGGGCTTCCGTAAAAGAAGACTGATATTATATATGGAATTTAAGAGGCTATGCCATTATTCCATTTATAATATTAGTCCGATACAGAAATTTATAACGATTATTTGTTGATTTGATTTCTGTAGAAATTCCATATTTTCAAAATTGGTTTTGGGTTTATCGTGAACTGTGTTTTAAATGACAATAGTTATTTAACCCAATTCAAGACAAGATTGGTTTATTGAAATTAATAATCTTGTAATAATGATTTTTGTACTAAAAATCAAAATTGGAATATTAATAAATCTTTTTAGAAAGTTTAAAAATATAATTTATTTTATCTTTGATAAAATTAATGAGAACCTTTTTACATAAATAATAATTTTTATTTAAAAAGAATGTTCAGAGTTGGAATGTGGCGTATGGTTGATTTTAATTAAGAATACGCGAGTTTTTCAGGAAGACCGGGTCTAACCCATTCTGAATAATCATCACGACGATCAAGAATCGAAGATGAAGACGGTGACTAAAGACCGGAGAGCTTCACATCGTTTGGTTGATGATGACCGATATCTTGAATTGGGACTGATCCCCCAAGGCAAGGTAAAAAGTGATGATCTTCCAGACGTACTGGAGATCGACGGATACGTTGTTTCGTTCAGACCCAGAACGGACTTGTAAATGGATAGCATGCCTGACATTGAAACTTATTTCATGTAATTAAATTGGTTTTTATTTAATATATAAATGCATGGTGGCATAGGATTTATTCTCTTGCTTAACACCTTTTGTATGTTAAATAATTACCGATCGCATGATATGAGTTGTTGATGTGCTATGCCAAGTTGCACTTGATCAAGGCTTATTGTTGCAAAGCAGAGCCTTGTGGGATGATCAAAGCACAGTCTATTTAGGCATAGCTTTGTGTATATCGTGACTTCGCGAGCCTCACAGCCCGGTAGAGTCTAAAACGGGAGAAGGGAACGCAGGGAGTGCACACGTTTCTTTCTAGCTAGAGTGATGCCAGGGACCTACCAGCGCTGGCATTTATTCATTGTGGTTGTTGGATTTTTCGAGGCCTCGGTTTATGCGGTCGCCACTGGCCGTATTATAGGTCCAAAAGGACCGGGAAACGTGTGTTCAGGCATAACTAATCCACAAAAGTAAGTGTGGACCGGCCCTGCAGCTATCCAAGGGTTGGACAGAGTACCAATCCTGGGGCATTTGCTAGAGTGTCTCGAATCGGTAAGGATCTCCTCCCTAGCCTTGACTCAGATGGAAACCCAAATTCCCAATACGACATCACACGGTTTTGATTGTATACCTATATATGGCGACATAGTGGGATGGGGCACTCATGCCGTCTAGGATTGATACATTTACTTTGATGTATTTCAAATTGGTTGCACACTATTATTATATAATACCGTGTTTATCGTATCAAGCATCTTTTGATCATTATAAGGTAAAACCCTATCCTCCGGTTTGCGTTGCATTGTGTGATGGGACTTGGGTCTTATAATGGTTTCATCTTTCTAAAAAGCATTGCGTTATTTTGACGATTTAATTTAGTCATGCACTGGCAATCTATAGGAGAAAACCCGTTCCGCGAAAGTGGCGTGGTCCTGTGATTAGCCTTATTATATTATATAGGTTAAGTAGAATTCTCACACCAGTCCCATGACTGACCTGTAGTTTGTCCACTGGCAAACTCGGGTGTCCATATTTTCCACACGGGCAGTCGAGTAGCTATTTTTGCAGATATATTAAACAGGATTCTGGGTTGAAGCTTAAAGCTGTGTCCAGAGATAGAGAGTCTTCCGCTGTGTTCTTCCGTTGCAGGATATTACATTTTTTGTATTTATCTTCCGCTGCAATTATATTCCAATGTACTCTGATATGTATATTCTGTACTCTGATGTAACATTTATTATAGTGTTATAAAAGTCTTCTGTTGTTGTTGTTTTAATATGTTGTATTCCCAAAGTTAAAGTATTCGTAGATTTTCACTTTTTGGGTCAGACCTATGTGGTTTATGGTCGATTCAAAGGGTGGGGATTTACGGGTCTTTACAATGAACCTTTGACACGAGGTTAGACTCAGTTTGTGGTGTAAACCTGCCCGGAACCGCCCGACAAATCCAGTAGCCACAAAGTGTCAGTCTAATGTGAGAGGTCGAAGGCCAAATTGTAGGCGTAACGGTTTATGACAGGAGGTTAGACCCAGTTTGTGGTGTAAATCTGCCCGGAACCGCCCGGCAAATCCAGTGGCTACAAAATGCACTGTCTAATGTGAGAGGTCATGATTCGTTCGTCATAATGAATGAATTAAGGGATACTAACCATAATAAGACGTGGGTTTGGTTAGAGGGTTAGGTGGGATATGGAAATTTGACATGTAAATATGGACCTAACCGGTATGAGTTAAGAACATGTAAAACTTATAAATGTAGGCTCAACCAATATGTTATGAATGGGTGGGTTAAGTAACGTGGCTAGGCTATTAACACTTAACCGTTATAACATGACTAGCGGATGGGTTGGGCTAACTTGAATTGGTTGATAACACCCAACCAATATAACCTGATGCGTGGTAAGGTTAAGTAACAACAGAGGGTAACACTTAACCGTCACAACCTGATAAGTAGGTGGGCTAAGTCAATATACTTAACCAATTTAACACGATGATTTGATAGGGTTAAGTCATGAACCGCTTGAATATACTTAACCAATTTAACACGATGATTTGATAGGGTTAAGTCATGAACCACTTGAATATACTTAACCAGTTGGACACGATAATTTGATAGGGTTAAGTTATGAACCGCATGAATATACTTAACCAATTGGACACGATGATTTGATAAGGTTAATTCATGAACCACTTGAATATACTTAACCAATTTAACACGATGATTTGATAGGGTTAAGTCATGAACCGCTTGTATATACTTAACCAACTTGACAGCTGATTCGTAAGGCTAAGTCATGAACTTGAACGACAACACTTAGCCAATTTGACATGACATGTAGGCGGGTTAAGTCATGAACTTGAATGACAACACTTAACCAACTTGACATGCTAGACTGATGGGGTTAAGTCTCTAATTTAAATGACAACACTTAACCTACTGAACGGAAAACCTAGTTGCGCGGTCCTTTTTAGCAGTAACCCACTAGATGTATCACGGTACCCTGGAACTAGGTAGGGTGGGGGCACGATTACTGGGCTGATTGTAAGTGACCAGAACGACGGCTGAGTTGGAGCGCCATTGTAGGTTCAGGCGGATTATGGTCGTGCACGTAGTACGGAGTTGAAAAAGCAGGCATTGTGCACCCGTAGGTTTACACTGTGCGTGCTTGATTCGTTCGATGGTTGGCACCATAAGGCTTGATACACCCTATGGTGGACCTAGCACAGGTAACTACATTTCGTGATTGGCCCGTATGACACAGACACATGAACGAGCTAGGACTTGTTGGGAGTCGGTCGATTAATAAATCATTACGTGGAATTCGTTAGGTAGCATAATCCCTGGTGGTCCTAGGTGGCATAAACCCTAAACGAATCTATAAAACATTCAATAGGTAGAATAATCCCTAGTGGTCCTAGTTGGCATAAATACTAGTTGAACACGCGATAGTTCATGATAAGGAAACCTAGACAAGACAAGGGTGGCAATCCAAACGACTTCAAGAATGGTGGCACTACGTTGAAGTAGTATAGAAATATGTGATGAAGCCTGTACGATATACGGCAAGGGACTGTATGTATACATGGAAAGGATGATACGGCTTGGGGTACTAGTACAGTTGGTGCAGAGAATATAGGAAATCAAAGAAAATAGTGGAATGGTGAAGCTTAGAAATCTTGCGATGTTATACTTAATAGAAACCTTGCAATGTGATACTTGGTAGGAACCTTGTGATGATACTCTTGATAGGAAGCATGGGATGTTATACTTGATTCATCGTGCCTGTAGCTTACCTTGTCATCATGCTTGTGTTTACTTTCAGTTTATTCATGCCATGTTATCTTTACCTGTTTTTATGCTGAAAGCCACTAGGACTTACTCAGTCTTTATGACTGACCCAGTTTGTTTCGCCTCTTTTTCTTTCGTTTCCCCCCAGATTCGCAGGGTGGGTATACAGCTTAGTTTGGATCTTACCAAGCTCCAAGGCTCTTTCATGTACTGCTTGGATCTCTCTTGGCTATGGCTTGCTTTGCTGTTTTACTTGGGGAATGATTTATGACTATGGTTTTATGCTTCTTTACTATTGCAAGACAGATTTTGATGTAATGGATTTAATAGCGTTTAGATGTAAATGGCTTTAGACCTTTCTAGATTTTAAAGCAATGAAATTTGGTTCTTCTTCCGCTGTTTTATATTTCTGTCTTGTAATATTTCTGTGTATGTTTACCTAGATAATGCTCCACCAAAGCTAGTGCATTCCCTTTGTGAGTGACCCTAGCGGAGGTGGGGTGTTACAATTGGTATCAGAGCAGAAGGTTACCAGACTGGGCAAAAGATTTTAAAACCTTTTGAAATTATTTTCAAAAACCATTTACAAAGAAGCATTTTTCAAGAAAAGTTTTATTTTTAAAGGCTATTCCCCAAAGGTCGTTAGCATTATCCTTTGTTTCCTTGTTTGAATCCCTTTTCCTTTCTTTCCTCCATCTATAGTCACATTAGTTCCATCTGCGATTAACCTTATTTCAAGCTTTGAAGGGTTGCTGTGCGATGGAGGTAGTTCTCGAGAGACCTATTAACACGTTTAATAAGAGGGGATAAGGGTGGTTAAGGAGAAAGAGGCTCAGAACAAGAAGGTAGAAATGTTTCGGTAGGATAGCCTAGTTTATCTTTCTATCATGTCCGTACCCTTTTGATTATGGTACATCGCATCCTTTTTTTATTTCTGCTTCGATAGTTGAGTCTCTGCACCTTAGTACTAGCGTAGTAGAGGATCCCATTTTTTTTCTCTCTCAAATCCTATTGGGGAATCAGCTCATTTATTCATGACTTGTTTGGATTTGAGAATGTCTATGCTAAGCAATGCTTATGTTTTTGGGCTACGGGTCGATTCTAGGAATGGAATGGTTATCCAGTACTGGTTCCATTCTTGAGTATGAAAAGAGGGTAGTTAGACGCTTGACTTGCCTTGGAAATGCCCTCGAAGTCTAGTGTAACCCTTAGGGTTCTGCCATGTTTAGTTACCTAGAATCTCTTGATACATTTATCGATCCGCTCGAGTAGTGTTTGCCACTAAGGCGGATGGTTCATTTCGCTTATGCATGAGTTGACATCTGTTTATTTGCAAGAGATAATCCTTCTACATGGAATACCCTATAAACGAGATCCAGGATTCACTAGTGAATTTTGGAGAGCTTGCATGAAACCATGAGTAAGCAGTTATGTTTAAGCCGAGTATACTAGAAGAAGAATAAGTAAAAGTGGAACGAGAGGCAACAGTGGAATGAGTTCCAACTCATATTTTGGAAACAAGAATTAAGAAGCTACGAAATTATGAAGTTAAAGACGGACAAAGCGCAATGGAGTTAAGCTCAAGGAAATACGACTTAGAAGATTGAAGACTAGACACGCGCATCATATCTCTTTTTAAGAGTATATCCTTGATCCCTCTCTTCCTATAGAGCTTACTTGTATTCTATCTTTTAAGTATAATCTGTCGGTCCTATTCTCAATCCTATTTCTGTTGCAAACCCCATAGGGAGTATGACTTATCTGTTAGTAATACATGTTGGGGCTTGAGGGTGTCCGTTGGGTTAACTAAACTTTTTGGGTTTTATAGGATATGGGATGGTGCTTAGGGAGTTCTTCTCCTATTCAGTATATATGTGACATAGATTTCCAGCTTTGACATTGCCTAAGGGGCACAAAGTTTTTACTTGCTTCTATCATTTGGCTATATCTTTAGATAGGAACAATTGGGTGAAACATGTGTTTGTGACATGTTATGATTGATGGTTGCAAGTGGTTGCAAGTGGTCGCAAGTGGTTGGTCGTGGTTGCATAACACACATTAGGCACTAGATCGACTCATACACATTTTCATATTGCATATGCATGAGTGTTTATACTTGCTTATGGATGAGATTGAATGTGTTATCATGTGGATGTTGCATATGGATGGATGTTTGTGCACACATATAGTGTTTATGTAACTAGGACTATTTGCATACATGTTGGACTCATGGCACTAAACATATTTTGCATTAAGAAGATCAATCAGGCCTGATCATTTGCATTAGATAAGGAACATATACACACTTTCTGCATATGTTCATACAACATTAGAAATCTCTTAAGGACAATGGATGCACGTGATTGATGATTGAGTAGATGGATGATTGGATGGTAGGACACGTTCTTCTTAACTTGAAGATTTCGGGGACGAAATCCTTTAAGGAGGAGAGAATGTAACAACCCGTATTTTTATAACATGTTAAAACAAGAAATCAAGGCAGAATTAAATTTTAAAATCAGAATCAGGGGAAACGAGTTACGCCATTGCATTTGTCTCGAAATTTTACATGAAATAGAGTCCGAGTTTTCGAAAATCGGAGTCCGAATGAAGAAGTTATGGCCTGTACAAGTTTCAACAGTTTTCAAGCAGTACTGGACCAGGGGGTCGACCATAGGGTCGACCTAACCCCCCCCCCCAGGTCGACCATAGGGTTGACCTACCCCCCAGGTCAACCATAGTGTCGAACCCCCCACCTTACAGGTCGACCTGGTCGGCCTAGTTTGACCCATAACTCATTTTTGAAGCCTGAGACGTGTTTTGATGGTCCGGATGGATTCTAGGGTTAATCTAAGGGCCTAAACTAGTTGCTACACCTATAAAAACACCCTTAGACCTAACCTAATTCATATCAAATCATTCTTTCACCATTATGCTGCTAAAATACCTCTTGAACCATGGCCGCCGCCCCCAAATTAAAGAACAAGCATTCAAACTCAATCCAATTCGAAGATTAAAGCTTGTACAATGATTCAAGACAATAAATCAACACTACTACAATGTTCTATGACAATTTCAGTTCCTAATTCACTAGCCATGCTCTGTAAGTTCTAGTTGTTTTTAGATTTAAACATTTAATTATAATATGGACATGAAATAAAGTGGAATTGGATCTAAGTATGTTTATCAATTCTGATCTATTTCTGTTGCTCCTTGAATCTTCTGTTTTGGGACTTGTCTATCTTTATGCTCATGACAAGTTTATGATCTATTCAGCAGTTTTCTTGATTTGTGATGACGTTATCATCCAGTTGTAATATTTATGCCTATGATGATGTTTTCCTCCGATCTCATTTTTATTCAATTTCTATCTCCCGCAATTTATTTTCTTTTCATGAACCTTGGTCAATTTCGGACCTTGGCCTTAAGTCGCGATTTGCGTACGATATGTATACGGGGGAATTATGGGATTATTGCCTATATGAATATGATGTAATAATTGGCAACATGAAATTGGATATTATCATTGTATTTGAAGTTTGGGCTTGATCTGTAAATTTTGGTATAATCTTGTTATGAACAAATTTGCATAAATATTATATACATGGAATTTGGCACAAATAGGATCTATGTAACGTAACATGAGATTTGGTATATATAACATGTATGTAATTTGGCATGTAAATTAAACCATGAGTTCGAGCCTATGTAAATTAAATCAAAAGATTTGGCTTACGATTGGGCATATGTTGAATTGGGGATTTGAATATAAAAGCGATTGTAAATTTGATAATTGGCATAAATATGTATTATGAACTTGGGTAGTTGGCGTGTGTTGTAATAAAAAGATTACAATTTGGGATGACTACATCATGAATCATGATTTTGGGTTTATTTGGGCATGATACATGCAATTTTGGCTAGAACTCGATATTGGTGAAATAGCATAAACTTGGCATACATGTAAATAGGCTAGAATTGGACATATGTAAACTGACTAGAATTGGGTATATGTATCCATATATATATATATATATATATATATATATATATATATATATATATTGGCATGCAATTTTGGAACTTGGGCATATGTTTATTAATATGTAAAGTTGGGAATTTGAAACATGAAAACGACTGTGTATTGGATAATTGACTGGAACATGAACATTTCTATATGTTAAACACATGAACTGATATTGGGGTTTTGGGGGTAATACGACCATTAATGAACCTTTGACACGAGGTTAGACTCAGTTTGTGGTGTAAACCTGCCCGGAACCGCCCGGCAAATCCAGTAGCCACAAAGTGTCAGTCTAATGTGAGAGGTCGAAGACCAAATTGTAGGCGTAACGGTTTATGACACGAGGTTAGACCCAGTTTGTGGTGTAAATCTGCCCGGAACCGCCCGGCAAATCCAGTGGCCACAAAATGCATGGTCTAATGTGAGAGGTCATGATTCGTTCGTCATAATGAATGAATTAAGGGATACTAACCATAATAAGACGTGGGTATGGTTAGAGGGTTAGGTGGGATGACATGGAAATTTGACATGTAAATATGGACCTAACCGGTATGAGTTAAGAACATGTAAAACTTATAAATGTAGGCTCAACCAATATGTTATGAATGGGTGGGTTAAGTAACGAGGCTAGGCTAATGACACTTAATCGTTATAACATGACTAGCGGATGGGTTGGGCTAACTTGGATAGGTTGATAACACCCAACCGATTTAACCTGATGCGTGGTAAGGTTAAGTAACAACAGAGGGTAACACTTAACCGTCACAACCTGATAAGTAGGTGGGCTAAGTCAATATACTTAACAAATTTAACACGATGATTTGATAGGGTTAAGTCACGAACCGCTTAAATATACCTAACAAATTAAAAACACGATGATTTGATAGGGTTAAGTCATGAACCGCTTGAATATACTTAACCAATTGGACACGATGATTTGATAGGGTTAAGTTATGAACCGCTTGAATATACTTAACCAACTGGACACGATGATTTGATAGGGTTAAGTCATGAACCGCTTGAATATACTTAACCAATTTAACACGATGATTTGATAGGGTTAAGTCATGAACCGCTTGAATATACTTAACCAACTTGACAGATGATTCGTAGGGCTAAGTCATGAACTTGAACGACAACACTTAGCCAATTTGACATGACACGTAGGCGGGTTAAGTCACGAACTTGAATGACAACACTTAACCAACTTGACATGCTAGACTGATGGGGTTAAGTCTCGAATTTAAATGACAACAATTAACCTACTGAATGGAAACCCTAGTTGCGCAGTCCTTTTCAGCAGTAACCCACTAGATGTATCACGGTACCCTGGAACTAGGCAGGGTGAGGGCACGATTACTGGGCTGATTGTAAGCGACCAGAATGACGACTGAGTTGGTGCGCCATTGTAGGTTCAGGCGGACTATGGTCGTGCACGTAGTCCGGAGTTGAAAAAGTAGGCATTGGACACCAGTAGGTTTACACTGTGCGTTCTTGATTCGTGTCGATGGTTGGCACCATAGGGCTTGATACACCCTATGGTGGACCTAGCACAGGTAGCTACATTTCGTGATTGGGCTGTATGACACAAACACATGAACGAGCTAGGAATTGTGGGGAGCCGATCGATTAATAAATCGTTACGTGGAATTCGTTAGGTAGCATAATCCCAAGTGGTCCTAGGTGGCATAAACCCTAAACGAATCTAGAAAACATTCAATAGGTAGCATAATCCCTAGTGGTCCTAGGTGGCATAAATCCTAGTTGAACACGCGATAGTTCATGATAATAAAACCTAGACAGAACAAGGGTGGCAGTCCAAACGATTTCAAGAATGGTGGCACTACGTTGAAGTAGTATAGAAATACGTGATGAAGCCTGTACGATATACGGCAAGGGACTGTATGTATACATGGAAAGGATGATACGGGTTGGGGTACTAATATAGTTGGTGCAAAGAATATAGGAAATCAAAGAAAATAGTGGAATGGTGATGCTTAGAAATCTTGCGATGTTATACTTAATAGAAACCTTGCAATGTGATACTTGGTAGGAACCTTGTGATGATACTCTTGATATGAAGCATGGGATGTTATACTTGATTCATCGTGCCTGTAGCTTACCTTGTCATCATGCTTATGTTTACTTTCAGTTTATTCATGCCATGTTATCTTTACCTGTTTTTATGCTGAAAGCCACTAGGACTTACTCAGTCTTTATGACTGACCCAGTTTGTTTCGCCTCGTTTTCTTTCGTCCCCCCCCCCCCCCCCCCCAGGTTCGCAGGGTGGGAATATAGCTTAGTTCAGATCTTACCAAGCTCCAAGGCTCTTTCATGTACTGCTTGGATCTCTGTTGGCTATGGCTTGCTTTGCTGTTTTACTTGGGGAATAATTTATGACTATGGTTTTATGCTTCTTTACCATTGCAAGACAGATTTCGATGTAATGGATTTAATAGCGTTTTGATGTAAAAGGCTTTAGACCTTTCTAGATTTTAAAGCAATGAAATTTGGTTCTTCTTCTGCTATTTTATATGTTCTGTCTTGTAATATTTCTGTGTATGTTTACCTAGATAATGCTCCACCAAAGCTAGTGCATTCCCTTTGTGAGTGACCCTAGCGGAGGTGGGGTGTTACAATATTTCCATATATTTGCAAACCTTTGTTTTCTATAGAAAATATACTTTATTTTCAGGGGGTAATATTTCTAAGTTCGTTATTTGGATTAAAACATATATTAAACAAAACACTGCTATTTTCACTTAACTGTTCACACTTATTTTCTTACTTCACTTAACCACCCTTTCTATCAAACCTTACCCATTTCTTAGTCAACAATGAAGTCAATCAAGTTGGGGTATATTTGCCTCTCAGACCTTAACTGAACAATATTATTAACTTCGAAATAGATAAAATTCACAACTTTGAACACCAACAAAGCATTATTCTCGTAATTTCCGATTTCAACTTAGGAATTTATTTCATTTTACAATAATTGTTGATTGTAACCATAATTCACAGCTTCAAAATATTTAACTTTAAGTTATACTTTATTCTTTAATCCGAATAACCAATTTATTAATAACATATTAAATTTTTAAATTTAAAATGGAAAGTAAACAGTATTTTCCCGGAATTCAACAAAATCGTCACCCATAAATAACCTTCTTTCGAATAATCTATTATTCGATATCATATTCCAGACTTCGGGAAATCTCATTTGACTTATATTCTGAACTTCAGAATAATCTCTATGTACTGGTTAAGTCCATTTCCTATGTTCCCAAATTCATTTGCATTATATTTGCTTTCAAAAATTATTTACTTCTAAAAAGTAAATATTATTCCTTTTCTCGAAATTTGAACTCATCACATCAAATTAGCTTTGACTTCACTTGGGCATCGATTCAAATCCCTTCATAATCTTTATACATGTATCGCTTCATTCAGAGTCCTTGTCTACAATTCACTTCTTGTAAATTAATTAACCATTTTATACTTCACTATAAAATTCTTATATTCGATCATACATTATTGGTTTGAAACAAATAATTTTTTTCCCTTGTCACGTTCTGAATAAATTAATCAAATTTAGCACAGTCGTATTCCAATTATATCACTTATCCAATTTTCATTTATTTCTATTCTGAATATTTAGTAAAATCCATTGTTTTATTTTTGAAACGATTCCAAATTTCTTTTTCATCCAAATTCCCATCTGAATTTTTATTTGTTTTTAATTACTAAAATACACGATTAGAGAATATTATTTATCGATTCTCTTATACTTATCTTCTGTATATCGTTCAATAATGGATTCAAAAGTCAAACCTATGTGAACTTATCAAAGAATAGCTCTCGCAGACATGGATTCGAAGACTGGGGATTTCGAAATATTTTAAATCTCAAAATAATATTTTTGTTTCCGCTGTACTAGTTTCAAACTACTAGTTTTCAAAATATGTAATATTTTCAAAATAATTTTCCTTTCAAAAATTATTTTAAAATTTACACTTTCCAAAATTTATATTTCAAAATATTTTTATTTCCTAAAATCTACTTTTCTAGCGTCGATTCTACTCAATTTAAACCCGATAAACTATGCTTTGAATAAACCAAAGCTCTAATACCATTTGTAACGTCCCGCCTTTTTGACCGCTTTAAACCGGTAATTAAACCAACTTAAAACGTCCAAAAATGGCGGAGCGTATTTAGCTTACAGAGTTTAAACGTAGAATCAACACAAAAAAACATAGAATAAAGAATAACACAGTATTGAACAAATAAATAAACTTTTATTTATTTATCAAAAAATTTGATACAAGAATTTAAATACAGCGGAATATAGAATACAGCTTGAATAGAAAAACATTTACTGTTTTTAAAATCTTCAGAGTGCGACATCTTTGGAATCCCCAGCTTCACTAATCTTCGAATCCTAAACTGAAATCTTTAAATCTGAAATGCTCAGATCTGACCCGAGTATTCCACGTAAAAACATAAAATACTCGAGTCGGGATTAATCATATGTTCAAGTAAATTAACTTCAATAAAAACTAAAGTACAATGATAAATTCAAATCTTAAACATATAGTTACTAAATTTCAAATATCTATACTCTACATGCATTTATTCACGATGATCGTATAGTTGGTGCATGATCAAAAAGATAAATTATATTTAGGGATAAACAACAAAAAACACAATATATATTGTGCGTGTTTCAGGCAAACAAGACAGAACTAGTAAGGAATACAATGCAAGATAAAGCACAATACATGTGCAAATGGTCAATCATATGTGCTGGTGCATGTAGACAAGTATGCATGGCTGAAACAACTGGTGTTCCAAATTTATAAATAAGGTAAGGCAACAAATAGACAAAGTCAAGATAGTAGTTTAATGGACATGGCAGTCCGGTTTTGTTAGGCATATGGTGTTAGAGGCATTATCATGACAAGGTAATTGATGCGGTCAGTAGCACAAGCCATCAACAATGACAAATATACACGTGCGTTGTTCGAGGGTACAAAGCAACGTATGGGCATGTGTGAAACACTGTGTATATCTCAATTTACGTAAAACAATAAGAGTGTACATGTTTTAAGTTTTACAAAACTATGGCATGTTTAGGTTCTACTCCTTTCAAATATGCTACAGGGGTTGTCCATTTGTTCTAGTCACTCACAAAATAAAACAAGCACTTATGTATGTGTTACAGGAAAATCAAATGTAAAAGGCACAGCAAACATGCTTAAGTTATAGGAAAATCAAATGTAAAAGGAACAACAATCATACTTGATTTTCAGGAAAACCAAATGCAAAAGTGGGCATAGCCATATACAAGACCAGGTTCAATTTAACGACAAGGTTGTGTTTCAATGAGGCCTAGCATGGTGAGTACTTCAACTAAGTAATTCAGTATTTATCGAAAATATGCCCGACATCATATATATATATATATATACACACAATTGCGTAAGAAAGCAGGGTCTGTTGAAATATAACAGAAATATATGTATCTATATCAGGTTCCAAACAGTGCATATATTTTCAAAACATGGCAACATGATGTGTGTTTGTTGACCGAGCATAGATTATGACCAAGCCGTATCAAATTTATAATATTGAATTCGTTTATTAAAACGAAGTTTGAACGTTAATTTATATTTAAATTATAAACGAGCTTGAAATGGTGCGGTAGTTCAAAATTTACGATTTGAACTTTAACCGGATATAAGTCGAATTTCTATTAAACAAGAAACGTTGGAATCTTGTTGATGATAATTTTCTAATAAAAGAGAAAAATCCATATTTTGTGTTATAGATTGTTAGTTGTATCCAATTTTATTTTTAGAATAGTCGCTATGGAAATCGTTATTAAAATATAACATTTATTTAATATATTTAAAAGGGAAATTTAAATTGTTTAACTCGAAAATTTACGATATTGAGTTGTATAATTTATATTTGAAGTTGTATATATATTATGTTCGAATTTATATGATAAAAATAATTTATTATTATTTAATTGATTTATTTGGGAATTTATATAATATTTTATTTATATTATATAAGTATTAAAAATAGCCATTTTTTCAAATAGTCTTAGTTTTCGAAGAAATTAGTTTCATTGGAACCGTATCATTAAATTATTATCAGAAAATCAAATTTCGTGGAAAACGAATAACGTATGTGACTTCGGCAGCCAAAAATGTTCTTGTTTCTATTTAATTGTTTATACAATTTAAAAAGGGTAACTTTTAACGAATAAATGACTAGCCAAACAAATTGCAAATTTAACGAAATAAGGTTCATTAGATCCGTAAGGAAGAGGTCTAGTAAAATGTCAAGCCCTTATATTTATTGAATTTTTTTTGGTAATTATAGGAATTTTAAACGCTTGATTTTTCATCAATAATTATAAAGGACTTTTCACAAACGACCTCGGAATTCGATGATACCTATCCCATTGGGTCTAGAATATTTTTTTATGCTAAGATTACCTTAGTTTGTCAAAAACGTAGATCGTATGTATGTGTTTTAATATGGTACTTCATACCAAAGTTTCATGAATAATTAAATAATATTGTTTGTGCCATTCTCTATATAAAGGGACAACGAAACCCTTATTCTGCGAGTCAAACTAATACCTGTGGTCAACAATTTTAACACCGCCACCCATACTTTTTGAATGGCTAAAATTACGCCTTCTTCTCCTCCTTGAATCTGAAAATTCACACAACAATTCAATAAGTTTTCAAGAGTAGTGTTTAAGAGCACGATTAGTTCAACACTTCTTACGGCTATGATATGGAATTTCTAGCTGTACTGGCCAGAAATAAAGCAGGATTGAGGCGGAGTTCGGAGTTGTTGTTGAGCGTTGGAGACACCGAGTTGAACGATATTTAAGGCGAAGGGGGAGAGGCCTACGTCGCGTCATTTGGCATCACCAAATCATCTTCTGGCGGTTAGGGTGAGGGTGCGGCGTTGATTAAAGAATGGGAATCGATGGGTTTCAAAGCGGTGGTGTACTAGTGGTAGTTGCGGAGCTGTTCTGGTGTCACGTATAGAGGGTCAGAGCAGGAACAAGCTGGAGGCGCTGTCAGGGTTTGGCGCAGTAGTGGAGGAAGTTATGGTGAAGTCTGTTAAGCAGAAGGCAATATATATTGCATGATATATGGAGCTGTGGGTTTAACATGGGGAGTGGACTGAGAGGCGTCCAGGGGAGGTGTTGGATGGCCGTCCGATGGCCAGAGCCAGGTCGGCACTGATGATGGCGGTCACGTGTATGTTGAGTGAGTGGAGGTTGAAGGGAGTGTTGTTACGTTGGGGGATGGTGTTCAAATGGGAGTGGAATGAGTGAACGTGGCAGGTGGAAGGAGGGTATGATGGGGAGTTTTCTTATTGGCAGCATGTACTAGAAGTACAGGATTAAAAGGAAATGTTAGGCAAGAATGTTAATCTGGTAGGTGAAGTTTTTGGCAGCGTTGGTTCTGGACACGGGAGCGGTTGTCTGATGAAGGAGGCATGCTGATGCCATTATTCCAGAACAAAGAGCAGTGCAAAATGATGAATATGGAAGCAGTGTTGGTGGAAAAACCTGGAACGGGTTGTTTCTAATAATCAAGGAAGAGAGGGATGGATGTGAGGAACAGACGACGTGAAAGCTAAATTAAAGGGGCTTGATCTATTTCCAGTATACACAAGAGTAACCAGTTTATTTGAAATTGATTAAGTACGATAATTATTTTTAATTAAAAAATAAAAATTTCATATTGAACCACTATATACTATAACGTGAATTGTTGCAGGCTTATTGTTGAAGTTGCAGTGACAAACATAAGGAGAACACAAGAGGAACAGATCGACCTGTAATCTTAATTAAAAAGTAATTAGTTAATTTATAAAATTAATTAAGGAATTTTATTATTTAGTTTAGTTGTGAACTAATACTAATTATATTGTTTCTTAATTTATGCAGTACAAAACGAACAAGGAAGTCGGGATCAAGAGTAAAGGATCGAACAGTACAACCGACCTTGGTTATTACTTTAACAATGTAATTTAACTCAATGAATATAATTAATGGAAAGAGTCTGTTAATTAAATCGTATTTAAATCTAAATGTTATTAACTCCATCATATATTATCAGAACGGAACAAACCAAGATACGTTGGAACCAAGTTGACGGGCACTACATTATGGAACAGATCTAGACGCAACTGAACTCGACCGGGATTTTTAATTAAATTAAACACTCGTTTAATTTAATTAAAACCAACCGTTTAAACAACGGTATCAACTCAAGGTGAGTTAAACTCATTCAGTATTTCCCACTTATATTTCATATAAGTTTGGTTTTATAATTATGTGCTATGGTTTCTAATGTTTGATTGTTGGTTAATTATATATCCATATGCTGATTACACTAATGAAATTACACATTGTTTAATTTCAATGAAAACCAATTCGTTATTTTAATGATTGGTCCCAATTAAGGTAACTTACCTTGTTGGTCACGTTTATAAAATAAACTTGTTTAATTGGTTGAATTGTTTTGTTAATTGGTTGATGTTAAATAGCTGTTATTTACTGTTATTGAAATTTTCAGTTAATTCGAACTGAATAATATTATTGGAAATAATCTATGTGAATGCAGGGAAGCACAGGTTGGAGGGATCCAAAGGGATTCCTCAAATATATTTAATGATATTTATTTTCATATTATTATTATATGAACTATTTTGATTGGAAGATTAATTTGGTTGTCAACCGCTGAACTGAAATTCAATGTTTGTTTTGTTTTAAACAATGGGTAATATTGGTTGGGTAATTGGCAATATATGGCCTATAAATCAATCGTTTTATAAATACAGATTTTACCATCAGGTGAATCAATAGAAGTGATGTTAGAAATTTATTTTATAATTGAAGATGGTTTTTGAAATATATTATTTATAATAAAAGTTAGTAAAATGAAATAAATAATTATTATTTATTATTTAAATTTATAGGGAATTATAAATGATTTTATAAAGCAAATCCTAATGTTAATCAGATTTATAAGCAATTGAACAAAAATTAACCAAGTGGTTAAGATTTGAATAATTGTTTTAAGAAACAATAAAATGGAATTATTTAAATTAATTATATTATCAATTTATTTTGATGGAAGGACCAATTGAAATTGGTTAACGAATTAATTGTGTATTGATTTGACTAAATCAACTGTTTTTTGCTGAGAATAATTATTAAATTAACTTGTCTGAATTAATTTAATAAAATAGTTTAATGAATAATTTTTTAATTTTAATAAGATTTTAAAAAGGAAAATTTCTATTTATTTTGTTTAATTAAGAAATTAACTACTGCTATTATAGTTAATAATCGAAGTAAATCATCATTTTTATTAATAATAATTATGGGGATTACTTTTTAAAACTGATCAAAGTTGAAATGAAACCGAATTGAAATGTGAAAGGAGTTAATGGGTTTTATATTAAAACCGGGTTTTTTTAACAAAGTTATAAAAAGGATTTTTAAGAGAATATGATAGCTTATATTAAATATTTATTTAATATTTTAAATTAGAAATGGAAATTTAGAAGTGGGGAAATGGTATGAAATGATTTACAAATGATTTTGTAAATGGAAGTTAAAAGTTTAGAAATGTAATCGAAATATTAGTTGTCGATAATAATTTACCAATGGAATTTGTAAATGAAGTAAGAATGTTGAAAAATGAAATTGTGACAATCGTTACAAATAAATTGAACTATTTGATTTATAACTGCAGATCCTTAGAGAAATCTCTATGGGATTTTCGACAACGCATAAGTTGTCGCAATGATTTGAAAAGAGTATAAAAAAGGAAATAAAAGTTTTGCAATGGAATCTGTAATGTTTATTACAGATTATAAGCTGAATTGTCTTGATAAAAATGAATATAAGGATTCGTACGAGATGTCAATATAAGAATTGTAAAAGGTAGAAAGGTAAGATTTATAAAGATACTTATATTAGATTTGTTAAAGACAATTGTATATGATTTAAAAACAAATATAGTATTGTTATTGTAAACAAGTTGAAGAATATTTATAATGAGATGTTGAAGAAAATTTATAAAGGATTCTATTTATAATGCAATTAAAACTCGAATATAACGTTATAAAGGATTACTAAGGATTAATAGAGATGTATAATAATAGTTTACGTAATAATTAATTAAGTAATCGCTGTTGAAATTTAAATAAGGTTTTCAAAGGAAAACATGCGGTTAATAAACTTCTATCTATTCTGAAGATATGAATGTTGTTGGTCAAGGTTTGAGAGTAAATAAAATACCCCAACTTGAACGACTTCACGATCATCCAGGAATGGTGATAGTTTGTAAACGAGAGAAATTGAGGGGAAACATAAGTTATGATTTCCGTAAAGAACATTGAAAACTGTATTGAAAAAGTTTAGAAGTGAATACAATGATTTTGATTTTAAGAATATTCTTATTTAAAATAAGAAGTAAAAGATAAACTCCAAATATTGGAAGATTTAAAGAATGCAATTAACGGATGTTTAACTAAAAAGGCCATTTAATGCCGAGTACTAGACCAGTAAACTCATTTCATTCACATGATTATTTATTTGATAGTTAAATAACCGACTATCAAATCTGGCCAAATACGATTGTTGATACAGAAAGACCAGGATCGAATTATATTTGAAAATCGTTCTAACCAGCAAATACGTGGAAGATGTTAATTGAAGATGTAGCATTGAAGACCATGGAACTTCATAAATGGAAGAATTACTGGTTGAATTTCTCTAGTTTAGTGGCCATAGATATTTCGATAGTGATTTTGTCGTGATTGTAATCTACGGATTGCAAGGACTACTCGCTACTGATCTATAGGGTGATATCTAGGATGTGGTAGGAGGGTGCCTTCGGTTCATCCTGTTCCTGGATGACTTGTACGGAAGGATGTCTGAAAGATTATTTCCAAAGGGATTACGTACGTTGATTTCTTCAAACATACCATGGTTGGTGGCAGAGAACGATGGTTCTCTTAGCTTAACAACTAGAGTATTTTTGTGGACGTAAATTAGTGATTTCTGGCGGATCTGACGATGTGGCATTCAAAGTGAATGAAAATATGTTGTTCTGAAGGATAAGTTTAACCTCTAGCCTCATCAATCAGGAAATGGCATAAAATCGGGTAAGTCGCACCCATCAAAAGGGAATATCATTACCTTATCTGGTTAAATCAAATGCTTTCGGTTGTCCCATTTTACTTTTTGTATGTATGCTATCGGTTCGGTTGGCTGGTCCCCAACCATGGTAATGATATATTCGATACTCTCAAAGTATAGTGAGGGGCTGATCACGTTTAGCCTGGGTTGCAAGATGTTCTTGTTGAACCCTAATGTATTCATCACCAGAATTACATTGTCAGGAAGGTGGTCCCATACCTTGCCAGGAAATCCATTCTCCAATAATAGCCGCGGTTTTGATTGTATACAGTATATGTAGAGCGTGAGATGCAAGAGTTCGGCTAGATTGATATTTACTTGTATTTACACACTATTATAATATCAGAAAAGATATTGATTTGAAAAACGTTTTGGGTTATCGTAATGTAAAAATCGTTTGTATTTATGTGTGGATTTGGTCTTACGGTTATCCTTTTCTTTTGAAAAGATTTTTGACTTTAAAATCAAGTTGTGTGATACCTATAAACTTAGTGTTTTTTTCTCACTCTGGTTCACCAGACTGACCTGTTGTTTGTAGTGCTCACTCTGGTTCACTAGACTGACCTGTTGTTTGTAGTGCTCGGGTAAGACCGAGTGAAACAGGTTTACGTTATCAGATGCAAAGTCAAGAGACGAACTGGAGATGTAACGACCACGGGATTTTCGACTCCGAAAATCAACACAAAACCCAGTGTCGACTGTTCAGACATCAAAAATACCGAATCATTATTAGAAATAAGTTAGAGGATGAGAAATAGAAGGAAAGAAATATTAGAATAGAAGAAGAAGAATACACAACATCAGGGTAAAACATGAACCTCACAGCGGAATGAATAAAATATAATATATCATATACTTTTGTAATACAAAATTTCTGTATACATGTACATTCAGAATCAGAGTTCAACACTTACAATACAGCGGAAAATAACACTAGGTAACTAACGCTGAAGCCTCCTGCTCCAAGCTCCTCCAATGGTATCTGTAAACACCTGAACTACTTGACTGCCCGTACAAATTTGGGCACCCAAGAGTTTAGGGAAAACAAAACAAAATAAACTCTGGGTCAGTCATGGGACTGGTGTGAGTAAACTCCAACCACTTGTTTAACTTTCAAAACCCTTCTCGAAAGAAAAGATAATAGTAAGACCAGCCCACACATAAACATGGACTTTTTTTTTACCTTACTATAACCCAAAACACTTTGATACAAAAATCCAGTGATATTATATTAATGTCTACATCAAATAAATACAATCTAGCGGAACGCTTGCATCTCACGCTCCACATACATAGTATAAAATCAAAAACCGCATGGCGCTTATTGGAGATTGGATTTCCAACATGACAAGGTATGGAACCACCTTCCGCTAGTGTATTTCTAGAGAGGAATACACTGGGTTCAACAAGAACATCTTGCAACCCGGCCCACACATGACCGACCACTCATTTCGCTTGAGTGTATCGAATGTATATCACCAACGGTTGGGATCAGCAACCGTCTCCCGACTGGGACAGCATCGAATAGAATAAGAAATTAAATGAACCTCTAGATAGGTGATTATACATCCTAATGGGTGCGACCCACATAACCATGCTGCCTGCCCGATTTTTGTCCTTTCCCAGTTGTTGAGGCCTGAGGCTACGATTACTTACCATTCATTGATAGCACAATCACTTTGAATGCCACATTGTCAGATCCGTTAATCACTAGTTGAGTTTGCACAAATATTCTGGATGTTATGCTAAGGGAATAAATCCGTTGCAACCACATATATTTATACAGACCAACCCATTTGATCATTGGAAATACTCTGTCAAACATTCGTCCATTTACGTTCGTTCTGGGATTGAACGAAACCGAAGGCACTATTTCTATTTAATAGAAAGAGTCCTTGCACTTTACTCCATCTTCGATTATCTTCATATAATCTGATTCGCAACGCTACTGCCAATACAGAGTGGTTCACGGATAATAATCCAACCGGTCTCTCCATATTGACAACGATGGTAAAAACTTCGATAGTCTGTGATTTAACTATCGAATAAAAACAAGTGTTCATCCAACATATCAAACAAATCACTGGGCTCTTTAATTAATATTCATTAATTAAATCACTTCACCATTTTCTCTATCAATATTTGTTAACCAAATATTTTCAATAATCATCTTGGCATCTTATGCCATTTGGAAAACGTTTCCAAATATCAACTTCTTTTATTTTCTATATATTAGAAAATATCTCTATTTGCAATTGGAAACAATTCCAATCACTTATCTCTATCCCGACTATTTTAATTATACTCAGAAAATATTTACTTGTTATATTTCCAAAATTCCATCACTTGGGTTTAAAACGAATGTTGTGTAAAACATCGTTACAACAACCCAAAATATTTTATTCAACTAACTCTTTTTCAAACACTTCTCTTCGAGACTGGATCTTGCTATTTATCCATTAAAAATGAAATCAACCAAGTTGGGGTAAAATTACCTCTCAGACCTTAACTGAAAACATCCTCAACTTCAAAACGGCAAAACCACTTACCTCGAATAAACACCACTATACAATCCAATTGTTCATTTTTAAAACATGTATAAAGTTCGCTTTCTATTTCTAATTTATAGATTTCCCTTTTTGTTTACAATATTCGATTTTTATATTCACTTACCTATCGAATTCTATACGTCGATACAATGATTTCTAACTAACAAAATATCTTTAAAAATATTCTAACTCCTTAAATTTCCGGAAAATTTCGCCATAACCACCCCTGTATCGGGAGCATCGGGAAATTTCAAATAGCTTCCCCGGTCCTTCTTATCTCAAAAAGAAAAAGAAAAAGCCAAGCGGCTAGCCGATACGGCGCATAAAACCTCATATATGAATTTAAACATGTACCTTTTTGTCGGGCACATAAATTAAAATCTTCATATACTTCATCCCATATCTGTCTAACACCTGTTCACCTGTTTTCAATTCAATTCAACACTATCTAATCGTTTGAATTCATTTTCGCCCATTTATTCTTTAATTAGTCATTTTGCCTATTTCGCTTCTTTGTTTGAACATAACATGTTCAAACAAAAAATTTAACTCGTTCATAACCAAATTGAATTTCAATTTCAATTCTAGTTCTCTTTTCTATTTCGAATATAAATTTCAAATCGAATTTTCAAGCTCAATATCCATTCAAAATCTCATTTAACTAATTTCCGTTCAAATTAGTTAATTCTATTCAATAATCAAAAATCTGATTTCTGTTTTAAAAATCAACTCATTACTCCATTTGAGTTCAGATATATTTCACCTCTCAAACCTGGGCTTTTTAAAATAAAAATGCGTATTTTATTTTCTTAAAAAAAATCCCTGTATTTATTATATAAAATCCATTATGGTTTTAATGGTTTCTGGCGCTGCACTTTAAAATTTTGATTTTTGACATAACTCAAAATCTATTCGACGAAATCCAGATTTTTCTCTTTCATTAGAAAACTATTATTCAACCGGCCCTGACGATTCTTGTTTCAAAGAATTCCGACTTCAATTGAGTCCTGTATACTCAATTGAAGTTCGAGTCGCAAATTTATGAACTACAGCGCTGCGACGAGTTCGTTTTATTTATATTCATATATATAAACTTTTAAACTTTCGTTAAAATGAATCCAACTCCATTCTGATATATTTTAATATATTCAAATCCATAGTTTCAATTCCATTTGAATTCAATATTCAAATCCCATAGTTTAAATTCTATTTGAATTCAATTTGAATCTCCTATATTCAAATTTCATTTTCCATCTCCATTTGAATTCTAATATTCAAATTCATTTTTAACACCATTTGAATTCTAATATTCAAACTCATTTTTAACACCATTTGAATTCTAATATTCAAATTTAATTCTCTTGAATTCACATACCATATTTTATTTCCTTGATTTCAAATACCACATTTTAATCTTCTTGAATTTAAATACCACATTAATTTCAATAATCAACTCCCTTTTGAATTGTTATATTTGAAATTTCATACTTGAATTTAAATAATCAAACTCCATTTTGAATTTCTATTTTAAATTCAAATATCCAAAACTCCATTCTAATACTATTTGAATTTCAAATACCACCTTTTAATTCTCTTTGAATTACTCTTATTCAAATTCTTTTTGGATTCTATTTGAATCCTATATTTAAACTCCATTTGAGTTTTATTTAAATTCTTATATTTAAACTCCATTCAAATTCTATTTAAATTCTTATATTTGAATCCTCTTTATTTAAAACCCATTATTTAAATCCCATTTGAATTTCTTCACTCAAATCCATTTGAATTCCCTTGGTTTCAAAATCCATTTCGAAACCATTTGGATTTCCTATTTTGAAATCCTATTTGAAATTCTATTTGAAAATCCTATTTTCAAAGTTTATTTCAAATTCTATTTTGAAATTCTACTTTCAAATCTCTATTTGAATTTCTTTATTCAAATTTTATATCAAAGTCTCTATTTGAATTTTCTTTATTTGAATTCCTTTGAATTCAAATTTTATTTTAATTCCTTTGAATTCAAATATTCAAATTTCATTCTAATTTCTCATATTCAAATTCTATTTGTATTATTTAATTTATAAACAACGTTTATAACTTCCCTTAAATTTTCACATTTTTAAACTTATAAATAAAGTTTATAAATCCAATTCAAACCCCGTATTTTTAATTTATAAACCAAGTTTATAAATTCACTTGTTTTATATATTTAAAACAGTTAATATTTTCTATACTTCATTAAAAATTCAAATTCTATTTATAAAAATAGTATTCCATTTTCAAATCTCTATTATCCTTTTTCGATATTTTTATAAATCAATATTTGAGCCCCAGTGATATTTAAACACCCCAAAACAATCAGTTATCAAATCATGGGATTCTAACACATCATATATGAGAATATATATGAAACCGACAAACAAACAGATAATATATTTTTGAGGAATCCAGTTGGATTCCTCCAACCTGTTTACCTGCATCCACAGATGTTAGTACATAAATAATACCCATTCTGCTTCATGGCAGAATATCGTGGTATAGAAGGTCATCCACTAATCATAGCGTGGGGCGTATAGGGTAATCATCCGCTATGGTACTGCGGGCATCCGCTAATGAGACTGCGGGAATCCAACCAATCAATCAACCCAATATATATATATAGCCTAAATAACTAATATATATATAACAACCAGAAAACATTCACACAAGCAACAAACAATTATTTTTAATGAAATAAAAATAATTCTAAAGGTGAGTGAGATTTACTCACCAAAATTTCCCATTTCTGAATATCCTTGTTTAATTCTGTATCGTCGGCTACGAACCCACTCAATTGAGATTTATCGTGTACCTACGATTATTTATTTAAATTTAACAATTAAACCATTATCTAATTGAATTAACTACTGACAAATAAATTAATTAATCTTACTTGATATACCAGTAAAATCCTAACCGATATATATTAATTAAATTCTAAGTGATACTAATTAAATCCTAACAAATATGTAAATTTAAATCCTAACAATATGTTAATTTAAATCCTAACAATTAAAACATTAAGCAACAAATTTTAAATTAAATTACCTTAATATTTTTCATGTTTGCGCCTACAGGAAATCAGCGTCCCCTTCTTCTTACTGAAACCCTACAGATCATCGACATCTTCTCCATTACTGCTTGCCCGAAACTTCACCGTTGACCAATGTTTTGATCTCCTTGTTGCCATCTGCAGCTTGACAGGCTCGAAGGCCTTCTTTAAATCACGTCTGCAACACCCAGTTCTCGGCTGTAAGAAAGCATCAATTTTTGTAATCATCGATCTCCACTCCAGGTTGACACGGGTTTCCATCCCTGGCTCGTGAACTACCTAGATCAGTCGCCTGGTCTTCATCGCACTCGTAACCCATCGCGACTATCATACTGACCTAACCCCACCTCTCTGGCTTCTTACCGCACCCCTAGGTCGATGGAGTCGAAACCCCAAACCGCGACTTCGAACTGCCGTGAACCTCGATGCCATCGCAAACCTTCCCTGGTAACTCCACCAGATCGCCCTTCTGGCCATCACGACCCTCGGATACAAGGAACAACGGAGGCGGCTCTTCGATTTTGATTTAAGGGATTTTCCCCTTTTAAATTTGTGAGGACGATATTATTATTATTATTATTTTTTTGATTTGGACGCTTGCTTTAAGAAGAGAGAACAAAGGAGGACTGCTGCGATTTTATATAGAGAAGAATACTTGGCGATGAAGGAATCGAAGGTAGGTGTTTTACCAGGTAGAATTCATCTGAGGTAGGTATTAACTATACAGGGTTTATTAAGGGCGGGTATTAACTGGTACCGTGTTTTATTTAATTTAATCTGAACCGAACTGAATATATTCTGGTATTTAATCTCAACGTATATACCATAGTAAATAAATATAATATAATTTAAATTCCGAATTAATTTATTCGCTGGTAAAAATTTATTTTTATTATTGACTATATTCAAAAGAATTTATACCGGTCTTCTGAACTGTTTGATTCAGTTTTCAACTTCGATTCAAATTTTATTTCGTATTACTATAAATTTATAAATAAAATTTATTTATATTATCAACAAAATATTTAAAATGATATTAAATATTTAAAATAGACTGCCAAAAAATACGGGTCGTTACAGGAGATGTTCAGACGTATGATATTTAGTGGTTTCCCGCTGTGTGTTGTATATATAAGGCTAGGCTATTATAACTGTCCAGATGTGTGATGTACTCTAATGACTGTAAGTAATGTTTCAAAGCTCTCTATAAAGATTTATTTCTATATTATGTTTTGTTCCGTAGTGGTGTGAGACTCTGTGTTGTTAGTTCTTCTTCTATTATAATATTTCTTTCTCATCTCACCCTATAATTTCTTTCCAGTCATGTTCCTGTGTTTTCGATACTTGAATAGTCGACATGGTGTTTTGTGTCAATTTTCGAGGTGAAAATCCGTCGGGCCATTACATGATGCAAGTGGATGCAAGTGTTTCCTAGTGGTTGCTTATGGATGCATACACACACATTAGGCACCAGATCGGCTTAATCACTCTCATACTGCATATGGATGTGTGTGCGTTTTTCTTTCTTTTATGGATGAAATTAGATTTATATCATATGGGTGTTGCACTTGGACGAATGATTGTGCGCGTATATAGAACTTCCATGTTATACTAGGATTATTGCATACATGTTGGACTCATGGCACTAACTTACATTGCATTTAGGAGATCAACTGAATTAGTAGATCGCCTGATTTTCGCATTAGTATTAGGACATATACACACACTTTTGCATATGTTCATATAAGCATTAGAAATCCATTAATGATAATGGATGCATGTGATTGGTGGATGAGTAAATGGATGTGTATGGTAGGACACATTCTTCTTAAATTGAAGATTTCGGGGACGAAATCCTTTGAGTAAGGGAGAATGTAACACCCCATAATTTTAACGATACTAAAGAGGGTAAATTAAATAATATTTAGTTTAATATCAAGAATTAAGGGAAATGGACTCCATCATTGCGTCCTTCTCGAAATTCTGGTCAAGATAGACATTTGGTTAGCAAAAAACGGACACCGTATGAAGAAGTTATGAGGGTTTGAAGTTTGTATATGTGCAGAAGAATTATATATATATATATATATACATATATATATATATATATATCAGTTCAAACTTATCAGAAAACTGTTCAAAATTTAAAAAAAAAGGGCGGCATAATTCCCGCTTTAGGGAGTCACCCCTCAAGAGGGGTGTCGACCCCGGGGTCGACCCCTCCAGGGGGTGTGGACCCCCTAGGGCTGAGGTGGCAGTCGAATTTCTGGGGCTGGCAGCTATATATACATGCTCATTTCTCTTGTTTTCTTCATTGGAAATCAATGGAGAGCAAATGCTGTCAGTGCCTGGACTGAATCAGACCCTTTTTTTCTTCTGCAATTAAAAATTTGAGATTTAAATGTAGATCTGTTCTTCTTCTATTTTCTAATCCAAACACTGTGACTTTCACATTACTTTTAGATTTAAATGATTAAAAGTAAAATGATATGACTATAGTTTGGATCCATTCCTGTGACTGAATTATACCAGATCTATTATAAATTGTGAATCTATGACCTCCTGAATTAGTTATAACTTGGATTTCAATCTTTATCATATCTGATCTATTGTAATTTGTGAATCCATGTCATTCTGATATAACTATGGTGTAGATCTTAAAACCTTTATTATGTTAGTTCTAATTTTTATTTTTAGATCTAGCCTATTATTTAGATCACCTTGTGCTTATCATATTAGATATGATCTAGTTGGACATCTAACTTGTTATTTAGATCTTATCATACTCATTATGACATCCTTAATATGATAGAACCAGTTTAATTATCACAAGTTCACTAGATCTATTCTTATATGTCCACCTTATCACTTTGCCAATATATTCTTATGCCATTTATGTTAGAATAATCACTTTTGTCATCTTCCCATCATCTTTCCCTTTTTATTGCTTATGGCCAGGCTACATTCTATCCTAGGCATGTCACTATATATATACATGAATGCGTTAATTAGAGAATAGAGGGAAAATATTGAAATTGGCATAACTTGAATAATGTTTATATGTAAATTTGGACATATAATTCACTATGAACATAATTGGGGAAAAAGGGGCATGAAACCTATAACTTATAACGACATAGGTAAAAATAGGATAATAATGAAATGCCTACGATTATAGTAATTAGAAACTGTAAATGCACTTATGACACGAGGTTAGATTGCACTTGCGGTGGAAGTCTGCCCGGAACCGACCGGCATATCCGGCGACTGCAAGTGTTGAATCTAATGTAAGAGGTCTAAGTACACAAATACGAGATGTGCTAAGACACGAGGTTAAGCCCGATTTGTGGAATAAGTCTGCCCGGACCCACCCGACATGTCCAACATCCACAAATGGTAGGCTTAATGTGGGAGGTCTAGCACACTTTAACCATATGGTGATAAATTGGAATACTTAACCTAGTTGAATCCATAGGGATTGTATGAACATAAAATTGAATAAGGGTTAAGTAAACTTGTTCGGACAGAGGGTGGGTTAAGTGAGTCTGAAGGGGTGGTTAATATATATATATATATATATATATATATATATATATAGGCCCACAAACTTAACCTGAGGGGATACATAACCCGTGGAAATCCTAGTGGGGATATAAGACAAGGGGGAGAGCTTATATCATTTTGTGTGGGGACCCATTTCAGTCAGTAACCCATATGAAGGTATCAAACGAGTACCCCGTCCTAGGTCGGAGTGGGGAACGCTTACTGGGATGAATATAAGAGATCCAAAAGTGGGGATGATGTCTGACAGCGCGTTCCATCGGATTTATGTGCGTGCACGACTCTGCCTGAACGGGAAAATAAGACACTATGACATTAGTAGATATGGTTGTGCACATCAACATGAAGGGTTGCCACTTTAGGGTAGTGACACCTCCTACTATGGGGCCGACACAGGGTATCTATGGAGCAGGAAGACGATCTTTTAGGGTAGTAGTTAGGGCACATCTGGACGTATGCCTAAGTCTACCATTGGATAGTTGTTGGGATCATCCCATTTTTGGTTATACTAGTATTAGTGCAGAGTAACCATTAGAGAAGCACATACACTCTATCATGTTTACCTCATCACACTTACCCTTTATGATGTTATCTTCCTTATCCACTTTATATGTCAGTCATAATGCTTTTATTTATTTACTTGCTAGAAGTAACTGGACTCGCTAGACTTTAGGTCTGACCCTTTTTGTTTCCTCTTCTTTCTCCCATTCACCCCCACCAGGTTCGCAGGGCGGGAATTCTCAGGCTTAGTCAGGACTCGGTTATCATATTGCTTGAAGCAGCTTTTGAAGTATTGCTCGGTTTCTATCTTTACTACTATGGCTTTGTCTCTTTTGGGGAATTATGCTTTTTATGTATTTTCTGTACTCTGATGGTACAAGGCAGAAGTTTTATATTATTGTAATGCATTTTATGTAGTTTCAGATTTACGTCATTTTGGACCACGATGTTATGACTTATGTTTGAAATAAAATTTAAATTCCCCTATTGCTTTTATATCTATCTTGTAATATTTCTGTTTCTGTTTACATATAATGCTTCACGAAACTTAATGCATTCCCTTAGTGAGTGACATTAACGGACGTGGGGTGTCACAACAAAACAATTACAAAAGAAAGCATAACATTACTAAGTTATCACTACTATATTTTATTACAATTTCTCTAGATATACAAAAGGATAATTCTATTTATACACCGTAAATTACTTTATGTACAACATTAGAAAAAATTAATCAAATTAAGACAAAAATACCCTTATTAAAAAATAATCAAAATAAAATTAAATAAAAAAAAATTATATGTCCATATCATAGAATCGTTAAAATACTTTTATAAAATAGTTGAAACTTCTATGTGTTATCAAGTGAATTTAATTTAACTTCTATTAAAGCATTAAATTTTATTCATATTCTTTCTTGTTATATTCATGTACAATCAGTTCTAACATTATGTATTCCAAATTAGTCACAAAAATAAATTTAAAATAGAAGTACTAAAATTAATACGATTCATTGTGTACTAAGTTCTTAATTTTTTACTATATTTAAATTGGTTTTCAATTTAAAATCAAAATTTAAGTAGATTAATATTTTATTATTCAAAATTTAAAGTTAAATTCAAATATGAATTGTTAAATAAATATAAATCCAATTAAGGAATTGAATTTGAGTTGCAAAAGTGAATTCATTGATTTTAGAAATCAATATTCCTTAGTTCGATCAATCCACGTCAGAAAGATACTAAATGAGAAACTTATTTTGTTCTATTCAGGCTTGAGGATAGTTTAGTAATATGTATGGTGTATACTAAGTAAAAAGTGGTGTATATGATTTAAAAAAAAGACTAGTGTATCTAAAGCAATTTAAGGTGTACAAATAGAATTTGCTTATACAAAATTACTAAATTTTTAACAATGTATGGTGAATTAATATTTTCTTTGGAGATTGGTATTATCAAGTTAAATAAATCATTTTTAAACCTACCCTAAAACTCATAGACACAAAGAAATGTGCACAGACAAATTTCCTCAGTAGAAGAAAAGAAAAGAGGCTTAATTAAATACATATGAAAGGATTTGGGAACTCGTATCTTGAGGAAAGAAAATAACGTAATTCCGTGTAAAACATATTAATATAGTTTTAAAGCTTAACCTTTAGAATATGCTCATATACATGAACATTAATTCTAAGCTAGGTCCATATTGCCCTAAATTTACTCCAAAAGAAATATATAATACAAATAATCCAACATATAATCAGACAACCTATAATGTTTGTATTGTACTTTGATATACTATAGCAGTGGGAATGGAGTCCAGCGTATAACTAAAATGTAGATTTGAAGGGAAAATATTATCTTTAGTAGGATAGAATCGTAATAGTGCATGTATAGACAAAATCATATATATACTGATTAGGTAGACAGTTAGGTAAAGGTAATTATAACGTAAGGCTGGCAACAAATAATCATGTAGCTATGGAAGAAATTAAGGTGCAACTGACAAAGAAAAGGGAATTGTAACATAAAAATATCATGAAAAACATCTCACCTTAAAATATATTATTTCTATATTTTATATATATTTGGCTTTTTCAAGCTGAAATAACAAGTACTAGCATGCATGTGGATGAAGCACCAACCTACTATAATGCTCAAATCACAATGTTTCATTGAACAAAAAGAGAACCTATAATAATTTCAGAACTGTCATGTACATCAATATTACTAATAATATACATCATAATAGTTTGTACATGTTTATTATTTCCATCAAATTCAATTAGAAAATATGATCAACGTTCCTAAAGCAAATTTACCCATCATTTGTGTAGAACTGGCCAAGCAGCCAATGTTGAAAATTTAGTCTATCAGTTAACATTATTAGATACATAAGATGTTCTAAATTTCAACCTTGAAAAAGATGATGAATTAATTGGGTTTTTTTACTAGATAAGTTGAATATTGTCGTAAGATGTGTAAATAGATTTTTTTTAATAATTCAATTCATAAAAATAATTATCTCTAAAGGAAATTTAATAGAAATGCTTGTAAAATTCTTTTAATGTAATAAACTGATAAACTGTACAAACGTAACGTTGGCTATTTATAGAGTTATAGCCAAATAAGTAAATGTGGAAAGATATTGAGCTGAAGGCCCAGACCCAACATATGTAATAATACAAAACAGATATACGAATAAGAGTATTTTATTATCCACCCTCAATTTTATCTAGGCTTTGCTCTCTCCCTTTTACGCCGCCTCTCTCATCAATCTTCATCTCACTTCTAAATTTCACAAAATTCTTTGCTGAAAGCGGCTTAGTAAGGGCATCAACATTCTGGAATTGAGCAGGAACGTGATTTACATCCAATTTTCCGGTGGCGGTTTGCTCTCGAACAAAATACAGATAGATTTCGATGTGTTTGGTGCGAGCGTGTTGATTGGATTTGTTGAAAGTGACGTCGTGCTCAAGTTATCGCACCAGGCCACCGGTCTCTTGCTGGGAAGAAACCCTAGTTCTCCAAGAAGGGAGTTTATCCACATAACTTCTACCATGATACTCGCCAATGATTGATACTCCGCTTCAGTGCTTGAACAAGAGATGGTTGGCTGCTTCTTCGAGCACCAAGAGATAGGATTAGACCCTATGAACACACAGTATCCAGATGTCGATCTGTGGTCATCTGGATCTGACGCCCAGTTTGAATCACTGTAAGCTTGAATGTTTAACTCTTTATTAGCTGTTAGTTTGATTCCATTGTTGATTGTTCCACTTAGGTAGCGTAGGATCCTCTTAACAGCTGTCCAGTGTTCATTAAGAGGTGATTGCATGAATTGACAGACCTTATTCATACTGTAACAAATATCAGGCCCAGTAACAGTTAAGTACTGCAATGCACCCACTATGCTTCTGTATTCCTTGATGTTCTGTATTGCTTCTCCTTTGTGTTTGGATAACTTTAGATTGCTGGTCATAGGGGTTAGAATTGGTTTAGCTTTATCCATTTTGGCTCGAACAAGTAATTCTGAAATGTACTTGCTTCGAGATAACATGACCTCATTTTCAGAATTCTGAATAACTTGTATTCCCCGGAAATAACATAAGTTTCCCAAATCCTTGTTGGAGAAAGTTTGATTCAAGTATTGCACTATTTTTTTGATCTCTATTTGATTGCTTCCTGTGATTAAAATGTCATCAACATAAACCAATATAAATGTGACGTCAGTCCCATTTTTTTTTGATATGTAGAGAATTGTCAGACTTGGCAGTAATGAACCCCAATTTTGTAAACGTGTCCTTAAGTTTGTCATACCAGACCCTTGACGTTTGTTTTAACCCATAAATGGCCTTGTTTAGCTTGCAGACAAGGTTCCTATTTTGTGCAGTTTTATAACCATCTGGCTGCTCCATATATACATCTTCTTATAGATCTCCATTCAAAAATGTATTGCAGACATCAAGTTTCCTTATGCACCAGTGCTTGTGTAGGGCAAAGCATATAATTATCCTTATTTTAGTGTTTGACCACAGGGGAAAAAGTCTCTTTGAAATCAAAACCATATTCCTGTGTATCCCTTTGCAACTAATCTGGCTTTGTGTTTTTGTATGCTACCATCTGCTGCCTTTTTCAATATGTAGGTCCATTTACACCCTATGATATTTTTATGATTAGGTGCAGTAACTAGGTTCCATGTTTTGTTTTTGATTAAGGCTGCATATTCCTCATCCATAGCATTTTTTCATTCTTGACACTTAATTGCTTCATTGAAGTTGGTAGGCTCTTTCTTGCTCATGGCTGTAGCATATATTTTAGGCTTAAATATACCATGCTTAGCTCTTGTCATCATGTGATGCTTGTTTTGGTAATGTTGTTCATCTTCACTGCTTGAATTTGCTGTGGTATTGTTGTTGCCATTAGCTGCTTCCATATTAGTGCTTTCATTATCATTAGTGTTGTAGTTAGCATCACCTTCTCCAATTATAGAATTGTCTGGACTGTAGCTTGATCTGGTGCTAGGCACACTTTCACCATCCTTTTCTTCATTGCACATATGTTGTTTGTTGTTGCACACTGTGTCTTCTACTAATTCTGGTGGTGCTATAGTATACCTGTCACTGTTAACAATCCATTTGGTGGTTTTAATATCCCTTTCTGCAAAGGGAAATTTATGTTCATCAAACACAACATGTCTAGAAATATATAACCTCCCATCATCATTCAAGCACTTATACCCTTTCTGGTTTTCTGCATAACCCAGATATGTACAAGGGCTTGATCTCAAACTTAACTTATGTTTATTGTATTGTCTTAGACAAGGAAAACATAGGCAACCAAAAGTTTTCAATCTATAATAATATGGTTTCTCACCATGCATCATTTCATATGGACTTTTGTATTTCAAAATCTTAGTAGGCATCCTATTAATTAAATACACTGATCTCATAAAGGCCTCTGACCAAACTTTTAATGGTACTGAGGATTGTGACATCAATGTGAGCCCAGTATCAATAATGTGCCTAGGTTTTCTTTCAACAAGCCCATTCTGTTCTGATGTATGTGGGTAGGTTATCCTATGTAATATGCCTTTATCCTTAAAAAAAATCTTTAGAGACATGAATTCACCTATCAGTTTTGCATGATTTTAACAGTGCAGTGTGTTTGTTTTTCAGTAAGTGTTACAAACTGTACTGTTTTATCATATGCATATGTTTTATTTTTAAGTAGATATGTCCATGTATACCTAGCAAATGCATCAACAAAGGAGAGATAATACCTGTATCCATGATCTGTTTTTACTGGAGAGGGACCCCATAGGTCTGCAACAATGAGTTCAAGTGGTCTGCTATATTTTGTATCTGACCCAGTGAAGGGCAGCTTGTGGCTTTTGCCAATTTGGCAATGTTTGCATATATAATTATCAGGTACACACTTGCAATCAATATTATTTTCATTCAGAACATGTTTAACAGTTTTAATATTTGGATGTCCCAATTTACAGTGCCATTCATCAAAAGTTTTATACAAGTCATTATTGTCATTAATAGATTCAACATTATAGCAATGGGTTCCAATATCAGTGGCATGTCTTGACTTCAAGTTCTTGAACTTGTATAGCCCCTTATCCAAACTACCCTGTAGTAATATATTTTTATTTAGTAAATCTCTAACAAGATAGTAGTATGGGTGAAACTCGAAGTATACCTGATTATCATTATCAAATTGTGATACACTGATCAAGTTTTTCTTAATCTTAGGCACTCTAAGTAAATTGTTTAAATAGAGTTCCCTTTTTCCATTAATGTAACCACATCCTATATGTGATATACGAACAGTTTCACCATTACCCATTAAAACAGAACATGTACCTGAATAGCTTTTGTTCCCAGATTTAGATTTTGAAGATTGTTTGTGACATGATTTGTTGCTCCAGAATCTGGGTACCAATCATCTAGATTAATATCATCTGATTAGTTGGAGTCATCATTAGTTGAACCGTGTGTCTGCATTCTTGACCCTTCAGCATTTGTTCTTTGTTGCCCCATTTGAGTGACATTGACATTTGGTGCTCTCTGATTTTGCTGATTTACATTATACTTTGTGTTAAACCTGAAATAACACCTTCTAGCAACATGTCCAAATTTTTCACAAATCAGGCATTTCACCCTGTTATTGTTATTGAATCTGCCTCCTCTGCCTCTACGTCTTTGGCCTGCATTACCTCTGAATCCCTGATTTTCTTGTTTGCTGTTTTGACCAGTATTTCCTTTTTACTGATCTTTATTTCTTGCTGTGGAGGCATATTTGATGGAAAATTCGGATTGAGATGGTCTTTTCTGTTTAACTCTTCCTTCATGTGCAAGAAGAGATGAGTGCACATACTGAAAGTCAAGTATTATCTTTTGTGAGGCAATAAATGTCACTATTGATTCATAATCTTCATCTAATGCTCCAGTAATGTATAGAACTTGTTCACTTTCACTAATCACATGTCCAGTAGAGTTTATCTTATCACATAAAGTCTTTAATTTGGATAGGTATTCATTCATGGACATCTCATCCTTTCTTATGCATCGTAACTATCTCCTGTACAACATTACTCTTGCTGCTGATTGTGCACTGAAAATTTGTTAAATAGTATTTCATACTACAAAAGATGTGTTGCATCCTATCAGTTGTGATAACATGTTTGCACTTATTGATGATATTAACCATGATACGAGGAGGCTATCTTGCTTTTGAAATCTCAGGAAGTCTTCATTACTGACAAGATTTCCATCTTTATCGTGGATCATAACAGGTGGGATCAACATTGTCCCTTTGATGAAATCAAGAAGGCCATATCCTCTCAACGCTGATTCTACTTGAAATTTCCAAAGCATGTAATTATCCTCATCTAATGGGATGGTAATTACATGGCTTTTGTGTTTTATCAATTGGAAGCTTGGCGATGGAGGGATAGGTTGGTGGTGGATTGGTGCCTGAATTGGCTGAGCTGAGTGCTACATCATTAATTCCAGCCATTTGGTGGACAAGAAAGGCTCTCTTGGATGATGAGCAGATTCTTGGATGGCAAAAACACTGTTAAGTGCTTTTTGCAACCAGATCTTCAATCAGAAAAGTCGGGGAACAGACAGAAAAGAGATTCTTGGACAGCAAGATCACCAGAGATGGTGATTTATTAGACCAGATCTCGCTCCAAATGATGACACAGGTGTCAGATGGCTGGAATTGCAGCCAAGATCGTAGAAGATGATGAAAATACTCTTATTCTACCTCTTGGCAAGGCAATACACGATCATATGCGACGGTTAGGAACAGATACAGATCGGAGAGGGGTGTAATCTCTAGTGATGAAGATTATCTGAGGAGAATGAATACAAGTACACTCTCTTTCGAATTTGTAATGTTGAATTTGTGCCGTGAGGCTAGTAGCTCTGATACCATAAAGGAAATTGAATAGATATGCTTGTAAAATTCTTTTATTGTAATGAACTGATAAAATGTACAGTTGTAATGTTGGCTATTTATAGAGTTATAACCAATTAAGTAAATGCGGAAAGATATTGGGCTGAAGGCCCAGACCCAACATATGTAATAATACAAAACAGATATACGAATGAGAGTATTTTATTAATCTCATGCATGCATAGAGACGGCTAATCATCATCCATTACCAGTTTAGCGAAGTTTCATTCTGGATGAAAATTAGGCCGATAGTCAAATTTGTAATATGTACCAAAAATGATCTTTCAATTGTTGCTTAATCATCGTACATGTTCACACTTATTCGGTTCATTCGCTTCTTGTGTTTCTTACAATGGAACACTTTTTGTCAATTTTCTTTTGGAACTACCATTTCATCAAAAAAAAAACTCTTTAATTTTATTTAAGATGTAAAAATGATCCAGTATTTGAACTTTAGAAAACAACAACAATGTTGGCTTCAATTTGAAAATGATTATTAAGGTTTAGAAAATAGCAGTATTTAAATTTTGGAAACCAACATTCTTTCGATTTCATCAAGTTAGGAAGCAAAGAGTTTTCTCCACGTAGAAAACAGAATTGATCTGATAGTTTTGCACTTTTACATCTGTTCGAGTGTTAAAAATATTATTCTCAATTTGGCATTAGATTCAACGATGGCAATAGGGGAGAGACCTAAATTGGTAACAGTTGACGCCACATGAAAAAAAAACGGAACATGACAAACATCAAAAAATATATGAACTTTGGAATAAAATATGAAATAAAAGCTAAAATCTCAATTTTATTGAAATCATTAACATGTGCACATTGTGTAATTCTGTGCACTGCCAACATTAACATTTTTTCAATCAAGCACATCTTCTTCATCGTCTAAGATATTTGTTACTTATACGCTTGTTTACTTCAATTAGACTAAAAGTATTACACTTCGCATCTATTTTTTCATGGTTGTATTTCTAGAGAAAATAATCTAGTTGTCATTGTTTGACTCATAAGATGTTTTAAGATTGAAATTCAAAGATTACTTATTGTTATTTCATAAGTGGTAAATATTTAAGAACGAATAACATCCTAGGCTAGGAAAATAAGATATTACTTCAACTATTTTGACTAATGTATGCAAAATAACATCTCACAAGAACTCAGATATGCGTCAAAATTTCATTGGTTTATTCTTTTTATTTTAAGGGGATCAACCTTGTGGATGACAATTACACAAGAATTATTAAGAAAACACACAACATGAGGAGCAAATTTTAGTAGGCTTCTAATCAAAAGTCAAAAATTATTTGTAGACAATAAAATTTAAATTATATTATAAATTAGAAAACTGACATAACATAGACATATTTCAGTGAAAGATGATTTAAGGAGATGCAAGTGCAATTGCCAATACCATCATCTAGAATCTCCTTTTTATTTTTACTTTGACAAAAAAAAACTTCAACAACTTATGCATATCAAATGTTATAAACATTGCAGAAATGTAACATTTGAAATCAATCATATTCCCCTTAATCTATGCCGACTTCGGTCATGACTAGAATGTCGTGTATTCATGTGTTATTAGTTATAAACATATGGCATAGGATATTGTTCTACAAAAGTAATACAGTGGTTTTGTGAGCACAGTTTTCTTTCATGTATTCTAAATGTAACATCCCTTAAATTTATGACCATTTAAAATTTAAATTTAATTTAATGTTTGAATTTGGAATGGTTTTTAAATAAGATTTATGATGTTATTAATGATCGATTTAAAATTTTATTTGTGATAAACAACAATTTATAATTTGTTAAATTGTGATTGATAATAATGGAAATTATTAAATTGTTTATGTTTATACATTCGGACTAGCTAACTTTGAACTGTTGTTGAAAAAAAAATTAGCAGTTGAATCCTTGATTTTATTTTTAAGGTTCAATATAGGTATTAATGCGATAATTGAAAATAAATTAATGAATGTTTCCAAATTAATCTTATATAGGAAGAACTGTAATGCACCGAGTGTTAAAGGTATATAATGTATGTTTAAACAATCGCAGTTACTGAAATTTATGTTAACATTTATAATAATAATATGCCATAAATTTAAATGAAAAGTTTTGGTGTAACGTCTGAAGCCACACACGTTTGTACTAACCTGTGCTTTGTCTTCTCCGAGCCCACTAATCTCTCTCCTTCATTAACGTTTAAGCATTCAATTATATAAATAAATAAACAAATAATGTTATCTATGTTGTGTCTTTATGGCCCATCTGTAACGACCCGGAAAACCTGAACCAATTTAAAAATTTTAAATTGGCTATTTTAGTGGATTTTAAATATTTAAAATAAATATTTTAAATAATAACGACGAAAAGTAAGTTTGAATCGATGTTTGAAGATAAATATAATTAATTCTAATTATAAACAAGACCTGAAATGGCGTGGTAGTTTCAAAATTTGAATTCAAATTTTGACTGACTATACCAGGTGCAAAACAAAACGGATTTGAGTGAAACCAAAAATATTTAAATCTGTTAGTGAATACCGTTCTAACAAATCTGAAAAATCGAAGTTTTATAGCGGGAAGCAAAAGTTATGGCCGAATGAATTTTCTCAAAGGTCGCTATGGAGTTTATATAGCCCGTGAAAATGGCCATTTTGCAAACGACCTCGGAATTCTACGAAACCACATTTGTTGGATCCGGGATGTCAAATTATTGCTAGTTTTCAAATTTCATAATTTTTGAAGCTAGTATGTGAGCGTGGCAAAGGAAAATGTGTTTGGTTGATTTCTGTTAAATTGGATCAACCAGAAAAGGGCCATCTTTCAAATGGTCTCAGAATTCGACAAAACTAGTTTTGTTGGGACTTTATCGTCAAAACATAGCTAGATTTATTTTTCGGGAATTTTTAGAATCAGTTATCGCCCTGGCAAATTGAAATGTACGTTCAAATCAAATATTGAATGTTTTATATTTTAATTTGAATGAAAAATGACTGAAACAATCGAATGGGCCTACGAAACATATCCCATTGTGTTCGGAATGGGGGTAAAATGCTAGGGACGACAGTCGTTGGGCTTGAATTGGGGTTCGTGGGTGAAAGAGGGTATTTTCGAAATTTAAAAATATATAAATAAATAAATAAAATCTCATTCGTCCACGTCAAATTATCTCTCTCCCCGACGTCGAACAACAGGCGGAAACCCTTCGTAACTACCCCCTCCGATTTCTCCTTCCACGCTCAATAAAAACCCATGCCCCAGTTGAAGTTTTTGTAGATCATCTCATGAGCTTCACATCCATATGAAGTTTGGATTTTTTTTCGTGACCAGTAGAGCTCGAATCGAGCTCGGGAAGTTCGTGACTTCCAGCCGCCGCCGCGAATGCCACAGGCGATCGAACGCCTCCCCCCTCTAGGCGCAGGTGCGCCGCTCCTCCCCTTCGACGTGGCGAAGGCCGATCGACGTATCGTTGCGCGGATTCAAAGAAAAATCAAAACCTAGTTTTGAACATTTCAGAATGGTATACGGCTATTTTATATTAAACTATATTATAGCAGTTTAAAGCGCTACGGTTTTTTATTTCACTGTAAAAATCATGTCTTTTTCGTTTTTGACGAAATTCAGTGAAACAAGAGACAGTGGACTCGTGTGGACATCTTCTACATTCTAGAAGAGACCGCATATTTTTCTGAGCCTTCTGCTATTTTTGGTGGAGTGGAACCCAATGTGAGATTTCTGAATTATAAACGATATGGAAAGCGACGATGTATAAATTATATAGTCGATGTATGAGTTATATAAGCGTTGCACACCACATGTATAAGTGTTGTAAAAGTTGTACAGTCGATGTATAAGTCATATATGCGTTGTAAAAATCATATATGTGTTGAATAGAAGTGAAATTTACTTATATATGTATATGTACGCCCCTCCTCTACAAACCATGGACGATATTTATTGGTTGTGATTGGTGTGAAAATTGGTTGATAGCGAATGGTTGATTAGAATTGTTTGTGGTTGAAATTGATTGATTATGGTTGAAAAATACCCGTTTGTGGTTGAGAATTATTTGGTTGAGACCACATAGGATTAGTTTGTGGAAATGAAAAAAAAATATACATGCCGCCTGCGTGCGAACTAGATGCATGAAATCCCCATTATCAAAAGCTGCGAGGCTTTAAGGTAGAGCGAGAAGCCGTACTAGGGACGGCCCGGGTTTTAACTACCCTGGCGTTATGCTGTCGAAATTTTGAATAATATTCATGTGTTAGAATTATTTTCATATGTTGAAACTATATTCATGTGTTGAATAAAAATTAGTGTGTTGAATAGAAATTCATTCGTTGAATAGAAATTCGTGTGTTGAATGGTATTCATGTTTGAAATAAATTGTTTAACAATAAAAATCACATTTTTATTTTATATATACGAACTATAGAAAAATTCATGTGTTGAATAGAAATTCATTCGTTGAATAGAAATTCATGTGTTGAATAGTATTCATGTTTGAAATAAATTGTTTTATAATAAAAATCATATTTTTATCATCTATATAAACTATATGAAATATTCGTGTTTCGAAATAAATTGTTATATAATAAAAATCATATTTTTATCATCTATATAAACTATATGAAATATTTGTTTTTCGAAATAAATTGTTTTATAATAAAAATCATATTTTTACCATCTATATAAACTATATAAAATATTCGTGTTTTGAAATAAATTGTTTTACAATAAAAATCACATTTTTATTATATACATGAATTGTTAAAAATAGTGAAGTGTCGAAATAAATGTATGTTGGATAAAATATCATTTTTATCAAATGTATGAAAAGAATATAGTTTTGAAATCGAAGAATCGATTATATATATATATATATATAATTGAAATATATCGAATAACGAAGCTGCAGTTCGTGTTTTGAAACCGTGATTTCAAACGATTAGTGCGGGAGATCCGACCATCGGATTTTCCCGAAACCGAAACTGTTGGGTTCGCTTTGGAAATATCTTTCCAACGACACCAACTTTGTAAAGATCCAACGGTTGGATTGTCTAGAATGTTTAATGCAAATCTGAAGAAAAACAGAGCCAGAATCGATTATATATATATATATATATAATTATATTAAATCGAATAACGACGCTGCAGTTCGTATTTTGAAATCGAAACTTTAAATGAGTGTACCGGGAGATCCGACCGTCGGATGTTCCCAAAACTGGAACCGTTGGATTCGTTTTGAAAAGATCTTTCTAATGATATAAAATTTATGAAGATCCAATGGTTAGATTTTCTGATATGTGTAAATCAAATCTAAAGAAAAACAGCGCCACGACAGCGTTATGGCCTAAAGCGTCGTTTGAATAAATAGGCTATTTTTAAATAAATAAAAATAGCGATAAATCGTTATAAAATGTTATAAACGATATGGAATGTGAAATTTAGAAATTAACTGAAGGTTAGCGGAGTCGAATGGTTTCCTGGGTTTTGATCTGATGTTGGTTTCGGCCTTCGGGGTTAATATTTGGGAAATCGTTCTCTTACTAATTTACGATAAGCGACTAATGTATTTGAATAAGGCGTATGTGTGTTTGTGTAGCACTTGTTTATTATATACGCGAGTTGTTCAGAAAGACCGGGTTTATCCCATTCTGAATAACTGAATCGACGATAAGATATCGAAGATGAAGACGATTGTCGAAGACCGGAGATCTTCACCTCGTTTGGATGGTAACTGATGTCCTGATTGGGAGGCATCCCGAAATATGGATAATGAGTGGTGATCATCCAGATGTATGTGGAGATCGATGGGTATGCGAGGTATATATTGCCTCCGGTTTCATTCAGACCCAGAACGTACTTGCAAATGGACTGTGTGTCCGACATTGGAATTCAGTCTGTGTGATTGATCGCCATCAGTTGCATGGTGTGAATTGCCTGTGTGGCATGCTAAGATGCAGTGATCAAGGCTTCTGTAGAAAAGCAAAGACTTGTGGATGATGATCAAAGTACCGCCTGTGTGGCGTAGCTTTGTGTATAATGTGAATTTGCGAGCCTCACACCCCGGTATGAACCAGAAACGGGAGAGGACCTCAGGGAGGGCATGCGTTTCCTTCTAGCTAGAGGTGGTGTCAGTGCTTGAACTGAATGACATTTATATTATTTTCACCTATGTGGTCGTTGTTGTTGCGAGGCGCCTCGATTGTATCGGTGACTATGTGAAGCTAATGGAGTCATTCGTTAGCTCATTTACGTCCCAAAGGGCGGGGAAACGTAGTGTTCAGGAAATTTAATCCACATCGGTGGACCGGCCCTGACGATCCAAGGGTCGATGCGCTCTGACCCTGAGACATGGGAAAGATTGTCTCGAAGTCGGTAAGGACTATCTTTTTCCTTGGTTTATGACGGAAATCCAACTTCCAAATACGTGATTGTGCGGTTTTGATTGTATACCTATATATGGCGACATGATATATGGTACCCATGCCGTCTATGATTGATACTTATGATTTGAAATTGTTTTTGAAACATATAAACACTATTAATAATATCAAATTCTTTTGTTTTATTCGTATCAAGCATATTTTGGCCAGTATAAGGTAAAACTTTATCCTCCGGTTTGCGTTGCATTGTGTGATGGGAACTGAGTCTTATAATGGCTTCATTTTATAAAAAGCATTGCGGTGTTTAAAAGATATACTTATTTTTAAAGCATTGGCAATCCAATGGAGTAAACCCGTTCTGCGAAAGTGGCGTGGTCTTGTGATTTGCCAAATTATATAATGTGTTAAGTAGATTTCTCATACCAGTCCCATGACTGACTCGTAGTTTGTTTCACTTGCAAACTCGGGTGCCCCTTTTTCTACATGGGCAGCCTTGTATTCAGGTTTTAGCAGGCTCTTTCTGGATAGCTGGAGCTGAAGATGGATTCTATCATTTATCTCTTTTTATGTTGTTCAGCTCCTATTGTACATATTATGTTTGTTTTCTGTTGTAGACATTTATGTATAGCTGAACTGTATTGGTACTAAGTATAATCCTGTATACTGTGTAACTCTGATGATTTTCTCTATCCAGTGCATTATTTGGTGTGTATATTTATTTCTGTTCTGTTATTATCTGTTTATGTGTTGTATTCCAAAGATTACCCTTGCCACCGTCATTACGGGGTTTGGGGTCATCACAACGTGGTATCAGAGTTTTGTTTAAGCTTAGTGTTGGAATATAACATATCAACGAACCCGTCAGAAGTAGAACCAGTAGTGTTCTAGGACGGGTAACTCATTACAGATAGGATTAGTAATATCCTAGTATGAGTATAACAGAATGAAATACACCCCAATAGATACATTTACATTTAAAGTATATGTCTTTATGTTTTAAAATATCTTTTGTGTGACCTGACACTTGATCTGCTATTTGCAAAAGTACTAGAAAATGAGTGTCAGAAACAGAAGAAATGCAGTACCCGATCTAGAGGCTCTGTTAAAGAGATATCGAAATCTGCGCGGAGCACAATTCTCGGGCAATGAATCTATAATCCAAACTCAAGCTTGGATGAGTTCTGTTGAGAGAATTTTTGAACTTATCCAGTTGAGAGACGATCAGAAAAGATCAGTAGCATCTTGGACGCTCAAAGAAGAAGCTTTAATCTGGTCGGAAACAATCATCAAAGGTTATCCAGAAGGTGATATCACCTGGGATAGGTTCAAAGAGATTTTCCTAGAAAGATTTACTCCTCCTGAAGCAACTGAGCGATTATGTGATGAATTTTCTTATCTGATACAAGGAGATAAGACCATTCCAGAATATCATAAGAAATTCAACGAAATTTCTCACTTTGCTTCTCATCTAATTCAAAATACGAAGAGAAAGAATCTGAGATTTATTAACGGGCTTCAAAGAAAATACCAGAATAAAGTTACGGGGCATGTGAAGCTTCCTTTTTCAGAAATGATTTATATGGCTTATCAGTATGAAGATCTCCATAATAAAGGTATGTTGCGCGACGAAGAGGAAGTCAGTTCTAGTAATAAAGGTGAGTCTAAAACTGATTGTCCTGAGGCTAGTACGATGTCTGAGGTGAGTAAGAAGCCCAAAGTCAGTCGAAAAAGGGCCAGATCTGAGAAAGAACCAGTAACGACCGCTGTATGCAATAACTGCCATAAGCAAGGGAATTTGAAAGGAAATTGCAGATCTTTAAAGAAACAAATAAAGGATGGATATAGAGCCAATCGAAAGCAAAAGAAGAAGAGATTTAGGCCTGATGAGGAGTTTCAAGAGAATAGGGAGTGCAAACAATGCCATAAGACTGGTCATCTTGCAAAGGATTGCCCGCTCTTAAACAAGCCCGAAGTAGTTCAAGTGAATGAAGTGGCAGAAACTTCGGCCCCCTCAGCTAGTCAGGAAAGGCCAGATGTTTTAAAAGGCACGCTTACTATCAAAGATATTCTAGTTAAAGTACTGTTTGATATCGGCGCATCGCGAAGCTTTGTTGCAAAGAATGCGGTTAAGATACTGGATTTGAATTTGAAGAAACTCAAAGAACCAATGACTGTCCATAATCCGGTTGGGGGTTCCCTCAATCTCAGTTGGGTTTGTGTAGTACCGGTTTCTTTTTCTCATTATCGATTCCCTACCATCGCGGTCGTCATGAATTTTACAGAATGTGATCTTATCTTGGGGTTAGACTGGTTGACCAAATATGAAGCTGAAGTTAAATGCGCCGACAGAGTCGTTAAGGCGAGGATTAAATCAGGTGATTATATAACCATTCCCTGTGAAGGTCAGAATTCTAATAGAAAAGACTTATGGGCAGCTTTGGATGTTTCTCCTGCTCGAATAGAAAATATCCCTGTAGTCACAGAGAATATTCCTGACCTCATCAAAGATATTCCTGTCGTAAAGAATTATGCGGACGTGTTAGAAGTTGTTAGCTTACCTCCGTAGAGAGAAATCGATTTCAAAATTGCTTTAATCCCGAATGCAAGGTCGGTAGTTCATGCTATTCGAAGAATGTCCTTGAAAGAGAAAGAGGAATTAGACAATCAAACAAGATAGCTTGTATGGAAGGGTCTGATCAGGCCTAGTTTCTCTGACTGGGGAGCAGCAGTGGTGTTTGTCCCAAAGTCTGACAGTACTCTGTGACTATGTGTGGATTATCATGACTTGAATAAGCAGACAATGAAGAATAAATATCCATCGCCGCTAATCGATGATTTATTGGATCGTCTGAATGGAGCAGAAGTATTTTCAATGATGGACCTAGCTACAGGTTTCCATCAGCTTCGAATTACCGAAGAGTGTGTTCCTATGACAACATTCAGAGGTCCAGACTTATTCTATGAGTGGCTAGTAATGCCGTTCGGCTTATGTAAAGCTTCTGCCTATTTTGTCGATCTGATGAATCGAGTGTTCAGATGATTCCTGAATAAATTTGATCTGGTTTTTATCGATGATATTCTAATCTTCTCTAAGTCAAAGGCCGAAAATGAAAACATCTGGAGCAGATCTAGAAATTCTGAGAAAGAATGTATTAAAAGCTAAACTGTCCAAATGTATATTCTGGCAAGCTGAAGTGAAGTTTCTTGGCCACGTCGTATCAAAAGATGGAATTGCTGTGGATCCAATTAAAATCACAGCTATTCAAGATTGGAAACATCCTAGAACTCCTACAGAATTTCACAGTTTTCTCGGATTGGCTAGTTATTACCGGAAGTTCGTTAAAGATTTTTTGAAGATATCTAGTCACTTAACGAAGCTTACAAAGAAGCACTCAAAATTCAAATGGACTTCATAATGTGAGGAAGCTTTTGAGGAGCTAAAATTAAGATTAATAACAGCTCCAGTGTTAACGATAATCGACGGCAATCAGGACTTGTAAGTCTAGACAGATACCTCTAGAGAAGGCCTTGGTGCAGTATTAAGGCAAAGAGGTCAGGTTGTTGCTTATGCTAGCCGTCAACTGAAGCCACATGAAAAGAACTATGTCACTCATGATCTTGAGTTGTTGGCTATAGTATTTGCTTTGAAAATCTGGAGACACTATCTTCTGGGTGAGAAATTCGAACTATTTACAGATCATCAGTCGTTAAAGTATCTGTTCACCCAGAAAGACTTGAATCTGAGGCAGCAACGTTGGCTAGAGTTCCTTGCAGCATACGATTATGAGATTCTATACACTCCAGGGAAAGCCAATGTCGTGGCCGATGCGTTAAGCCGAAAGAATGTAATGATCGCCAGTTTTATCATTACGACTACATTGATAGATAAAATATCTGCTCTTCAGAAGGATGATCACTTCATTCAGAAGATCAGAGAGATAATTCAGAAAGGCGAACCCTTGAGTTTTCAGGTTGATAGTGATGGGATTCTAAAGCTTAAAGGTCGAATCTGTGTTCCTAACATTCCAGAGCTCCGAAAGGAAGTACTGGATGAGTGCCACAAGTCAAATCTTAGTATCCATCCAGGGGTAAGCAAAATGTATAATGACATCAAACGCACTTTCTGGTGGAGGTCGATGAAGAGAGACATTTCCTTATATGTTAGTCGGTGCCCTACTTGCCAGCTAGTCAAAAGCAACCAACATAAACTTGCTGGATTGTTGCAACCGCTGGTCGTTCCAGGTTGGAAGTGGGAACATATTTCTACGGACTTCATAGATGGTTTGCCCAGAACCAAGAAAGGAAATGACATTATTTGGGTGATCGTAGATCGCTTCACGAAGGCCGCCCATTTCATACCTGTCAGATCGAACAGAACTGCTCAGAGTCTGGTGCAGATATATTTCAAGGAAATTGTTAGGCTACATGGAGTGTCACTCAATATAGTTAGTGATAGAGACCCAATATTTACTAGCAAATTCTGGGAGGCATTTCAAGTAGAACTAGGAATGAAGTTGAACTTGAGCATCGCTTATCATCCTCAGTCAGATGGTCAGACTGAGAGGGTGAATCATATACTGGAAGATTTATTGTGGGCTTGTGTTCTTGACATTGGTGGATCATGGGAAGACCATTTGAATTTACCTGAATTCTCATACAATAATAACTACCAAGCGAGCCTGACAATGTCACCATTCGAAGAATTGTATGGTAGACCGTGCCGATCTCCTGCTTGTTGGGTCGAACCTGGTAATAGGCTTGTATTGGGACCAGATATGATCTGCGAAGACGCAGACAAAGTCGATTTCATTAAGAAATGATTACTCACCGCTCAAAGTTGATAGAAGAGCTATGCTGATTCGAGAACAAGGGATTTGGCTTTTTCTGTTGGTGATTATGTGTATATAAAGGTTTCTCCGATGAGGGGAGTAATTCGATTTGGCAAAACTGGGAAGTTGTCGCCCAGATTTATAGGTCCATTCCCTATTCTTGAAAGGATTGGAACCCTCGCTTATAGAATTCAATTACCTGATTGGTTGCCTGGAGTGCATGATGTATTTCACATATCTCAACTTCGAAAGCATGTTCATGATCCAGACTTGATTGTGGAAGAAGTCGCACAGCAAGATATTGAAATTACTCCAGAATTGGATTTGAGAAGAGAGCCGCTAAAGATCATTTGCAAAGAAACCAAAGAGCTGAGGAACAAGAAGGTTCACTTAGTCAAAGTGCAATGGAGTGGAGATCCGCGAGATTGTACTTGGGAAACTGAGGAGAGCATTCAGAAAGCCTATCCCAGGTGTCGAGTGGATATCTCTGATTGACTCTGGTGCTAGGTACATTTACCATGCTTTGCTTTACCATTTTGTTCTCTACTTTGTTGTTATTTTCTTTTCATGGATGTGAACTTTTAATTCTATAGTCTGATTAATTTAAAAAGAGTGTATGAATTAATTTGTATGATTTTGAAAAGTTAAAATGAGATTGCTTGTTGTTTGTGTTGTGTGATAGTGGGTTGCATTAATTAAATTATTAGAACGATAGTTAATTTAATTAATAAGAGAATGAATGGTAGGATTTATTCGATTAAATCACACATTGAACTGATATATAAATAGATAGAAATATATACATGTGCACTATATATGTTTCAACAGGTAAATGGATTAGCTGTTGAGTAAAGAATTTATTTGTGTGTCCGACAAGTAGGTAAACCTTAATGAGTTGGATGCGCAATTTTATTATTATATCAACTCCTGTGAATGCCATTGGATGTGGAGTGCTGGTTGTTCTGTGTGTAATAATAAACGTCGCCATAGGATAGTAACAATTAATTTTGAACTACACTACATGGCATACTTCTTGAAGATAGGCATACTTCATCATATACCACGTAAGCATTTGGAGCTTGTGTGACGAGGTTGAAGATTTACCATACGAGAGAGAGGCTTGTATGGCGATGACTATATATTACAGGTTGAACTGATGATTGATATGGACCATATAAAATTGTAATGATAAATTGCCAGATTAATAAAAAAAACCCACACGGGTATGGAGTTGACAATAATCACGTCTGTCTAGTTATTAGATACGACACATGGATTATTTATTTCCCACACGGGACGAGGTGACGAGAATTTATTCTCTAGAGCAATTAAAAATACACACTCCCTCGGGCTTTGAAAGGGTGACGAGAATTTATTCTCTGGAGTTATTATCTATACACGTTCCCCTGTAAACACCAGAATATATCATTATAAATATGTGTATGCTTTTTAGGATTTATTAGGTACCTAATACGGCCCAATAAATTTCCAAACCCTCCCCGTACAAAGGAGGCTATGGCGAAATTTTACGAAAATTCCGGGTGTTAGCCAAATTTTTGAAGAATTTGAAAATTCTCAAGAACTGAAAAGTTGGAGAATGAAAGCCAGATTGGAAGTAGATTTGATTAATCAAACCACTTTCAACTTTGCTCCTTTTCGGGACGAAAAGTTTTAAGTGGGGGAGATTGTAACGACCCGGAAAACCTGAACCAATTTAAAATTTTTAAATTGGCTATTTAAGTGGATTTTAAATATTTAAAATAAATATTTTAAATAATAACGATGAAAAGTAAGTTTGAATCATCGTTTGAAGATAAATATAATTAATTCTAATTATAAATAAGGCCTGAAATGGCTCGGTAGTTTCAAATTTTGAATTCAAACTTTGACTGACTGTACCGGGTGCAAAACAAAACGGATTTGAGTGAAACAAAAATATTTAAATCTGTTAGTGAATACCTTTATAACAAATCTGAAAAATCGAAATTTCATAGCGGGAAGCAAAAGTTATGGCCGAATGAATTTTCTGAAAGGTCGCTATGGAATTTATATAGCCCGTGAAAATGGCCATTTTGCAAACGACCTCGGAATTCGACGAAACCACTTTTGTTGGATCCGGGATGTCAAATTATTGCTAGTTTTCAAATTTTATAATTTTTGAAGCTAGTATATGAGCGTGCCAAAGGAAAATGTGTTTGGTCGATTTCTGTTAAATTGTATCAACCAGAAAAGGGGAATTTTTCAAATGGTCTCAGAATTCGACGAAACTAGTTTTGTTGGGACCGTATAGTCAAAACATAGCTAGATTTTTTTTTTGGGAATTTTTTGAATCAGTTTGTGGCCCTGGAAAATTGAAATGTACGTTCAACTCAAATATTGAATGTTTTATATTTTAATTTGAATGAAAACTGACTAAAACAGTTGAATGGGACTACAAAACATATCCCATTGTGTTCGAAATGGGGGTAAAACGCTAGGGACGACAGTCGTTGGGCTTGAATTGGGGTTCGTGGGTGAAAGAAGGTATTTTCGAAATTTAAAAATATATAAATAAATAAATAAAATCTCATTCATCCACCACAAATCATATCTCTCCCTGACGTCGAACAACAGGCGGAAACCCTTTGTAACTTCCCCGTCCGATTTCTCCTTCCACACTCAATAAAAACCCATGCCCCAGTTGAAGTTTTTGTAGATCATCTCATGAGCTTCACATCCATATGAAGTTTGAATTTTTTCGTGACCTGTAGAGCTCGAATCGATCTCGGGAAGTTTGTGACTTCCAGCCGCCGCTGCGAACGCCACAGGCAATCGAACGCCTCCCCCTCCAGGCGCAGGTGCATCGCCGCTACCCCTTCGACGTGGCAAAGGCCGATCGACGTATCGTTGCGCGTATTCAAAGAAAAATAAAAACCTAGTTTTGAACATTTCAGAAAGGTATACGGCTATTTCATATTAAACTATATTATAGCAGTTTAAAGCGCTACGGTTTTTGATTTCACTGTAAAAACCATATCTTTTTCGTTTGTTGACGAAATTCAGTGAAACAAGAGACAGTGGATTCGTGTGGACGTCTTCTACATTCTAGAAGAGACCGCATATTTTTCTGATCCTTCTGTTATTTTTGGTGGAATGGAACTCAATGTGAGATTTCTGAATTATAAACGATATGGAAAGCGACGATGTATAAATTATATAGTCGATGTATGAGTTATATAAGCGTTGAACACCACATGTATAAGCGTTGTATAAGTTGTACGGTCGATGTATAAGTTATATATGCATTGTAAAAATCACATATGTGTTGAATAGAAGTGAAATTTACTTTATATATATATATATATATATATATATATATATATATATATATATATATATATACGCCCCTCGTCCACAAACCATGGACGATATTTATTGGTTGTGATTGGTGTGAAAATTGGTTGATAGCGAATGCTTGATTAGAATTGTTTGTGGTTGAAATTGATTGATTGTGGTTGAAAAATACCCGTTTGTGGTTGAGAATTATTCGGTTGAAACCACATTGGATTAGTTTGTGGAAATGAAAAAAAATATACATGCCGCCTGCGTGCGAACTAGATGCATGAAATCCCCATTGTCAAAAGCTGCGAGACTTTAAGGTAGAGCGAGGAGCCGTACTAGGGACGGCCTGGGTTTTAACTATCCTGCCGTTATGCTGCCGAAATTTTGAATAATATTCATGTGTTAGAATTATTTTCATATGTTGAAACTATATTCGTGTGTTGAATAGAAATTCATGTGTTGAATAGAAATTCATTCGTTGAATAGAAATTCATGTGTTGAATGGTATTCGTGTTTGAAATAAATTGTTTTAACAATATAAATCATATTTTTATTTTATATATATGAACTATAGAAAAATTCATGTGTTGAATAGAAATTCATTCGTTGAATAGAAATTCATGTGTTGAATAGTATTCGTGTTTGAAATAAATTGTTTTATAATAAAAATCATATTTTTATCATCTATATAAACTATATGAAATATTCGTATTTCAAAATAAATTGTTTTATAATAAAAATCATATTTTTATCATCTATATAAACTATATGAAATATTCGTGTTTCGAAATAAATTGTTTTATAATAAAATTCATATTTTTACCATCTATATAAACTATATAAAATATTCGTGTTTTGAAATAAATTGTTTTACAATAAAAACCACATTATTATTATATACATGAATTGTTACAAATAGTGAAGTGTCGAAATAAATGTCTGTTGGATAAAAATATCATTTTTATCAAATGTATGAAAAGAATATGGTTTTGAAATCGAAGAATCGATTATATATATATATAATTGAAATATATCGAATAACGAAGCTGCAATTCGTGTTTTGAAACCGTGATTTCAAACGATTAGCGCGGGTGATCCGACCATCGGATTTTCCCGAAACCGAAACCGTTGGGTTCGCTTTGGAAATATCTTTCCAACGACACCAACTTTGTAAAGATCCAATGGTTGGATTGTCTGGAATGTTTAATTCAAATCTGAGGAAAAACAGTGCCAGAATCGATTATATTAATATATATATATATATAATTATATTAAATCGAATAACGACGCTGTAGTTCGTATTTTGAAATCGAAACTTCAAACGAGTGTACTGGGAGATCCGACCATCGGATTTTTCCAATACTGGAACCGTTGGATTCATTTTGAAAAGATCTTTCTAATGATATAAAATTTGTGAAGATCCAACGGTTAGATTCTCAGATATGTGTAAATCAAATCTGAAGAAAAACAGCGCCACAGTCGCGTTATGGCCAGAAGCATCGTTTGAATAAATAGGCTATATTTAAATAAATAAAAATAGCAATAAATCGTTATAAATTGTTACAAATGATATGGAATGTGAAATTTAGAAATTAACTGAAGGTTAGCGGAGTCGAATGGTTTCCTGGGTTTTGATCTGATGTTGGTTTCGGCCTTCGGGGTTAATATTTGGGAAATCGTTCTCTTACTAATTTACGGTTAGCGACTAATGAATTTGAATAAGGCGTATGTGTATTTGTGTAGCACTTGTTTATTGTATACGCGAGTTGTTCAGAAAGACCGGGTTTATCCCATTCTGAATAACTGAATCGACGATAAGATATCGAAGATGAAGACGGCGGTCGAAGACCGGAGATCTTCACCTCGTTTGGAAGGTAACTGATGTCCTGATTGGGAGTGTTAGACCCAAAAGTGGTTCTAACACCCAAATTGATTTGAAACAAGATAAAATGAAATAAAAATAAAAACGAACACGCAAGATTTATAGTGGTTCGGCGAACAAATGCCTACGTCCACTTATTTTTCACTATATTCAATAATTCAGTTGCAAATACAATGAAAGATTCACTCACAACTCGCTTTTGTTCACTCAATTGACTAAAACAAGAAATAAAAGATGATTTGGATTCTTTGGGAGTAATGGAGTTTGGATGATTGAGGTGATTGAATTCTTTAAGTGCTGAAAAAAAGATCCTTCTCTTTGTCTCCAGATGGGGTATTTATAGGTGTGAATTTGCTTGAGACTTGATCCGGGTCGGGCCACGTGTCATCCATCGCACTCTCTTCGGGTTCGGATGAACTATCAGGTTGACAACGCATCAAAGGGAAGGACGTTAGGGGTAGGAATTAGTCATAGCCGGTCCGGTTCTCCAGGCGATTTTACAGGAGATTAACATGGATCATGGGTGCGGGTCGGAGATATGCAGGTAAGCGGTTCGGGTCGGGATACCCGATCCGAACCGGATTGGTTTGGGTGTCTCTCCTTCTCTAACCTATTCCGCTCCGCTCCAGTGCTGTGGCAAGCAGATGGCTTTCCGATCCATTCGAGATTTAGTTGCCTTCCGATCTGATTGGATATGCCTTACCAATCTATCCAGTAAGAGATCACCGATCCGAACAAAGAACTCTATCCGATCCGAACCAATATGCTGCTTTAACCCGATCCGAACAAAGGACCCTATCCGATCCGAACAACTGCAGCTATCCATCTGAATTGTAGTGTTTTCCTTCAATCCGAACCGAAGCCTTATAATTAAAAATACCCTTCAATGTTTGGTTTCTCGATTTTGTGTTGCCTAGTTCACAAAGTAGGCTAACATTTTGCCCCCTCAAAGGATGCTTCTGTTGTATACGAAGCGTGCTTTGATGTCGTTCGAGATGCTAGTCCTTGAATCGGAACGGTCAGGAGGAATGCACAGATTTCTATTCGGTTCGGTGTCCGACTCGAGCACATTTTCTTCATTTCTGAACAAGTTTGGGAATTTTTCTCGACACATAGTGCTTCTCTCGGGCATGCGCTTCTTCTATCTCTCGTTTGAACTCAATTCGAGTCGGATGCTAAATTAATGTGTGAAATTTGCTCGGTTCGGATTCCGATCCGAAGCGCTTTCGTGGGTTTGGTTCTTGGACGTTGGGTCTTCAGACAGAGTTGTGCTATTGGGCCTTCACTCCGGTCCGAGCGGGTGAGAAAGAATAGGAATACGAGGAGTCAACATCACCCCTTATATAAATCCGCCACTATCTTCCTTCCTTCCTTCTTCTTTTCTGCTGCCGCTCCCAACCCTAGTATTGAAAACGTCAGAAACTCGAATATTCTGAAACTATTCCTCGTAGATTTCTCAAATCGAACATATAGGTAGCTTTTTAATCTCGAGTAACTTCGTTGTAACTGTACTTGATTTCAATTCGTGGTTGACTGGGATGGTTTAGCCACGGGGTTTTACTTGAACTCCACGTCGTTACTGGTGGATCCGCCATCACTTCGAGGCGTTGCGAGGCTGGAGAGGGCAAATATTTGTCCTTAACGGTAGCTTTGGCGATAGAACAGATTTGTTTGCGAGTAGGGGGGAAAGAGGAAGAAGATGAGGAGCGTGATGACAAATTGGAGCTGGTTCGGGTAGAAGACGAAGGAGCAAAAAGGAAGGAGAAGGAAAGGGGATCGGTTCGGGTTTCATACTTTAGAAAGACGGGAAGGAAAGAAAATGTCGGTTCGGGTCGGAGAAGTGAATGGGATAAGAGGTTGAAATAAATGGATCGGTTAAGTGGTGCTGGTTCGGTTCGGATCAGGTCACCCGATCCGATCAGATCAGTCCTGCTTCCGAACCCATTGTTTCCCTTGTCTTGAACTGACCTTGCTTTAATGAAGCACCCGAACCGACTGTTATCTGTATTTGTATTGAGCCAGTCATCATATGCATATCCGAACCGAACCGAACGTATCAAACTTGGCACGTAAAGACTACCCAACTAATTCAACTAACACTTACTCTAGACGAATATGCTTCGCGGACAGTTAGGATAGTGCCTTGTGAACATAAACGAGAATTAAGAACAACTCTGACTATCACCTTCTCTTTAAAGCTTCGTCTTACATTGCTGTACTTTTATTTTGCATTTCCCACATTTGCTGCACACACTTTAGTTCACACACATACACAAAAAAGGGGGACACGGGATAATTTACTCTAATCCGTGCTATTGCTTCTTCAATAGTTCCATGACAATGAGGCCCAGACGCTCTTCCCGTCTAGCTGAGAGGAAAGAAGCTCCGGAAACTTCCAACAAAACCACTCTTGAGGATATATCTTCTTCGTCTAACCCAGAATGGAACAGTGAGGGTCCGGATTACGGAATTGGTCATCGGGAAAGCGACGAAATGTCTTCAGAAAATGAATTTTCCCTAGGCTTTGAGGAAGAAGGAGGGATTGGTGACAATCGAGCACCCGATGAATTTGACTCAGCCATTATATTGGAGTCACCTCCAGATTCCGTAGAATCGACAATCGACAACGACCGACTTGTTCGAATTTGCTTGAAGTATGGAATAATGAAAAGGGACACCCTAGTGCCCTCACGCTCTGACCGTCCCCACAACCCTCCGGAAGGATATATGACGGTCACTCGACTGATGTGCATGGTCGGCGCCATTCCTCCATTCTCGCCTTTCATCGTTGATTTCTTAAGACAAATGCGGATTGCCCCCATGCAGTTGCATCCCAATTCATATGCCTATCTGCATACCTTATTCATAGCATATCGTGAAATTCTAGGCGTAGAGCTCACGTTCGATGATGTTCATTTCTTCTATAATTTCAAACATCGGACTAGAGAAACTCCATCTTTCTGTTACTTTGAATCAGTCCCAAAAAGGAAGATAATCTCTACGCCATTTAGCAGTAAAGCTGGAGATTCCAGACTATAGTGGTTCTATATAAAGCAACAGTCTGGATGCGCCAGGAGATGGACAAAATCAAGTAAAGCATTGATTTTCTGAACCCGGACTCTATACACTTGAATCATCACCCTGACCTGTTTTCCTTTTTTGTTTGCAGTCGACAATCCCAAACAGATATCAGACCAGGTGTTCTTTGATCAGATGCACCGTCTTCTTAATGGCGATCAAAAATTCCTGACTATAGACGAGGTCCTTAAAGATGAATACCTTCATTTTCACGGGCTGCTATCCGTTTTCCGTAGCATCGGTCATGGGACGGTCCCTTATGCATACATTCCTCCAGTGGAAACAGTTCCAGAGATAGGAGAAGGCTCGGGAATTCCTGCAGCTCCTCTTCAAACTTCACCTTCTCCCTCTTCCACACAAGATGACGAACTGGCCAATCTGGCCGAAAAACATCGTGAAGGGTATATTGCCCCCGAGGAAACTACTTCTCCAGACAAGTCAAAGTCTTCCCAAGAGTCGCCACTTCGCGCTTCCGAAGGGGATGTTCCTAGCACTGACGAGCACATATTTCAGGGTTTGGGGGATCTCCCCTTACCTGAGACTATATATACTTCAGAAGATTTCAGGAAGGACCCTTTAGTCTTCACCTCTTCTGAAGAAACCACTCCCGCCAAGGCCAAAGAGCCTGCCCGCACCAGTCTAGCTTCAGACTCGGGTTGGTTGGGGGGACACACACCACTTAGGATGCACTTTACACCACAGCATTAGCATTCATTGCACTTATTTCTCCATGAATCCGTTGATTCTAAACTTCATTTATTTTATCGTGCAGGTACAATGTCTCGGTCCTATTATGATATAAGAAAGCTTCGTCGCAGCATGTCCAATCCTCCTCAGGATGCCGAGTATGATCGCCGGGATGACCGCGGTAGGGAGGAAAGAAGACCTTATGATCCCTATCGATCTCGGCCCTCACGCTCCCGCTCACCGGTTCGACCGGAACAAGAGAAATACAAGAGCTATCAAGGTCGTAGGGAGGAGGATAGACCACCATCTAAGGATTCCACTTCCTCCCATGAAAAGCGGAGTAGAGAGAAAACTCCTCCAAAGGAAACTGGGTCTCGAAGTAAGCAAAAAGTCCCTGCTACTAAACGACCTAGGACAGACAAGGGTTCTACAGAATCTTCTTCAGGAAGGGACACCGAACTAACAATCCTCGCTCCTCCTCCACCAGATGCGGGAACCGCAGTAAAGCTGTCATATTTAAAGGAGCAATTTCCCGAGCACTACTTCGAGACTCTGACCTTTCTACCTACCCTTGAACCTATTTCTTCTAATTGGGCAGATGAGGCCAAAGCAAAAATTGATTTGGTAGAAAAACAATATTCCGAGATGTTCAAGTATTCTCGCAATCTTTCTAGAATCATCCGCACTCTAATGACAAATGCTAACTCAATGCAAAAGACCGCGGAGGAGGACGCTAAGGCCTTAAAAACTTTAGGAAAGGACCTAGAAGACACTCAAGCCCAACTAGCTGTCGCTCAAAAGAACGCTTCTAATTTCAAACAACAGTTTGAGGACATGCAAAAGCGTTATCATGACTTACTTGAGTCCCACACTCAGGAGCGTTCTGAGTTGAAGAAGCAAGCTGACGAGGCCAAATCAGAGGCTGCTAAGACACGCCTTGCTCATGCTGAGCTTAAGCAGAAAAACGCCGAGTTAGCGAAAAGGAGTGCTGAGTTAGAAAAGAAGAACGCTGACTTGGCTTCAAAATTGTTAGAGGCGGAAAACAGGGCTGCTCTGGCTGAGGGCAATGTGGAATGCGCTATTAAATCTGCGGAGGAAACCCGCAAACAACTATCAGAGGCGGAGGCTGATATTCAGGGCTTCGGCGAGCTAATGATTGAATTCTTCGCGCACATTATTCGTCGTCGAAACATTTCTTGGATCGAGGACTATCCATCCACTCTGGTTCAAGTGTGGAATCAAATCGTTGAGTGGGAAAAAGAAGAACTGAAGGTCGATTCCCTCGATGAAGATAAGCTGATGGAGAAATACTTGAGAGACGACGAACCAGAGCGCCTAGCTGAAGGGCGCCGTCTAATTGCTGAGGCCATGGAAGAAGAGAGGCGGAAGTCTAAACAGAAAACCATTCCTGAAGCTGGCTCCTCTTCTTCTGCTCCTGTAACTCCCGAAGTAGAAGGGTATGATCCCGAAAACCCGGGAATTCCCCGAACAACTTTGCTATCTCCCATTCCTGAAATAACTCCAGAGGTAGTAGTCACCCCCGCTGAAAAGTCTTCAGAAGGTATCCCTATCTTTTCTCCTCAATTTGCCAAGGCTACTACTACCTTTGGCTACATGATTGAACGTTCGATGAGAAATCTTTTGCTTTCGCCTGAGTTGATAACCAATGTTTCTCATTCTGTAGGCGTTGAATCATCCGCAAAGACAGATGTAGCTCAAGGAGCTGTTGCTGGGACGAAGCCCGCTGATAGGGTCAAAGAAGGGGAAGACAAGGCTGCTTCCACAGACCTGGGGGAAAGAAATGAGCCAACTAAGGTCACTACTCCCCATGATGAAGAAATGATCGCAGCTTTAAAAGACGACGGAGGAGATGAGGGGCATGATGAGGAACCGGAGGTTGCAATAACTGGGGAGTCGAAAAGCGCCGATGACGTTACCTTGGCGGCCATGAAGGCCGATCAAGACAAGCGCTTGCAATTAAAGGCCGAAGAACTAGACCCTGAGGTCCTCAAGCCCCTCGCAGTTGTGGATGCAGGTTCAAGGTTAGTTGTTAAGCTCTCAACTAGATCTATTACCGAAGAACTTGCTAAAAAATCTTCTCTTGATTCCAGTGCCCCGCCCTCCGGGAAGAAGTCTGCTGGCTCCAGTACTACATCTTCAGGGAAAAAGAAATCAAAACGAATTTTGACTGAAGCCGAGAAGGAAGCAAAGGATGCGGAAAAAGCTGCCAAGAAATCGAAGGCTCATCCCAAACCCAAATAGTGGGTTCCCCTGTGTCTTTTTAGCATCTTTGTAAACCAATAAGTGCTGCTACAACAGCAGCTTCCGCACTTTCTTTTTTAGTTATTTCCCTGTACAAATTCATTCATTTGTAAATAAAAATAATTCACTTTTTGCAATGTTTATTTGTTAATAGTTCCGCACTTATGTAAAAATGCATGTCTATAGTTATGAAACGAAGTTGTGGAGGGGGGAAATATGTGTATGCATATGTGTCCCCAGTCAATCTCAATAAGTTATTCAATGCTTAACCATGCAATCTGAATGCTCCTAATTCTCTAACGGGATGGCATTTCCTGTGTCGTCAATACCTGTTGTTTTTTCTGGCATTTTTTTTTTATACTCTCTCTCATTCTCTTGAGAGTTAGAGTTCGAGCTTAGTCATCTATTCATTCCCCGGTCTCTCAACGGGAAAATATTTCTTTCTCGGCGCTCAGTCGGAGACGCCTTTATACTCTCTTTCTCTCTGGAAAGTTAGAGTTCGGAGTTGAATCTCTTTCTCAGCGCTCAGTCGGAGACGCTTTTATACTCTCTCTCTTTCTCTGGAGAGTTAGAGTTAAGAATAGAATTTCTTTTTCAGCGCTCAGTCTGAGACGCTTTTATACTCTCTCTTTCTCTGGAGAGTTAGAGTTAGAATGTCGTTTTTTCATTCTTTTACGTCTTATTGCACAAATAATCATTGTGCATCTTTTTATGTCCAGAGTGTTTTCAACCTTTTTTTAGGCTCTTAGTTATCCTATATTTTATAATCACAACAGAACAACTAATGAATGTAAATGCATAAAAGTAAATAACACACAATATTTTTATAATGGTTCAGCTAAGTCATAGCCTACGTCCACTTTATAGTGCTTTATTCATATCATCAGATTTTCCCAAGGCCAGGCATGTCTTGTTACAGAATTCACAGTAAAAACGACAAAAAGTATAGCATTTCTAATCCAAATATCGCATTAAGTGATGGGCATTCCATGCTCGAGGAACTTCTTCGCCATCTACGGTCGTTAACTTGAAGGTTCCTTTTTCAAGTTTCCGTTGGATGACAAAGGGTCCTTCCCATTTTGGGCCGAGGTGAGGAAGGGATGGAAAAACTCTCTTTAGCACCAAATCTCCTGGTTCAAAAGTTCTGAGGCGAACTTTTTTGTCATAATAGCGCGCCATCTGACGCCGATGTCTTGCTGCACGCAAGTCTGCTTCGTCCCTTTTCTCTTCGACTTCATCAAGAGACTCAAGTAAAAGTGCCCGATTCGTCATCGGGTCATAATACGTCACCCTGTGGGAAGGAACTTCCAGTTCAACTGGAATTACTGCTTCTGAGCCAAAGGAGAGAGAGAGAAAGGGGTATGACCGGTAGCCGTTTTAAATGTTGTTCGATATGCCCACAAAGCTAGAGGCAATTCGTCAACCCATCTTGCCTTTGCACGCTCCAACCGTTTCTTGAGGATGGATTTTATAACTTTGTTTACTGCCTCTACTTGCCCATTCGATTGTGGATAGGCAACCGCAGTATATCGTTTGTCTATCTTATATTTCTGGCAAAAATTTCTGAATTCAGAGCTATCAAATTGGGTCCCGTTGTCAGTAACAATCGTCCTTGGGATCCCGAATCGGCATATAATATTTCTGACCACAAAACTTATCACCTTTCTTGTGGTGATCTTAGTCAAGGGCTCAGCTTCCACCCACTTTGTGAAATAATCCACGGCTACTATTGCATACTTAGCTCCTCCTTTAGCGATCGGTAAAACTCCAATGATATCAATTCCCCATGTGGCAAATGGCCAAGGACTCACCATCGATTTAAGCTCGGTTGACGGTGCCCTGGGGATTTTGGCGAATCTCTGGCACTTATCGCAGCGTCGTGAATAATCAGCTGCATCTTTGTTGATCGTAGGCCAGAAGTATCCGTACCGTAATATTTTCTTTGCTAAAGTTTGACCTCCTGTATGATCTCCACACTCACCTTCGTGCACTTCTCTTAGTACACGCTTGACGTCGTCGTGTGCGATACATCGTAACAGGGGCATAGAAAATCCTTGTCTATAGAGAGTATCGTCTTGCATAACATATCTGGTTGCTTTGCGAACTACAGCTCTTTTCTCACTCTTCTTCGATGGGAGTGTCCCATTCTTAAGGAAATTCTTAATTGGAGTCATCCATGACTCCTTCTCTGGTTCCGCTTCAAGAGCGAATTCAATTTCCATTGACTCAAAGCTTGGTGACTCCAACGTTTCAATTGGAATTACCTCAGCCCCTTCTGGATTGTCAGAGCTAGCCAGTTTTTCCAGTCTATCCGCTTTCTGGTTTTCAACTCTGGGAATATGCGTTATGTTGTACCGCTCTAAGCTATTCAATAGCTCTTTCACTTTCTTGAGGTAGGCGATAAGTCGAGGTCCTCGAGCCGCGAATTCCTCTCGCACTTGACAAACAACAATCTTAGAGTCGCAAAATATGTCCATCATTCTTACTCCGAGGTCTTTAGCAAGTTTCAGCCCGGCAATCAGGGCTTCATACTCAGAGTCATTGTTAGTTGCCGAAAATTCTAATCGCAGGGCATAATATAACGACCGTCCTTCGGGAGTGACTAAGACAATTCCAGCTCCGGACCTTCGGTCATTTTTAGCTCCATCTGTATATAATTTCCATGGATTCATCTCTAGCTTATCCTCGGGTTTGACCACTTGGTCATTGATTATTTCTTCCTCTGGAATGGTGAACTCCGCAATAAAGTCTGCTAGAGCTTGCCCCCTGATTGACTTTCGTGGTTGAAAATTCAAATCAAACTGGCTTAGTTCTATGTTCCATTTAATCAACCTTCCCGATGCTTCGGGTCTCTGCAACACCTGTCTTAACGGCTGATCGGTGTATATGGTTATTGGATGGGCTTGGAAGTAGTGACGAAGTTTTCGGGATGCAAACAGGAGGCTGTAAGCAAGCTTCTCAATCTTCGGGTAGTTGCGCTCTGCCGCTGCTAATTTCTTACTCACATAGTATACTGGCCTTTGTACTTTGTCTTCTTCTCGAACCAAGGCTGTGCTGACAGCGTGAGCTGAGACTGCTAGATAAACAAATAATTCTTCGTGATCTACGGGCTTTGATAAGATTGGCGGTTTCTCTAACAGTTCTAGCAGATTTTGAAAGGCCTCAACACAATCGGGAGTCCATTGGAAGTTCTTCTTTCCCCTTTTTATCAAATCAAAAAACGGAACACACTTATCTGTGGCTTTGGAGATGAATCTACCCAACGCCGCTACCTTCCCTGCCAGACTTTGGACGTCTTTAATTCTCCTTGATTCTTCGATGTTTCTAATCGCTGCTATCTGGCTAGGGTTGATCTCAATTCCTTGGGAACTCACAATGAAGCCAAGGAACTTTCCCGACGCCACTCCAAATAAACATTTTAAAGGATTCAATTTCATACGGTACTTTCGCAAGATACCAAACATTTCCGCTAAGTCTTGCGTATGACTAAAAGACTGCTTTGACTTGACAAGCATATCATCCACATAAACTTCCATAGTTTTTCCTATTTGATTATAAAACATTCTATTTACCAAGCGCTGATAAGTAGCTCCAGCGTTTTTTAACCCGAATGGCATTACAACATAAAAATATAGCCCCAAATTCGTAATGATACTCGTATGCTCTTGGTCTGGTACATGCATAGGAATTTGGTTGTATCCAGAGTATGCGTCCATGAAAGAAAGAAGTTCATGACCTGCTGTCGAGTCTACAAGCTGGTCAATCCTGGGAAGTGGGAAACTATCTTTTGGGCAAGCTTTATTTAAATCTGAAAAGTCAATACAAGTCCGCCACTTTCCGTTTGGCTTCTTTACCAAGACGGGATTCGATATCCAGTCGGGATAAGTCGAATCTCGAATAAATCCATTTTGCTTCAATTTCTCTACTTCCTCTTTGAGAGCAGCCGACCTCTCTGGGCCCAGCATGCGTCTCTTTTGCTTCACAGGCGGATGCTTCGGATTTACATTCAATTTGTGACTGATAATAGAAGGTGATATCCCACACATGTCAGCATGGGTCCAGGCGAATACATCTAAGTTTGCCTTCAAGAAGTCCGTCAGTTCTTCTGCACGACGTGGATCCAATTGAGAACCAATCTTCAAAACTTTCGTCGGATCAGCTTTATCAATGGGAATTTCCACTGTCGCTTCATTAGGAGTTGCATTCCTAGCCTCTGGTTCCTCGTCTTTTCTAGGATCCAGGTCTTCAGGCGTTCCTTTGGGCAACTCCCTCGGGTTCAATCTCTCTAATTGCTATGCCGAGTCCCCCTTTGAGGGAGATGAGGCATCCTTACTCTCAGCATTAACTCCTTTCATCAACATCTTCAGTTCGGCCACATAGCAGGCCCGTCCAGAAACCTGATCCCCTCTCATTACTCCAGTCCTGGCCTCGGTTGGGAACTTTAGTAACAAGCACCAAGGGGCGATACAAACTCTAAATTCAGCGAGGGCAGGTCTCCCTAAAAATGCGTTATATGGCGAATCTACGTCCAATACCACGAACTGAAGCATTCGCACTCTTCTACGTTCTCCTTGCCCTAGGATCACGGGCAACTCTATATATCCCATGGGAGCTGTCGTCGCTCCGTTGAAGCCTCTAATCCATCCTTCACAAGGTTTCAGATCTTCGGGCTCAAGCTTCATCTGATCAAATGACTTCTTGAACAAAATATTAACGGAACTTCCGTTGTCTACTAATACCTTATGGACCAAGGCCGGCCCAATGGTGGTAGTAATAACCAACGGATCATTGGTGGGAGATTGTATCCCCGTGTTGTCTCGGCTGCGAAATACCACGTCGTCGAACATGGTTTTTTGTTGTTTTATGGGGGTGACATCTTCCAAATCGTCACCTTCATTCACATCTAGATGCTTGGCAGCATTCACATATTGGTCCATTGACCTAAAACTTCGGATTGCCGGGTGAGGTCCGCCTACTATGGAGTTGATGACAATCCCTTTACCTTTCTGCTGCGCGGTTGGCTTAGGAGCAGGTAGGATCTGTTTTGGAGCCTGCTCCCCTTGCCCCCTGTCCCTCGGGGCAACCTTGTACTCATCCAACTTTCCTTCACGCAATAGCTTTTCAATTACATCCCTCAAATGCCGACATTCATTGGTCGAATGCCCATGTGTTCCGTGAAACAAGCAAAATTTCCCTGTCGCCATTTCTTTCTCGGTCGAATCACGAGGTGGCGGTCTTTTGTACTGCAACACATTGTACGTATCCAGGTAAATATTTTCCAGGGTGTCATTCAATGGTGTATAGTTCTCGTAGTTTTGGAATCGGGGCCTTTTGTTAGGGTCACTTCCCCTATTTCTGTTTCTTCTGTTACCGTTCGAATTACGGTTGTTGTTGTTTCCCCCATTTCCAGTATTGCTGTTTCCACCCTTGTTTCCTACATTTACTTCAACCTTGCCAGAACTTTCCCCAGACTGCTTCACGGCAATATTACTCTGCACATTCTCCTTTGAAGCTGTCTCAGACTTTCTCTTTCGGTTTGCCCTGGCCTCCTCTCGTCTTAGATAAATATCGGCTTTTTCGTAGAATATCGCCCTTGTGGGGGGTGTTTTCCCAGAAAGGTAGTCTCCAAACTCGGATTCAGGATCGACTCCTTCCTTCAATGCCATCAGAATAGTGGGCTCGTGCGGGTCATTGACCTCAGTTACGGCTTGGTTAAAACGATCTAGATATGCCCTTAAAGACTCTCCTGGTGCCTGTTTGATTCTCGACAATTCAATAACACTCTTGGACTTTCGGGCATGTAGTCGGAACTGGTTCATGAAACGCTCGCTTAGTTCTTTGTAATTAGAAATTGAACGAGGAGGAAGTCGGGTAAACCAGAATAATGCCACATCTTCTAGGTAGATTGGGAACGCTTTGCACTTCACTTCATCAGGGGCAGCAGCGGCATTCATGAGCCACGAATACCGCATCAAATGCTGTCCTGGATCAGTCCTTCCGTTATATTTGTCCATCTGTGGCAAGTTAAAGCGTCGGGGAAACTGGAAGTCGAGGATATCGTCAGTGAACGGGGTATGGCTTCGCTCAATGCCATAGTCTTCATTTGTATAATTCCGGCTCTCGGACATAATTCGGCGAACCATTGCCTGTACATCGGCACTAGTTAGGGGCTGCTCAGGTTCCCTGGCCCTAGTATCCGAGTTCCTTCTGGGCTCTTGCTCAGGAGATGCCCTTCTTCTTTGAGCTGCCTCTGCTCGATTCCGTTCCCTGCGTTCCCGGTCGATCTCGGGAAGAGGGGACTGGAGTCTTTGCCCCCGAGTGGGGTCATTGTTTCCTAATGCTCGTGCGATATCCTCGCGAGATCCCAAAGATCCAAATGTTAGCTGCTCCACATTCTGAGGTCGTTCGAGTGGCCTCCGTTCACGGGGCCTCTCTTCCTCGGAAGATGAAGATTGATCTACTGGTGTGTGACGAACCGGTGATGGAGTCCGTTGCCGACGGAGTTCGCTAATCTCCCGACTCATGAGCCTCATATTTTCCTGCATCATGAGATTAATGCGCTCATGAACTCTCATAGCTTCCCTTGTGCTCTCAAGCATATCAAGCAAGCGTGAAAAATCTCCTTGAGTGATGGGCGCAGATGGATTGACCTGATCTCCAACCCTGGCAGCTGGAATTGGAGCATTCGTAGGGACTCGAGTAGAGGTTCCAGCTTCACCAAGCATCGGGTTGGATCGGAGGTAGGAAGTCGGATCGGATCGGAGCTGGGGTGCCTGGTCGGATCGGAGCGCAGCAGGCAGTTCGGGTCGGTTCAGATTGGGGGAATGCACTGCTTCTGAGTCTCCTACCCGGATCGGATCGGAGCTCTCCCCCTGCTGGCGGCTCGGATTTCCTGCATTGATTCTTCCTGCTGCTGAACTCTGCCCCCGAGACCTTGTTACAACAGCATTTTGCTGATCTTCGCCAGCTCCATTTCCTCGAAAAGACTGAACTTCCTTGCCTTTTCCTTTGGCCATGAGTTTTTGACAATTACTTCAACGAATGTAAGAAAGCGGAGAAACTTAAGGATTCACTTCTTTGAACTCAACGGTCCAAAAAGTAGAAAGAGATCCCGGAAAATAAAGAATTTAGATGAGGGTTCTCAGTGAAAGCACCAAAATGTTAGACCCAAAAGTGGTTCTAACACCCAAATTGATTTGAAACAAGATAAAATGAAATAAAAATAAAAACGAACACGCAAGATTTATAGTGGTTCGGCGAACAAATGCCTACGTCCACTTATTTTTCACTATATTCAATAATTCAGTTGCAAATACAATGAAAGATTCACTCACAACTCGCTTTTGTTCACTCAATTGACTAAAACAAGAAATAAAAGATGATTTGGATTCTTTGGGAGTAATGGAGTTTGGATGATTGAGGTGATTGAATTCTTTAAGTGCTGAAAAAAAGATCCTTCTCTTTGTCTCCAGATGGGGTATTTATAGGTGTGAATTTGCTTGAGACTTGATCCGGGTCGGGCCACGTGTCATCCATCGCACTCTCTTCGGGTTCGGATGAACTATCAGGTTGACAACGCATCATAGGGAAGGACGTTAGGGGTAGGAATTAGTCATAGCCGGTCCGGTTCTCCAGGCGATTTTACAGGAGATTAACATGGATCATGGGTGCGGGTCGGAGATATGCAGGTAAGCGGTTCGGGTCGGGATACCCGATCCGAACCGGATTGGTTTGGGTGTCTCTCCTTCTCTAACCTATTCCGCTCCGCTCCAGTGCTGTGGCAAGCAGATGGCTTTCCGATCCATTCGAGATTTAGTTGCCTTCCGATCCGATTGGATATGCCTTCCCAATCTATCCAGTAAGAGTTCACCGATCCGAACAAAGAACTCTATCCGATCCGAACCAATATGCTGCTTTAACCCGATCCGAACAGAGGACCCTATCCGATCCGAACAACTGCAGCTATCCATCTGAATTGTAGTGTTTTCCTTCAATCCGAACCGAAGCCTTATAATTAAAAATACCCTTCAATGTTTGGTTTCTCGATTTTGTGTTGCCTAGTTCACAAAGTAGGCTAACAGGGAGGCATCCCGAAATATGGATAATGAGTGGTGATCGTCCAGACGTACGTGGAGGTCGATGGGTATGCGAGGTATATAGTGCCTCTGGTTTCGTTCAGACCCAGAACGGACTTGCAAATGGACTGTGTGTCTGACATTGGAATTCAGTCTGTGTGATTAATCGCCATCAGTTGCATGGTGTGAATTGCCTTTGTGGTATGCTAAGATGCAGTGATCAAGGCTTCTGTTGAAAAGCGAAGTCTTGTGGATGATGATCAAAGCACCGCCTGTGTGGCATAGCTTTGTGTATAACGTGAAATCGCGAGCCTCACACCCCTGTATAAACCAGAAACGGGAGAGGACCTCAGGGAGGGCATGCGTTTCCTTCTAGCTAGAGGTGGTGTCAGTGCTTGAACTAGCTGACATTTATATTATTTTCACCTATGTGGTTGTTGCTGTTGCGAGGCGCCTTGGTTGTTCGGTAACGATGTGAAGCCGATGGAGTCATTCATTGGCTCATTTACGCCCCAAAGGGCGGGGAAACGTAGTGTCCAGGAAATTTAATCCACGTCGGTGGACCAGCCCTGACGAGCCAAGGGTCGATGCGCTCTAACCCTGAGACATGTGCTAGATTATGTCGATGTCGGTAAGGACTATCTTTTGCCTTGGTTCATGTCGGAAATCCAACTTCCAAATACGTGATTGTGCGGTTTTAATTGTATACCTATATATGGCGACATGATATATGGTACCCATGTCGTCTATGATTGATACTTATGGTTTGAAATTGTTTTTGAAACATATAAACACTAGTAATAATATCAAATTCTTTTGTTTTATTCGTATCAAGCATATTTTGGCCAGTATAAGGTAAAACTCTATCCTTCGGTTTGCATTGCATTGTGTGATGGGAACTGAGTCTTATAATGGCTTCATTTTATAAAAAGCATTGCGGTGTTTAAAAGATTTACTTGTTTTAAAAGCACTGGAAATCCAATGGAGTAAACCCGTTCCGCGAAAGTGGCGTGGTCCTGTGGTTAGCCAAATTGTATAATGTGTTAAGTAGATTTCTCATACCAGTCCCATGATTGACTCGTAGTTTGTTTCACTTGCAAACTCGGGTGCCCCTTTTTCTACATGGGCAGCCTTGTATTCAGGTTTTAGCAGGCTCTTTCTGGATAGCTAGAGCTGAAGATGGATTCTATCATTTATCTCTTTTTATGCTGTTCAGCTCCTATTGTACATATTATATTTGTTTTCTGCTGTAAACACTTATGTATAGCTGAATTGTATTTGTACTAAGTATGATCCTGTATATTGTGTAACTCTGATGATTATCTCTATCCAGTGCATTATTTGGTTTGTATATTTATTTCTATTCTACTATTATCTGTTTATGTGTTGTATTCCAAAGATTACCCTTGCCACCGTCGTTACGGGGTTTGGGGTCGTCACACCTTCCCTCCATGAAAACCATTCTCGTAACTTATATATTTAAAACAAAAGGAAACCTTTCATTTCAATTGCATGCATGCATAAACATTGTCCCTCCTGCCATGCATTTGGCATAACGCATGCATTTAGCATAAATGCATATGAAACGCTGAAAATAAAATGAAGTTTGGAAATTTATTGCCTTGTGAATCAGTAATGCATATTGATCGGTTCTTTTGATTGAGATTTACAAACACATTCAAAATTCAAGCGCATGTACCGTTCCCTTCCCTTTATTTATCACCTTACATGTTGTTCATTCCCCAAAATTTCCTCCTTCCCCTTTACTTCTATTGTCAGTCTAAAGAATATGTCCCTAAACGAAATCAAGGCTCCTTCTGTTCATTCTAAAGGCAGCCTCCACTGAAAAATTAAATCACCCATTTTCTTTAAGGCTTCATAAATTTCTCCCCGCTCAAATCAGTGGCCAGCTACCATTAGAACTGTTTCTTCCTTTCTAATTAATAGCCAACTGAAAAGCAATTTTTTCCAAATCAAATGAATTCTCTCAACCGTCCTCGTCAACAATCTCCACCTTCATCCATCCTCGCAGCATTGTCACTAGCTTCTTTTTCCTTCGTCGAATCAAGGTGAGTTTTAATCTCGCGGTTAATTTTGCCTCAAGTAATTAACATCAATACTGTGCTAAAAAAATGGATCTTGTGCTAGTTGAGCATATTTGAATTACCTTTGACGTATTGTGGTCGGTTACTTTTGACATAACCGTGGGAATTTGGTTGATACTGTCATAATGTATTTATGGCCGTTGCCATTTTACCATGATCCATGTTGTACATCACCTTTTGTCTAATTGTTACAGGTCTTCTATATTTATTTATTTTACCGTCGCTCACTTGGCATGTTCATCGGCCATGGCACATGTAAAATCGGCTTCTTTTTCCTTCGTTGAATCAAGTAAATATTTAACCATTGCCCATTTTTGCTTGTTTTTTTTGGAAATAATTATACGCATATAGGAATTATATTGTTAGTTTTATATATATGTTTCCTAAATCATATATATACACACACACATATTAGTTGATGAAGGTTGTTTCATTTTATTTGCCTTGTCCATTTTCTTTGTGTGGAAGTCACGAAAAAATTTCAGAAACAAGTTTAGGAACTTTGAAACTTGCAAACAGGAAGTTGGGTATATAATATATGCATGGGAATAGAATTCTTTTGTTAAAGTTTATGTGCTCAAACAAGGAAGCTACCACTTGTTTTTAAGTGTTGGGTTTGAATACTTAAGAACTTTAGCCTTGTTTAATATGCATTACTGGAATGTAATATGTATAGTTCAAATTTATGAAACAAAGTTCAATTTTTCTTGTGATAACAATGTTAAACCAGCTTCGACTATGTGTTGAATGCTTCATTCCAATATTTCGTTGGCAGTGCCCCTTGTGATAACAATGTTAAACCAGCTTCGACTATGTGTCTGTGTTTTCTCTCAACCAGACCATTTTGTTCAGATGTGCGTGGGTAGGTTAATTTGTGCTTTATTCCTCTGTTAATAAAATAATTTGTAAGTGGTTTAAACTTGCCCCCACCATTTGTTTGTATTATTTTTACACTGCAGTTGGTATGTTCCTATATAAAGGTTATAAATTGAATGAATGTGTTACATGCCTCTGACTTATTTTTAAGCATATATATCCAAGTATATCTTGAGTAAGCATCGACAATGGAAACATAGTACCTGTTTCCTTGATATGAGTTCAATGGTGCTGGTCCCCACATATCAGCTGCAACAGGTTCCAGTGGCTGGATATATGTTATTTCAGAACAACCAAAGGGAAGTTTGTGGCTTTTGCCAAGTTAGCAGTGCGTGCAAGTGAATTTGACAGGTATGCTATTAAAATAAATGCCATTATTATTCAAAATAGTTCTTACACTTTCTAAATTAGGATGACCAAGTTTTACATGCCAAGATTCTATTGCATTACTGCAGTTGCTATTACAACTATCACCACTATTAATACTATTGCTATTACCAATTCTGGCATCTACATTGTTGCACCAAATTTCTTCACGCAAAGCAATTCCAATCTTTAAGTTGCCAAATTTGTAAATTCCATTGTGTAGATTGCCCTGTAGCAAGGTTTCTTGACTTAGTATATCCTTACCCGGACCAAATCTAGGGTGAAACTCAAAGAAAACATTGTTGTCTTTGGAAAATTTAGATACACTCAATAAATTTTTGTTAATTGTGGGAACCTAAGTAAATAATTTAATTTGAGTTGTCTTTTTCCTGATATGGTTCCTTTACCAATATGTGTCATGCATGAAGTATTACTATTACCCATGTGTAGAGATTTCATACCTGTGTAACCTTTGCTCCCAATGTTTAAGTTCTGAAGATTGTTTGTGACATGATGTGCGGCTCCTGAATCTAGGTACCATTCATCGAGATTAATTTCATCAAGCCTGCAGTTGTCTTCATTGTTGTTGCTTTGACCTTTATTATTGTCACCATTGTTTCTGTTTTGATTGCCCATAACGGCTAAGTTAGCTTTTGATGTAGAGTTATTTTGGTTTTTTTTGTGGTCCATTGTAGTCAGTATTGAACCTGAAATAGCACCTACTTGCCGTATGACCAAATTTGACATTCTACTATTTTGTTTTTGTTGTTCCATCTGCCTCTCCCACGTCCTCTTTGCAGTTGGTATGCTCTCTGGGGTTGATATCCTCTTTGATATTGACCTTCTTGTTTGTTTGAGTTGTTATTATTGTTCCTTTGAGTTTGTTTGCTTTTAGCAGCAACATAATTTTTAGAAAATTCCCCTCGTGTTGCCTTCCTTTGATCAATTCTCCCTTCTTGGGCAAGAAGCACAGATCGAACAAACTGTAAGTCTGGTAAGGCTTGATAAGTGGCGATAACAGTGACTAGGGACTCAAATTCTTCATCAAGGCCACTGGTGATGAATAATATTTGTTCACTGTCACTTATTTTGTGTCCAACATCACTTAACTTATCACATAAGTTTTTAATTTTGCGTAAGTACTCTTTCATGCTCATGTCCTCCTTTCTAGAATTCTGTAGCTCTCTTCTGTATTGCATGACTCGAGCTGCAGATTGTGAGTTGAAAATTTGTTCTACTATTGACCATATCTCATATGACGTGTTGCATCCAACAATTTATGATAGTAAATTCGAACTAATGGAAGATAGAAGTCAGGACGATAGTAAACTGTCTTGCTTTTGAAATTAAGTATATTCAGGATTTGGCAATATATTGCCCTTTTGATCAGTTATCATGACTGGAGGAATTATAAGCGTCCCTTTTACATAATCCTACAAGTCGAACCCTCTTAGTGCAATTTCAATATGTTATTTCCACAATATGTAGTTATCTTCATCCAATGAAGTTGTAATAACTTGACTTTTCGATTTGATCAAGTTTGATAAAGTTCATGATGTTTGGCAAAGATCTAGTGGCATTGCTGCCTGATAAAGCTGATGTTGCTTCATTGTCTTGTGCCATGGCGAGGCAGTTTCAGACTGCAGCCTATATGAAACAGCGGACAAGAGTGTCCAATCGAAATACAGAAAAAGAAATGGTGAAGAACAGTGCCTAGCACGGTAGTTTTAATTCTGTAGCCGCTTGTTATGCTTGGCACTACAAAATTAAAAACTGCAGCTGCCTGATTCTTTCAACAGATCGTGGTGAGAAGGGGATGGTGCATCCAACCGTTGGTTAGGCGTGGTACATCGCCGACAATGATCCCATTATATTTGAAACCCCGAGTCCAGAAGAAAATCTCAGATGATGAGTTAGATAACTGAGGATAAATAAAATAAAAACTTTCTTCTGGACTGGATGCAGCTCTGGTTCAAGATAGATGATGCCTTTCGGCTATGGTGGCTTCGATACCAAATTGAGAATAGAAAGAATGGAATTATTCAATTGTAAATTGTATTGCTTGTAATAATGATTGTACACGTATTAAAGAGTACATAACATGTATATATAGACCTGGCTGTAATGTTCACATACCTAAACTAATAAAAGAAAATATATGGCAGTCCAATGTGATGGCCCATGTCCATATAGCAGATAGATTAAATAGCATGTGTGAACAAATGTTAAAGCGATATTAGATATCACCTTCAATTTGCTTGGTAGTTCACTATTTTGTCCTGAGGAGTGGCAAGAGACATAAATTATGACATATATAGTAACTTTTTGTTAAATGTTTCCAATTAAAGTTTGTACTATGGTAGTCCAGTTGGGTAAAGTAGCTGGTGTCTCCTCTAATACCCAGTCGTATGTATAATTCTTTTTATGGAGGTTAGTATTGAGAAGAAAGATTATATCATTAAGGTAATTTGATATGCACTAGAGGTTGGCTTCCTTATTGGTATGTTTTCTTTTTTTCTGTTTCCATCTATATTGTAGTTTTTCTCGTGCATGGAATAATCATTCTATATTACATATTTAGATTGAGTCGTAGAACATCAAGACACACAGCTAGGGAGGGCACTGTGCCTGGAGGAGGAAATGGCGGTATACCATACTACCTGGTTATGTTCGAGGCCATGGTGGCAACGACCATGAGGAGGGCCCCCGCTCCAGGGACAACCGCGGTAGATGTAGGAGTTCAAGTGTAGGTTCCTAGGGCCATGGACTCCGCAAAGTTTGCAAAGACTTCACAACCCTAGGAGGGAAGCAGTTTAAAGGGACCGAACCAATTATAGAAATTCAATGGTAGCTTGGTACATGTATTCAGATCTTTAGAGACTTGGGAATTGATGATGCAACGAAGAGGAAGCTTGCATCAAGGAAGCTACAGGGCAGAGCTATGGATTGGTGGAACTTTGTCACTCTTGAGACTCCTGAAGACGATATCACATGAGGGAAATTCCAAGTCAAGTTCGAGGAGAAGTTTATTTCTACTGTTCAGAAGTCTATTCTGTTTAAGAGGTTTGTCGAGCTTAAGAAGAACGGTAGGCCAATACTTGAGTATGTTTCTGACTTCGAAGCTTTGTCGAAGTATGCTCGTTCATATGTCGAGACTCCTTATCAGAAAAACAAGAAATTTGTCATGGGCTTGGACGAATACCTTGGGAACTAGCTGGTAGATCATCTACTACTAAAAGGTGTTCTTTATGTTCCTCAGCGCTATTAGAAAAATCTAAAATGTCATCTATATACACAAGCGTAAAAGGTAAATGTCCAAACATAGAATTCATTCATTTTTGAAATACTTGAGGTGCATTTTTTAATCCAAAAGGCATAACTAGCCATTCAAAATGTCCTTGAGGGCAACTGAACGCTGTTAATTCAATAGATTGTTTATTTGGCAAAATCCAGATTTTGCATCAAATTTACTATAATATTTTGCTCCTTTGATTTGCTTAGTTAAATGTTCAGCAGATGGAATAAAATACACATCAAATTTGGTATGATTATTAAGTTTTCTGTAATTTATTACCATTCTCGCTTTTCCTCTTTTTATCTCAGCATGATTTCTAACTAAGAATGCTGGAGATGAATGCGCCTCAAGTATTTCAAAAATGGATGAATTTTATGTTTGGACATTTACCTTTTACGCTTGTGTATATAGATGCATTTTAGTTTTTTCTAATAGCGCTGAAGAACATAAAGAACACCTTTTAGTAGTAGTCCAAATCTTACTACAAAATGGTGTAATACTTAGCCCTAAAAAAATAGAATTGTTTAAAAAAGAAATTGATTTTCTTGGAAAGAAAATTAAAAATGGCCAAATTGAACTTCAACAACATATATACACTAAAATAAAAGATTTTCCTAATACTTTTAAAACTTTAAAAGAACGTCAAAGTTTTTTAGGATTATTAAACAATGGTAGAAAATTTATTCCTAATCTATCAGAAATAACACAAAATTTGCAAAAAAAAGCTTACCGAAGAGCAAGCTAAATATAAATAGCAAAGTGGAGAACAACCAAGAAGATGGAATACAGATAAAATTAGTATTTCCTTACACTCTAAAGAAGAAGAGGAAATAAAGAAAATAAAAGAACTAATTAAAGATCAAAAAATCCTTTATTTTCCTTCAGAAGAAGAACTTCTTACACTTCAAATTGATGCTTCTGATAATTGTTGGGTAGGAGTATTAATTGCAAAACAGAAAGAGGTTGTAGCATACTCTTCTGGAAGATTTAACAGAACTCAACTCAAATATGCTACTTATGACAAAGAATTACTAGCTATCAAAATAGCAATCAAAAGTTTAAAAATTTACCTTTTGCATAGACAATTTATAATAGAAACAGATAATAAGACCGTTGCTCAGTTTTTGAAAAGAAAAACTGTTAATAACCCTAAAGAAAACCTTAGAAGAATAAGACTAGCAATGTATTTAGAAATCTATAATTATGATGTTAAATGTATTCCTGGCTATACTAATTTTGCAGCTGATCTTCTTACTAGATTATGAGATGGATGAAGAAGACCTTAAAAGGATAAAAGAATTGCTAGAAAACATGAAAAAACAAGAAAATTTTGAGCAAATCAAATCTTCTAAAAAAGCAAAATCTAGAGAAGCTTCTTCTTCTCAAACAATATCTCCCTATGGAGAAAACAATGAAAACGTCCAACAGACTAAACCAATGGCAACAGATAAAGCCAAAGCTACGACTTCCACTAGAGTCCAGAAATTTGTTCCAATGAACAAAGGGAAAGCTATTGCTCCCACAGGAGTACCAAAGCCTTATACCTCTGCAGTCATAAAAGACTGGTACAATCAAGAAATGAAAGAATCTAATCCAGGTCTATATGAAAACTTTAATGGTTGCTTTAAAGCAATACAGTCATCTGACCATAGAGCTGCAAATTACTGGTTAACACAACTAGAGAAAAAATATTTGGCATTAAAAGGTACTATATCCCAAAATGATAAAAAAATTCAAGACACACAAAAGGTAGTACAAAGACTACCTTTATACTCTAGTACTTCCAGGTCGGAGGCACTAAAATCAAAAGAAGTAGAATTGTTCACAAACAATAGAGCTGCTCAAAGTGAATTAGAAACCATATTTTCACAAATGCAAACTTCAAATCTTGTGAATTTGAGAATTCAAGATTTTCTTGAATTACTTAAACTCTACGGAATTGATAATAAAAAAACTAAAGAACCCGAAGCTGAAATGACAGTACAAGACATGATATCCTTGTACTAGCAACAACTAATTGAAGAAAACCAATTTCTATTGTTCTTCAAACAACTAGAAGACACTGAACTAATAACTCTTTTAGAAAAAGAAGAGTTAATACTTAACAACAATAGAAGACCATGGTTACTCGCATGCTTTTCAGAGATTCAAAGATACAAAAGGCATATTAGAAAGGGATTAGTTCATGAAATCTATGTCAATACAAGCCACCCTGAAGAATATGCAGATTGTATTCCAGATATATGCAAAGAGAAGCTTGCTTAGTACTCAAGCAGGTTTTTTTACTATGTTCATGTTCCGAGTATGTAGCATTTGGGAAGAAAGGCTGTATATTCGTCTATTCCCTTGCATTCAATTATGGGAAATCCATAGGGTTATAGACAGCCCACAATACGATACAATCAAATTCTGTAGAAAATATTTCAATGAAAGTGAAGAAAGAATCAAAGCAGCCAAAGAATTCTTCTCTGAAGCTATTAACAAAGCAGAAATTGGAGTACACTCAGTTACAGAAGGAAAGACAGTTCTAGTGTTCGACTATTTGTCTGAATTCGAACCGTCTACAGACAGAATCATCAAAGTATAAATGTTTCTAGACACTCTCAGTGCTGGACCAATATGAACAATGGATCAAGAACTATATTTTGAAGAACAAGTCAAAAAAGAAAGAAGCAGACAAGATTCTGTAATGAGAGATACTTTAGGCACGTACCCGTTTGATGACGAATCAATGGCCAATCTTGACCTACAAGATTAATCAGAAGCATGGTGGACCTAAAACCACTTTTTCAATCAATTACCTAACTCTACCGACACATTATTACCTTTTCAGACACGTTATCCTACCTACACATTATCCTACTGTTTTAGAATTGAACACATATCCAGAAGTTTTAGACACGTAGCGAAAAGACAAACATAATTGAGGATACCTCCTTATCTAGTAATTAACAGATGGATCCTACAAAAAAAGACGTGTTAAACCTACGACTAGGGGAGAAGCAGAGAACTCAAATATAAAAGGAGCACAAGAAATCAGTAGAAGGGGAGTTCGAAAAAAATATTCTCAGTTTCTCTGTAATAATTATCTTTTAATATTCCGAGTGCTTTGTAATATTAAGTTGTATTTTACTAGTTTGTAATAATATTAAGTTGAAGTTTGATCTCTGTTCTTGCTGATGCTATCTGGTATCGGAGCCTGGATGCTAGTAGGTATGATTCATTGATTTTATTTTTCTCTAGTTTAGTTTCATATCAGTTATTATTTAGTTCATATAAAAAAGAAGGAAAAAAGAAAAAAGTTACTATTTGCTACAGTATGAACTTTGCTAAAGTGTTTTCTGAACATTTTCCAGATATGTCGGCTTAAAAATATTCTTTTGGACATAATTAGGTTATGAGTAGAAGTTTTTTCTGTATAAATATTTCTTTGAAAATTATAAATCATAATCTGAACTTTCAAGTAAAATTATTATGCAAGGTGTTGGAAACGAATAGCTTCAGAGAAGAATTCATCGGCTGTTTTGATTCTTTCTTCACTTTCATTGAAATCTTTTCTGCAGAATTTGATTGTATCGTATTGTGGGTTGTCTATAACCCTATGGATTTCCCATAATTGAATGGAAGAGAATAGACAAATATACTTCCTTTCTTCCCAAATGCTCCATATTCGAAACATGAACATAGTAAAAAAACCTGCTTGAGTACTTAACAAGCTTCTCTTTGCATATATCTAGAATACAATCTGCATATTCTTCAGGGTGGCTTTTATTGACATAGATTTCATGAACTAATCCCTTTCTAATATGCCTTTTGTATCTTTGAATTTCTGAAAAGCATGCGAGTAATCTTGGTCTTCTATTGTTGTTAAGTATTAACTCTTCTTTTTCTAAAAGATTTATTAGTTTAGTGTCTTCTAGTTGTTTGAAGAACAACAGAAATTGGTTTTCTTCAATTAGTTGTTGTTAGTACAAGGATATCATGTCTTGTACTGCCATTTCAGCTTCGAGTTCTTTAGTTTTTGTATTATCAATTCCGTAGAGTTTAAGTAATTCAAGAAAATCTTGAATTCTCAAATTCACAATATTTGAAGTTTGCATTTGTGCAAATATGGTTTTTAATTCACTTTGAGCAGATGTATTGTTTGTGAACAATTCTGCTTCTTTTGAATTTAGTGCCTCCGACCTGGAAGTACTAGAGTATAAAGATAGTCTTTGTACTATCTTTTGTGTGTCTTGAATTTTTTTATCCTTTTGGGATATAGTGCCTTTTAATGCCAAATATTTTTTCTCTAGTTGTGTTAACTAGTAATTTGCAGCTCTATGGTCAGATGACTGTATTGCTTTAAAGCAACCATTAAAGTTTTCATATAGACCTGGATTAGATTCTCTCATTTCTTGATTGTACCAGTCTTTAAGGACTACATAGGTATAAGGCTTTGTACTCCTGTGGGACCAATAGCTTTTCCTTTGTTCATTGTAACAAATTTCTGGACTCCAGTGCAAGTCGTAGCTTTGGCTTTATCTGTTGCCATTGTTTTTGTCTGTTGGACTTTTTCATTGTTTTCTCCATTGGAAGAGATTGTTTGAGAAGAATAAGCTTCTCCAGATTTTGCTTTTTTAGAAGACTTGATTTGCTCAAAATTTTCTTGTCTTTTCATGTTTCCTAGCAATTCTTTTATCCTTTTAAGGTCTTCTTCATCCATCTCATCAATACTGTGCTAGAAAAATGGATCTTGTGCTTGTTGAGCATGTTTGAATTACCTTTGACGTATTGTGGTCGGTTACTTTTAACAAAACTGTGGGAATTTGGTTGTACTGTCATAATGTATTTATGGCCATTGCCATTTTACCATGATCCATGTTGTACATCACCTTTTGTCTTATTGTTACAGGTCTTCTATATTTATTTATATATTTTACCGTCGCTCGCTTGGAATGTTCATCGGCCATGGTACATGTAAAATCAACTTCTTTTTCCTTCGTTGAATCAAGGAAATATTTAACCATTGCCCATTTTTGCTTGTTTTTTTTGGAAATAGTAATACGCATATAGTAATTATAGTGTTAGCTTTATATATATGTTTCCTAAATCATGTATACACACACACACACACACACATTAGTTGATGAAGGTTGTTTCATTTTATTTGCCTTGTCCATTTTCTTTGTGTGGAAGTCACGAAAAAATTTCCGAAACAAGTTTAGGAACTTTGAAACTTGCAAACAGGAAGTTAGGTATACAATATATGCATGGGAATAGAATTCTTTTGTTAAAGTTTATGTGCTAAAATGTGGAAGCTACCACTTGTTTTTAAGTGTTGGGTTTGAATACTTAAGAACTTTGGCCTTGTTTAATATGCATTACTAGAATGTAATATGTATAGTTCAAATTTATGAAACAAAGTTCAATTTTTTTTGTGATAACAATGTTAAACTAGCTTCGACTATGTGTTGAATGCTTCATTCCAATATTTCATTGGCAGTGCCCCTTGTGATAACAATGTTAAACCAGCTTCGACTATGTGTCTGTGTTTTCTCCCAACCCGACCATTTTGTTTAGGTGTGTGTAGGTAGGTTAATTTGAGCTTTATTCCTCTTTTAATAAAATAATTTGTAAGTGGTTTAAACTTGCCTCCACCATTTGTTTGTATTATTTATACACTGCAGTTGGTCTGTTTCTATATAAAGGTTATAAATTGAATGAATGTGTTACATGCCTCTAACTTATTTTTAAGCATATATATCCAATTATATCTTGAGTAAGCATCGACAAGGGATAGATAGTACAAGCTTCCTTGATATGAGTTCAGCGGTGCTGATCCCCACATATCAGCTGCAACAGGCTCCAGTGGCTGGATATATGTTATTTCAGAACTACCAAAGGGAAGTTTGTGGCTTTTTCCAAGTTAGCCGTGCGTACAAGTGAATTTGACAGGTATGCTATCAAAATAAATGCCATTATTATTCAAAATAGTTCTTACACTTTCTAAATTAGGATTTCCAAGTTTTACATGCCAAGATTCTATTGCATTACTGCAGTTGCTATTACGACTATCACTACTATTAATACTACTGCTATACCAATTCTGGCATCTACATTGTTGCACGAAATTTCTTCACTCAAAGCATTTCCAATCTTCAAGTTGCCAAATTGTAAATCCCATTATGTAGATTGCCCTGTAGCAAGGTTTCTTTACTTAGTATGTCCTTACCCGGACCAAGTCTAGGGTGAAACTCAAAGAAAACATTGTTGTGTTTGGAAAACTTAGAGACACTCAATAAATTTTTGTTAATTGTGGGAACCCTAAGTAAATTATTTAATTTGACTTGTCTTTTTCCTAATATGGTTCCTTTACCAATATGTGTAATGCATGAAGCATTACCATTACCCATGTGTAGAGATTTCATACCTGTGTAACCTTTACTCCCAATGTTTAAGTTTTGAAGATTGTTTATGAAATGATGCGCGGCTCCTGAATCTGGGTACCATTCATCGAGATTAATTTCATCAGGCCTGCAGTTTTCTTCATTGTTGTTGCTTTGAGCTTTATTATTGTCACCACTGTTTCTGTTTTGATTGCCCATGACAGCTAAGTTAGCTTTTGATGTAGAGTTATTTTGGTTTTATTTTGGTCCATTGTAGTCAGTATTGAACCTGAAATAACACCTACTTGCCATATGACCAAATTTGACATTTTACTATTTTGTTTTTGTTGTTCCATCTGCCTCTCCCACGTCCTCTTTGCCGTTGGTATGCTCTCAGGGGTTGATATCCTCTCTGATATTGACCTTGTTTGTTTGAGTTGTTATTATTGTTCCTTTGAGTTTGTTTGCTTTTAGCAGCAACGTAGTTTTCAGAAAATTCCCCTCGTGTTTCCTTCCTTTGATCAATTCTCCCTTCATGGGCAAGAAGCACAGATCGAACAAACTGTAAGTCTGGTAAGGATTGATAAGTGGTGATAACAGTGACTAGGGACTCAAATTCTTCATCAAGGCCGCTGATGATGAATAATATTTGTTCACTGTCACATATTTTGTGTCCAACATCACTTAACTTATCATATAAGTTTTTTATTTTGCGTAAGTACTCTTTCATGCTCATGTCCTCCTTTCTGGAATTCTGTAGCTCTCTTCTGTATTGCATGACTCGAGCTGCAGATTCTGAGCTGAAAATTTGTTCTACTATTGACCATATCTTGTATGACGTGTTGCATCCACCAATTTGTGATAGTAAATTCGAACTAATGGAAGATAGAAGTCATGACGACAGTAAACTATCTTGCTTTTGAAATTTGGTATATTCTGGATTTGGAAATATATTGCCTTTTTGATCAGTTATCATGACTGGAGGAATTATAAGCGTCCCTTTTACATAATCTTGCAATCGAACCCTCTGAGTGCAATTTCAATATGATATTTCCACAATATGTAGTTATCTTCATCCAATGAAGTTGTAATAACTTGACTTCTCGGTTTGATCAGGTTCATGATGTTTGGAAAAGATCTAGTGGCATTGCTGCCTGATAAAGCAGATGTTGCTTCGTTGTCTTGTGCCATGGCGAGGCAGTTTCAGACTGCAGCTTATATGAAACAACGGACACGAGTGTCCAATCGAAAAATAGAAAAGGAAATGGTGAAGATTAGTGCCTAGCACGGCAGTTTTAATTCTATAGCCGCTTGTTATGCTTGGCACTACAGAATTAAAAACTACAGCTGTCTGTATCTTTCAACGGATCGTGGTGAGAAGGGGATGGTGCATCCAATCGTTGGTTAGGCGTGGCAGGTCGCCGACAATGATCCCATTATATTTAAAACCCCGAGTCCAGAAGAAAATCTCCGATGATGAGTTAGATAACTGATGAGAAATAAAATAAAAACTTTCTTCTGGACTGGATGCAGCTCGGGTTCAAGATAGATGATGCCTTTCGGCTATGGTGGCTTCGATACCAAATTGAGAATAGAAAGGATGGAATTATTCAATTGTAAATTGTATTGCTTGTAATCATGATTGTACATGTATTAAAGAATACATAGCATGTATTTATAGACCTGGCTGTAACGTTCACATACCTAAAATAAATATTATCCTAAAATAACAAAAGCAAATATACGGTAGTCCAATGTGATGGCCCATGTCCATATAGTAGATAGATTAAATAGCATGTGTGAATAAGTGTGAAAGCGATATTAGATATCACCTTCAATTTGCTTGGTAGTTCACTATTTTGTCCTGAGGAGTGGCATGAGACATAAATTATGACATATATAGTAACTTTATGTTAAATGTTTCCAATTAAAGTTTGTACTATGGTAGTCCAGTTGGGTAAAGTAGCCGGTGTCTCCTCTAATACCCATTCGTATGTATAATTCTTTTTAATGGAGGTTGATATTGAGAAGAAAGATTATATCATTAAGGTAATTTGATATGCACTAGAGGTTGGCCTCCTTGTTGGTATGTTTTCTTTTTTTCTATTTCCATCTATATTGCAATTTTTCTCGTGCATGGAATAATCATTCTATATTACAGATTTAGAATGAGTCGTAGAACATCGAGACACACTGCTAGGGAGGAGACTGTATCTGGAGGAGGAAATGGCGGTATACCATACTACCTGGCTATGTTCGAGGCCATGGTGGTAGCGACCATGAGGAGGGGCCCTGCTCTAGGGACAACCGCGGTAGATGTAGGAGTTCAAGTGTAGGTTCCTAGGACCATGGACTTCGCAAAGTTGTGCAAAGACTTCACAACCCTAGGAGGGAAGCAGTTTAAGGGGACCGATCCAATTATACAAATTCGAGGGTGGCTTGATACATGTATTCAGATCTTTAGAGACTTGGGAATTAATGATGCAACGAAGAGGAAGCTTGCATCAAGGAAGCTACAGGGCAGAGCTATGGATTGGTGGAACTTTGTCACTCTTGAGACTCCTGAAGATGATATCACATGAGGGAAATTCCAAGTCAAGTTCGAGGAGAAGTTTATTTCTTCCATTCAGAACTCTATTCTGTTTAAGAGGTTTGTCGAGCTTAAGAATAAAGGTAGGCCAATACTTGAGTATGTTTCTAACTTCGAAGCTTTATCGAAGTATGCTCATTCATATGTCGAGACTCCTTATCAGAAGAACAAGAAATTTATCATGGGCTTGGACGAATACCTTGGGAACCAGCTGGTAGATCATCTGGATGATACTTATGAGAAGATCGTGGAAAAAGCTCTAAGGCATGAGAGTTTGTTTCCCATGGAAGAGATTGTTGTTGCAGCTAAGGAAGGACCAAAACCACAACAGGATGCAATTGACAAAAAGAGGAAGCAACAACAACAGAAAGGAAAAGATAGCTAGAAAAAGCAAAAGAGCAAGGTGATATGCTTCAATTGCCAGAAGAAGGGCCACTATTCCAGGGATTGCAAGGATTATTGATTTTAGTGAGGCCTCTTTGCACAGAGATTATTGATGTGGTCCAAAGATGTTATGGATATTTTATGATGATACGGAGTTTAAATTTCTATGCGATTATGCTTTACTTTTTTTTGCTGTTGTATATGTTCTATTATATTTTATCCATGAGCTGTGAGTTATACGACAGGTTTCTCATGTGTTATCCTACTTTGATGATTGTCCATAGCCGTCTGGCACGCCTTTTAGTGCATTATTCCCCTTGTTAAGTGAAGGAGTTATGGGCGGTCGTCACACCATATTAATTCGAATTCATAATCCCTAAGAATCTCCAACCATATATAGCGCCAATATTACAAGATGCGCATTTTTAAAACATAATTAGGGATATTTCCTAAAAGTTATGGGTTTACGTGCAAGTTCAACAGAACAAGTTCATTAAACTCAAACGTCCATTGAACAGACGTTCGATTTATTGAAGAAAATTTTCACACTATATTTTGCAAAGGGATTTGCGATGAGAAGGTTGTAACTTTCAGATGCCTCAAAATCACCACTTCGATAAATGCCTATCTATCTCTTGATAAACAAACAAATTTTGTTTTGCAATGACATATAGAATCATTAATCAATTATTATATATACAAATTAAAAATATAGTAAATACACTACATTTGGAAAGGAATCGTACATCTATACACTATCATAAAAGACAAACATTCAAATGTATGTTAGAAAAGTTTAATGTTTATAAACAATAGGATGCCTATAAGTAGGCAATAACTGACAAAAAAAAAGACTCATCATCCACAGCTTGAGATTTTCTTTCTATTTGTCACAACATCTAGTGTGAAAAAAACCATCGCTCAGCACTCAAGGTCCTAATATCTCATTATACAGGACATAAGCAGCTCTTTATTTATTGCTACGCTGTGAGTAGCTCCAATTTTATGATTAGGCTAAAAACTAGCCAAATAGGGCAACTCGCCTCAAAGAGCAACCACGATCGAAATATGTGACAAATCCACTAAGAGTGCATGTAAATAAATATACATATGAATGAACAGAAAATGCTCTTTAGATTGGTTGGTTGTTCTATTTTGATTCATTGGCAACCTGTTTAATGATTTAATTGCATGCCACTAAAATTTTGAAATTTTTGTAATATTTTTGTCTTCGAAAAGCATGTTGCTAGGTTCATAGCTCACTTGGATAAGGATGAAAAGAAGAAAAATGGTGACATCTTCTTATTCCCTTCCAAAATCTTGCTATAAGAAATATTATATTTTCGATTCAGATCATAGATCGGCCATTCCGCCAGACCCTCTCTCTACTCAGCAACATACAAGTCGATCTAGTTCCATTTCAAATCGAGGTGCTATTAGAAGTCAGGATCTGGATTCGAAGCTTGAATATCTAGATCTAGTATCTAAGGTACAGGCAGGTAATTGTTTAGCTAATTTCTCACAACCTAAAACCTGGATTGATGTTGTTAGAGAAAATAACCTGCATCAAAATGTTTTTCAACTAACGTACTATGAGCCGGTTACTAAGAATAATCTTAAACTTGCGATTACTAGTAAGGATCTTGTTAAAATGGGAAGGTAAAGGTGGTTGAATTCTATCGTTTTCTACGTCTTTGGAAATAAACCTTACTTTAACTATCTGAGAGAATACATTGATCGAAACTGGAACACGAAAGGTAATTATAGTTTTTATTCCAGGGATAATGGTTTTTTCATAATTAAGTGTGAGCTATGGAAGATTATTATAGAATTCTCTCTTCTAGTCCGTATTACTATAACAAAAAATTGGTGTTTATGCAAAAGTGGGAACCTGACATGAAGTTAACTAGGGAATTCCTCAATTCCATACCCATCTAGATTAAATTTCCCAACTTAGATTTGGATTTCTGGTCATAAGAAGCTATTAGTAGGATAGCATCTATATTAGGTCACCCTTTAAGAATGGATAGTGTCATTGAAGTAGCTTCTCGTATTTACTATGCTAGAGTACTTGCTGAGGTTAATATTGACTTCAAATTCCCAGATATGATTCCTATTCAGTATTATAATGGAGAGATAGTCTGGCAAAAAGTTTATTATGAGTGGATACCTGCTGCATGTATTATTTGTAGGATATTTGAACACTCAAATGCTTTATGCAAGTCTAATAGAGTAATGATTCGTAAAAATCATTTGACAACTGATAATAGGATGGACTTAGATGATGCTATAGTTAGTCAAGATAAGCACATGAACAAAGATATGGGTGATCTTAATATGCAGCAGTAGTACTTCTGTTGAGAATACGGGAAATCACAGACAATATATAAAATCATTTGAATTTCTGGGTAAGGATGGTAATTCAAAGGCTGATAAACCCTTATATAAAAATAGATTTTCTGATTCGATAGAGTCATCAACCCCTAATATATGCATGCAAGATTGCAATGAGCAGATTCATGAGGATGAGAATGCTGCTGTTAATAAAGATAATATTATAAAGCAGCTAAAGACTTATGAGATTCATGAAGTGGATAATAATTCAAAAGGCGATATGGAAATATGTAAGCAAACTGATAACTGTTTGGAAGCTTTCAGATGCAAAAATTGAAGGGGTACCAAGCAAAGTGAACAAAATGCCTTAGTTTACTTCAGACATTCTTGCGGTTGAGTTTGAGAACAGTAGTGATATTCAAACAAGGGATTAAATTTCTTGTAAAGAATCTTTGATTGAAGATTCAGATAGCTCCTCGAGCAGTTTTAGGAGGAAAAGAGCTAAATTTAAACTTAATAAGATTAAAGTGGAAACAAAATGGTGAACAGTGAACCCTTGGTGGTAGAAAATTCTGAATGGGTTAAATTGATTTCCCAAATACAAACTAAGCCAAAAAAAAGAAAAAGCAAAGAAGAGGGAGGAAATCCTGGAGGTGTTCTGTTTGGGGTATAAATAAAAAATGTTTTTCTATCTTGTGCAGATGCTCTCTGATTGCTGTTTCTTTTTTGTATGGGGTTTTTATTGGAGCTTTTTGGTTTTTGGGCTGATACTTTGTCTCCAATTATAGATGATTGCAACTGGCTTCAGGGGTTTTATAGGGGATATCCGCTTGTGTTTTGAGTTGTTTCAGTTATTGTGATCGTGGTTTAGATTTTGGGGCATGCTTTTCTAGGTGATGTGCTTGTTAATGTGTGATAAGAGCCTGCTTTGTTGTGAAGTTTTGTAATCCGTCTTATTTGGTGATTGTCTTAGAGAAAGTGTCTGATGCTTTTGAGAGCTTGTGTTTCTTTGATGATGCTTTGCTGCTTGAGTGGATGGTGGCGTTTGAAGATGTTTGTCTGTGCTTCTTGCCGCTATTTATGTGGTTTGGAGTATGGTTGTAGTTTGTTTGTGAGACAGACATGCTAGGTTGTTTTTAGGTGTTTATTTTTTTGTTCTACATGTCTTGTTTTGTATTGGCAGTGAAAAGCTTGGCTGTGGTAAGTTTGCGAAGTATTCGTTTGTTGTATGTTGTACTTTTGGCTAAGCTTTTCTTTTATGTACTCTTTATTTTGAAAATATAGTACCTGGTTCTTTTATGTACCCTTTTTATAATTTTCTTAGTACTTTTATGGTGTAGTGCATAAGTTAGTGGATTATGCCATAAACATATTGGCCAACCGAAATATCATCCATTTATAAAAAGATATTCAACATTGAATTACGAGTCACGTAGGATTAAATATTTTGCAGCTTACGCTATAGTTTAACAGAATCATGGTGGAATTACAGAGTGGTAGAATACACATGAAATAAGCAAAAAATTGTTGCATTGTTTTTAATATCATGTCATGAATTGGAGTCTGAACACTCAGGCTTTTCCTTTGGCATTATTTGTCTATTTACTTCCAATTGCTGTAGATAAAGAAATTTTGACAGAATAATTTTCAATTGATTGATATGGTGGAGAATACTGTAATTGTACCATTACTAGAGCATGCTCATTTAAACACACAATACTCAACACTCTATTGCAAAAGATCCAGTTGATATATAACCAGTCTTCCAATACTTGTAACATAATAGTTGCTAACATAGCTCAAACACAGAGCAATTGAATGTAGGAAGACTGGACCCATATGCTACAACTTTTAAGGATGCTTGCTTATTGCATTTCATGCACTATTTTGAAGCCGCTACATTTTGAGAAGCCGTCCATTTTCACGCCAGGATGATGTACCTGATACGGCAATAAATAATGCATAAGTAGGTTGGACAACAAATCGTGCATGGTTGCTTTAATAATTTTCTCATTGTAAGTTGTCAGCTGTCACAATATGTGGACATAAATAATTATTGGTCATTTACAGAAATACAGTTACTGGAGAAATGTACGTGATCACTATATGGTGCCAAAAGTTCAACAAAAAATGGAAAATTAAACTATCTTGCTGATTTTTGTAAACACTTGATTTACCATTGTGAATTATTTATGTGAACCTATCAGGTAAAGATGTTGTTTTCAGGGGAAAAAGAACAAAAATATCACTACTTAAACCCTAATATAGAGTTCTCATAGTCATGTTGACAAATGAAAATACTCAAATGCATCCAAACTATTACCATAATTGGCCACTAATTCATTTGAAATTAAACATCGGATCTAACATTCTACAAAATTTCAGTTAAACACAGGAATAAATTAAATATGGTACCACTCTAATTTACTTTTTACCATAAGCAATATAATTTTAGAATTCACTACCAAAATAATAGAATCAAGGGCATTTTACATATGCCTCTAATGTTGTTATTAGAAGTCAATCAAATTAGGGTTTCTAACTTTCATTCAGCCAACAATCTCCGGTTACAAAGCAAACGAATATCAAATGGCCAGGCCTCCATACTGCTGAAGGTGCTAAAAGTAGCTTTGGTAATTTTCCTGCAAATCAAATTCTTAGGGCAAGCGTCCCTGAGGTGCCTTCCTCCCATTCGAAAAACTTGTGCTTGCCACCGCCTACTCAGTCAACAAGAAAATTTCCTTTAGCTGAACGAAATTCACCAATGAAGTCTAGTTTTGCTTGGATGGATGTTGTTGAAAGTAATCAAGTACCGATTTCCATTCCTCTTCAATTTTATCTTCCTACAGACCATGAAAGTATGAAATGTGCTGAAATGGATAACGAATTGACTCAAAAAAGACAACCAGCTTGGGAAAATGCTATAGTTGTATATGTAGTCGGATCTAGGCCTCATTATCCCTTTTTCAAAACATATATTCATAGAGTGTAGCAACCAACCGACGAATTTAGAATATATTCTAAAGAAGACGGGTCTTATATCATTCAGATTTCAAAAAAAAAAAAAAAAAAGATTGTGATTGAATCCTTCAGAGAGGTCCTTATTTTTATAAGGGTCAACTAATGATGATGAAAAGATGGTATTTGGGTGGAAAGCTTACTATACATATGCTGAGTTCAGTCCCAATCGGGGTTAAACTTCATAATTTGCCTTTAGAATATTGGACAATTGAAGCAAATAGCATAATAGCGTCTGTCCTTGGTACTCCGATTAGACTTGATAAGGTGACATAAGACATCCAAAAGATTGCATTTGCACGCGTTCTGGTTGAAATTCCTAGCTCGTCTTCTTCCCTTGCCAAGTTCCCATTTTAACCGCAGATAGACAAATAATAATGCAAGACGTTGAAAATGAGTGGATGTTTGTTGTGTGCTCGAACTGTAACAGTTTTGGCCACATACACAGCAATTGTCAATTTCCAAAAGTATGGGTTCCCAAGAGGGTTGATATTCAGAAAGGTAGATGTTAGGACATGGATGCTGATTTTGATATGTAGCGGTCTAGTTGTCAGACTCAGCAGAGTTCCTCTTTACAAAATCATGAGCTTGAGTGCACGAATCACGACGATGTTGGTGCAAGACATGCAATACAAGAAGATAATTGGGAGATGAAGCTGCTATAGACTGATACAGAGGACTCTTTACATGATCGTTTCCCAGATGGCTTTACTTCAATGGCCATTGAAGAAGAGAGAAATACAGGGGAAGTAATGGACAGTTCTGATGGAACAAAACTAGGAAATTCTATATGAGGATCGCATCCATCCAGGCGTAAGGCAGTACGGAAGGTTAGTTCTAATGAAGAGTCTTTTGAATTCTAGGAGACTCCACAAGTTGGGTTCATTGATAATCCAGAATGGAAGGCATTGATGACAAAATAAAGGAGAAGAAAAAGAAGAGGACAAAAAAGTTCAAGAAATTGGAGCCGCTATCCTATTCTGGTCAGGGTACATCTTCCGGATAGATACGCGATAAGCATAAATTAAAAGCAGTCATACGATGTTGTAGTTTGATAGTCAGTCTTTTATTTATGGTATTTATTAGTCTTATTTAAGTCATTAGATGTCAATAGGTTTTACATCTTTAGAATGTGCAGTATATTCCAGTACGAGTGAGTTTTCAGAGTGAGTAGTCTGTCACTTATGTTGAATTGTAAAACTGGGGATGTGTGTGTGTGTGTGTCTATACATACATACACACACACACACACACACACACACACATATATATATATATATATATATATATATATATATATATATATATATATAACAAAGTACCAATTTTCTAAAAAAAATGTTTTTGTGGATAGAAAGGTACATAAGGTTGAATTAGACAAAATTTCCCCATAACAAATACTAAGTTGTAAATGTTCTTTCAAAAATTTTACCAGTCTTAACTCACTTGTGAAAATAAACCAGAATGGAAACTAGAGGAAAAAGGATTAATAAATAATTCAAGACGAGTGAGTAATGTTGTTACCACCTTGCTTCTCAGCTTTCCCTTTGGTGTCCAGATTCGCTCTGGAGATTTAAGAACGCAGGTGGAGATTTTGTGAACTCAGTAGCCACATTTTTTAATTTTCTTTCTTATTCGTACCTATCTCTCGGCTTCCTCCCATTCTCATTCCCAATTTGTCTTCTTTGCCACGTTATAGGTAGCTTATGACCTAAATCTAGGGGTGTTACAGTTACAGCAACAGCCAATTTTACCGCCAACCGTAACCGCAACTGTTGTTGATGGCTAGAAACTTCTATAATCGTTCATGTAACCATCTAGCCGTTACCGCAACCATTACCGTAAATTTACATTGCAATCCATAAATAATTCAAGTTCTATCTTTTTTTAGGAACAAGTTTGTTTGTCTATGAAACAAACCATCCACGTGCATGTTGTCTATAAATAAAAACACAAATATTTTATACGCATGTTATTTCTCTAGATTAAGTTACAAAAAACATATATTTTTTATGAAATACTAACCATGTTCGGTTGGTATGTTTTACCACGGTTATCAAAATGCACAACCGTTGTTGTCACCGTTACCGTAGTAGACGATAACCGTGTAAATCGTTAGCACGTTTTGGTGGTTGAACGGTTCAACCGTAATAGCCCTATCTAAATCCATCTTTTTCCTACCATAGATCACCATTTTTTCAACCTTTTCATACTGCTCCTATACCTAAATTCCAGCAAATGTAAAACTTCAACCCTGAGGTGAAGCACTGATCTAGCTTTCTAACGCTACCACCATCATCCAACAGTTCAGATTTCACTGACTTTCTCAAACCATCGTAAAAAATATATGGAAAATCGTCATTTCTACATAGTTTTCATATCACAACTATACTAATATTACAACAAATCTGGAACTTTTACAATGAGGAAAAGGTGAAGCATTTATTTTCCTTGTTATAACTACCTGCCACCACCTAGCAGTTCAGATTTCCCAGAACAACATTCTCAAACTCTCGAAACAAAATTTTATATATTCTCAAATTCTCAAATTTGCACCTACTACATGGACAACAAATTTCTTCATCGTTTTCAATATTACTTAACGCAAATTCGATGAACACTGTACCCTTTTTTGAAAATGTTCACTTGTTGCACCAAATAAATTGTTGAAATTGAACCAATTGAATTGTTGTCGACTCAAATCCCAATTCAAATTGATGAAGGGAAGACATACATGTTAACGTTGAATACAATGAGTTTCTGAAATACGCCAATCATGCAATGTATTTGAGCATATTGTGAAAACATGTACATGTTCTCCTTCTAGTGCGCTTAATGTGTCTGAAGGGAAGGCGCCCTAATGACCAACCTTACATTAGACAAACAACAACAAGGTTGAGGCAAAATATTACGCCTTCAATGTTTCAATTTCCCAACCTTTTAAAATTCCCCTTCGGCATGTTTACATACCCAGTTAATTTCTTATGTAGCAAAACATGCAAACGACATTGCTTCATCCAACAAAATTTTTCCCAACTTTCCAGGCTAATAATACTTTGTCTGACATTGGGAAGAAAGATTATACCATTAAGGTAATTTGATTTTTTTTTCTGTTTCCATCTGATATATGTATATATGTAGTTAATGATATGACATGAAATCAATTGAAAATGCGAATGGGTAAAATAGCTGTTGTCACCTCTAATACCAAGTCTTATGTTTTCTTTTTTTCTAGTTCCTTAATGATTTGACACATACAACTTATCACATTATGAAATTATCACACCATGTGAAGTAGATGGTGCAGAGTCAAACGTTCATGCATCCTTTAACTAGTCTATAACTTCAATACTACACCATTTTAACGAGTTAAAAGAGTATATTTTCAAAGAGCTACCATTAATTTGTACCATTACGCAGTAGAATTATTATTTTAGTCTGAGCAGCGTGCCTAAAAACCAAATTCAAAACATAAACAAGAGCGGACGATATAGCCTGAGCTCTACTTCTTCCATTTCAGTACAATGGCAACAACAAGATATATACATTGTCATTTTTTTAAGTTGAAAGTGCAGTTTTTCATCCATTAGTAAGATTATCTACTAATTACCACCTTTTTTGTTTATTTGATCTGAATATACGACTCCATGCAGATCTTCACATAAAAGATCTTGGAGTCATGATAAGTTTTCATTAAAAACCCGTAAAAGGATCTTGCAAGTCTCAGGCTCCATATTTTGTTGAATACTTTAAAATGTTGTGGCACTAGGGTTTCTTCATTTGTTCTATCTCTTCTAAGGTTTCTTGCAGTCTTCTACATGTTACACTTTGCATCTCTTGCTTTTTTGCTGTCTACTTTTAAAATGGTCGTGCTAGCTTCACCCCCATACTACTGCCAATTCAGTATCATATATTTTGTGTCTCTAAACATATAAAATACAAGCCTACTATTACCTTAAGTTCATGGTATCAGAGCACAACTAGTAGTATTTGTGTGTCTAGTGGTTGGAAAAGTATACTTACTTTGGAATTTTTTACCATTGGGGAATTAAGATTTGTGATGGCTTCTTTAGCGTCATATAACATCCTCGCCATTTTTCTATTAACATCATTCAATTTTAATTGGGTATGAAACTGTGTTGGCGCAAATGAACCTTAACCATGTTCGGTATTAAATAGTTTAACAATTTGCACCTAATACATGGACCACAAATTTCTTTATCGTTTTCAATATTACTTAAAGTAAATTCGATGAACAATGTACCCTATTTTGAAAATGTTCACTTATTGCACCAACTAAATTGTTGAAATTGAACCAACTGAATTGTTATCGACTCAAATTCCTATTCAAATCGCTAAAGGGAAAAATGTACATGTTAACCTTGAATACACTGGGTTTTCGAAATATGCCAATCATGCAAAGTATTTGAGCACACTATGAAAACATGTACACGTTCTCCTTTTAGTGCGCTAAATGTGTGTAACAACCAGAATTCTGACAAACCGATTTTTTTTCAAAATTTCAATCTATCGAAACTCGTGTTGGTTTGCTCTGGTATCCTGCAGAAAAGACAGAGACATAAAATATGTCAGAGCTCAGAAAATATCTCACAACGGAATGGATAAAATATAATGTAATCAAAATATAGCCTTACTGTATTAATAATACTGGCTAACTAGCATCCAAAGCTATCATGTCTCTGCCACAAATCTAACCTACAAGTATGTTATGAGGAGGGGGTCAGAAAACAAGTTCTGGTGATTGGATTTAAACTATACACTTTGGATAATCCTACATATACCGTTCAATCACATTTTCTTATTTATTAGGTTACTTAGGTTAACAGCACTCAAGGCTTACACACACGTCGTACCTATTTACTTTCCAGTGAATTAACCAAATACTGTATATATGTAGCTACCCCCAATATTAAAGTACACCCCATGGTATCCTACTCGCACAGTCTCCACCGTAATGCCACAAAAATGCGCACAGTCCCTCGTTCTATGCCGGAGTGACGTACGGATCTCTATATAACAATGTTACGTTCCACATATATCTGTCAATTACTATGCTACGTAAGCGTATGGACTGCCACCTTCGATCAAATCAGACTCTATCACACAATAATGCCCTCAAGTCTACGGTACACCACCCAGAGCAGACATGCATGTATCTAGACTTTCCCATATGCGTATCGTCAATTGTAGCTTGATGCCTTAACTGCACGTCCTCTAATGTGCACCAAGTTCCGTGGCAGGGCGATACAAGAAAAACGGAACTCGGTCAGGAGCTTTTCCATATCTGTACAGGCTTGCCATTAAGAGCCTCAATATACAGATATTCCTAGGGTCTGTTTTTCATGGTGGGTATGGCCCCACCTCGGCCCCTTCCTCAACTAGTAAAGACTACAAGAGCTAAGCGACATTCCCCAAACAACAAGCAATCTAAACATCTAGTTGCCGTCTCCCCTCAACCATCGTACCTCGATAGTGAAAGGTGAATGATCTATTGGGTTTAGCTCTATTCTTTTCGCATCCCACTGGCTGTCGATGACGGGTATCCAACGATCTACTATCCTTATTGGTCGTGACACTCTGCCTCTCCGTTGAGGCGATCGCCGAATCACCCTAGTGTCACCTTGTCATAGCTTTCTGACTGTAAAGTTACTTTTGCAGTCAAGGCCCACCCACCTGGTAGATACGCGCAGACCCAACCTCTGAGAGCACAGCCTAAACATCTGCCACCACACAGAGGACTACCAGGAGAACCTTACGTATCTTAGGAAGCCGTGTGCTTCCCCTTCCAGTTCTTCGGAGTCGACATAATAATCATATGAACGTGCGCTCCCCTCGTGCCTCATGACACCACGATGATCTACCCCGTTGGGTTATTCACTTGTAAACGTACGGACTGGTCCAAACACCTCATTTTAATGTGTCATTATACCCTATGTCTAAACATTCTTTTACGCGCTTGCTTTACCACACCAGGTTTCCATTTAACTTGGTTATCCCCATTCACATTGACTTCTTATTCAAGTTACCAAATTTCTCTTGCTAATTAATTTCAGTCATATAACTTAACCCATTTAAGTTTATTAATAAGCCCACAACATGTTATTCTCTAGATTGTGATCCAAGGTCTGTAATCCACAATCCCTTTATATTCTCGTTTGATTTCATCGTTACAATAACATGTTCTACTTAATATCTAATTAAATATATCTCAATTCACATGTTTTCTTTTTAACATGTCAGTCATTATTTATGATTAAATATAACTTATTTCATTTCAAAAGTTTTCCTCATTCTTTCTCATTTAATCATAATTCCATTTTACACCGTCACTACAACTTATCTTGTTTACTTATTAACTTAGTTCTCTTAACTAAGATCCACGAATAAGTTTCTCTTCCCTATAAATATAAATTATGTTGTCCTCATCCATAGATTTCAGATTCTTGTTCCTGTAAATAACTGAATTTACAATTAAGTACAACTTATCCCCTTACATAAGTTATTATATTCCCTTTATCGTTTATTATAACCTAAGTTATAATTTCTACTTGTCTCTAGGACAAGCCTAAACATGTTATTCTTATCAGCAGATTTCATACTTCCAAGTTTATAGATTACTTAATTTACAATTAAGTACAACTTCTTACATTTTATAAAATTTCTCCTTTTCTCTACTTATTACAAACAACTGGTTTCAGTTTCCCCATTTACTGATTACTTAATTTATAATTAAGTGCCACTTATCTCATTTCACCAGTTATCTCATTCCTTACTAGTTTATTATAACCTAATTTATAATCTTCACTTGTCCCCAGGACAAGTCTACCTGTCATACAATATTCTTATTAATGTAATTTATTTATAATAGGTTATTATCATTCCCCGTTCATTCCATTGCTTTTTACTGTTGTAACTTTCTTTCAATTCCATTAATTACAATTAATGATGTTTATCAGTCCTGCTATTTACATATATTTATACATATATATGTATATATTTATGCACTAGACCTCTCACATTAAGCCTACACTTGTGGATGCTGGATTTGCCGGGCGGTTCTGGGCAGACTTCTTCCAGAAGTTGATTTAACCTTATGTATTATCACCATTACATGTTTTATTTATGCACTTAGGCCCCTCACATTAGATTTACTACTTGTGGATGCTGGATATACCTGGCAGTTCCGGGCAAACTTCTAGCACAAGTGTAATTTGACCTCATGTCTAAGCGCGGTTACAGTTTCTTATTTACTGTAAATTTTCTATATAATCTAGGTATGTCTTTTCAAATTTCCACTGTAATTTATATTTTACATGTTATCATATTATGCCTATTTTATGTCATATGTTCTTTCCAACATATAATCAATTCTATTTCATCATGTAATCAATTAATCAGATAATTGTTCAAATTTAACAATAACATGCGATTGCCAAATCATGTAATTTTTCTCAGTTTCTATCGTTAATGGTCCAGGTACACAAATGTCAAAAGTTAACTTGGAATTGAAACAACAGTAATTGCTACGCATATTTTGGTAAATTTTCCAACATATTAATATCTAAGCATATTAATATTCCAACATGTCATATTCGTCACTTTAATCCTTTTTACATATGCTTAAACATTTCAACATATCATATTTAAATAGGTCATAATAACATTTCAATACTTTTAATTATTCTATCCAATTCACATTGTATAATAATGGGGTATGCTAAACGATAATATATCATTATCTAAAATAATATAACTTCAATCCACTCACCTCATATGATTTCCAAATCCTGGATCTGGTCCAGATATAGCATTCCATGTTTTTTGCCATAATTGGATTCAGAACCTAACAACCATGGATTCATAATTTTTACTAAAAGAAAAGGAAAGAAAGAGAGGAGAATTGAAACAGACCAGATCTAGAAAATTACCTCACTTCGATAAGAGATCTGAACACCTTCTAATTGATTTTCATCCTTTTCCTCTAGATCTAGATTCAGAATTTTCCTAAACTAATAATCTTAATTTTTTGAAGAGATTGGAGGAGGAAGAAGAATGGCAGAGCTTATGCGTTGTCTCAAAAATATGAGATTTAGGGTAGGCTCTACAGACTTATTTGTAGGTGTTCAACAACGAATTTAGACCAGAAAACAGTCCACGTTCACGCTCCAGAATCTGCCCAGATCTGCGGCGGGGTCGGGGTCAACCCATGGGTCGACCCCAACGGGCGAAATTCCCGCTCTGTTTTCCTGCTTCGTGTTTTGATTTTCTGGATAAATTTAATTAACATATATACATATAAGTTCCTTATATGTATACAAACTTCCAACACCCATAACTTCTTCATACGTTATCGGTTTTATGAAAACCAAGTGTCCATCTTGACCAAAATTCCGAGATGGATGCAATGGCACAATCCATTTTACTTAATTCTCATTATTTAATTAAGTTACTCATATTTTATTATCTTGAGTTAAAAATGTGGGGTATTACAATGTGTCTGAAGGGAAGGCGCCCAGATGACCAACCTTACATTAGATAGATAACAATAAGATTGAGGCAAAATATTACGCCTTCCAGAAAAATTCCTTCCAATGTTTCAATTTCCCAACCTTTTAAAATTCCCACTTGGCATGTTTACGTACCCAGTTAATTTCTTATGTAGCAAAACATGCAAATGACATTGCTTCATCCAACAAAATTTTGCCAACTTTCTAAGCTAATAATCCTTTGTCTGACATTAGGAAGAAAGATTATACCATTAAGGTAATTTGATATGTTTTCTTTTTTTCTACTTCCATCTGATATATGTATTTATATAGTTAATGATATGACATGAAATCAATTGAAAATGCGAATGGGTAAATTAGCTAGTGTCACCTCTAATACCCAGTATTATGTTTTCTTTTTTTCTACTTCTCGAATGATTCGACTTATCACACTATATGAAGTAGATGGTGCAGAGTCAAATGGTCATGCATCCTTTAACTAGTCTATAACATCAATACTACACCATTTTAATGAGTTAAAAGAGTAAATTTACAAAGAGATATCGTTAACTTGTACCATTACACAATACAAAAAATATTATTTTAGCCTGAGCAGCATGCCTAAAAACCAAATTCATTGCATAAACAAGAGTGGGCGATATAGCCTGAGCTCTACTTCTTCCATTTTAGAACAATGGCAGCAACAAGGTATATACATTGTCATTTTTTATTTTATTTTAAGTTGAAGTGCAGTTTTGTCATCCAACAATAAGATTATCTGCTAATTACCACCATTTTTGTTTGGTTGATCTAAATATATGACTCCTTTCAGATCTTCACATAAAGATATTGGAGTCATGATAGGTTTTCATTAAAAACCGTAAAAGGATCTCGCGAGTCCCAAGCTCCATATTTTACATTGAATACTTTAAAATGTTATGGCACTAGGGTTTCTTCATTCATTTTTCTCTCTCTTCCGAGGTTTCTTGCATTCTTCCACATGTTACACTTTGCGTCTCTTGCTTCTTTCCAGTTTACTTTTAAAATGACCTTGCTAACTTCACCCCATACTACTGCCAATTCAGTATCATATATTTTGCGTCTCCAAACATATAAAATATAAGCCTACTATTGCCTTAAAGTTCATGGTATCAGAGTACAACTTGCAGTATTTGTATGTCTAGTGGTTGCACCTTGGAATTTTTTACCATTTGGGAATTAAGGTTTGCGATACCTTCTTTAGCGTCACATAACATCCTCGCCATTTTTCTATTAACATCATTCAATTTCAATTGGGTATGAAAACGTATTGGCGCAAATGAACCTTAACTATGTTTGGTATTAAATAGTTCACCAATTTGCACCTACTAAATGGACAACAAATTTCTTTATCATTTTCAATATTACTTAAGGCAAATTCGATGAACACTGTAACCTGTCTCGAAAATGTTCACTTATTACACCAAGTAAATTGTTGAAATTGAACCAACTGAATAGTTGTTGACTCAAACCCCTATTCAAATTGCTTAATGGCAAGACGTACATGTTAACGTTGAATACTGGGTTTCTGAAATACGTCAATCATGCAAAGTATTTGAGCACACTGCGAAAACATGGACACGTTCTCCTTCGAGTGCGCGTAATGTGTCTGAAGGGAAGACGCCTTGTTGACAAACCTTACATTTGACAGACAACAACAAGATTGAGGCAAAATATTACGCCTTCCAGAAAAATTCCTTCCAAGAATTCAATTTCCCAACCTTTTAAAATCCCCCCTCAGGCATGTTTACGTACCCAGTAAATTTATTATGTAACAAAACATTTTTTTTAAGGAAAGGTACTTAAATTACATTAAAAAGGAAACAAGGAAAAGGTTCAAGCTGTAAGTAAATACAACATCACACCCAAAGAAATACTATACACAAACCAGTAAGCCAACTCAAACCTAAAGGACACAAACAAGACACTAACATACAACAATAAGTTACATAACGCAACAGTCCACAACAGATAAAAACCAATAACATAGTTATAAAGCCCAAATCAGCACTTAGCTGTATAAATATGAAATCCATAAAGCCCAACAACAATGCTCACAACAGAAGATCAACTTCCAACATAATCTATAACTTCTGCAACCAATAGATGAACCTCACATATATTCCAGCATAACGCGTACTGCAAAATCAGGAGATAACCAGTAGAGCATCCATAATCAACCCAAAAATTATCCACCTAACCACAAGGAAAATACACTAGCAGGCCAAGCTACAACGGAAGGCTCGAATCACACTCGGCAAAATGTAGCAAAACATGCAAACGACATTACTTTGTCCAACAAAACTTTGCCAACTTTCCAGGCTAATAGTTCTTTGTCTGACATTAGGAATAAACATTATACCATTATGGTAATTTGATGTATTTTCTTCTTTTCTATTTCATTTTCTTTTTTTTACTACGTAATTCCCTAATGATTTGACAACACACTTATCACACTATATGAAGTAGAGATGGTGCAGAGTGAAATTATCCTTTAACGAGTTAAAGACTACATTTACAAAGAGCTCTTCTTCTTATTCATTTCAGAACAATGGCAGTAGCAGCAAGGTATATATATACATTGTCATTTTTTTAAGTTGAAAGTGCAGTTATTATCAACATGTTGCTGGTAAGAACAATTAACCTTACAAGTTGGAGCTTTAAATTATCTGAATCTAATTTTTAACCTTTAATTACATTTTATGATGGTATCATGAAAAATATTACCATATAACATACAATATCACTCTTCTTCTTTCTTTCATTTTTCCTTAAAATAGCCAAGCGAATTAACTACCAAAATGATCTCCAGTCTTCTTACAAATTAAAGCTACCACTTTCAGTTTCATTTTATTCACCATATTATTTAAAGGGATTCGATGTTGCATTTATAATAATATGAATAATTTTTCGAATGTACATCCGTAGGCAAAAGATAATGAATAAAAAGGGCACTACAAGGGCAGAAGTTAATTTACCTTGTTTCCATCAACTTGAACGAATTTCCATCAACAGTCGCGGGCCCCTCACAGAAATTCAAAGGGGCCCGCTGTTTATTTTTTATTTTATTTTTAAAAGTTTCGCCTGGCTTAGTACATTATTTATAGTGGGCCCCACGACTGATGCACCAAACTTTGACATTGTTACTACTTCAACCAGTGTTTTAAAAACAAACCGAACCAAACCGACGATCCAACTAGAAAAAATCATCAACGTGGAACAAGCCAGCACGAAATCCAATCTAGCCTTAATTTCGAGTGAACTGGAATCCAATCAAGCTTGGTTTCGAGTGAACCGTGAATAACCGCAGTTCAACCAAAAAACTCAGTTGTATTTGTTACTAAGTCAGGCGGTTCTCTGAGAATGTGCGCAGACTATCAAGAACTGAATAAGCTTACTCACAAGAACCGATATCCAATGCCTCGCATCAATGACCTATTTGATCAACTGCACGGAGCCAGGATATTTTCTCAACTCGACCTTGCCACAGGTTTTGATCAACTTCGAATTTATGAAGAAAATATTCCCAAAACAGCTTTTTGAATAGAAGTTGGTTTCTATGAATGGTTAGTTATGCCATTTGGTTTAACTAACGCCCCAGCTTACTTTGTTGACCTCATGAACAGAGTATTCCGAGATGTTACGAATAGGTTTGTCCTTATCTTTATTGATGATATTTTAGTCTTTTCTAAGACTAAAGAAGAGCATCAGGAGCATCTAAAGTTTGTTCTTAAAACTTTGACAGATCATCAACTGAAGGCCAAGTTTTCTAAGTGTCATTTCGAGAGAGATGAAGTTAGATTTCTTGGACATATTGTTTCAGAGAATGGGATTTCGGTCGATCCAGTTAAGATCACCGTAATCAAAGTAAGCCCTATATTTAAACATCCGTTCATTTTTATTCGATTTATCTTATCTCTCTTATATAGGTATTCATATTTCTTTAACTTTTAGGATTGGAAAACTCCTGAAACTTCAATCGATATTCGTAGTTTCCTCGGCTTAGCAGGTTATTATAGGAGATTCATTGAGAATTTTGCTCGAATTTCTTCACCACTTACAGCTTTGACTGGAAAGAATGTTAAGTTCGATCGGAGAGATAAGTGTATAAAAGCATTTAATGAACTTAAACAGAAGTTAACTTCTGCTCCCGATCTTGCTGTTCTGAATGGAAGTGAAGATTTGACTGTTTATACCGATGCTTGCGGAGAAGGTTTGGGAGCTGTTCTTATGCAGCATGTTAAAGTTATTGCTTATGCTGGTAGACAACTCAGAGTTCATGAAGTTAATTATGCAGCGCATGACTTAGAACTACTTGTTGTAGTTTTTGCTCTTAAGTTGTGGAGGCACCATCTTTTGGGAATTAAATTTGAACTCTTCACTGACCACAAATCATTGAGGTATATCTTTACTCAGAAGGATCTGGATCAGAGGCAAGTCAGATGGCTCGAGTTCTTAGCATCCTATGACCTCGACATCAACTATACCCTTGGAAAGGCTAATGTGGTAGCCGACACTTTGAGTAGAAACAAAGCAATGTTGTTTCAACTTGTTGAAGCAAAGTTATTTCAAATTACTGCTTCTCCAGCTCTTATGGATCGCATTATTGCTAACAAGAAGAAGATGGAATGATTAGGCGAATAAAGGAAAGCATTCTCAATAGAGAAGTTGTAAATGTCCAGAAGGGATGGGGGGCTGAAATTGGTACCAATGGAATTTTGAGGATCAACAATCGTATTTGCGTTCCGAATGTGGATGGTCTAAGACAGGAGGTGCTTAAGGAGAATCATCAGTCCAAACTTTCTATTCATCATGGGGTCACCAAGATGTATCAGAATATGAAGAAACTTTATTGGTGGAGTGGAATGAAGAGAGACGTTTCTATTCATAATAGTAGATGCACGACTTGACAACAAGTGAAAGCCGACCATCAGAAGACTGCAGGGTTGTTACAGACTTTAGAAATGTAATGACCGGGAATTTCGCTCGATTGGAATCAGTCGCTAAACCGATCAAGACCGTTCGAAACGCCTGAATGTTTTAAGAACACGACAAAATAGAACGCAGACAGAAGAACATTTCATTGTTAATTACAACAATTCATCAGATTACAAGAATATACAAAGTATAAATGAATATTACACAGACAGAAAAATATCAGAGACTACAATACATTACATAGCAACGGAAAATAATACAATACATAACTAGAAGTAATACGCTGATACAGAGCTTTCCGAGTATCGTTCCAGCTGTAAATTAGGATCATGTGAATATAAATCTGCAAAACCAAAACTACTAGCTGCCTGTGTCAAAATAAGGGCACCCAGAGTTTAGGTTAAAACAATAAACTCCAGGTCAGTCATGGGACTGGTGTGAGAACTAAAACAGTTATTAATCTTTATTTTAAAGTAAGGTAAATCAAGGGACCACGCCGTATAACACGGAACGGGTTTCCTCCCAAGAATACCAGTGCATAAAACAACAGCGCAATGCTAAATAGAGAACAATGAAGCTATTATAAGAACTAGGTCCCATCACACAATGCAACGCAAGCCGGAGGATAGGGTTTTTACCTTGTAATAGCCAAATAATTCTTGATATGCTATATCATCTAGTCCACCTCTCAAGTCAGAGCTCGAGTGACATTTGGATCGTCAGGGCCGGTCCACCGATGTGGATTAAAATGCCTGAACACTGCGTTTCCCCACCTTTGGGGTGTCAATGAGCCAACGAATGACTCCATCGGCTTCACATAGTCACCGACATATCCGAGGCGCCTCGCAACAGCAACAACCACATATGTCAAACTCGTCAGGGCATGTAAAACCACTGACACCACTTCTAACTAGAAAGAAACGCATGTCCTCCCTGAGGTCCTTCTCCCGTTTTTGGTTCACAACCGGGGTGTGAGGCTCGCGAATCAACGTTACACAAAGCTATGCCACACAGGCTGTGCTTTGATCATCTACCACAAGACTTTTCTTTTCAACAGAAGCCCTGATCTATTGCCACTTAGGCCTGCCACACAGGAAATTCACTCCATGCGTTTGATATCCATCAATATATAACCCCTGAGCTCGTACGTCTTAGAGAAGGGCGTTAAGCAAGAGAATAAATTCTCCGACGCCAAACAGATATATATTTAATAGAAATCAATCATACAGAATAAAATCCAATGTCAGACACACAGTCCATTTACAAGTTCGTTCTGGGTCTGAACGAAACCGGAGGCACCTAGTACCCCGCATATCCATCGATCTCCAAATACGTCTGGACGACCACCAACTGATTCCCTCCTCTTGGGTGTACGGCCCATTCAAGATCATTAGTAATCAACCAAACGACGTGAAGACCTCCGGTCTTCGACCACCGTCTTCATCTTCGACTCATCGTCGAATCAGTTATTCAGAATGGGATAAACCCGGTCTTTCTGAATAACACGCGTATATAATAAACAAGTGTTACACAAACACAACATACGCCTCATTCCAATTCATCAGTCACAAACCACAAATTAGCAAGAGAATAATTCCCCAAATACTAACCCCGAAGGCCGAAATCAACATCAGATCAATACCCAAGAAACCATTCTGCTTAGCTAACCCACAGTTAGTTTCTAAATTTCACATTCTTAGGGAAAGGTTCCCATTAATTTTATCAAAGACAAATTCTTTTAAACTTATTCTTTAATCTTCCTTTGAATATCACTTCAAACTAGTCGGGATTAACGAACCTTACCGAAGTAATCATTTGTTTTAATTTCCCAATCCCAACCTATTCATCCCATGAAGTGAAACTGGTAATACTTCATATCTAACACCACGGTGTTATCGGTAAATTCAATTACCCTTTCACGTTCAAATCTAATTAAAGATTCAACTATCGACTAGAGCAAAACTGGTGATACTCCATTCTCGATCTTTTCAATCTGATTAAAGATTCATTAAAACTCCACTTAGTTTTAATCTTTAACTGGGTTAAAGAATCAGTGTCACTTAAAACACTGTTCACGATAAACCAAAAAATCAATACCAATTCAATTCCAATTAAATATTATTTAATTGGTACACTTCATTAAATCTAAATAAAAAGATTTAATCTTTTTCTCAACTGTGCTTAAGAACAGTGTTAATGAAGACACCATTCACGACAAACCCAAAATCACATTTGATATTAAATGCAAGGCTCTGAATAGAAAATATATCGGCTTATATTCAATATCAAGTTCTACGACCAACAAATATCATATTGGAAATAACGATATCTATATATCTTTCAAATTTCCATAACGCTATCTGTATAATCACGAAATCCATCATCGAAATATTCCAAAGACAATTTCGATTCAAATCCATTCCAATTCAATTATTGGAAATTCTGGTTACTTTTAAAAACCCTTTTCAAATTCAATTTATTTATTTAAAAATAAATAGAATTATAATTCTAGTTCAAAACTAGTTCATTTCGATAAAAATCTATTTTTATCTTTTCAAATATGGAGTTTTTCATCCCAATTCTTCACAAGTCATTTCTTATGATTTTACACAAATTATTACTATTTTTAATAATTTTATCAAGGCTCGTACAGTCGATACAGCGACCTTTTCCAAATTTGATTTGGACATAATTCCAAATCCAACCGTTAGATTTCAAACTTCTAATATTCATTAGAAAGCCCTTTTCGATACGAACCCAACGGTTCCGGTTTTAGGAGAATCCGATGGTCGAATCTCCCGCAATATCCATTCGAAGTCAATGGTCGAAATTCGCGAACTACCGCGGCGCGGCACGTTCTATTCAGGCCATTATATATATGTATATATATATATATATATTTCATCGATTTCCTTTCAAAACGTATTTTATAAATCGTTTTAAATTCGTTTTCGAAACGATTTCAAACTTCATATTCGATTTCTAATCAAAATTGAATATTTCAATATAAATTCGTTTTAAATTCATTTCAAATCGATTTCAATTCAAATCCATTTCTAATTCAATTTCAGTTCGTTCTCAATTCAATTCAATTCAATTTCAATTCGAATTCATTTCTATTCAATTTCAATTCGAATTCAATTTCAATTCAATTTCAATTCGAATTCATTTTCAATTCGAATTCATTTCAAATTGATATCCATTCAATTTCAATTCGATTTGAATTCATTTTATTTTCAATTCAATTCGAATTATAATTCGTTTCAATTCAATTCGAATTCTAATTCGTTTCAATTCAATTTAATTCGAATTTCATTTCAAAATAATTGATTTTGAAATCACTTTTCAATATTCATTATAAAAACGAATATAATCGATATAAATACCGTTCGCGTCAAAATAGCGCATATCTAATCAGCACGGCTTTATATATTTATATTTCAAATATTTTATTAAAATATTTCGTTTCAAATATTTCTTCTCAAATATTTTATTCAAATATTTCTCTTCAAATATTCTATTTCAAAACTGGAATGAGGCCCAATTAATTACCATAGATTTTATTTATATGGATTTCCATACAACGCATGTATCTATCAACAATGACAAATAATCAACCATCATCCAAAGTGCATTCTACACTGTACAAGCATCAAATAAAAATATTTAACGCTCATAACAGTCTGTCAATCAATCGATCGACATACAACGAATTATTGGGATTAGTGTATGCCATATATCATCCCAATACCTGTGTGGGGTTTCAAACAATCAAACACAGATTTTATTTGTGCAGTTGGGCGATGTGTAAAATTTATCGTCCCAATCAATATCAGTCAAATGTGTGTATATAAACAAACCGTCCGATTTGTTTATAAATATTTATTTCATATACACGTTAAAAAAACTATTTTCAACTACAAAATATTTTTAACTATATAAATATTTTATTTCATTTCACATCACACAATCAACTACACATCAAAATCAAACCAACAAGCATACAAGCCGTCCATGGTTTGTGGACGATGGGTGTCGGGGGCTACTAAACACCGTCTGCATCCTAGTATATATTTCAACTAGAAATAAAATTAAAAGTGGGAAGTTCTCACCGACTAGCTAAACCAAATGCCACGACTCTTCATATGTAGGAAATCTTCATCGTACTCGCCTTCATCGTCAGTGTTCAATACATATATAAAAATCACATTTTTATATTGTTGCTATTTATATAAAAATCACATTTTTATATTGTTGCTATTTATATAAAAATCACATTTTTATAACTATGCTATATGGATAAAATTTCTATTTTTACACCTGTGTTCATATAATAAGGATTATATTTTTATATCGCCACTCATATAAAAATCACATCTTTGCTTCTTCTACATAATAAAAATCATATTTTTATATCTCCTTCATAATAAAGATCGAATTTTAATTATCTATAAAATATAAAAATCATATTTTCATTATTTACATCATATAAAAATTTTGTCTTTCTACGTATAAAAATATCGCCTTTCTACTTAGAAAAATATCACCTTTCTACTTAGAAAAATATCACCTTTCTACTTAGAAAAACCCCACCTTTCTATTTGATTTACCATATAAAAATTCAGATTTTAACCATATAAAAATTCAGTTTTTAATCATATAAAAATTCAGAACTTTAACTCCATAAAATCAAAATACTTACAATTAAAATGGAAGAGGGGGTTTCCTTGCGCCGGGGTCGGAGAAGAAGAAGGGGAGGAGGGAGCTTCGGAGGTCATCGGAGATCAGTGTGGGAGGGGGAGGGTTGTTGTTTCTCTCCGTTTGAAAGCAGATGGGGGGGGATGGGGGGGGGGGGAAGGGAAAGAGAGGGAGAATGGAGAAGAAGAGGACGGAGGGCAAGAGTAAGGGGGCCAGTGCTGGTGGCACGCCGGAGGGTGGATCTGGGGTCCAGGCGGCGCGACGACGGTATTAGGGCTCGAAGCCCCTTTTTTGCCTTCGATCGATTAACTGAAAGAGAAAGGGGGTCAACGATGTATAGGAAGAGAGAGAGAGAGAGGTTATATATATATATATATATATATATATATTTAAAAAGCAACTTTTAATTTTGACCTCGAAATCGAACCCACCGCCTATCGTCCATAGCTAATTACCCCCATTCCAAACACAATGGGATATGTATCAAAAGCCAATTCGACTGTTTCGATCAGTTTTCGTCAAAATCAAAATATAACTCTATATATTGAATTCGAACGCGCATTTCAATTTACCGTGGCCACATACTAACTAGAAAAATTCCCGAAAAATATTTTCTAGCTTCGTATTGACGGTACGATCCTAACAAAACTAATTTCATCGAATTCTGAGATCGTTTGAAAAATTGCCATTTTCCAGTCGATTAAAATCAACTGAAACTGCCAAAACACGTTTAACTTTACCACACTCACATATTGATTCAAAAAAATATGAAAATTGGAATCTAGCAATAACTTGATATCACGGATCCAACAAAAGTGGTTTCGTCGAAAACCGAGGTCGTTTGCAAAATGGCCATTTTTAAGGGCCGAAATTCCATAGCGACTATTCTGAATTTTCAGCTGGGCATATCTTTTGATTCCCGCTATGAAAATTTTATTTTTCGGATTCGTTGGAAAGATATCCTTAATTAGATTCAAATATTTTTGGTTTCACTAAAATCTGGTTTTATTTTGAATCATGTACATCCATTTGAAATTTTAAATCGAATTATCAAACTACAGCGCCATTTTCAATTCCTTATATATATATAAATAAATATTTATATTATAACGACGATCTATATAATATATACGTTCGAATTCCATTCAAACTAAATTTTTCGTCGGTATTATTTAAAATAATTCATTTTATATAATCAAAATTCACTAAAATTGCCAAAATAAAAATTTTAAATTGGCTCGGATTTCCGGGTTATTACAATCTCCCCCACTTAAAACTTTTCATCCCCGAAAAGGAACGAAGCCAAAAGTTGTTTTTCAAACCAACTCAACTTTCATTATTTACACTATGGCTTAAGTTCTTCAACTCTTCAGTTTCTAAGAACTTTTCAAATTTTTCAAAAATTTGGCTAACAACCTAAATTTTCGAAAAATTTCGCCATAACCTCCCTTGCACCGGGGACTTCGGGATATTTCATATAGCCTCCCATGGCCTTCTTCAATCCAAAAGAAAAGGAAAAAGCCAAGCGGCTAGCCAATCGGCTCATAAAATCATCATCGCCAAAACAAAACAGTAAATCATGGTAAACATGTACCTATTTGTCGGGCAAACAAATTTTATTCTCTGCTCTAGCCTCCTTGCAAAGACCTGTTCAATGTAAGTACATGTATATGCAAGCAAATGCGATAAATTTTCAATACAATTTACTATTTGGTTCAAACTGGCTATATGGTTCAAATTTAATTAATCAAACTATAATCAAACAACACAACCATTAATCTATTAGTTGATTAGCTTTTCAAATTCATAACTTTGATGCATAGTCAAAAATCAGTTTTTTGATGCCAAATCACAACAATAGGCCCTATCTAATTTTGGTTCTCACACCAGTTAATTGGAAATATATAGAAATCTCACTTTCGTCACTCGAATATAAATACTGGCGATGGTGCCCCGTCATGAGAATTATCCCCGGGCAACTAGAATGTGATTATATAACTATCCAGTACATTAAAACTTCGAATACACGTTTGCAAGGCGTATATGCAAAATCTTTATATATTGGATTGTCCAAATTCAATACAAATAAATAATCAAATACGAATAATTGATTTAAATTTCAAAACAAAACTGTTTTCATTTTAAAAACATACTCTTCATACTCGTTCTAGGATACTACTGATCCTCTCTAATGAGTCATTCCCACTGGATATTGCTAATCCAACTTCTGATGAATTCTTTCGTATGGTTCTAATGTGCCTTGTTCTCCGAGCTCTGTAAACCAAAGCTCTGATACCACGATGTAACAACCGAGAATTTCGCTCGATCCGAATCAGTCACTAAACCGATCAAGACCGTTCGAAACGTCTGATTGTTTCGAGAACACGACAAAATAGAACGCAGACAGAAGAACATTTCATTGTTAATTTCAACAATTCATCAGATTACAAGAATATACAAAGTATAAATGAATATTACACAGATAGAAAAATATCAGAGATTACAATACATTACATATCAACGGAAAATAATACAATACACAACTAGAAGTAATACACGGATACAGAGCTTTCCGAGTATCGTTCCAACTGTAAATCAGGATCCTGTGCATATAAATCTGCAAAACCAAAACTACTAGCTGCCCGTGTCAAAATAAGGGCACCCAGAGTTTAGGTTAAAACAATAAACTCTAGGTCAGTCATGGGACTGGTGTGAGAACTAAAACAGTTATTAATCTTTATTTTAAAGTTAGGTAAATCAAGAGACCATGTCGTATAACACGGAACGGGTTTCCTCCCAAGAATACCAGTGCACAAAACAATAGCGCAATGCTAAATAAAGAACAATGAAGCTATTATAAGACCCAGGTCCCATCACACAATGCAACACAAGCCGGAAGATAGGGTTTTACCTTATAATAGCCAAATAATGCTTGATACGCTAAATCATCTTTTGATACTATTATTAGTGTATAGTGTCAAAACAATTTCAATCATAAATATTAATCATAGACGGCATGGGTACCATATATCATGTCGCCATACTAGGCTCTACAATCAAAACCGCAAAGTCACGTATTTGGAAATTGGATTTCCGTCTATGAACTGAGGCAAAAGATAGTCCTCAACCGATTCGAGACGCTCTAGTCCGCCCCTCGGGTCAGAGCTCGAGTGACCTTTGGATCGTCAGGGCCGGTCCACCGATGTGGATTAAAATGCTCGAACACTGCATTTCCCCACCCTTTGGGGTGTCAATGAGCCAACGAATAACCCCATTGGCTTCACATAGTCACCGATATATCCGAGGCGCCTCGCAACAACAACAACCACATAAGTCAAACTCGTCAGGGCGTGTAAAACCACTAACGCCACTTCTAACTAGACAGAAATGCATGTCCTACCTGAGGTCCTTCTCCCGTTTTTGGTTCACAACCGGGGTGTGAGGCTCGCGAATCAACGTTACACAAAGCTATGCCACACAGGCTGTGCTTTGATCATTTACCACAAGACTTTGCTTTTCAACAGAAGCCCTGATCTATTGCCACATAGGCCTGCCACACAGGCAATTCACTCCATGCGTTTGATATCCATCAATATATAACCCCTGAGCTCGTACGTCTCAAAGAAAGGCGTTAAGCAAGAGAATAAATTCTCCGCTGCCAAATAGATATATATTTAATAGAAATCAATCATATAGAATAAAATCCAATGTCAGACACACAGTCCATTTACAAGTTCGTTCTGGGTATGAACGAAACCGGAGGCACCTAGTACCCCGCATATCCATCGATCTCCAAATACGTCTGGACGAACACCAACTGATTCCCTCCTCTTGGGTGTATGGCCCAATCAAGATCATCAGTAATCACCCAAACGATGTGACCTCCGGTCTTCAACCACTGTCTTCATCTTTGACTCATCATCGAATCAGTTATTCAGAATGGGATAAACCCGGTCTTTCTGAATAACTCGCGTATATAATAAACAAGTGTTACAAGAAATTCCTAACTGGAAATGGGATCAAATTTCTATGGATTTCATAGATGGATTACAAAGGATCAGGAGGGGAAATGAAAGCATCTGGGTTATTGTTGACAGACTAACCAAATCGACCCACTTTATTCTTGTGAAGACAATTCGAATCGATTCGAGTTTAGCCGAGCTCTATATGAAGGATATAGTCTGACTTCATGGTGTTCCGTCTAGCATATTTTTGATAGAGATCCCATTTTTACTAGCAAATTCTGAAAGCTTTACAGATAACTTTGGGAACTCAATTGAACCGGAGCACCGCTATCATCCTCAGATATATGGTCAAACCGAAAGAGTAAATCGGTGGAGGATTTGCTTCGTGCTTGTGCTTCAGATTTTGGGGAATCTTGGGAAGATCATCTCCACCTCATTGAATTCACCTATAATAATAACTATCAGGTAATTTAATTCAATTTAAAAGTCATATTTAAATAAACGTAAATCTTTGAAATTCAGGCGAGTATTAAAATAGCGTCGTTCGATGCTCTGTATCAACAACAATGTAAATCTCCATCTTGTTGGATTGAATATGGGAATTGACTTGTTTTGGGACCCGAAATGATTTTGGAAGCTTCTGAAAAAGTAGGAGAAATCAGAAGGAGGATGAAGATTGCTCAGGATAGGAAAAAGAAGTATGTTGATGGAAAGAGGAGACATTTGGAATTTGTAGTTAGTGATCTTGTATTTCGGAAAATTTCGCCTTTGAAGAACATGATTCATTTTGGAAAGAAAGGGTAGCTTGCTCTGAGATTTTTTTGTCCTTTTCCTATCTTAGAAAAGAATGGCGGTTTGGTTTATAGGGTTGATTTACTGGAGAAACTATCAAATGTGCATAATGTACTCCATGTTTCACATATTCACATATATGTACAAGACCCATTATCTATAGTCCAGCCTGCTTTATTTGAAGATATGAATGTTGTGCCAAATCTTACTATCGAAAGAAGACCACTTCGTATAGTCGATAAAGATACGAAGCAGCTTAGAAGGAGGATAGTTAATCTCGTCAAAGTTCAGTGGAGTAGAGATGACCGAGATTGCACTTGGGAAACTGAGGAGAGTATCTGTGCCTCAAATCCTGAATTGTTTGCATAAGGTACCCAGTTCATCTTTAAATCATTCTTACGTTTCTGCTTATTTCTTTATTTTTCCTTGTTCCGTTCTTTTCGAGGACGAAAAGACTTGAGCAGGGGAGAATGTAACGACCTAGGTTTTCAAATCGGAAAAAAAAAATTATTTAATGATAAATTCCTAGAAACAAACAAGCAAATAAATTAAAACTATAAAATTTAGTTATTAGAATGAATATGTTCAAAGTTTATTGAATTTAAAATTAAAATAAATATTTATATGCAAAGAATTTGAAAACAAATTTGTAATCAAAACATTATAAGTTTGTTCCGTATAATTCTGGTAATTTAAACTAAATAAATTGAAATGACCGTTAATTAAACTCAGTGCAATTAAATATAAAAATAATATTTTTGTAAAATGTTCAAATCATTGATAACTGTGTGCCATTGTATTCGTCTCGACGTCCTGATTCCAATGGTATATTTGTACTGATATTTTGGTGTCCGTAAAGACAAATGGGTAGACAATTATTTCCATATAGGTGACCCTGTAAAGAAGTGCAACATAAAATCGAACTAAAATAAAGTGTGGCCTACGAATGTTACATACAAACAAAAAATAAATATGTCCACAAATTCAATAATGGTCTTAGGGAATGGCGAATTAATGAGGAGTAATGCACATGACACATTTTTCTTCTTTGGAGCATTAACGAGGAGTAATGCACATGGCACATTTTTCTTCTTTGGAGCATTAAATGAGTGTAGTGCATCATCTCCTCCGACACCATAATTCAACTATCACCATTTTACCCCTTTTCTTGCTCACGCCCCTCTCCTTGTTCCACAGCCAAACCCATTTGCTCCATTTTCTTGCTCCGCCCTCTCTCTTAACCAAGCTTCGATAGTTCCAGCAACTGCATCAAGCTCCGACAGCTCCAGCGATCGCATCAAGCTCCAACAGCCTTCGTATCGAACTCCGGCAACCTCGACAACAACCGCGACAACTTGTTAGAGAATATGATGTCATTGATTGGGCTATGATTGGGCTAGAGGATATATTGCCTTCCTTTATTAAGAATGTTGTTAAGAATGAATTATTGAGTTTCCCGGTTTACAATATTTAGGATAAGAATGAATATTATTGACATGAATTTAGGATAGGAATGAGTTAATGAGTAGTTAATGAGTTTCCAGTTTTACACTATTTGCCAATTGCAAATACTTTTGTATCATGTATATATATGAGGGATTAGCATTGTAATAGTCATCAATTCATATTAATAAAAATGTAGCCTTTTGATTGTTTACTGTTTCATCTCTCTCTTCTCTCTGATCTAAATTCTAACATGGTATCAGAGCAGGTCAAAGGAAGGAGAGAGATATGTATATATATATATATATATATTAAAAAAAATCGTTGTCTCTAATTCCCTATTGGCTTCTATGTCATGCATCGATTGGAAAAGAGCTACGAAAAGAAGATGAATGAGAATCTGAAGAAGTACGACCAAGAAATGAAAAGGAGAGCAGTTCTGCAAGAGCAACAACAAGCGAATTTGGAGCTCTTGTCTGATTAGCAATCTCTAATTCCCGATCTTCAATTTAAAGACCTCTTTGTTTGGTTTTCTTTGATTCATGGTTGTTTGTATTGGAATCATTTTAGGCATTTTTTATTGAACTTGATATGGGTGTATACAGTTTGAACTTGTATATTTGTTACTTTTGATTAAATCGGTGGATGAGATTATGACAAAAAAAATCAGGAGGAAGGAGGGCGTGAGCCTGATGTGTGATGTATGTGAAGATGAAGGTGAATGATGTTTGTATTTATGACTGATGATGAAGGAAGGGTGCGATGTGAACTGGATGGAATTATGTGGAAGTTGCTTGTAGTGGTTTGACGATGATTGAGATGGTTTGGTGAATGAATGAGATTGTGATACTTGTTGATCGATCAGATATTTGGATGAATTGGAGATGAAGCCTGTGGTGTTGACATAGTCGACGATGAGTAGTGATGGACTTGTTTGCATTGCCGGAGTGATCACAACTTTGCTACTTCTTTTGTTGTGTTTTAATTTGTAGTCTCAGTTTGTATATGTGAAAGTTTGTTTAAAAAAAAGGACAAAAGAAAAGAAGAAGATGATGATGTTGAGTGGTTGGTCCACTTTAAAAACCATTATTAAGTGGTTGGTCCACTTCAAAAACCATTATTGAGTGGTTGGTCCACTTTAAAAACCATTATTGAGTGGTTGGTCCACTTTAAAAACCATTGAGTGGTTGGTCCACTTTAAAAACCATTATTGAGTGTGGTCCACTTTAAAAACCATTATTGAGTGTGGTCCACTTTAATAACCATTATTGAGTGTGGTCCACTTTTAAAACCGTTATTGAGTGTGGTCCACTTTAAAAACCAGTATTGAGTGTGGTCCACTTTAAAAACCATTGAGTGTGGTCCACTTTAAAAACCATTACTGAGTGTGGTCCACTTTAAAAACCATTTGTAAAAGTGAAGAATTGCTAATGGCATATGAAAGTTTGAAGTTGCTGATGGAGGAGGAAGTTTGCGTCTGAGGCGATGTTGAAGTAGCCGTTTCTATTTGGCAAACTCACGATTTTCAGCATCGTGAGTTTGAGGGGTGATGTTAGAGAATATGATGCCATTGATTGGGCTATGATTGGGCTAGAGGATATATTGCCTTCCTTTATTAAGAATGTTGTTAAGAATGAATTATTGAGTTTCCTGGTTTAAAATATTTAGGATAAGAATGAATATTATTGACATGAATTTAGGATAGGAATGAGTTAATGAGTAGTTAATGAGTTTCCAGTTTTACACTATTTGCCAATTGCAAATACTTTTGTATCATGTATATATATGATGGATTAGCATTGTAATAGCCATCAATTCATATTAAGAAAAATGTAGCCTTTTGATTGTTTATTGTTTCATCTCTCTCTTTTCTCTGATCTAAATTCTAACACAACTCCATCTCCGATAACTTCCATAGTCGTTCATTCTTTCGTCGTGTCCATCTCGTCGTGTAGCTCTCGGAACCCGAATGTGAGTTGTTACTCACGTCTAATTTTTTCTTTAATGTGTTTTACTGTGTGATGTATGGGTGTACATGCATGCATAGGAAAATGTGTGCATGGGTTCTCTTCCATGTTTGATACTGACGCATGAGAGGATGGGGGATTCATTTTCCTTGCTTCCTCTTTGCAAAAATGAGAGCAACATGCTCTCTTCCATAGCAACAAAATGTAAATGCATGAAAAAGCCAACACTTTACTACTTGCCATAATCTTCTCTATGAACTCCAGCATTCTTCACGCAAGAAATGGACAGAGCCTTTTTCTCATTTTTCTAATTTTTCCATCTTCTCTGCCATTATATAAGTTGGGTCTCAAATTTTTTTTTTTTTCAGGCATGACCAATTAAAGATGCTTTTCATATATTTTTTTTGCAACAGGAGTTTGAAAACTACTCATTTTTTTATGGCACCTATAAACAATTCATGCATGTAACCCGACTTATTTTCTTCATTTTTGTTGAACACGCATGAAATGGGAAGAAAAGGAAGGAGGCACTTCATACTCTTATTCACTACACCTGCATTCATTTTTCCTTTCAACTTAAAATAAATAAATAAATAAATAAACAAATAAATAAAGAAATGAAGCCACTCATTTTTAAATTCCTCCTTACAAGAAGGCAACTCATTATTCATTTTACTCTCAGGCATTGTGTGATTTATGTTTCATGTGTGTTTACAGGAGTGTGTTGTATGCATGAGTTGGTATATTTATATATATGTACTGTGCATGTGCGTGTGTATTGTGTTCATGTGCATGTAAGGGTGGAGCTAGGGTTTTAAGTTGCCCCGGGCTAGGATTATATGTATGAAAAATGTAATTGAACAGAAAACGATAGTAGTAATACACTAGTTGATTGTTAACATAATTACAGTTAACAACTAAAAATATATAATTAATTAGTCATTTCATGCAAATGTGAATATGCAAACAGATATATTCAGCGTATAAACTTGAGTTATAAAATAAGATAACGGATCACTGCTACATTCTCAATAATTTATGAATTTTCCAAACTTATCATCATGCTTTCATTATTTTCATAAAATTTGATGGAGACCAGAAGGTTCGAATATAAGCCCATTGATGGATGTGAGACAAGAATTAATAATAGACCTGCTTTGCTTCGCCGGAGAATTTCACGTTTACCAGAGAATTAATAATACACCTACTTTACTTGGCAAGAATTAATAAGTACACCTGCTTTACAATCATTCTGGTATGCCTAGATTATCCATGCATCATACTGATAATTTCATGTTTACAATCATTCTCTGGTTTCCTAACTTATCACCTGCTTTACAATCATTATCAGTATGCCTAGATTATCGAATTTTATGTTGACAAATCCAACCCTGGCTGTAGCCCAGGGTGCCTTCCACATAGCTACGTCCCTGTGTGCATGTGTGAGTGTTTGTGTGGCATGAGTGCATACATATGTGCTGGTGAGGTAGGCAAGTCAATGCAGCAGTGGAAATGCGCACGCATGTAATGTAAGAAAGAGGCAAGAGAAATTAAGGTTTCTTGCAAAAGAAACGCATGCATACATATGTGGTATATATATGTGTGTAGCGTTTGCATGTGTGGTATACATATGTGCGTACCATTTGCATGTGTGTTATACATATGTGTGTAGCGTTTTGCGTGTGTGTGTTGAGACAAGTCCCACATTGGGGAATTTGTAAAATGAATCCTGTATAACTATAATGAGTTCACCCTTCACATTGCCAATTGGTTTTGTGATAATTCGGGGTTATCTAACATGGTATCAGAGCGTGTTTAATTCGTGCGCACAATGCCACACTTATCCACGTCACCCAATATAAAGATCCACGTGTTAGGCTCATGATATGCCACACGTGCGGGGGCGTGTTGAGACAAGTCCCACATTGGGCAATTTGTAAAATGAATCCTGTATAACTATAATGAGTTCACCCTTCACATCGCCAATTGGTTTTGTGATAATTCGGGGTTCTCTAACAGTGTGTGTGTGTGTGTGTGTGTGTGTGTGTGTGTATATATACACACACACACACACACATGTGGGTGTGAGCGTGTGTGCATGGTTTTAAAATGAACGTGTTCCATTCACTATACTGAGAAAAACAAAATCAAAAAATATTTAGGTAGTTTAGTAAAATAAAAATACATCTTTTGCAGACTCAAAATATCTAGAAAGACATGTAAGATCGTAAAAAGGATACATCGAACTCAAATAGCTCTGTTTCAAAAATGAACTGTGTAAACATTTTCATAATTTCAGTGCGAACCGAACACCGAAACTGACAAATGAATATATTTTGATAATCAGCGCAACGAGACGGACACAACGGTATATAATTTGCAGTGTCTGGATGCTCCGTTCAAAAACGCGTTACGGACCCCTTTTAACGTAAAAATGCGGACGGGAAACGGAGGTCAAACGTCCAATTTTCGCGAAATGAATTTCGCCATTGGATCACTGTCAACAAATAGAATATTTTTCATGATTGTCCGAACTTAGTTTCGAAGAGATTTTAAAATTGCTAAAATTTGAACTGTTATTCGCAGCTTTGCACTGAAAATTGCGCGACCGACAACATTAAAATCTTCCAACGAAATTTTCACAGTTGCTACATTTCACTATACGTATTTCAAATTTGAAATTCCCATTATGAACATCATAGAATATTTTCAAAGATTAAACTTTGGTTTAAATTATATATATATATATATATATATATATATATATATATATATATATATATGACAATTGGATCTAAATTGATGAATGAAATATTAAGTGATTTAATTTTTTTTAAAACTTATTGAAATTACCATTATTGTACCTCTTATTGGAAAAAAAAATGTTAGCCTAAATATTTAAGGAAATAAATTTCAAAATTGTAAATTTTGGATACAAATTTAGTTGAGGAAAACAATTTAGTTCAATGAAGTAAAATTATGAAATTTAAAAGTGAACTTAAGTGAAATAATCAATATTTGGAAATTGTAAATTTTATATAAGAAAATTACAACTTTAGTTTATTGATTTGGAACTTTGGAATTAGACACAAAGTTAAGTGTATAATTTCAAACGATAAAAATGTTGTTAATATTTCAAATTGGAATATTTGATTGTTAAAGTTTAAATAAGAAGTTGAAATACAAATTATATTTTGATCTATTCAAAATTAATCAATGAAAAATAAAATGAATGACGTTAGTTGTCAAAGAGACTAGAGCCAGCTATGGACACATTCTCTGTCGATGCTGGAGCCACTTTGTTAACTATGTTCGTGAAGTGATGATCCAGAATGAAGTGGTTGTTTTTTGTGTATGTTTACTGGATTGAAGAAAGTGAACGATAGTGGATGACCGACACTTGTACCAAAATTAAAATGACTAAAACAGGAGTCGTGCTAGGCCATTGAGGCTAGCTACCTCTAGCAGGCACACTTCTTCGTGTATTCTATTTTTTTTGTTATTTGATGATCACCCTTGATTTTGGAAGTATTGTGTTGCGGTGGGCCGTTCAGGGTTACCACCAGTCCGGATCAGGCAAATTGGTAGTATCCTACCTTGGGCATCGCCTCACGTGCCTTGTCATATGTTTTATCCTTATGCGCGATCACTACGAGTTTCTATTTAACATGTGCCTATAGGGGACTCACTTGCTACCGACGTTCTACTGGTTATGTTACAGGACCTGTATGGACCACATTATTTAAAAACGAGTTAAGGGGGATCAATGTAAACCCTTAACGCTATTTTTAATATTTTATATCACTGATAGACATTACTTATAATAGCGTATCATACTATATATAGATAGTTTAGCAGATCCTTAAGAGATGGAAAATACCGTAACATCTCTTGAGTTATTTGCATTTGATTTTAGATCTAATCACATTAGAATGTTTAGACCTGACTCGAGTGTTTTGTGTTTTTCCCATTTCGCTTGGGTCAGACTGAATATTGCAGTGTTCTCGAGGAGCACTTTATTTGGAGCCGAAGACTTAGTCAAAGACTCCATCCTATCCAGTATTAGTTTTCTATTTCCGTTTGGCTTGTATTTGCGAACTTTATGAGTCGCTATATTGTATAATTAAAATGTAACTTTTTAAGTAGCTTCATGAACTTCTTATGTATATTATTTTGTTTCCGTTGCGAGACTCTGTGTTATTCTGTATATGTGATTCTATGTTCTGATTCTATTATACACCCTAAATTGATTATCTGTCAGTTTAGAATCGTTCTAGTTGGACATGTGCGATTTTATTGTCAACTTGGATTATTCAGAAAATGCGGGTTATCACAAGAATTAACACTGCGTCCTGTACGTGTTAAAATCAATACAGATATTGTGATGTAGGATATCTTAACTTATGCAATTTGGTCTAAATTTATGGACAGTTAGATGTAAAACTGACATACATCAGATTTTTTACCCTATCACCAGATTTTTTACCCTCTCACCGACGAAGATTTGTTTATAAAAATTAAACATTATCATAATTTTTGAACTCAATCATACAAGTTTTTGATATAATCTCAGCTGATATTTGGTTTAGAGAAGTCAATTAAAATTTTTGGAGGCAATGACATGCTTGATGATCAGCAACCCGTTACTGTTAAAGGTTTATTAACAATGTTGGAAAGAATGATAGTAACTTCAAATGATGAACTCGATATTTCATTTTTCAATTTCTAGAATGCAAGAATCAGGAGCTAAATTAAAGGCATTGGAAAAGACTGTTGATGAACTCTCCAAAAATAAACAACTTGAAGATTCAATCCATGCCCGAACTTTGCAACCGGATATCTTAAACGAAAGGGGTGGCTTTGATGCAACTGTAGCATCAACTTGATCAGAGATATCTGAAATCGAAGATGTGGTAAAAAAAAGTCTTGATGCAATATGATATACAGCTGAATGTTCCTCGTGGAAAAAAGACAGCTTATCAATTTGGTATTTCAATATGAAAATCGTGCAGGGTACAGTAGGAAAGAGCGCAATCTCTCCACCTGCTGCTCATGTTACAACATTGAGAAAAGTCTCCCCACCTTGTCCTTAACATAGATTCAGAGATATTTAGGTTGATTTTTGCTAATTCTAATGCTAATGAAACTGATTATAAAGGCATGTTTCCTAATTTTACTCTTGAATGTATATTTTTCCATCTCCTTGTGTCTAATTTAAGAGAAATGCAATAATTGTGTTGTTTCTCATTCATGCCATGTTCTTAAATCTTCGAACCCTTCTGGTCTCATTCCGAAACAGGCAAAGTTGATAGCAGATAGAATGGATGGTATTTGGTAAGCTCTTCTTCGTAGCAATAATAGTTTAATAGATTCGCTTCTTGTAAAAATAAATTCTGTTATGATTTTACAAAGCTCATAAAAGGGAACTTGATGAGAGAATTTTGAATTTCTTTTACTGAAATATTTCTTGTTTACAACAACAGGGTATACGGTGGGCAGATACTAATGAATAGACCAATCATATCCATTCATGTAGGAAGCGGAGAATCTGTAATGCAAACTCACACGAGCAATGGAGTGGAAAACAACACACACTAGTAGGAAGACCGGAAATTTTCTTCCATGCGCGGTTGAAAAAATATGTAAGTCTTTATATTATTTTCTTATACATGGGTTATATACTAGTATCATGAGTAATATATCAATTTTTGATAATATCTTAGTATCATGAGTAATATATCAATTTTTGATATTATCTTGCATTATCAATTTTTGGGATTATGCTAGAGCAAATTATTCAATCAAAAATCAGGGTTATCATTCACGGAATTAGGTTTTAACCTTTAAAAAAAGTTAGATTTTCAGTCAAAAAGTAAAACTAAATGTAACAATGAAATATTTCTTTCTCTGTTTTAGCTTTTAGAAAATTTAAGCTGATAAGGTAAGCTAAATTTAAGCTGATCAGCCAAATCCATTCAATATTGCATATTAGTTTAAGATGATAAGTTTTAGTTTGTAACAATGAGTTATAGTTGTCAGACGGTAAATAATGAGTTTCTAAAATCAGATCTTTTGCTTCTTCTCCCATTGTTTCGAGTAGAAATAAAATTTTCAATCAAAGCAAGTACAGCACTGCATTTAAAAGATTATATTCTCATATAATATTTAAAATAGTGTTCTGATTTTATGTGAGTGATATTTGTGTTTTTTTAAATGCAAGGCTGCTGCTACTAATAGTTGTAGCTGTTATTTTTTTTATATATGTTCTCATATAAAAAAATTCAATCAAAGCAAGTGTAGCACTGTATTTAAAAGATTATAGTCTTATATAATATTTGAGATAATGTTCTGATTAACAGCTGCATACATATATATCGTTGATCCATCTTATGACCACCAATGTGTTTTTTTTTTCTTTCCCTTTCTCCTCATAGTCCGTTGCTACTAATAGCTGTAGCTTTTTTTTTTACTTCAATGTATTCTTTTGAATTAACCACTGCTATTATTACATGCCTGAGCTAGTGCACAAAATACTGATCAACATTGACAATGAACATGATTCGCATGCAAAAGAATATGTGTTTCTAAGAATCTACTACCTATATTTTTGTAGCAACCAGCTTGTGCTAATTTAGTATTATACTATGAAATGCCCATAAATTACATTTAGCACTAAATATATGAAATAATTAACTCCATCTTATTTTAATTCAATTTTCATATACCTTGTTTTCCTGTAATCTCCTGTAGAACTAATATATCCGCTGACATTAAGAACTATATATATTTTTTTTTTGTGGTATATTTAATTACACATATCAATATGATATATTTGGCATGAGTTACAGTACTGATGTACACAAATCGATTATTTTCATAAATCAAGTATTTTTGTAAGGTAATGTGGGAAAAAACTAAAATCTTGTTTTCTAAGGGTAACAGTTTTATACGAAGCAGTGCTGCATACTAGACATGTTAAGTTATCCAAATTTGAAAATAATGTTAAAATTTGAACTGCATATCATACGGTGGTAAAATTTGAAAAAGGTTACAATATTTTTTTTAGAAAAAGATTAAATAACCTCATGAAAAATATTTTCCTTCTCATCGTTTGTCATTTTGCAGATGCTTAACATTCTAGCCTTCCAATTAGTGTTGCATGCTTTGAAACTATCTACTTGTTTCATCACTTACAACAAACGTCTATTGCATTATAATTCACCTATGATTTTATTAAACTATAAAATACCTCTCATTGGCAATGATAAAGTAGAATAATTTCAAATTACCAGGATTTAGCGGCATCAACTATTGCACGACACATAGATAGTGTTTCTTCCGTAGCGTGGTCAGATCTCGAGGCCATATATTCAGCCTCAAAAGATCATTTTATCAGAGGATGGGATGTTGAAATTGGAAAAATTCACTTTTAGCATCGTATGCAGGTTTAACTAGTTGCAACTTATACGGTTTAATCAATGAACGTGTTATTCATCATTATGTATGGACATAGTGAAAAATATTTAGTGGCTCTACTTCTGAACATACATCTGCCAGGCACGACCCTGGGCCTAGGCAGCCCATGCGACCTCTTAGGGCCTCGAAACTTTTGGGGGCCTCAGAAATTTATTTACTGGTTATATATATGCCGTTACCAAATTAGTGGTGTATATAGAAATGGTGAAGTGGTTGAGGTAACTGCTTAACATTTGGTAGGTCAGCGGTTCAATCTTGGGTGATGACAAATGGGCCATCGATTTTTTTTCCTCCATATTTTTCCACTGATCAACTAAAATTGGACTAGGGCCTCAACTGTCTCAGGGCCGGCCCTGATATCTGGCCATCCATTTTCATTAATTGAAAATTTTGTATTGCATTGGTCATTATATATCTTATCTTGGTGCATGTTGTATATAACATTCGATAAAGCATTAGATTTCATTAATGTTGGAGGAGAGGGATCTGCACTCATTGCTGCATGCAGTTCTGGTCACATATTGAGAGTATGTGATACTCGCAAGCCAGGTTATTTCTGATAAATACCAGAATGTGATTCATCTAATGATTGTTATTCTTTACTTTGGTTGATATATTTGTAATAGATTGTATGACAACTATTTACTTTAAATCTTCTTCCAAAGAGCTATGAATAACATGAATGGTAGCTTGTAAGTAGTTTTGATGTATATTGATCAATTGATGTGTCGATGTAAATTTAAGTTCAAAAATAAGATAAATGTTGATTCATGCAAACTAATTTTGTTGTATGGTTGCATGCGTTAGTGTTTTCTTTTCAAATGATATATGATTTTGTGAACTACATATATATTACATAAGCTTAGAAATGTTGAATTTTATGACAGCTGACAATCAAAATGACTGAGATGAAATGTGGCTAGATTAGCCTTTTGAATTGATAAGTTACTCTTTTGCATCGGTTGTTAGAAAAGCATAGCAACAATTAACTTTCTAGCTATGGTTGTAAATAAAACAGTCGCAAATGTCAAACTTATTGCATCTGTTATTTAAAAGGACAATGCTAGAACGACCGGGGGATTTGCGGTGAAAATCACCGGATCTGAATATAAGCGGTAGAGAAAGAACGCAATTCACGGACGATATAAAATCCAACGGATACCCTGACAGCCGCAGTTTTTGACTTACGGAAATGCGGTCACTTCAGCATATTCGTATTTAAAAACATGTGATTCATCTAATGATTGTTATTCTTTACTTTGGTTGATATATTTGTAATAGATTGTATGACAACTATTTACTTTAAATCTTCTTCCAAAGAGCTATGAATAACATGAATGGTAGCTTGTAAGTAGTTTTGATGTATATTGATCAATTGATGTGTCGATGTAAATTTAAGTTCAAAAATAAGATAAATGTTGATTCATGCAAACTAATTTTGTTGTATGGTTGCATGCGTTAGTGTTTTCTTTTCAAATGATATATGATTTTGTGAACTACATATATATTACATAAGCTTAGAAATGTTGAATTTTATGACAGCTGACAATCAAAATGACTGAGATGAAATGTGGCTAGATTAGCCTTTTGAATTGATAAGTTACTCTTTTGCGTCGGTTGTTAGAAAAGCATAGCAACAATTAACTTTCTAGCTATGGTTGTAAATAAAACAGTCGCAAATGTCAAACTTATTGCATCTGTTATTTAAAAGGACAATGCTAGAACGACCGGGGGATTTGCGGTGAAAATCACCGGATCTGAATATAAGCGGTAGAGAAAGAACGCAATTCACGGACGATATAAAATCCAACGGATACCCTGACAGCCGCAGTTTTTGACTTACGGAAATGCGGTCGCTTCAGCATATTCGTATTTAAAAACATGTCGCAATAGGTCAAAGTTTTGGAGCTAAATATCGGTTAGTTGCTACGGGTGTAAAAAAAACCGTCACAAATAAATTAGTCTACAGCGAGGGTTATTCTTTAATACCCGTCGCAAGAACGTGTATATTGCGACGGTTTTACAACAGTCACAATAAATTTACACCTGTTGAGACGGTTGCATTTGCTATGGTTTTAGAACAGTCGCAAATAGGCCTACACAACAGACGCAAATGACCTGTTTGTGCTAATGCAGCTCCCGGGTGTAGGCTTTGGGACATAAGCTTCTAAATGTAGGCTTCCGACTTTCTCGTGAATACTTAGAGGAGCTTGCCCTCGTGATGTATATAGACGACTGCCTGTTCGAAACCGTTGTTGGTCTTTGTATTTGGTAGATTAGCACGAATGGCCTATATCTCCTCTAGGGTTCCGATTAGCCTTCGGTAGAGCTTTGGGATAGTCTGGTTTTCCAGAAGGTGGCTCCGGGTGATGCTTCTGTTGTCTATCAATGTAACCTTTCATTATTTACGCAGTTGATGTTTCATAAGCTGGTTCCGGATAATCCTTATGCATCTCTGGCTTGGTTTTCTTGATGTCTTTTCCTGCTGACCTATCGGTATTTAGTAGATTAATTCTGATAACCCTTCCGGGTTTCCATGGATGGAGCTCTTGCCTCTTTCTTTCTTAGCTTCCGATTTAGGTGACCTTTCATAATAAAATCCTTCTACTGGGGTTGGCCTTGTTGGAAGGACCCTGTCGGATAGACCCCGCCGGTATTCTATATTTTTTGAGTTCCTTTATCCCTGAAAGGTGCTGGTTTATGCTGCTCTCAGATCGTTCTTCCCTGCTACCGGTTCATTCTTTCATTTGGATTTATGCTTCCTAGAGATTATTCTATGCTTGTGTTCCCCCTATACCCCTTCACTATCAGCTATGTTAAGGGTTAATTTTGTAGTAACACCCATCATGTAGATTAACCTGTAGCAATGTTTCTTGACTTAGTATATCCTTAACCAGACAAAATCTAGGGTGAAACTCAAAGAAAACTTTGTTGTCTTTGGAAAATTTAGAGACACTCAATAAATTTTTGTTAACTGTGGGAATCCTAAGTAAATTATTTAATTTGAGTTGTCTTTTTCCTCATGCAGTATTACCATTACCCATGTGTAGAGTTTTCATACCTGTGTAACCTTTTCTCCTAATGTTTTAGTTCTGAAGATTGTTTGTGACATGATGTGTGCCTAACGAATCTAGGTACCATTCATCGAGATTAATTTCATCGGTCCTGTAATTGTCTTCATTGCTGCGGCTTTGACCTTTATTATTATCGCTATTGTTTTTGTTTGATTGCCCATGATAGCTAAGTTAGATTTTGGTGTAGACTTATTTTGGTTTTGTTGTGGTCCATTGTAGTCAGTATTGAACCTGAAATAGCACCTACTTGCCATATGACCAAATTTTTCACAAAATTGACATTTTACTATTTTGTTGTTGTTGTTCCATCTGCCTCTCCCACGTCCTCTTTGCGGTTGGTATGCTCTCTTTGGTTGATATCCTCCCTGATATTGACCTTCTTGTTTGTTTGAGTTGTTGTCATTGTTTCATTGAGTTTGTTTTTAGTAGCAGCGTTGTTTGTAGAAAATTCCCCTCATGTTGCCTTCCTTTGATCAATTCTCCCTTCGTGGGCAAGAAGTGCAGATCGAACAAACTATAAGTCTGGTAAGGCTTGCTGAGTGGCAACAACAGTGACTAGGGACTCAAATTCTTCATTAAGGTCGCGGATGATGAATAATATTTGTTTATTGTCGCTTATTTTGTGTCCAACATCACTTAACTTATCACATAAGTTTTTTATTTTTCTTAAGTACACTTTCATGCTCATGTCTTCCTTTCTGGAGTTCTGTAGCTCTCTTTTGTATTGCATGACTCGAGCTGCAGATTGTGAGCTGAAAATTTGTTCCACTGTTGATCATATCTCGTATGACGTGTTGCATCCAACAATTTGTGATAGTAAATTTGAACTAATGGAAGATAGAAGTCATGACGACAGTAAACTATCTTTCTTTTGAAATTTGGTATATTCAGGATTTGGCAATGTATTTCCCTCTTGATCAGTTATCATGACCGGAGGAATTATCAGCGTCCCTTTTACATAATCCTACAAGCTGTACCCTCTGAGTGCAATTTCAATTTGATATTTCCACAATATGTAGTTATCTTCATCCAATGAAGTTGTAATAACTTGATTTTTGGGTTTGATAAGGTTCATGATGTTTAGCGAAGATCCACCGGCATTCCTGCCTGACAAAGCGGATATTGCTTCGTTGTCTTATGCCATGCGAGGCAGTTTCAGACTGAAGCCTTTATGAAACAACGAAGAGTGTCCAATCGAAAAAAACAAAAAGAAAGGGTGAAAAAAAGTGCCTAGCATGACAGTTTTATTTCTGTAGGCGCTTGTTATGCTTGGCACGACATAGTTAAAAACTACAGCTGCCTGTATCTTTTAACAGATCGTGGTGAGGAGGGGACGATGCAGTTCAACCGTTGGGTAGGCGTGGCACATCGCCGACGATGATCCCATTAGATTTGAAACCCCGAGTCCAGAAGAAAATCTCCGATGATGAGTTAGATAACTGAGGAGAAATAAAATAAAAACTTTCTTTTGGACTGGATGCAGCTCTTGTTCAAGATACATGATGCCTTTCGGCTATGGTAACTCCGATATCAAATTGAGAATAGAAAGAATGGAATTATTCAATTGTAAATTGTATTGCTTGTAATAATGGTTTTACAAGTATTGAAGAATACAAAGCATGTATATATAGACTTGGCTGTAATGTTCACATACCTAAAATAAATATTATCCTAAAATAACAAAAGCAAATCTACGGCGGTCCAATGTGATGGACCATGTCCATATAGCAGATAGATTAACTAGCATGTGTGAACAAATGTGATAGCGAAATTAGATATCACCTTCCCTTTGCTTGGTAGTTCACTATTTTGTCCTGAGGAGTGGAAAGAGACATAAATTATGACATATATAGTAACTTTATGTTAAATGTTTCCAATTAAAGTTTGTACTATGGTAGTCCAGTTGGGTAAAGTAGCTGGTGTCACCTTTAATACCCAGTCTTATGTATAATTCTTTTTTATGGAGGTTGATATTGAGAAGAAAGATTATATCAATAAGGTAATTTGATATGCACCAGAGGCTGGCTTCCCTAATGGTATGTTTCCTTTTTTATGTTTCCATCTGATATATGTATATGTATAGTTAATGATATGACACGACTTATCCAATCAACTGAAAATGCGAATGGATGAAATAGCTGGCGTCACCTCTAATACCAGTCTTATGTATAATTATTTTTTATGGAGGTTGACATTGGGAAGAAGATTATATCATTAATGTAATTTGATATGCACCAGAGACTGACTTTCATACCAGTATGTTTTCTTTTTTCTGTTTCCATCTGATATATGTATATATATAGTTAATGATATGACACGACTTATCCAATCAATTGAAAATGCGAATGGGTAAAATAGCTGGTGTCACCTCTAATACCTAGTCTCATGTATAATTCTTTTTTATGGAGGTTGACATTGGGAAGAAAGATTATATCATTAAGGTAATTTGATATGCATCAGAGGTTAGCTTCCCTAATGGTATGTTTTTTTTCTGTTTCCATATGATATATGTATATATACAAGTGTGAACTCGTGCTTCGCACACGGATATTGCAAAAACATAGGTTTCATTGATAGTGGGCACTTGTGCAATATACGGGTTGCATCTTTGTGTTTTCACATTCATCATTAGTTATTTAATTTGTCAATACTCTTCTTTTAGATCAACGCACATGGGAGTGACACACACATAAATATTTAACCATACAAGCATATGCAATTAAGTCATTCACTACAGGTGAGTCAACTAGATGTATTATACACTGGACATTTAAAGCCCCGTTAAACCCCCAAAATATCAGCGCCTGTACCACTCTTCGACCGCTACGCTATTTCAGTTTAGCGTTGATGAACAATATATCCACTTTAAGCAACACTATTTTTCGCTCCTTGATAAATCAAGGATCTAGCATCCGCTTTAGCAATATTAATGCACATAGGTTGATTTGTCAAGTTCTCTTTTGGATCATATCAAAAAAAAAAAAAATATTAAAGAGCTAATTTAAGACATAAGTGTCTAATTTAAGGTAGAAATCTATCATAACCATCAAATATAATATGCAAAACCATGATATTCTTTAATTTTGTTATATAAGATTAAACAAAGTTAGTTTCTTCTGCAGAAATGAAGTTAGAGTAATAATTAATTAACTTCAAACATTTTGTTTTACATCTAATGAACTTTTTAGCACATCTTCTATATCCCCACTTTATCACCACTACAACTTTTTGCACCTCCACCGCTATAGAACCGCTAAGTGCTTTAAGTGCACAGATTATACATAATGCTTTTGATGGTTTTTATTCAACTAACAATATATAGAACATTAGTTGTTGGAATATTTCAATTGTGAAAAGTGGAACCGTAATGAGAACCACTGAAACCATTTCAGTCGGTAACAAATACAAAAACTCTCTAAATTCATCAGTGCAACATATACTTAAATTGTTCATACCATATGTAACAGCCTGCATTTTACGTATCGAAGGATCATACAATATTTTTATTTAATTCCCTAAGGGTTGGTTCATTCTCATATTTTGATATGTTGATTATGGGGATGTGAGACATGTCCATTTACCAATTTTATTTGTGACCATTTTGTCCCTTTCATCCTTGTATAGGGTATAAATTTTGACTGGGATCGAATCAGGTGTTGAGGTTGATTTCATTGGAAAGGAAATGGTGCTGCCAATTTTGTAGAGTTGTCACATTAAAGATTTGGTTCAGCGTTTTGGGAGGAATTGTTTTTTTAGTGTTTCACAATTTCTGTTCAGGTTTTGTGAGCCATTGATGGGCTGATTTGAGGAGGCCCATTAGTGGGCTGGTGGGAGGCTACAAATAGGGTGTTAGAGGCATGGAGAATAGTTTAATTTCTCCATTCTCTCATTTAGTTGAGCTCGTGGTCCTCCATGCTCAATCATATACACCTTTCCACTATTAAAATTCTAGATCTACATCGTTTGAAGCTAGATCTACGTCAAGTGAAGAGAGATCGCATCAAATCAAGAGGTTTGAAGCATATTCTTCGCTGTCCGGATTGAGAATTTAATGATTTCAAGTTATTTTGAAGAATTGGTGAGTGATAAGCATCTCTCACACGGATTCGATCAAGTATATGGGTTGTTTGATCTTATTTTCATCATTTTAAGTTGTTTTCACCAAGATCTACATCATGGTAAGTATATTTTCATTTGAATCACCCTAGGATCTAATCTAGCAACTCAAAACTGGTAATTCTTATGTTAATACATATGCTTATGCAAATTTAGATCCATTGTTTAGTTTATTCATTGTTTATCATGATTTAGTGATTTTTATATGATTACTGATGAATATATAATTGTCATTTGACATTGTTGATGATTTCAAAAAGTGTTGATTCTTGAATTGGATGATCTGGATGAGCTTTTTGCGTCGATGTGGTCGTTTAGTGATGATTTGGTCAAGATTGGAGCTATTTTTTGGTCAGATCTGGAGTTGAGTCGTTTTTCTTAGGTCGGGTCGTTTTTGGATAGGTCGCCGGCTTGTGTTCCAAGAAATGAAATTTGGGTCGTTGGTGATCCATAGAGTCGGATCATCGGTGATCTAGGGAGTTGGGTCGTTGGTGATCCATAAAGTCAGATCGTCGATGATCTAGGGAGTTGGGTCATTGGTGATCCATAGAGTCGATCGTCGGTGATCCAGGGAGTTGAGTCATTGTCGATCCATAGAGTCGAACTTTCGGTGATCTAGGGAGTTGGGTCATTGGTGATCCATAGTGTCAGATCGTCGGTGATCCAGGGAGTTGGGTCGTTGGTGATCCATAGAGTCGGATAGTCGGTGATCCAGAGAGCCGGGTAGTTGGTGATCCAGGGAGTCGGGTCGTTGGTGATCCATAGAGTCAGGTCGTTGGTGATCCATAGAGTAAGGTGGTTGGTGGTCCAAGGAGTTGGCTCGTTGGTGATCCATAGGGTCGGGTCATTGGTGATCCAGGGAGTTGGGTCGTTGGTGACCTGATAAGTCGGGTCGTTGGTGATCCAGGGAGTTTGGTCGTTGGTGACCTAATGAGTCGGGCTGAAACAGTATGAATCGAATATTGACCAAATGACGTATGTTTTTGGCTTGATGGTGGTTGTGGCTTCGAAGTGAATTCAAGGGGGAATGTCGAAGCGCTATGATGTGTTCGTTGATCGTGGAGATGCAACGAATGTGAAGACGATTCAAGTTGGACTTGAACTTGTGGATAATGGTTGCTCGATATGGTATCCGAGCTTGGGGATAGTCGCCGACGATGACGACTAGAGTTATAAAGGTTGAGAGGTTATCGTTGTCGTAAGTCCTAGCAAGATCAAAGCAGGGGTATGATAGGGATGCCAAAAAGGCTGGTTGGACTAATCGAGTACCCTAGGCCCATTGGATGGGCCTAGTTGTCTCTGGGAGGCAAATATACATTGGAGTCCAGTAGTCTGGTTAGAACTGGCGTTACCATTAGCCCTTGACGAAAGGCAAGGCATTTAGCCAGTCATACGATTAACGATGGTTTCAAAGAAGGATTGACAATGATAGCTAGAGTCATGGATGTTCATTGTTTTGTTTGTATTGTCTTGTGTAGATTATTTGACGTCGAAGGAGATATCTCTTGGGTGCTTATCTGATGTTGGTTTAGGCCTTCTAGGCTTGTGCTTGGGAGATATCGATATCAATTAGGATGGTCTATGCTTGATAAATGATTGCCATGAATGTACTGTTATTTCAACTTGGTTGTTTGTAAAGGCTATCACTGTCGGATGTAGGGAAGACGGTTTGGGTTCTTCCTTGGTTAGTTGGTAGATTGGTTTGATTAATCTATCTATTCTCATATACTTTATTGATGATGTTAGTTAGCTATTTTATCGCTCACTAAGATTGTTGTCTGATTCAATGTTTTATATCTCCCTCTTATTTCCTTGGGTTGTTCACCCGGTTTTGGATGGGCAGACTAAGTAGCAGGTGACATGTGATCCCTTGGTGAGGACGATGTTGCTAAACGGAGACGAGCAGGAGTCTTACGTACCAGTTTCTTATTATACATATTATGATGGTTTTCCGCTGTCTGTTGTATCCTCTGAGCGTTGTAGTGAGGCCTCTTTGTACAGAGATTATCGATGTGGTCCAAAGATGTTATGGATATTCTGTGATGATATAGAGGTTTAAATTTTTATGCAATTATGTTTCATTGTTATTGCCTGTTGTATATGTTCTATTACATTTTATCCTTATGCTGTGAGTTATATGACAGGTTTCGCTTGTGTTGTCCTACCTTGATGATCGTCCATAGCTGCCTAGCATATCTTTCAGCACATTATTCCCCTTGTTAAGTGCAGGAGTTATGAGTGGTCGCCACATTTGGTATCAGATCTACGGTTATCGATTTTAGCCAAAGTTCGAAGACGTAATTACGTATGAGACGTATTTGTAGATTTCTGATGGATGTATACTATATAGTAATGTGTAGTATAATAACGTTTTAACTTCATTTGTAGTTTTTCCCGTGCATGGACTAGTCATTCTATATTACAAGTTTAGAATGAGTCGTAGAACATTGAGACATACTGCTAGGGAGGAGACTGTACCTGGAGGGAGAAATGGCGGTATACCAGACTACCCAACTATGTTCGAGGTCATGGTGGCAGCAATCGTGAGGAGGGCCCCCGCTCCAGGGACAACCGCGGTAGATGTAGGAGTTCAAGTGCAGGTTCCTAGGGCCATGGACTTCTCAAAGCTGTGCAAAGACTTCACTACCCTAGGTTGGGAGTGGTTTAAGGGGACCGAACCAATTAAAGAAATTCAAGGGTGGCTTTATACATGTATTCAGATCTTTAGAGACTTGGGAATTACCGATGCAACGAAGAGGAACCTTGCACCAAGGAAGCTGCACGACAAAGCTATGGATTGGTGGAACTTTGTCACTCTTGAGACCCCTGAAGATGATATCACATGAGAGCAATTCCAAGTCAAGTTCGAGAAGAAGTTTATTTCTATCGTTCAGAAGTCTATTTTATTAAGAGGTTTGTCGAGCTTAAGCAGAACGGTAGGCCAGTGCTTGAGTATATTTCCGACTTCAAAGCTTTGTCGAAGTATGCTCGTTCATATGTTGAGACCCCTTATCAGAAGAATGAGAAATTTGTCATAGGCTTGGAAAAATACCTTGGGAAGCAGTTGGTAGATCATCTGGATGATACTTATGAGAAGATCGTGGAAAAACCTCTAAGGCATGAGAGTTTGTTTCCCAAGGATCAACTGCCAGAAGAAGGGCCACTATTCCGAGGATTGCAAGGATTATGAAGGTGTGAAGAAGTGCTTCAATTGTGCGAAACCTGGGCATAATAAGAAGGATTGCCCAGAACCAACCAAGGGTAAGCAGGTTGGGAAGGCGTATGCTGTGGAAGTTGTGCCATCTTATTCGAGGATGTTACTACCAAAATTAATAGTGGAACGAGCTGGCAGTGAAGGGGTATCAGATGATCCAAAAGCTGCATCAACCGAAACCTTCCTAGAAGGGAAGATCGTAAAAGCTACAGGATATAACCGGCAGGATCTAACCGCCAGGGTCAATCCGACAAAATCCCTCCAATAGTGTCAACTCGACAAGAGATTCTACGGCAAAAATCAACATGATCTGAAACCAAGAGGAATAAAACCCATTAGATGAAGTCCAAAATGACCTTCGAAATTTACCCGCCTAATACCGACACATTAGGAAGCTAAAACTTCGGGAGCATAAAAAACAGGAGCGCAAAGATATTGTCCAGAACCCATTTCCGTGACACCCATCATACAAATACAAAGAGGCCACATTGGAAAAATAACAGGCAAGTCACCTGGAGTGACCTTATGAAAGACCAGGCTATACCCGGAAGCCCCACCAAGATGCAGACCGGAATCCCGGAAAGAAACAGGCTACCCACATTAATCTACTTTGCACAGACACCGACAGTAATTCCAAGCAAGTAGCAAATCACATACACATTGAGGGAAGGCTCCTCTAAGTATTCACGGAAAAACTGGAAGCCTATGTCCGAAAGGATATGACAGAGAGCATACACACGAAAGCTCGAGATAACCTGCGGGAAGCTACCACAACTGCAAGCACGTATTCCCCTTGAAGAGGATCCCGACTAGACGAAACCTTCATCGAGGAAGCCATGGGTAGCACCGCAAAGCGACCAGAAGCGAGAACATCCAAGACTAAGAAGAAAGTCGGCCGATAAAGGTTCCTGAAGGCCCAATGGCCCAATAGCAGAAGGGGCTCCAAGTTTCCCATAAATAGGACTTCAGAGGTCACACCAAAGGGTAGATTTTTTTTATTTTTGCTAATCTTTGTATTTCTTCTCTTAACACTAGTACAAAACAATCCTGTTGCTTCGGTTGCTTACCCCCCTATTGCATCGGTTCAACAACCAATGCAATTACAGACGATGCAAAAAAACATTGCCTATTGCATCGGTTATAAACCAATATAAAAACATTTATTTGCATCGAATTTTTAAAAGAAGCCGATGCAACATATAACTTTTTTACATCGTTTTTCAAAAACATTCGATGCAAAAATGGCTTTTTTGCTTGGTAAATCTTTGCACTGGTTGTTTAAAAATCCAATGCAATAAAGATACAATTTTCCTTCGAACCTAATTTATCGCCAATGCTAAAAAAGGTATCATTTTGATTCTTTTATTTTTCCATCGCCTAATCTGACAACCGATGCAAAATGTTCATCATCTGCGAAAACATCTTTCCCCACCGGAATCACCAGAATTCTCAAATAATACAGTTATATATATATATATATATATATAATAGTAGACAAGCTGGTAATTGCATAATCATTTATAATACAAATGACATACAAATTGAATAAATATAACACGGTAAAACATGTACATTAATTTCAACTAATTGATGTTTCCGTAATCCATAGAAAATAGTAATATGATTCAGAACAAGAACATGAAATATAATGTTTTCAAGTACAACCATGAAGATGTAATATAGTTCACATTGTTAGCCGCACCAATATAATTACGTAGTAACCAATGTAATCCATATATGTCATCCGTCTAAGCGAAAACTTCAATGCAAAACCAAAACATGAAATGAAGTAACAAAGATAATCAGTGATTTCTAACAGCTAGAAGAACAAGAGATATTATTATCATTTAGTACTTTTGCCAACAACTTACAGCAGATCAACATCAGTTAGTTGACTAAAAAATGTAAGAGAACCAATCGGATAGCCCAAAGGAATATGTAACTTGAGAAGCTTTATCTGACACTGCAACAATAAGGATTTTAGTTAAAAAGAATTTAAGACTACATACAACAATTTTTCACAGACCTTAGATGAAGAAAGAAGCAATTTCACCTCTAAAATGTACGTAACAACAACAAGACCTCATCCATACACAAGCAAAACAGATTCCAAATAAACATTATCATAGTGACTTATCCCCCCCACCATACATGGGAATATAACTTTAAAAAAGCCGGTAAAGTTCTTAAATTTATGAGTAATAAGAAACAATATTTCTAACATTGGAAGGCATAACTGCTAACATCAAAAGTAAAGCAAGTCAGCCAATCAGCATTAGCTTAGCCTAGCCAATTCAATTTCAGCAGTTTAGGTCTCATTTTTGAGCTAAAGCTCAGTCAGTCATATAAAGTTCTAAACTGTTACTTATTGATTAATAACAAAAATAATTTAGGCTACCCGTCGCTATTTAGTACTTCCATGTGCTCTAAACCTGCTAGCATATATCCATAAATTTACCTGGTCTATACAGTTGCTTCATGATATCATGCTCAGTAAACAATAAACGCTAAATGAACTGAACCATACATGGGAATCTTATCGCATCTTATTCATGAAACTAACGAAAGAGAAGCTCAGAGTGCTTCTTTACTATGTGAAAAAAATTAGGTACACATTTCAATAAAACTAAGCATGGGAAGCCATGTATATAAAACTGATGTAATGACCCGCATCTTCTGCGATATATAATTAATTTATTTAATTATATAAATTGGTGATTTAGAGAAGTTAATGATCGTTCAATTAAATAATATTGAATATTTAATTAATAATTATAATATAATAATATATTATAATGTCGAAATAGTCGGAAATAGTGAAATTCACAATAGAGTGTGAATTGAATAGCATACGAGATTTGGTGGAGTTTCGATTCGAAATATAATAACGAATATATATTCAATCGACGACAGTTTGAACGTATATTGATATTATAATTAAAACCGAGCTCGAAATGGCGCTGAAGTTCGTAATTTGGCGATTCGAACTTCAACTGAATGTACAGAAGCCGTTTTAAGTCGGATTTCTGTGAAACAAGAAACGTGTGGAGCTGGTGGAGTATATCTTTCTAGTGGAAGAGAAAAATCGGGATTTCGTCGTGTAGATTTTGAGTTACGTCCAAATCAAATTTCAGAAAAGTCGCTATGGAATTCCTTTGAATTTCGTAACGCTTTATATACGTTATAAAAGGGAATTTCAATATAAAATTGAATATCGATTCAACCAGGACTTGAAATATCAATTATATGATTATACTGAAGCTGTATGGTATTTCACTGTGAATATATACGATTATATTAATTTATTAATATTTAATTTAATTTATTTAAATATATTTATATATTTAAATGGGTCATTCAGAGCTTTAAAAATAGCCAGTTTTTCATACGACCTCAGAATTCGACGAAACTAGTTTTGTTGGATCCGCAATATCAAATAGTTGTTAGATTTCTAGTTTCGTGATTTTTAGAGTCACTGTGTGGTCATACGGATTTTTAGAGTGAGAAACAGTCAGCATTTCGATGGTTAAAAATACGCTGTGTGAACATACGGAGTCGGAATTCGACGAAACCAGTTTCGTTGGGACCGTAATGTCGAACAGTAGCTGCATGTCCAGTTTCGTGATTTTTGGGTATCGTGTGTGATCACACGGATTTTTAGAAGGTGAAACGAATATAATAATAATAATAATAAAAATAAAATATCTAGATATTTTATCCCATTATAAATACCCCCCTCTTTTCCTTAAGACCTAATTCAGAAGTCAACTTCCTTTTTTTTCCGCCGTTCTCATTTGCTTACAGGAAAAGAAATGGCAACAAAAGGAAATCAAAATAAAAGTGAAATAAAATAGTATAAATCATTTTATATGTATGAATGGGTTGCGGTGGAGATTGTCTTCGATCTGGTAGCTGTTATGGGAAGTGCGACGCAAGTCTGGGAGGGTCGAAGCTCAACAGTATTGGCTAGGGTTTGTTTGCGAGCAGGATTTAGGGTGTCGAACTTTGTTTTGAGGGCATAACCGAGTTCGTAGGAGGAGAGGGAAACCTGGGGTGAATTCCTGTGGTTCCCGATGTTGGTTTGGGTGGTGCGGCTCCCTGTAGTCGTCGTGGAAGCATCAGACGATATCAATGGGAAGGCGTGCGAGTTCGAACTTGATGATATGGGAGGATGCGGTTTTCGAAATGGAGTAGTTTGGTAGTCCTGGCGTTGAGATCCAGGAAGTATAGGAGGAGAAGATGGCGGTCAACCAGTGCCATTTCCGTTTCTTTTTGGGTTCGCTGCAGCGATTTCTGAATGGAGGAGGAAGGAGCAGTAAATGGAGCGGGTTATACTTTGGTGATGGGCCAAAAAAAGAATAAAAAAGGGTGAGGCCCGACTTGTTTTAATTCAGTTTAGTTTTAAATTAAATTAATGTTTGAAACTTAGAAATTGAATATCTTCTACGAACATGATCAGAATTAAACACCGTCAATTGCGTTGAACTCGTGTCAGCGATATCTTCGCGTACAAGCTGAACTGGAATGGACTAGAGCAAGTCAGAATTTTGTTTAATTTTAAACGTTGTTTAAAATTAAATAAAAACAATGTTGAATCATTGATCGACTAAATTGTGAGTAAATCTCACTAACTCTGTTCAGTTTATATTTGTATAAACTGTACTTTATTTTTAATGATTGATTGCTGTGTATTGATTGTTAAATTGGACTGTTAAATAGATTTGATTGAAAACGTAGATATAGTTATATATAGAAAACCGTCAATCAAATATGGATTCTGATTATCAGTATAGTTCATGTTGGGATGAAATGGATGTTATCTATATTGTCTAACATCTGTGATGCAGGGAAACAGGTTGGAGGAATCCGACTGGATTCCTCAACAGTTATTTTATTGTTTTTCATATATTTTGATATATGACGTGAATTATAACCTGTTGTTGATTGTGTGTGTATGGACGATATTGAACATCGTGATTTGATATGATTGAATACCATGACATACCGGAATATGGATAAAGGAGATTTTTCAAAGTGATATTGAAAAATAGAATATTTATAAAGTGGAATATTTATAAATAAGGAATATTTATAAATTGGGATATTTATAAATAGGAGATATTTTAAAAAGGAAAATAAATTCAAAACATTTCTTTTTGAATGGAAAGGCCTGTGTGGCGAGTTTGGGGATTTTCCCGATGCTTCCGTTACAAAGGAGGTTATGGCGAATTTTTCATGAAATTTAAGGAGTTAGAATATTTCAAGAATAAATTTGAAAAGGAAATATTTGTAAACCATTTACAAATAGAATTGGAAAGGAAACATTATAAAAAGGAAATCATTTTTAAAGTGTAGAACCGTTATTTAAAAGTAAATCTTTTCAAATGAATAAAACGATTGTTAAAAAGGAAATCTTTATAAAGTGAATAAAGTTAATCGAATATGGTATTCGAAGAAGTAAATCGAATATGGTATTCGAAGTTAGAGAAATCGAATATGGTATTCGAAGTTAGAGAAATCGAATATGGTATTCGAAGTTAGTTAATCGAATATAGACATTCGAAGAAGTAAATCGAATATGGTATTCGAAGTTAGAGAAATCGAATATGGTATTCGAAGTAGTTAATCGAGTATAGACATTCGAAAGGAGAAATCGAATATGGTATTCGAAGTTAGTTAATCGAATATAGATATTCGAAAGGAGAAATCGAATATGGTATTCGAAGTAGTTAATCGAGTATAGACATTCGAAAGGAGAAATCGAATATGGTATTCGAAGTTAGTTAATCGAATATAGACATTCGAAAGGAGAAATCGAATATGGTATTCGAAGTAGTTAATCGAGTATAGACATTCGAAAGGAGAAATCGAATATGGTATTCGAAGTTAGTTAATCGAATATGTTATTCGAAAGGGGTTAGTTTGTCGAGTTAGTCAAATAGAGTTAACCAGTTAGAGTTAATCAGTTAGAGTTAACCAGTTAGAGTTAATCAGTTAGAGTTAATCAGTTAGAATTAACCAGTTGGAGTTAATTAGTTAGAGTTAATCGATTAGAGTTAACACGAACTAGAATTAATCAAATATAGTTATTTGAGACAGAGTTAGTCAAACATAGTATTCAGGGTAAGTTGCCATCTTGTATGACTGCTAGCGTAATTCGCAGGGCTGCAGATAGCCTAAGGCGGTCGGATGTTTCCTGAGGGAATCAGGCGTAACCATTGTGATCGCTGCGATCTAGAGTCAAGCGAATAGAGTTAAATAGAGTTGTCGAATAATAGTTGTTCGAATGGAGTTAAATAGAGTTGTCGAATAATAGTTGTTCGAATGGAGTTAAATAGAGTTAGTCGAATATAGTTTATTCGAATAGAGTTGAATAGAGTAAATCGAATAGTAGTTATTCGAATAGAGTTAAATGGAGTTAAATCGAATATTAGTTATTCGATATGAGTAATCAAGTTAAGATAATCAAGTTAAGATAATCGAGTTAAGTTAGCAAGTTAAGTTATCAAGTCAAGATGATTGAGTCAAGTGATTTAGTTAAGATAATCGAGTTAAGATAATCGAGTTAAGTTAGCAAGTTAAGTTATCAAGTCAAGATGATCGAGTAAAGTAAATAAGTTCAGTTCGTCGAGTTAAATTAATCGATGTTAGTTTCATCGAAAGGAATTAATCGATGTTAGTTTCATCGAAAGGAGTTATCGATGTTAGTTTCATCGAAAGGAGTTATCGATGTTAGTTTCATCGAAGGGAGTTATCGATTATAGTTTAATCGAAGTGAGATTTTCAAATATGAGATATTTAAAGGGAAAAGTTATCGAATATTAGTTGATCGAAGTGAGATTTATCGAACAAGAGTTATTCGAAAAGAGATTTTCGAATATAGTTTATTCGAAAGTAAGATTTTCAAATATGAGATATTTGAAAAGGAAGAAGTTAATCGAATATAGGTTATTCGAAGAAGAGTTAATCAAATAGAGATTTCTCGAAGAGAGTTAATCGGCAAATTCGATTATATCGAATTCGGGAAAGTACTTATACTTTCCAGTGTCTAAATAGAGATTTATTTATTTATAAATAAATAAGTGTTAGGTTAAGTATTCACTAATAAGAATAGAAGTTATAATTAAAGTTAGATAATTCGAAAGTAAGGATTATAACGTTATCGTTATAACCAATGTTTTAAATATAGAAGTGGATTAGTAAAATTGAATCCGAGAAAGGCGTAAAGAAGTTGTTAAAGATAAAAAGATAAACTTTGACCATTTCGAAGTTATAACGTTGTTCAGTTAAGGTCTGAGAGGTAATTATACCCCAACTTGAGTGACTTCCTTCTTAACTAAGAAATGGTAAGGTTTGATCGTAAAGGAGTTTTGGAAATGTTTTCCAAACGAGAATCAGAAATGTTTTCTGATAAAAGAAAATAAGAATTTAAAATATAGGGAAACAGGAGATAAGTAAATAAATGAACTAAAGAGATTAATGTTAAATGATGTTTGTTTGATATAATTTCCATTTGGAAATAATATCGTTGTTTGCACACTTGTTTTTCTTTGATAGTTAACTCACCGACTATCGAAGTTTTGACCATTTTAACGTTGTTAATATGGAGAGACCGGTTGGATTATTATCCATAGAACCACTCTGTATTGGCATAAGCATCGCGAATCATATATGTCAAAGATAATTGAAGACGGAGTAAAATGCAAGGGCTATCCTGTTTACAGAATAGTGCTTTCGGTTTGTCCAGTCCCAGGACAACTTGTATGGACGAAGGTCTGACAGAGTATATCCAATGGATCGCGTAAGTTGATCTGTTCAAACGTATTCACGTTTGGTGGCGGAGGAATTCATTTCTCTAAGCTGTATACCCGTGTTATTTTTGGATAAATCAATTTGTGATTTGGCGGGTATGACGATGTGACATTTCTAAGTGAATGAAGATGGATGTATGACATAGTATTTCCAGACGATCACGTACATTGATTTCTTCAACAACACCAAGAGTGGAAGCGGAGAAGGAAACTTCTTTTAGCTAACACGTAATGTATGGTTGTAGACATTAATTAGTGATTCTGATGTATCTGACAATGTGGCATTCGAAGTGAATCTGATGTAATGATAAAGCGTAGCTTCTAGCCTCATCAACCGGTAAATGACAGAAATCGGGCAGGCAGCATGGCTAAGTCGGTCGCACCGAAGTAGGGTGTATAATCACCTATCTAGTGAATATTCATTTGTTTCTTTAATCTATCAATGCTGTCCCATATATATATACGGGAACGGTTGCTGATCCCAACCGTTGGTGATGTACATTCGATACACTCAAGCGAAATGAGTGGTCGGTCATGTGTGGCTGAGTTGCAAGATGTTCTTGTTGAACTCCAGTGTATCGTTCCTAGAGTACACTGATCGGAAGGTGATTCCATACCTGGTCATAGTTGGAAATCCATTACCCAATACGTGCTTGCGGTTTTGATTGTATACTATATATGTAGAACGTGAGATGAAAGCGTTTCTGCTAGTTGATATCTATTTGTACATAGACATTACTATAATATCAAAAGGTTTTTGATATAAAGATATTTTGGATTTTCATAAGGGAAAAACCCGTTCCGTTCTGCGGCGTGGTCTTATGAGATATCGTTTACTTGTTCATATACCTGTTTTAAACTGTTTTACTCACACCAGTCCCATGACTGACCCGGAGTTTATTTGTTGTTTTCCCTAAACTCTTGGGTGCCTAAATTTGTACGGGCAGTCAAGTAGTCGGGTTTTACAGATATACTGGAAGAGCGTGGAGCAGGAGGCTTCAAGATCATATAGCTATAGTTATTTCCGCTGTGTTGTAAGTGCTGTACTCTGATAAGTGCTATTGTATACATAACTGTTATTTTTCAAAGTTATGTTACCTATTATATGTTATTCGTTCCGATGTGAGGTTCGTGTTACTCTGATGTTGTGTTCTTCTTCTTCTTCTATTCTAAGTTTCTACCTTATCTTTTCTCACCTTCTAATTTCTTTCATTAACTATTCGGTTATTTTCGATCCTTGGATGTTCGATATGTGTTGTATATCGGATAACCAAGATCGCATTTTTCCGGGTCGTTACAGTTGGTATCAGAGCATTGGTTTAGTTATTACCTTGGCTCTGTGGCGTGACTCGGTAGAGATAGGGTTAGTAACACCCTAGATTGAGTTTGAGTGTATATATACGAGTGAACGTATGTGTATTTGATATATAAAATAATTTTATATTGAGGAGATTCATTGGTTGAGTTGTTTATGAGTTCTGGTCGATCAGTTTGATCCACTGAATCGGTAGGAGTTACTAAACACTTGAATACGATGGGTCGTCACGATATGTTTTGAAAGGAGGGTAAATTAAAATAAGTTTACCCAAGGTATATCTGGATATAGAGAAGATATATATATCAAAATTATAATATATTGGATATATTGGTTGTGATTATAATCGAGTAAGATTATAACATGTGAAATGGCTATATATAATCAATCAGAATTCATATAAGTAAAGTCTATGAAATAAGATGAATTAAATCTGAATTTAAATCAGATTTGGAATTAAAATAAGAAAATTTTAAGTTCTTGGGAGATTTTGAAATGTTTTCAAAATGGAGGTATTTAGAAATGGTATTGGAAATGATATAGTATTGAAATCACTTGGGTCGCTGGGAAATAATTCCGATGATGACTGCGCAGTATCATCGGTGTGATTTTCGAGTTCTAAGTGGTGGATTACTACCAGAGATTTTTATTTGAATTGTTTTGAGAAAACAAGTTATTTAGAAATTCAAAGGTTTTGAATTGGTATTATGATTTCAAATTTGATTTGAAATAAAACCGGGAATTTAAGTTCTAGAAATTAAAATTTAACTTGTGAAGTTAATTCGAATGGGATGGTAAAAGTAAATAATAAACCAGAATTTAACTTGTGATGATAGGTTAAGAAAAACTGAAGTGATTAGAGAATAATCTGGATTTGAAATGATAAGTTGAGAGTTTGGAATTTGAAAATCGAATTTGAAATTAAATTCGGCTTGAATAAGCGAATGGTTGTGTTAAGAATAACTTGGTTGGAGTTGATTGGGATGGCATTTGTATATGCCGAGTTGATAACAGATGGTAGGGATATAATGATATGCCCAGCAAAAAGGTACAAGTTTATATTTTATATGAGTTTGGAATTTATGAGCCGAATTGGCAAGCCGTTTGGCGTTTTGATTTTCTTTTGGGTTGAAGAAGGCCCAGAGAGGCAAGGTGGGGTTTGAGCTATTGACCAGTACAAAGGAGGTGCTGGCGAAATTTTCCGAAAATTTAAAGTTTTAGAAAATTTTCAGAATTTATGAAAATTTTAGTTAGTCGGAATGAATTAATATTTTAATCGATATTAATTTGGTTCAGTTGAAATCAGAAATAAGAGGTGAACAAATCTTTGGAGTTCCAATATATAAGGTCGTCCTCTAACTTAGCAATTTCGAGGACGAAATTATTTTAAGTGGGGAAGAATGTAATGACCCGCATCTTCTGCGATATATAATTAATTTATTTAATTATATAAATTGGTGATTTAGAGAAGTTAATGATCGTTCAATTAAATAATATTGAATATTTAATTAATAATTATAATATAATAATATATTATAATGTCGAAATAGTCGGAAATAGTGAAATTCACAATAGAGTGTGAATTGAATAGCATACGAGATTTGGTGGAGTTTCGATTCGAAATATAATAACGAATATATATTCAATCGACGACAGTTTGAACGTATATTGATATTATAATTAAAACCGAGCTCGAAATGGCGCTGAAGTTCGTAATTTGGCGATTCGAACTTCAACTGAATGTACAGAAGCCGTTTTAAGTCGGATTTCTGTGAAACAAGAAACGTGTGGAGCTGGTGGAGTATATCTTTCTAGTGGAAGAGAAAAATCGGGATTTCGTCGTGTAGATTTTGAGTTACGTCCAAATCAAATTTCAGAAAAGTCGCTATGGAATTCCTTTGAATTTCGTAACGCTTTATATACGTTATAAAAGGGAATTTCAATATAAAATTGAATATCGATTCAACCAGGACTTGAAATATCAATGATTATACTGAAGCTGTATGGTATTTCACTGTGAATATATACGATTATATTAATTTATTAATATTTAATTTAATTTATTTAAATATATTTATATATTTAAATGGGTCATTCAGAGCTTTAAAAATAGCCAGTTTTTCATACGACCTCAGAATTCGACGAAACTAGTTTTGTTGGATCCGCAATATCAAATAGTTGTTAGATTTCTAGTTTCGTGATTTTTAGAGTCACTGTGTGGTCATACGGATTTTTAGAGTGAGAAACAGTCAGCATTTCGATGGTTAAAAATACGCTGTGTGAACATACGGAGTCGGAATTCGACGAAACCAGTTTCGTTGGGACCGTAATGTCGAACAGTAGCTGCATGTCCAGTTTCGTGATTTTTGGGTATCGTGTGTGATCACACGGATTTTTAGAAGGTGAAACGAATATAATAATAATAATAAAAATAAAATATCTAGATATTTTATCCCATTATAAATACCCCCCTCTTTTCCTTAAGACCTAATTCAGAAGTCAACTTCCTTTTTTTTTCCGCCGTTCTCATTTGCTTACAGGAAAAGAAATGGCAATAAAAGGAAATCAAAATAAAAGTGAAATAAAATAGTATAAATCATTTTATATGTATGAATGGGTTGCGGTGGAGATTGTCTTCGATCTGGTAGCTGTTATGGGAAGTGCGACGCAAGTCTGGGAGGGTCGAAGCTCAACAGTATTGGCTAGGGTTTGTTTGCGAGCAGGATTTAGGGTGTCGAACTTTGTTTTGAGGGCATAACCGAGTTATTAGGAGGAGAGGAAAACCTGGGGTGAATTCCTGTGGTTCCCGATGTTGGTTTGGGTGGTGCGGCTCCCTGTAGTCGTCGTGGAAGCATCAGACGATATCAATGGGAAGGCGTGCGAGTTCGAACTTGATGATATGGGAGGATGCGGTTTTCGAAATGGAGTAGTTTGGTAGTTCTGGCGTTGAGATCCAGGAAGTATAGGAGGAGAAGATGGCGGTCAACCGGTGCCATTTCCGTTTCTTTTTGGGTTCGCTGCAGCGATTTCTGAATGGAGGAGGAAGGAGCAGTAAATGGAGCGGGTTATACTTTGGTGATGGGCCAAAAAAAGAATAAAAAAGGGTGAGGCCCGACTTGTTTTAATTCAGTTTAGTTTTAAATTAAATTAATGTTTGAAACTTAGAAATTGAATATCTTCTACGAACATGATCAGAATTAAACACCGTCAATTGCGTTGAACTCGTGTCAGCGATATCTTCGCGTACAAGCTGAACTGGAATGGACTAGAGAAAGTCAGAATTTTGTTTAATTTTAAATGTTGTTTAAAATTAAATAAAAACAATGTTGAATCATTGATCGACTAAATTGTGAGTAAATCTCACTAACTCTGTTCAGTTTATATTTGTATAAACTGTACTTTATTTTTAATGATTGATTGCTGTGTATTGATTGTTAAATTGGACTGTTAAATAGATTTGATTGAAAACGTAGATATAGTTATATATAGAAAACCGTCAATCAAATATGGATTCTGATTATCAGTATAGTTCATGTTGGGATGAAATGGATGTTATCTATATTGTCTAACATCTGTGATGCAGGGAAACAGGTTGGAGGAATCCGACTGGATTCCTCAACAGTTATTTTATTGTTTTTCATATATTTTGATATATGACGTGAATTATAACCTGTTGTTGATTGTGTGTGTATGGACGATATTGAACATCGTGATTTGATATGATTGAATACCATGACATACCGGAATATGGATAAAGGAGATTTTTCAAAGTGATATTGAAAAATAGAATATTTATAAAGTGGAATATTTATAAATAAGGAATATTTATAAATTGGGATATTTATAAATAGGAGATATTTTAAAAAGGAAAATAAATTCAAAACATTTCTTTTTGAATGGAAAGGCCTGTGTGGCGAGTTTGGGGATTTTCCCGATGCTTCCGTTACAAAGGAGGTTATGGCGAATTTTTCATGAAATTTAAGGAGTTAGAATATTTCAAGAATAAATTTGAAAAGGAAATATTTGTAAACCATTTACAAATAGAATTGGAAAGGAAACATTATAAAAAGGAAATCATTTTTAAAGTGTAGAACCGTTATTTAAAAGTAAATCTTTTCAAATGAATAAAACGATTGTTAAAAAGGAAATCTTTATAAAGTGAATAAAGTTAATCGAATATGGTATTCGAAGAAGTAAATCGAATATGGTATTCGAAGTTAGAGAAATCGAATATGGTATTCGAAGTTAGAGAAATCGAATATGGTATTCGAAGTTAGTTAATCGAATATAGACATTCGAAGAAGTAAATCGAATATGGTATTCGAAGTTAGAGAAATCGAATATGGTATTCGAAGTAGTTAATCGAGTATAGACATTCGAAAGGAGAAATCGAATATGGTATTCGAAGTTAGTTAATCGAATATAGATATTCGAAAGGAGAAATCGAATATGGTATTCGAAGTAGTTAATCGAGTATAGACATTCGAAAGGAGAAATCGAATATGGTATTCGAAGTTAGTTAATCGAATATAGACATTCGAAAGGAGAAATCGAATATGGTATTCGAAGTAGTTAATCGAGTATAGACATTCGAAAGGAGAAATCGAATATGGTATTCGAAGTTAGTTAATCGAATATGTTATTCGAAAGGGGTTAGTTTGTCGAGTTAGTCAAATAGAGTTAACCAGTTAGAGTTAATCAGTTAGAGTTAACCAGTTAGAGTTAATCAGTTAGAGTTAATCAGTTAGAATTAACCAGTTGGAGTTAATTAGTTAGAGTTAATCGATTAGAGTTAACACGAACTAGAATTAATCAAATATAGTTATTTGAGACAGAGTTAGTCAAACATAGTATTCAGGGTAAGTTGCCATCTTGTATGACTGCTAGCGTAATTCGCAGGGCTGCAGATAGCCTAAGGCGGTCGGATGTTTCCTGAGGGAATCAGGCGTAACCATTGTGATCGCTGCGATCTAGAGTCAAGCGAATAGAGTTAAATAGAGTTGTCGAATAATAGTTGTTCGAATGGAGTTAAATAGAGTTGTCGAATAATAGTTGTTCGAATGGAGTTAAATAGAGTTAGTCGAATATAGTTTATTCGAATAGAGTTGAATAGAGTAAATCGAATAGTAGTTATTCGAATAGAGTTAAATGGAGTTAAATCGAATATTAGTTATTCGATATGAGTAATCAAGTTAAGATAATCAAGTTAAGATAATCGAGTTAAGTTAGCAAGTTAAGTTATCAAGTCAAGATGATTGAGTCAAGTGATTTAGTTAAGATAATCGAGTTAAGATAATCGAGTTAAGTTAGCAAGTTAAGTTATCAAGTCAAGATGATCGAGTAAAGTAAATAAGTTCAGTTCGTCGAGTTAAATTAATCGATGTTAGTTTCATCGAAAGGAATTAATCGATGTTAGTTTCATCGAAAGGAGTTATCGATGTTAGTTTCATCGAAAGGAGTTATCGATGTTAGTTTCATCGAAGGGAGTTATCGATTATAGTTTAATCGAAGTGAGATTTTCAAATATGAGATATTTAAAGGGAAAAGTTATCGAATATTAGTTGATCGAAGTGAGATTTATCGAACAAGAGTTATTCGAAAAGAGATTTTCGAATATAGTTTATTCGAAAGTAAGATTTTCAAATATGAGATATTTGAAAAGGAAGAAGTTAATCGAATATAGGTTATTCGAAGAAGAGTTAATCAAATAGAGATTTCTCGAAGAGAGTTAATCGGCAAATTCGATTATATCGAATTCGGGAAAGTACTTATACTTTCCAGTGTCTAAATAGAGATTTATTTATTTATAAATAAATAAGTGTTAGGTTAAGTATTCACTAATAAGAATAGAAGTTATAATTAAAGTTAGATAATTCGAAAGTAAGGATTATAACGTTATCGTTATAACCAATGTTTTAAATATAGAAGTGGATTAGTAAAATTGAATCCGAGAAAGGCGTAAAGAAGTTGTTAAAGATAAAAAGATAAACTTTGACCATTTCGAAGTTATAACGTTGTTCAGTTAAGGTCTGAGAGGTAATTATACCCCAACTTGAGTGACTTCCTTCTTAACTAAGAAATGGTAAGGTTTGATCGTAAAGGAGTTTTGGAAATGTTTTCCAAACGAGAATCAGAAATGTTTTCTGATAAAAGAAAATAAGAATTTAAAATATAGGGAAACAGGAGATAAGTAAATAAATGAACTAAAGAGATTAATGTTAAATGATGTTTGTTTGATATAATTTCCATTTGGAAATAATATCGTTGTTTGCACACTTGTTTTTCTTTGATAGTTAACTCACCGACTATCGAAGTTTTGACCATTTTAACGTTGTTAATATGGAGAGACCGGTTGGATTATTATCCATAGAACCACTCTGTATTGGCATAAGCATCGCGAATCATATATGTCAAAGATAATTGAAGACGGAGTAAAATGCAAGGGCTATCCTGTTTACAGAATAGTGCTTTCGGTTTGTCCAGTCCCAGGACAACTTGTATGGACGAAGGTCTGACAGAGTATATCCAATGGATCGCGTAAGTTGATCTGTTCAAACGTATTCACGTTTGGTGGCGGAGGAATTTGTTTCTCTAAGCTGTATACCCGTGTTATTTTTGGATAAATCAATTTGTGATTTGGCGGGTATGACGATGTGACATTTCTAAGTGAATGAAGATGGATGTATGACATAGTATTTCCAGACGATCACGTACATTGATTTCTTCAACAACACCAAGAGTGGAAGCGGAGAAGGAAACTTCTTTTAGCTAACACGTAATGTATGGTTGTAGACATTAATTAGTGATTCTGATGTATCTGACAATGTGGCATTCGAAGTGAATCTGATGTAATGATAAAGCGTAGCTTCTAGCCTCATCAACCGGTAAATGACAGAAATCGGGCAGGCAGCATGGCTAAGTCGGTCGCACCGAAGTAGGGTGTATAATCACCTATCTAGTGAATATTCATTTGTTTCTTTAATCTATCAATGCTGTCCCATATATATATACGGGAACGGTTGCTGATCCCAACCGTTGGTGATGTACATTCGATACACTCAAGCGAAATGAGTGGTCGGTCATGTGTGGCTGAGTTGCAAGATGTTCTTGTTGAACTCCAGTGTATCGTTCCTAGAGTACACTGATCGGAAGGTGATTCCATACCTGGTCATAGTTGGAAATCCATTACCCAATACGTGCTTGCGGTTTTGATTGTATACTATATATGTAGAACGTGAGATGAAAGCGTTTCTGCTAGTTGATATCTATTTGTACATAGACATTACTATAATATCAAAAGGTTTTTGATATAAAGATATTTTGGATTTTCATAAGGGAAAAACCCGTTCCGTTCTGCGGCGTGGTCTTATGAGATATCGTTTACTTGTTCATATACCTGTTTTAAACTGTTTTACTCACACCAGTCCCATGACTGACCCGGAGTTTATTTGTTGTTTTCCCTAAACTCTTGGGTGCCTAAATTTGTACGGGCAGTCAAGTAGTCGGGTTTTACAGATATACTGGAAGAGCGTGGAGCAGGAGGCTTCAAGATCATATAGCTATAGTTATTTCCGCTGTGTTGTAAGTGCTGTACTCTGATAAGTGCTATTGTATACATAACTGTTATTTTTCAAAGTTATGTTACCTATTATATGTTATTCGTTCCGATGTGAGGTTCGTGTTACTCTGATGTTGTGTTCTTCTTCTTCTTCTATTCTAAGTTTCTACCTTATCTTTTCTCACCTTCTAATTTCTTTCATTAACTATTCGGTTATTTTCGATCCTTGGATGTTCGATATGTGTTGTATATCGGATAACCAAGATCGCATTTTTCCGGGTCGTTACAACTGAGCTAACCATATTTAAGATTCACCTTGCTACTGATAGTTACAGAACCAATTGTTATATAATCAACATCAATAGCAAGCCAACAACTAAGTTGTTTAGAGAAAAAATGATAATGGCATAGGATGATGGTTGTTGAGGGAAAGTCAAAGGGTGGTACAAGCTTAAACATTGCACTTTTAGTTTTCTCTTCTACTTATTTTACGTCTACATGGTTATTTGCTTCTTTTTCTTCTACACCGTCCATCAACCTGCCGTCAACAGCTAATGGTTAAGGGAAAGTCAAAAGGTGTGGTTATGATCATTTGGCAACCACCTTTCGTTCTTTGAAGGATTTTTAGACTTTAACATTGCCATATTCTCCTCCAGGTAAGGATGAACCTCACTAAGATGTTGTAAAACAAGTAGTTCTGCTTTATGAAACATTTCATCACCGATTGAAATCGATTTTAACCCAAGAGTGTCCTGACCATCAAGTCATCCTACATGCCGAGATCTGGAAGTCCAATAGGCTCAAAATCTTTTAAGTATTGAATAACAAATTCAATAACCTCCTTAGCTACAGTACCTTCTATGATACTAGCTTCAGGTCTATATCTATTTTTTGTTTTTGTTTTTAAAGTTCCCATGTGCATTTCGAATGAATACATATATCTCATAAACATAGGACCACAAACTTTGATTTCTCTTACTAGATGAACAATCAAATGCACCATAATATCAAAAAACGAGGGTGGGGGGAATACATATCAAACTGGCATAAGGTAACGATAACATCAACATGTTCAGCATCCAACGTATCAGGATCAATTACCTTGTTACATATTACATTTAAAAAAAATACAAAGCTTTGTAATAACATGTCTAACGTGTTTAGGAAATATACCTCGAAATGCAACAGGTAACAAATGTTGCATTAACATGTGGCAGTCCTGAGACTTCATGCCAGTCAATTTTAAATCCTTCATTGATGCACGACTGCTAATGTTTGATGAATAATCTGTTGGAACCTTGACACCACAAAGACACTCACATAGACTTGATTTTTCTTTTTTGGATAGTGTGTAACATGCAAGAGGCAAATAGGTGCGTTTCCCTTTCTGCACTGGTGCTAACTCCTTCCGAATACCTATATTCACCATATCTTGTCTAGCTTTCTCGTTATCTTTTGTCTTACCAGGTATATTCAAAAGTGTCCCAATGATACTGTCATAAACATTTTTCTCTATGTGCATAACATCTATACAATGTCCAACCTGTAAATCTCTCCAATATGGAAGTTCGTAAAATATAGATTTCTTTTTCCATGAGCCTTCTAGAAGAGAAAAAACTTTGCCGAATACATTTTCAATGTCCTTGACCTGTTCACAAACATCATTTCCTTTTAATGGAAAACGAGCAACTCTATTCTCTATCTCCCCATTAAAAGGTTTCTAATTTTTATGATAATGATGATTGGGAGGGAGAAATCTATGATGATGCATATACACATTTTTCTTACAATGATGCAAACGCTTAACAATCATATCATCTTGACATATTGGGCATGCTTTGGCACCTTTTGTACTATAGCCAGACAAGTTGCCATACACGGGGAAATAATTTATAGTACAAAAAATCATGGCACGCAATGTAAAATCACTTCTACTATATGCATCAAACACACACACACCTTTGTCCCATAAAAGTTTTAGATCATCGATAAGAGGAGCTAGGTAAACATCGATGTCGTTTCCTGGTTGTCGTGGTCCATAGATTAAAAGAGACAACATTTATATTTGCGCTTCATACTCAAGTGAGGTGGAAGATTGTAAATCACCAAAAGAACAAGCCAAGTGCTATGTTGACTACTTAGGTTGCCAAACAGATTTATGCCATCTGTGCAAAGACCAAGTCTAAGATTTCTACTTTCTTTACCGATATTAGGATGCATTGCATCAATGTTTCTCCACTGTGGAGAATCAGCTGGATGTCTTAGTAATCCATCATCTTTCCTTACATTTGCATGCCATCTTAAGTTTTTTTGCATTTTCTTCATTTGCAAATAAGCGTTTAAATCTTGCTATAATAAGAAAATACAATAAAAACTTTGTTGGAGATCCTTTTTATTCAAGTCGTTATGAATCCCTAAAGACTTGTAACGAGATAATCCACACTTGGGGCACTCATGCAGCTTTGCATATTCATTTCGATACAATATACAATCGTTTGGACATGCATGCATCTTTTTATACCCTATGCCAATTGGACACATAATTTTCATTGCCTCATAGGTAGAAGTAGGAATATCGTTTTCTTTTGGAAGCATGTCTTTTAGAAGTTCTAGCAATGATGTAAAACTTTATCACTCCACCCATGCTTTGCTTTTAAATTGAAAAGTTTGAGCACAACAGACAATTTTGTAAACTTGACGCGATTAGGAAACAAGGCTTCTCGGCATCAATTAATAATTTTTCGTATAACTTTGGCTCTTCCATCAAATGATCTTCAACATCATGAAACATCTCCTACACACAAGCATTCTCATCATATTCATTATTTGTCTCATTATTCATGTTATCTTCCCGGTCATTCTCGTCATTCACATGACTACTAGAACTAGCTCCACTAAGTATACTTTCACCAAGCCATATCCACCGCGTATAGTTTTGTTTAAACCCATATCGAATTATGTGATCTCTAATCTGATCTATATTACGAAGTCTCCTCTTATTTTGTAGAATCTACATGGAAAAAAAAATAGTTTCTTCCCCTGTTCTTGATTGATCATTCAGTGCACAATTGATGAACTCTTCAATTCTTTTTAGAAACTTAGTATCGCTACGTTTTATGTTGTACATCCAACTAAGATCCATTTGCAAATGCTAGAGACACTACACAATGAACAGAAAAAAATGAATACCGACAACAGCCAATATCTAATTTAATGTCTATAATTTGAACAACAACAAGTGTGATCCAACTGAAGTGACCTTTTAATTTTTCTCCTGTTTTACTGATTTTACTTTGAATTGCAATCAAATTTTTTTAATCTGGGTCATTTATTCAAAATCATTTGGTTATTTTCATTTATAAAATGGCCAAGTTTACTGGTTGATCTTTACTTTTAAAACCATTCAAATAATGTTAAGTATTGATTCAAGCCCATGTGTCTCAAGTTTTCTAAACAGGTAAAAATATAAAAGCTTGGCTCAAGCATTTGATTGTGGTCGTATCATACAGCAAGTAAAGTAGGCTGATAATTCTAATATATATAAAAGGAGTGTAAACATAAATTAATGATTGACTTCAAAGGTCATAGAGCGGCGTTAAATAAATAAGGATGCTAATCCAACCTTTTACATGTACATACACATACATAGGATACAAAATTCATTTATCATTGTTTATAGCTCATGGATATCGACACAAACTTATATTTTTGTTATTTCTTAATTCTGTCATACGTGATGTGGTTGTGTACGTAGCCGGGTGTGTGTACGTATACGGCAATGTTACTACTAATTCATCAATAATGCATTTGATGTAGTTCTCATATCGGACTGCATATGTACGCATGTACTGCATGTACATATAGTATTTGTGTATGTTTATTAATGTCTTATTTTTTTTGCAATGGCTATTATTGCAACATTATGTATTCAAACAAAGATATGAGTTGGTGGAAGTGAGAACGGTACCCCATGAAGGTGAACAAATGCATGGAAGTCGTAGCGTTGTTATGGGCCTATGGAGATAAAAAGGAAAGTTGAGATGTTACACTGAAGAGCAACAATGATAAAAGTAAACACAACATTGTGTATTTAACTCTACAGTGAGCAAATTCAAACTTTTCTTAGACTCCCATCTCCTAAAACTCTGTCATACATAGATGAGGTATATATACACCAATAGATAACAAGCCTATTAGTTGAATTATAACCATAGCATCAATTAGCATGGAATTGTCCTTGAAAGCGCACGATTTTCCAAATGCGCTTATCATGCACCTGCGCGGCCACGGTTTTATCCATTCTCAATCCCTTCTTTTGCAACTAATAAGCAGGAAAACTAACCCAAATAAATTAACATGATCTGCGAATCTATTATATATGCTCCCACTTGTGATGATGGGCCAAAAAATATATATTAGATAATGTTTGATTTACCTTTGTTAGTTTTATGGTTTCATTCATACTAAATTGTGGAAAAGAACTAGTTTATAAAACATAGTTAACATACAAACTAGGAAACATCTCTAATTTATTTTCAATGTTTTAAAAAATATGTGAAGCGAGAGAAACAATCAATCATTCCTCCATTGTCTCTGTTCCCCCTCCATCTTTTTTCATCCAATATGTTATTCCTCCCAGCATCTCTTGTTCTGTAAATAATGTTGAAAATCCGAAATCCAAAACTCATTTTAAACCAAACACCATTTTAACTTTTAGCAAATGTCATGTATCAGGCAGATGTAAAATTATGTACATACATGAACTTCTTTTTTATTCTTTTATAGTCTCCCCATCCCCTATTTTTAAAATAAGCTACATGAGGAGCAATGCTTTGTTTTTTGCTGCTGTTCTCCTTGTTTTTTGGGAGTTCAGTACAACTATTCCTTTTGTTTTGCCGGTGTTGGTTCATCCATTGCTTTTGGTAAGCCATGATTACTTATATAGTACCAAGTTACTATAAACTTATTCATAAAAAAAACATACCTAAAATGTTTGTAACAATGCCATAAATGATATATTTTTGTTTTTTGTAGTAGACATATCTTATTAACATGATATTATAGTTGCATACTATAGCCCTCTTCCTAAGCGAAAATTCGTTGATAACCATACGACACCAGTTTTTGTGATAATGGGTTCAATAAGAAAAGTTAATGTTCATAACTTGTTATCATACCCAAGCATGATTGTAAATTTTTCCTTAAAATAATGTTAATCCCTAACAGCCTTATATCTTATCTTATTACACTAAATTGTTTAATCTTAGCTGTTATCGGATTAAATACAATTATTTATTACGCAAATATATTCGGATAACTACCATTCCATCAGTCACCAAAATTGTTGCCCAGTCAGTCTTGTTCAAATTAATCAGTTTGTTTTTACATTTTTAAGCGTTCAATTCTTAGTCGTTTACCACATTTATACTAAATAGATGGTAAGTACATTTACCGAACTATGTATGCGGAATTGGCCACAGCTGGAAAACCAATACAATATGCAAGATCATTAGAACATATGAATATAGTTTATTAGCTCTGTCTATATCGCTCACTGTAATTAATGCTTAACCCTTATAATTTATGTTGACAAAATTTTTGGAGAAACATATAATTCTAATTTTATTTTACTTTTCCTCAAGATATGTAATTTTACGAAATTATTCTATAAGCACCAAGAAATTTAATAGTTGGCCTCATATTTTACTTTACAGCTCTGAAGATAAAAATTATTCGAAGCCAAAAGGAAAATAAAAATAAAGAAATAGGTTTAGTTTCTTGGAATAGTGAAGTAAATATCATTATAACCTTAAATATTCAATGGTAGATTGGCTAATGCTGTATAAAATTTACCCTTAAGCATATACAGAGGTGAAGGGAGACAAGTTGTAGTATAATAATTTTACCATCATAAGAAATACATCATAAAATATACATTTTTGACTATAGATTGAATAAAAGCAGGCAGCAGAGAAACAAAATGAATTAAAAATAAACAGTAATCAAACACGGTGAACAACATATGTGAACCCCAAACACTAATGAGGCAAAAATTATTTGTCCAAACTTGATTATGGGAACAAAACAACGAAGAGAAAAGTAAGTGTTAAAGCAATTCAGCTTGGTAGAGACAAAATCAATCGAAGAAAAAGGGTAAATTTAGGGATTAACAATTACCTAAAGTCGATGTGGATGCGAGGGAAAAGCTGGAAGAAAGGCCCAACAATCAACTGTATCTGCTATATGAAATCATTTTACAATCATTTAATAGAGAACGAAATAACCCAAATAAATACAACGATTTTAATAGTGGTTTAAAATTGATGAATACAAATAAATGGAACGATTTAAAATGACAGTGAAACAAAAAACCCCAAATCAAAATTTACGTAAAAATAGAGTTACAGATCGTAGAAATGTAGTACCTTCAATGGAAGAAGATGAGACGAATCCAAATCCTCCAAAATAGGTCAAAATCAAAGCCGAAATTATTTGTGTGTTTTCTTCTTCTGCTCTTCATTAATTTACGTTTTTTTTTCTTTTTTTGGTATTGTCTGAAAGAACGCGGAAAAGTGAAAAGAGGGCGCGAATCAACGGAAAAAATTAGATCTAAGGTGGGAAATAACGGGTCAGTTGAAATTTGACTCGATTCACCAATTTTTTGACCCACCTTATATAACTTGTATCGGTTACAAACCGATTAAGAAAAAGCCGGTGCTAATCTAATAGATGCAAACATTTGCTGTCATAAATTGCATCGGTTTTTAAAAAAACCCGATGAAAATATCTTTTTGCCTGATCTATTGCTTTCTTTGTCATGATTGCATCGTCTGTTTATTTAAAAGCGATGCAAATAACACTGTTTACATCGCTTCTTACCACAACCAATGCAAATAAGGCGAAGCAACAGGACTATTTTGTACTAGTGTAAAACCCTTATCCGGGGTCCAATTAAAGAGGTTCTTCTATTCTGGTCAAGTATTACAAATCAAAGATTAATAAAGTGTTCATCCATGTCCAAAACATCTTGATGTGAGTTTGTTATATTGTTTTTCTAATCATTAATTATCGTAGTTTATTGTGTATTTTATGCAAGTATCTGGATTCTTACCCGGATCTTCTTATTGCCAGAGAAAACAACCTCTCCTACAGATTTAAACCCATCCTTTGAGCTTTTGCCCTCTTCACGAGCCTAGAACTTACAGCGAACTTGGTGTGGAGACCCCCGCTATCCACAATTAAAGTCATTTATCAAGAGCAATAGAATAGTAACCCTCCTTTCTAAAACCTCGACGTCTAAAGGCGGAGAGCCAATTCAAGCCTGTGAAAGTCAAACAACCAACTCCTCTCCTTTAGATCCATCCTCATTGGCCTACCTCCGGTGTTGACGAAAAATATCGTTAACATTTTGGCGCTAGAAGGAGGGCTTGAACCTCTGTCCCAGTGGTTAATCCTACCACATATCTACCTGTACTGTTCCATCCCAGATTGGACTAAACCTTGAAAAGGCAAACATTATGGATAGAGGGTCCCTACCAGTTACTAACAAGTTTCCCATGGCGGAGCAAGTATTGACGGGCCATGGGCGATCAAAAGATTTAGATTAGAAACCCTGCATATCCAAGAGAAAGAGGAAGATGTAGAACCGTATGATCCTGATCAAAGGAGCATTAGCCCCTTCCACATAGGACAAACTCCGATTTTTGCCCTTTACCGATCCTTGACAAAGAGATATAACTCCTTCCTCCATACCAAAGAAGCCACCCTCAAAAAGGCTAGAGGAACCATATTCGAACAAAACGTTGAGAAAACTTCCATTCCTCTGACCGATAAAAAGTCTGACAAGGATATACCTCCATATCGAAAGGAAATTAAAAGGAAATGTGGAAATAATGAAGGAATGACAAAATTAAGTAATAAGAAGTCCAAAATGCAACAACGAAAGAAGAATTTTGAGTCAAGGTTACCAAAGGGTTGTAGGCTCATGATATCGATTGAGGGTATCTATTTCCTGACTAGACATGAGTTGAACTTTTGTCCATCGTTAAAGAAGAAACCGAAGAACGAAGCAAAGAGAAAAGGGGCATATTGCTACTATCATATGGTAAACGTACACGAAAGAAACCACTGTAGAGTTTTAGAGGGAATGATCATCAAGTTCTTAAACCAAGGGAAATTACAAAGATATGTGAATAAACTGTGAGAGATCGTGCCATTAAAACCTTCTAGAAATAGTAAAGTAAAGATCATTCGCCCGGTTGCGAAGAAGAGAAACCCCACAAATAAAATGACTATGGATGGGTCAAGTCACAAATGGATAAAAGAGAAGAAAAAACCTTGTCAGCACCGAATTAGTCCGGGAAAGGCATCCCCCAGAGGGGGAGGTGTGTTAGTCTTTCTCTATGCCTAAATCAGAGGGTGCAGGGTTAAAGCATCAAAAGCGTAAGCCTCCGTTTCACACCAGAAATCGTCGTGGCATTGCATCTAAAATTAGCATGCCCTGCCTCTGCTAAAACTAAGCACGTACTACCTTTGCTCGCAGAAGAGCACGTCCTACCTGTGCTTATGTTCCGCGTTGCCCGTAGAAGGGAACACAAACACCTATCATTGCATATGATGGTCAGGTTGGGGCACCCCTCGGAGGGGGGTGGCGTGTAAGCCTCTATCAGTACCTATGATGGTCCGTATATAGCATCAAAAGAGTAAACCTTAGTTCTGTGTCTACAATGGCCTCGTATAAGTTTCTAAGACCTTATCATCGCCTACGGTGGTCAGGATAAGGCGCCTCCTAGAGGGAGGTTGGGTAAGTCCTTGGGCCCTGCTTTTGGATAAGCTAGCCAAGCGCATTGGACGCACATGCCCAGAGAGTGGCCAATAAAGCACGTTGTAAACGATATTTTTCGTTAACACCCGAAATAGATCTGAGGGAATGGCCTGAAGAGAAAAATAGGGTCGTACGACTTTCCCCGTTCTGAGCTAACTTCACCGTTTCACTATGAAGAAAGTATTAGGTTTCCAAGAACCCAACAGCTTGTGCTGGTATATTTCATTAATCCAACGACATAACAAAAATACTTACAGGAGTATGCTGAAGAACAATATAGTACCTTGAAAGAACAAGAGAACACAACATTTTATAGCGGTCTGGTTCGATTCGAACCTACATCCACTTTAAGAGTTTTTATGATTTCATTCATGGAGGAGGTTACATAAGTGGATTTCCAAATAGATTTACGAATTTAGAAGGAGAAGTTCCCCTTCCTTTTCTTTTTGGGAAGCCGACCCCCTTCGATGTGGCTCTTGGGGTTTTATTTATAGCGGATTTGGGGACCCTTCTTGTAACAACCCGAAATTTCTGAACTAATTTAAAATTTAGATTTCATAATATAAATTGAAAGTTTTGCCCATATTAAAATTTGGAATAGTTGCTATAGAATTTATATATATATTAATAATATATAGCCCTTAAAAATAACCATTTTGCAAACGACCTCCATTTTTGATGAAACAAATTTTGTTGGATCTGGAATGTCAAATTATACTCAGGTTTAAATTTTCTTAATTTTTGAAATTAATATGTGAGCATGGTATATTTAAATGCGTTTGGTCAATTCAGTTTACATTTAATCAACTGGAAAAGAGCCATTTTTCAAACGGTCTCCAAATTAGACGAAATTAGTTTTGTTAGGACCGTATGATCAAAACTTAGATAGATTTATTTTTCTGTAATTTTTGGAGTTTGTATGTGGCCCCGGTAAATTAAAATGTACGTTCAAATTCAATATGTTGCGTTATATTAATTTATATTTTAATTATGATAAAAACTAATTGAAACAGATGAATTGACTTATGAAACATATCCCATTGTGTCTGGAATGGGGGTATTTAGCTAGGAACAACAGTCGTTGGGTTTGATTTGGAGTCAGAATAGATAAATAAGTAAAATTGGAATTCATTGAATCAAATATTAATATATATTTTATATAAATATTCCCCACATCTAAACCCTAGTCCCATTTACACAGCAACCGCCATCTCCTAAAACCGACACTCCAACACATCCGGAATTCAAATCCAGATCGCACCCAATCCAATTCTAAATTGTTCTTGAAATCAAAACAAAAATGAAAGAGAATTTCTTGAGCTTTAATTTTATACAAAGTTGATCACTTCTCGTTGAGGGGTTTGTGAGTTCTTGGGGCTAGAAGTCGGCGGCGTCGGGAGGGTTTTCTGGACCGGAGGTGGCGCCGAGTTTCACCAGGCGATGGGCAGTTGTAGAGGAGCTTCAGGCGGAGGTCGCGGGTAGGGCGGATCGGCGTCAGCTGTCTCGGTTTGTGCGTGATTGGAAACCCTAGTAATCGGCTTTGGGGTTTGAACGTGCTGAAGATATCGAGGAAGAGAGGGATTAAAGGTTTAAGGTAATTTAATTAATATTTAATTATAAAATTAAGTTATTAAATTATAAACTGCAATATCTGGTTCAAATCTTATTAGAATTTGATGATTGAAAATGCGTTGCGATCATGACAATGAGCACTGCACAATGAAACTGACTGGTACAGAAACGGAGCACGTTAGAATTTCAGGAAAATTCAAACCCAAACCGTACCATAAATTCATAAATAAACACTGACGGAGTGGAACCCAAAATGAGAATTCTCTCACTAAAATTTAGTATAGTTATTTAATTTATTTTATAACCGTAAATATACAGAAATTGCCAGTATAGTTTTTAATCTTTTGTATGGAGTTTAACACTCGAATTCACACAAAACTTGGAAGCGATGTATGGATATTACCGACACTCGGATTTCATACTCCGCGAATGGCCACTTATGGCACCGTAAATGGCATTGGGTAGTTGAATATTCATTTATATGGATGATTTGGTGATGATTGTGATGTTTAAAATATTTGTTTGCTAAAAATATTATTTTTAGCTTATATATGCGATATATAAAATGGTCATGTGTTGAAATAAAATATATATGCGTTGTATGAAATATATGTGCGATGTGAAAATTATATATATGCGATGTGAATTATATATATGCGATGTGAATTATATTTATGCGATGTGAAAAATATATATGCGATGTGAAAAATATATATGCGTTGAATAAAAATAGAAATGGATAAAATGGTCATGTAATGGAATAAATATTTGTTTGTTAAAAATATAATTTTTAACGTATATACGCGATATATAAAATTGGCATGTAATGAAATAACTATTGGAAGGTTAAAAATATAATTTTTACGTATATATGTAATGGATAAAATTGGTATGTAATGGAATAATTATTGGATTGTTAAAAATATATTTTTTAACATATATATGCACTATATAAAATTGTCATGTAATGGAATATTCAATTTTGATTTAAAATTGAAATGGAAGTAGAAATCGTTTTTTAAAACGAATTTATAAAGTACGTTTTAAATAGAAAGTGATGATATATATATTATATATATAATGGCTTGAATAGAACGCGCCGCACAGCGACCGTTCGCGAATTTCAACCATTGACTTCAAATTGATGTAACGGGAGATCCGACCATCGAATTCTCCTAAAACCAGAACCATTGGGTTTGTATCGAAAAGATCTTTTGAATGAATGTAAAATATTTGAAATCTAATGGTTAGATTTTAAGATATGTCCAAATCAATTTCAGAAAACGTCGCTACGAATACAGTTCGGTGGCCGTTATTGGAAACCGACTGTACGGGCCTTAATAAAATTATTAAAAATATGGAAAAATTATGTAAAATCATAACTAATGATTTGGAAAGATAATGAATGAAAAATTCCAAGTTTGAAAGGATAAAAGATTTTTTATCTAAATGAACTAGTTAAAAACAAGAATAAAAATCCCATGATTTTTAGAAATAATAAATTGGATTGAAAAATGGTTTTACAAATAAACAGACTTTTCCAACATATGAATTAGAATGGAAATTATCTTCGGATATTTCGATATTGGATTCCGTGATTATACGGATATTGTTGAGGAATTTGGAAGATATATATATGTATATATATACATATATCATTATTCCCAATACGATATTTGTTGGTTTCAGGATTTGATATTAAATATAAGCCGATATAATTTCTATTTAGAGCCTTGTATTTAATACCAAATCGGATTTTGGGTTTGTCATGAATGGTGTCTTTAATAACACTGTTCTTAAACCTAGTTGAGAAAAGAATAAATCTTTAATTAAGATTTGGAGAAGTTTACCAATTAATTAATATTTAACTGGAATTGAACTGAAACTGGATTTTTGGTTTATCGTGAACTGTGTTTTAAATAACATTAGTTCTTTAACCCAATTAATAGTGAAATTAAGATTTGGAATTTATAAATCTTTTAATTAAGATTTAATGGAAATTTTCCATAGTAAAGTTTTCCAATTTAATATATTGAATTGGAATTGAATGGAATTCGATTTAATAATCGAGATGAGCTTCTGTGAATGAAGACCGTTACTATATATGGAATTTAAAAGGCTTTTTCGTTATTCCATTTATAGTATTAGTATGATACGGAAATTTATATCGATTATATATTGATCTGTTTTTCGGAAGATTCCATATTTAGTGGAAGTTGATTTAGGTTTATTGTGAATTGTGTTTTATATGACATTTGTTCTTTAACCCAATTAAATGCAGGATTAATTTCCGGAAAGTTGAATAATCGTTAAGTAATGATTTGTGAAATTAAAACTGAGAAGAGTTTTAGTAAATCTTTTATTAGATTTGAAGGAATGAATGGTGAATAAATTCACTAAAACATGAGAAGTGGTATTAACCAAATATACTTGGTTGTTGATATCCATGATTGTGATTGATTGATTGTTTGGATTCCGCTCGACCAGTTTATGAGCAAAATATGCTTTTACATTTAGCACTGGGTTGGGTAGAAATACTTGTATGCTAACATCTTGTGAAACACTTCACGATTTGACTATGAGATGTGTAGCGATGTTGTCGAGTTCATTTAAAATTTAATGAATGATTTTGAAATGATATTTTTCTTAAGTGAAAAGAAATGTATTCCCGATTTTGGACAGGGAGTGTTTTGTAAAACAGAAAGGATTTCGAGGCCTAAACCTGATGATTTCGAAATGATTTTGAAATGTATTATGTGTTTGACATTGTAGTTCATAACATAACCGATTAGTTGCTATTTATGATATATCTGTTTGCTGGAGGAGAATTTATTCTCTTGCTTAACACCCTTCTTTGAGACGTACGAGCTCAAATGTTATGTGATTAATAGTGATTGATCATATGTGTGAATTGCTGATGTAAAGTACTATATTTTGGAAAGTACTTGTGATTATTATGTTGTGAAACGATTTTCCCTACTTGGGGATATGAAATGGTTTAGTATGTGGCTAAAGATTCGGGTAACCCAGGATGACTAAAAGTGCAAGGGCTGTGGATTTTCTCCGAGGGCGTGGGAGGTCCATCATCAATGTAGACTGCACCATCGTGGAAGGTGCACATATATATCAAGATGGAGAGGTGTGTACAACCTTGTCTGAGGGCTGAATACCTCCCGATATTTTGTTGCATACTTGTTTGTATGAATTGTAATGTTTTGGAATTCATATTTCCAAATGTTTTGGTTTGAGATTCCGAAGTGAAATCTACTTTGATATAAAATCTAGATACGTATTTCAAATGATTTGAAATAAGAAATCGGGAATAAAGTACAAAGAAATAATTTCTGTAAAGTGAACTAGATTTGGAAAGATCTAAATTTAGGATTAAGCCTAAATGGGTAGATTGAGGAATTGCATGTTGTATGATGCATCGTAGATCTATATGACTATTATTGGTTATTGTTTATGCACTGGTATTCTTGAGAGAAAAACCATTCCATGACATACGGCGTGGTCCCGTGATTTACCTTATTTGAAAGTAAAGTTTAATAACTGTTTTGAGTTCTCGCACCAGTCCCATGACTGACTCGGAGTTTATTGTTTCTACCTAAACTATGGGTGCCCATATTTTCCACACGGGCAGTTAGTAGTTTTGATTTTGCAAATTATTTCATTTAGCAGGATTCTGTGTTAGTTTATTTGTTTCCGCTGCAATGTATTACATTTATTGTAAATTTATTTTCCACTGTATATTGTTTTCGATACTATGATATTCTATACTCTGATGTAACATTATTATGATGTTTATAAAAGTCTTTCGTTGTTTTTTCTGATGTGTTGTGCGCCCAAAGTTAGCGTATCCGCCTTTTTGATTCGATATAAGTCAGTTTAATGATCGATTTGGATCGACCGAGAGGGAGGGTCATTACACTTCTGCTGTTGGGTTATTGGGCCTATAAAAGCTTTTGTTGACCGCCTTTTCCTTTGGTTTCAGATGTTTGGCTTCTGGTTGCTTTTGCGGTACTGGTTATAGCCTTCGAAAGGGGGGGTTTAGTTATTTGCAGCTTCTTTTGAGATGGATATGAACTTATCGGTACGGTATCTTTCGGAAGGTATTTGGTCTCTTAATGGCGGCTCCCGGTTGTAGGATCTTGGATGTCAACTCTCGGCCATCCTGTGAATACTCAGAGAAGCTTGATATTTTGATGTTTTCCTATCCTGTCGCATCGGTGTTAAGTGGGTTAATGTCGGTACACCCTTTCGCCCTTCTAAGCTTCTGCTATTGGGATCCTCTCCTCTCTCTTTCTTAGTTTGCTAACTCGGACCCCCCTTTCGTTACGGAGTTTCCCCTAACGGATATGCTCCACCGAATAAGTGGTGTCGGAAATTTGTGGACTTTGAATTCTTTTCCCTTAAGGAGGCAGTGGTTTGTGTGGCTCTTAGATCATTCCTCCGTGCTTATGTTCGCTGGATACCCTTTCATCACTAGCTGGTAGCGGAGATAAGTCTCGGTAGATGCTGCCTTCGAAATATTTCCTCATATTCTCGCCTCTTCTTAGTCTTTGGTCTTGCTCTCTAAAAGATCGCAGGGTGCTTATGGTTATCTGATATCCCTTCGTTGTTACTCTATTTCATTGTCAATTTTTTTGTAGTAACATTTCCCCCCTTATTGAAGGGATGTTTTTTACTTTTCAAGTCAAATTCCTTGTCTTTTCCGAGGTAACCTTCGACCTTTCTCGATTGATGTATTAATTGGCTTTTCTTTGTGTGGTCATGTTAATTCTGGGTACGGGAACTCTGACGTGTTCCATTTTTTTGGGCCAAAAAAGGTGTAGTGAGGCACAACAAAATTTGGTGTTGCACTTAAATATGTACAACGATCAAAGCATAGTAGTACTCCCATTACAGTTTCAGAATAAAACAAAAGTACATACAAACAGGGCCCGTGCAGGAGCAGAGATCTTTCATGCAAACGGAAGAAAATACTTAACAAGACCTAACTACATCATCCATCTGTTACGTGTTCTATTGCCAAAGCTGCCATGCAGCAATTGGGTAAACTCACAACGATCAAAATCCCCCAAAAGGTGACCGAGGCCCGAGCTTTCCCCAGCACTGCCCCTTGATAGTGTCGCACTAGAAGGGCCAACCACCTCCTTGCCCTTACTGATCTCCATAGCAGACTCCATCCCACCACTGCCATCAAAATCCACATTTTCTAGCACCACGTCAATAGCATTAATTCTCTCCACCCCACCTTCAGAACTGAATGCCCTTTCTTCGTCTTCGTCTAACAGCTCCTCTTCGTCTTCGTTGATATTTGAAAGAATTGCAAATGGATTTGAACAGAACGCTTCTCCTATGTCAGAGCTACCAACAACCTTCATCTTTCTTCTTGGTTTCCAAACTCTGAGAAGCCCATTCCTATCTTTTCGAAACACCCAATTCTTGAAATCCGTAGGCTCGAAAGGATCGTTGGGATTTCTGGAAAGCTTTATAACTTCAAGCTCGTGATATGAGGTCCGGGTAAAAATCCCTATTAGTGATGGAATATACGCTGGTGATGGAATCTTTATTTCCACCTTAAGATAAGAAAAGTCAGCCACGTCCCACGCGTCTTCTTGTATCCTTAAGATTTTTCCTACTTTCGATAGTATAATCTTCACCATCTTAAAGTTATGAAATATAATTGGGAGATTTTTTAAGACAATCAAAAGAACTACCTCCTGTCTGGGATTTGTAGAACCAAAATTGAGACTCCATGGATGAATGTGTAGAGTACCCTTGTCAGTCGTAATGGAGTAGAAATCCCCCATAAAGAAATTCCTTAGAAATTTAACGATGAAAACGTTCCAGAACTTCTTAATGTTCCATTCCTAAGAATACAGGTAATAGAACTCCCATTTCAAGGCTCGTGCGATGCTATTGAATAGAACTGTCCAGAGAAAATCGAGATAATTGCCCAGGAACCGAAGCGTTGTAAATCTTCGTCAGAAACAAGTGGTGACATGTCGACCTCATTTCCAGTTGCCATGTTTTTTTTTTTTTGAATAGGGAGAGTGGGAGCATCGAAATCCTTTATGCCTTATCTTTTTATACTTGAAGTAAATGGCCAGTTTTCTACAATCCTTGATCCGGCGGTTAGAATCCCCATGCCATGAGTGTCGTTTCATGTGATTTGATCCTGCTCAAGTTCTCCAGAATACGAAGAGGCCCTAAGAGAAGGTAGTGACAATTTCTTTGCCTCGATTTTCGGTACAGGATCTTTTAATAGTATTTCTTTAAATAGTTCTTTAACCGGAGCATGGGAGTTTTATTTTAGACTTTGCTTGCACATGGGGTTCCATATTGGACAAATTTCTTGATGTCATTTAGGAGTACGGAAGACAAAGATAGGGTTAAATCCACTTTGGTCAATATTTTTTTTTCTTACGAAGAGACCTGAGCAGATAAGAGGGTTCCGGGACCATCCTTCATTTTATCGAATGAAGGCTGAAGCTCGGGAACCCCTTTGGTACTAAAGAGTAGAAGTGCTGAACCAAATCTGGGTTAGGGTAATTAGATGATAGAAGACCGGAAACCCTTTCTGGCGTTAATGTAGCGGAAGTCTCGAGCCAGACCCAGATTCGGGTATTAAATAGACAGAAGACCAAAGCCCCCTCCGGTATTAATAGAAGTCCCGAATCAAACCCATATTCGGGTATTAAATAGACAGAAGACCGGAACCCACTCAGGTATTAATAGAAGTCCCGAACCAAACCCAGATTCGGGTATTAAATAGACAAAAGACTGGAACTCCCTCCGTTATTAATAGAAGTCCTGAATCAAACCCAGATTCGGGTATTAAATAGACAGAAGACCGGAACCCCCTCCTGTATTAATAAAAGTCCCGAACCAAACCTAGATTCGGGTATTAAATAGACAGAAGACCAGAACTCCCTCCAGTATTAATAGAATTCTCGAACCAAACCCAGATTCAGATATTAAATAGATAGAAGACCGGAACCCCCTCCGTTATTAATAGAAGTACAGAATCAATCCCAGATTCGGGTATTAAACCGACAGAAGACCGGAAGCCCCTATAGTATTAATAATAGTTCCGAACCAAACCCAGATTCGGGTATTAAATAGACAGAAGACCGGAACCTCTCCAGTATTAAATGAAGTCCCGAATCAAAACCAGATTCAGGTATTAAATAGACAGAAGACCGGAACCCCCTCCGATATTAATAGAAGTCCCGAACCAAACCCAGATTCGGGTATTAAATAGACAGAAGACCGGATCTCGCTCCGATATTAATAGAATTCGACGTCCATTTCGGTTTCTTTAATCTGAGCATAGGTTGTTGCGTTTTTGAGTGCTCCCTTCAAACTTTCTTCCAGCTTCCATTTCCTTCAAGCCTTCGTTTTCTTCTACGGGATGAAGTTTGAGCAGAGGTTGTACGTGCCCCAAGCGCTCCCTTAGAGCTTTTGCTTCCTTCCATGGGATGAGATTTGAGCAGAGGGTGTACGTGCTCCAAGTACTCCCTTTGAGCTTTTTCTCCCTTCTTCGGGATGGAATTTGAGCAGAGTATGTACGTGCTCCATTCGAGCTTTTTCTCCCTTCTTTTGGATAGAATTTGAGCAGAGGATGTACGTGCTCCACGTGCTCCCTTCGAGCTTTTTCTCACTTCTTTGGGATGGAATTTGAGCTGAGGATGTACGTGCTCCCAGTGCTCCCTTCAAGCTTTTTCTTCCTTCTTCAGGACGGAATTTGAGCAGAGGATGTACGTGCTCCCAGTGCTCCCTTTGAGCTTTTTCTCCCTTCTTCGGGACAGAATTTGAGCAGAGGATGTACATGCTCCAAGTGCTCCCTTTAAGATTTTTCTCCCTTCTTCGGGATGGAATTTGAGAAATGTACACCTTTTTGGAGCATTGGTTGGACGTACACATGTGGAGCATTGGTCAGAACATACTCATGAAGAGAATTGGTTAGAATGTACTCAAGAAGAGCATTGGTTAAAACGTACCCATGTAGGGCATTTGTTAGAACGTACCCATGTAGGGCATTGGTTAGAACGTACTCAAGAAGAGCATTGGTTAGAACGTACCCATGTAGGGCTTTGGTTAGGTGAGCACACAACTCGTGTAGTGTAGAGCACACAACCTGGGTCGTGATGAGTATATAACTCGCATAGTGTAAAAGTGTTGGGAGCGGAACCCTAGTTACACAGATGGAAAAACCACTAATGGACATCAAAGATGTTGTGAAAAGTGTATCCACACAATGCTTTGTAGGCAGGCGAGGTTGATCAAATGTTGCATGGCTGCTCAGCTTGAGATTCTTGGTTTATGAAGTGCAAAATTACCATTAGACACAAAACAAAGTTATTGTGTCAGAATTTACAATGTCGAGGAATTTTTAGAGGAACCCCTTGGCATTGTGGTGCCTTCTGGTTTAAGCTAGGGTCTGTAGCATGTCATACAAAGCAAAACAACACATTTACTCAAAAAATCATCCATGATACCTTGTGGAAAATCTCCTACTTTCCTTAGACTTAAAGAGTCAGCTACTCTAGGTGCTACTTTTATATCCCTATTCGCCTAAAGAGCGTGGATTGTGTAGGAAGAAGGATCATCTAAACTGAGGCCTCAAGCTAATCTTAACACCATAGAAGCCCTAAGCAGGTACATAACCTTTAGTATGACTATCTAGATACAAACCATATAATGCACACATAAGCAAGCATACGTAAGTTAGCAATTGAGACAGCGACAACTACCCGATTCAGAAGGAGTGCCACTAGGAGCTTACCTAGAACCTAGCAACCCTTCCAAAACGTGGGGCATGAAAGCGTTGCATGTCCTAAAGTTTGGCAAATGCGACAAGTACGGGTCGTTGGACACTTACTAGAGTAGCGGTCCTTTGATCCGTAATTGTAACTATTCCCATGGGTGGAGTTGAAGGTTTTAAGTCCGGAGGGTTCTTTCCCACTCCCGGGTTCGAGACCTTTGCCATAAGAGTTAGCAAACCTTGTTTTAGGAGGCATAATTATAGAAGTGGCCCCGATTGCTAGGTCATTCGTCGTGTGGTTAAGTGGTTGTTGAGTTGACTTCAGTTCATCATTGGTATCTTTCTTTAGTCGCCCTTTCTGGACGAGCCTTTTCATTACACCTACCAAAACCTCGCATTTGTCGGTTTGATGTCCATTTTTCTTGTGATATTCGCAATAATCCGCTCCCTTGAATGCTTCTGGATGGTTCTTAGATTTTAAAGGCACCGAGAAGTCGAATTTTTCCTTCATCGCTGCATGTATATGCGAAATAGGTTTCTTAAGGTCACAATATCGGCGCTTGGCCCTTCTTCCTTTAGGTTCTTTTGTTCTTCATGAAATCTAGGCCTCCCATCCTGAAGATTCTGACGAGTATGAGGCTTCTTTTCTTCTTTGTAACAACCAAGACTCCCTTTTGAATGATACAACTATTCCATGTGGATGAATGTATTTGTCCGATGGTAAAATTCTTGTAAATCTTTACATCCACGTATGTATAGTTGTTCCCAAATTGATTTCCTTCAGTCAGTCCTAAATGAATGGCGACAAGCTTATCGCGACTGCTTATACCCTCTGCTCTCGAAGCTCAGCGTCAAATCACTTTATGTAGTCAGTTATAGATTCTTCTGGCCCTTGTTTTACACTTATAACGGTTGAGTAGTCTACCACTGGGTGCTTACGGCTACAAAACTGCATAGAAAAATCATGGGAGAATTGCTCCCAAGAACAGATTTCTTCCCCCGATATCGGCGATACCATTTAGCAGCTGTTTCTCGTAGTGTCAAAGGAAACATTCGGCATTGAATCGTTCCTAAAGCATTATGAAAATCCATATAACTTTCAAATGTAGCAAGGTGTTCTTCAGGGTCCGTAGCTCCATCATATATGAATCGTGATGCCTTTATGCTAGATGGAACTTCAGTGGTTCTCTCCCTTCCGTCCTCTAGCGTCGACAGACTTTTGTCTATTCTTGAATCAGTTGTTTTACTTGATACTCGATTGTTCCTCCTCGAAACTGGATTGTTCTACAGGTCCTCTAGAGGATTAATGGGGCTATCAGACTCTTGAGGTGTCATTATTCTTGATTTTTCTTCATAATGCACTATGCCTAAGGCCAACCGAGCCAAGTCTGCCTCAATAAGCTTCCTGGTAGTATCGATTTGTGTCGCCAAAAGTAATATTTCTGTCGCGTCGCTCGCTCTTTTTGACATTAGGGCTGGAGATCCCTTCACTTTTGGTTTTACTGGGTTGGCTTGCACTAAACAGAGGGCTAGCTCTACTATTGAATTTGGAGGGTATCTTCGCCTTTAACTCCGTTTGATAGGTTTCCACTTTGAAAGTTCTCCGGGCTGAATTCTCTTCAACCGATCTCTAAGTTGCATCAGGCTATAAAGTCAAATGTAGTGCTTCCAATTCATCGTTCTTTTATTTTATTAGAATCGGGATCTTCCTCGCTCGTAGATTCGTAGAGTTGGCACTCGATAGTATGCTAGTTTCTGCATCCGAGGACGAGTGGGTGCCCCGCTCCACATTTTCCTGCTGTGTATCCATTCTAAGAAGTCCAGAGGATGTCTTGCTGTCACGAAATATAGGATGAAGATGGTAGGGATATAAGATGGAAGGCGGGAAGTTTTAAAGCAGCTCCTCAATCAATCGATCTTTCAATTAGCAATATACAGGCTAGAAACTCCTCACCGAGACTCTCCTTGCTTGGTCTTTTTCTTCAAAGCTAGTCCAATCTGGGACAGAATAGCCCAGGTAGATATGTGGTTGTTAACCACAAGGTCGGAGGTTCGATCCCTCCTTCTAGCGCCAAAATGTTAACGATATTTTTCGTTAACACCCAAATAGATCTGAGGGAATGGCTTGAACAGAAAAATAGGGTCGTACGACTTTCCCCGGTCTGATCCAACTTCACTGTTTCTCTATGAAGAAAGCGTCAGATTACCAAGAACCCAATGGCTTGCGCCGGTATATTTTGTTAACCCGACGACATAACGAAATACTTACAGGAGTACGCTGAATAACAATATAGTACCTTGAAAGAAAACGAGAACACACAATTTTATAGTGGTTCGGTTCGAACCTACATCCACTTTAAGATTTTTTATGATTTCATTCATAGAGGAGGTTACATAAGTGGATTTCCAAATAGATTTACAAATTTAGAAGGAGAAGTTCCCTCTTCCTTTTCTTTTTGGGAATCCATCCCTCTTCTATGTGGCTATTGGGGTTTTATTTATAGTGGATTTGGGGACCCTTCTGCTGTTATGCTATTGGGACTATAAGAGCTTTTGTCGGCCTCCTTCTCCCTTGGTTTAGGATGTTTGGCTTCTGGTTGCTTTTGTGGTACTGTTTATGGCCTTTGAAGTAGGGGTTTCAGTTGTTTGCGGCTTCTTTGAGATGGATATGAACTTATCGGTACGATGTCTTTTGGAAGGTATTTGGTCTCTTGATGGCGGCTCCAGGTTTTAGGCTCTCGGATGTCAACTCTCGGCCATCCTGTGAATACTCAAAGAAGCTTGCTCTTTTGATGTTTCCCATCCTATCGCATCGGTGTTAAGTGGGTTAATGCAGGTACACCCTTTCGCCCTTCTAAGCTTCTGCTATTGGGATCCTCTCCTATCTCTTTCTTAGTTTGCTAACTCGGACCCCCCTATCGTTATGGAGTTTCCCCTAACGGATATGCTTCGCCAGATAAGTGGTGTCGGAAATTTGTGGACTTTGAATTCTTTTCCCTTAAGTAGGCGGGGGTTACTATGGCTCTTAGATCATTATTTCGTGCTTATGTTCACTGGATGCCCTTTCATCACTAGCTGGTAGCGGGGATAAGTCTCGGTTGATGCTGCCTTTGAAATATTTCCCTCTATTCTTGCCTCTTCTTAGTCTTTGGTCTTGCTCTCTAAAAGATCACAGGGTGCTTATGGTTATCCGACACCCCTTCGTTCTTACTCTATTTCATTGTCAATTTTTGGTAGTAACACACGTATATCCTTTGGTTTGATACCAAAAAGCCCAAGGAGTGGCTCAAGAATTAATACAACCTCTTCTTCACAAATCAAATCCAAAGGGGATGCCGAAATAATAAATATGGGAAGGGGTCCTGGTCTTATATATTAATGCCCGAATCTGGGTCGGTTCGGCTCTTCGAAAATACCGAAGGGGGTCCCGGTCTTCTCTATATTGATGCCCGAATCTGGGTCAATTAAGCTTTTCACAAATGTCGGAGGGGGTTACAGTATTCTAGATATTAATACCTGAATCTGGGTTGATTCAGTTCTTTATAAAATCCCGAAAGGGCTTCCGACACAACAAATGGTGAGTGGTATGAAGGACTCTGTAGAACTCTTCTTGCAAGGCGGTTCCCAATCCGTTTCACAGTCCATGTAGGTGGTTGAGATGCCGTCTGAGATCCTTTTCTGTCTATAGGAAAACCCTGAGGATCCTTGCCTAGAAGAGAAGAGATCTAGAAAAAGAAGGGTGTAAGGAAGCTTAAGCGGAAATGCAATTCTCGGGTAAGGAAAGGGCTATCTCAGGTACGCCTGAGGGCGGATTGAATCCGTGGAGGACTAGGTAGATCAATTTAGGAAGGGCGGAGGAAGAAACCAGGTGCCAGGGAAGGCATTCAGACTCCTGTACAACCACCTACTCTTTAAGGTCTTCACTTTCACAATTGGCATGGTTCTGGCACAGGTCTTCGCATCCCAAAACGTTAGTTGCTTTGGCAACGGTCCAGAGAAATCAGATTCTAATCCCCCTCGGCTCATCCTGTGCTTTTTGAAGGTTGCTCATTCGGTAGTCGTTGGGGTTGCAGCTCTAGCTTTTACGGGATTGAACTCCATGCAAACACATAGAGATAGGGGCTTTTGAGATCCACATGATCATTCTGTTATTTAATGGCTTGACCAGATTGGTACAGAGGCATTAGAGGCCTTGCTCGGTGGTACCTAAGGTAAGAGGTTTTCCTTTCCCTTTGTTGGAATTTACGAGATTGTACTCCATGCAAACACATAGGGATAGGGGCTTTCGAGATCCACATGATCATTCTGTTATTTATTGGCTTGATCAGATTGGTACAGAAGCAATAAAGGCCTTGCCCGGTGGTACCTAACGTAAGAGGTTTTCCTTTTGTTGGAGTTTGAAGAAGGGGAAGGAGCCCTCGACCCACAATAGATAGAGGAGGATTCATTCAATCACATAGTTTGGGATCCTAGAATATGGCACCCTTGTGGCAATCTATTTGATTGTATCGAAAGGTCCACTGAATTGGGATTTCCCAATTGGGCCGGGTCATTTCGGGGCAAGCGGATCATTTATCATAAAAATGACGAGCTTCAAGAGAATGATTCGGAGTTCTTGCAGAGTGGAACCATGCAATACTAGACATGAGATAGATCATCCAAAGAACAAGGCTTTTTTCGAAAAAGCCAATTCATTTGGGACCTTGTAGATCCATTCTTTTTCCTATTCAAAGATCAACCCTTTGTCTCTGTGTTTTCACGTCGAGAATTCTTTGTAGATGAAGAGATGCCAAAGGGGATTATTACTTCCCAAAAAAATTCTTCACATCTATACCTAGACACTGATTCATTAAGAATACGCAAGAAAATCACTCATCACCAGAGATGGCTTAGAACCAATAGTTCATTATCTAATGGATCTTTCCATTCTAATACTCCATCCGAGAGTTATTAGTATTTATCAAATCTCTTCCTATCTAACAGAACGCCAGTTGATCAAATGGCAAAGACATTATGGAGAAAGAGATGGCTTTTCCTGGATGAAATGAATTAATTGCTTCATGTAACAAGGAAAGATTTCCCATTCCTTAGCCGTAAAGATATGTGGCCATGAAAAGAGGATTAAGTGGAACATAATTGGCCGGGTGGTAGAGTCGTGGAAATACTTGTTTATTCCATATTTTGGACCTTAGCTCCATGGAGCAATATGCTACTGCTTAAGCATTGAAGAATTGAAATCTTAGATCAAACACTATGTATGGATGATATGAACTGCCTAAACAAGAATTCTTGAACGGTGAACAACCGGAGCCTATTACTCACTACATCAAAGAATTTCCATTAACGAAACCATGGAAATCCGTCGGAAAAGAAAAAATACTGATTCCTATAAGCTATTGAAAAGGCTGAAAATACTACATTCGTCAATTAGCCCGGTTCTTTTCATAGCACCATGCACTTTTCTATTCTTTTTTATTCCATTTGGTAGAAAACGAATTGTGATTTCAGATTGAAAACGAATTATTAGAGTCTATTGAATCACTCAAAAGTGCGATCACCCATGGCCCTATGGGGCAGGTTAAGTAAAGAAATTGCCCGCACTCTTGAATCAGCACCCCTCAATCTCACCTCCAAAATTTAATACCCGAATCTGGGTGAGTCGGCTCTTCACAAATGCCAGAAGAGGATTTCCGGTCATCAGAACATAATTATCCAAATGAGTATCGGACGGGAACTTCTATTAATATTAGAAGCAGATTCCCAATACCCAATCTCCAATTACTTGAACAAGTATTTATTTGGCTCCTCTATGTTATATCCAAATCTGGGATCATTCAATCTACATCAAATACCGGAGGAGGACTGTCGGCCTTACACCGATACCTAAATCTGAATAATCCTGAATTGAAATGGATCCAAAAGATGAGAATTTACCAACAAAAGATCTTCGAAGTAATTATCTCAAATTGAAGCAACCGTAGATGCACTCACGGGAAAAGGACCATAGAACAAAATTTGGAAAGTTGATGGGAAGGCCATCATCAAAAACAAGTCTGAATAAAAAGGGTTATCTCTTCTCTAACTCAGGAAAACTTCTTAAATCATTCATTATGCAAGCAGTTGTTACCCATATTTTATACCGACAGTTATTTTCATAATAGACATTGTCAATACACTAGTTAATTCGCCAAAAGGTTACATTCTCAGTACCCTGATTATGGGTATAATTATATGTCACCATTACAATATATTACTGAATATCTAGGTCCCCTCCATCCTCAGTCAAAAGAGGGTCGATGGCATAGAGAAGTGCAATGCCTAGTAATTTGTTAAGTCTTCGCACCTTCCTTCTTGTTTCGTCTAAATGATCGGAAGGTTTAATATGAAGTTTCAAGGCTCTGTTGTAAGCCCTACACATTGCCTTGAGAGACTTATTTTTCTTTTCCATTTCAAAAACGTCCATATGCAAATTATGCCTTTCTTCTTTTATACGTCCGGCATACCTAATGACAAAATCATGGGAATCCTTAATCAACTTAGTATCATAAGACCTTTTCATCTCGGCTATCACTCTTTTGCACCATTCAGAAATGGCTGATTCCTTTAGCCCGAGGGGGAGGGTTATTCAAATAATAAAACTTCTGACAAATAGGGGTCTCTCGAGAGGTCGCAACCCCAGAAGATGAAGATCCCATCATAATAGGAATATTTTTGAAATAATATTCCCACGTCTCGCACTTTGTAGTGGCATTGTTCAAATCAATTTCCAAATTAGCACTACGTTGACTTAGACACCTCAATTCATATTCAAACTCGATAGAGGGCGTTGACTTTATGTATGCCCTCAATCCAAGAATAGTCATATCCCTCTCTTCTAGCTGTTCTTTCAAAGCATTCATCCTCTCAGTTAAATGTTTGATGGATAAATTATGATGTAAAATCTTCCTTTCCTGGGACATGGGAAGAGTCTCTCTCGTCGGCGACACTCCGCCCCAGGATGGAAGAACTTCGCGTTGATTAACCTGCCTACAGACATACAGGAAAGTAGTTACGATTTTATTTTCTTTTCAATTTGCAAGAGTAAAACCCCTTTTCTTATACATCTCTACACGAGTTAAATACGAAACCAATCTATTATGACATATAGACAGAAAGGTGAATTATAAAAAATCACTTCTTCATACATTTATTGTTTACATAGCGCCTCAGCATGTTTAATCCTAAAACTCTTTAACATAGCTTCATTATCCCCTCTCAGAAAGTTAAAGGAGAGTTGAGGAAATGTAGTGTAAATGCACTTAAGTCCCTCATGAAAATGCTTTTCCCTAAAAGCGTGAATAGGCGTCGTTCGAAACTCCTTTCTCAGTCTACATATCATGTGTAATGTATCCTCATAATAAAAAAAAATTATGTCATGATGCAAACAAGCATATTAGCCTTTACTTATAATTAAGGGAACCCCCATACAAGCGTTACATAGGTTGCAGAATTAAGTTTACAAGTGTGCTACCTACCCTACATAAGAATGATTTGGATTCTTCTATTTTATTATCTAACTCTACTTAAGGCAGGAAACAGTTTTCTTTTGTTGTAATGAAAGGAGACTAGTTGAAGTCAAGTATCCAGGAAAAGAGAAAAACACGTCTGGAGAGAGAACTATACCGGAGGATAAGGAACTTTATGACCGACAGCTTTCTTCCCTCCTGAAAGACCGGACAGACCATCTTCTTTAAGTAGTGCCGATTCAGAGGTGTGGACAAAATGCTTATCTTGGTGAGCACCATCTCTAGAACTATTACAACCCTTCTCCCTATTGTTACCAACTAAAGCGAGAGCCTCCCCTGCCTCGCCTAAATCGTCCGGAAGACGGTAAATACATAAAAGATCCTCGATTTTGGGCTCATTCTTCTACGGTATCTCGACTCCTTCTTCACCCAACTTAATCCTTTCTATAACCCGATCCCGGATGAAGGGAGGAACTTGGGTGGTTCGTAGTTTAGGAATATTTTGAAGGTTATAGGAAAGAAGGTGAAATAAGGCATATTCATAGCAGTCGGACTTAATCTGCGAAAGGTGGACTTGCAAGATATTAGAAATCTTGTCCTCGGCTGCATAGATTATCTGGGCAACACGAGAAAGCTTGTCATCCTTCTTTCGAAGCTCATCGGCATGAGTAACCACGTGCTCAGCTATATGGTGCTCTAAGGCCAACACCTTGTCGGGTGTTACATACTTAGCCTACCTCTCTCTCTAAAGTTGACTCGGCGTGTTCCAAGGAAGTTTTCAACCTCTCACACTCGTCGCTCAAGGCTACGTTTGCCTCCTGAAGCCGAGTGATTTCAATAAAAGAGGAAGATGGAATGGGCTTAGAGAAGTGTCATGAAAATGTCGGTGTGTATGACTAAAGCAGAATCTATATGGATATAGCGGAAATGTAGATGATATACTAACTAGCTAATATACAATAGTTACGAAGATAAATAAGAACTAATATGATATATCACAAGTAGATAAAAACAATAAGTAAAAGTAAAGTGACACCAGGAATATTATACTGGTTCGGACTTCCCATCCTACGTTCAATCCCGAAGCAACTCTTTGGAATTCACTATCACGCCTTCTCTTAACCCGGAGGAATAGGTCAGTACACCCGAGCCCCAAGAAGGATGCCTCTTGCCTGAACAACTACACATGACTTCAATAATTACAAGTGTTTTGACTTCTGCTTTGTGTTCTTTGATCAACACGGAAAGTCAACGGTTTAAGTACACCCTTCCTATAATCTTATCCTCGAGTATATGATTTGAATGCAAAGACTGGAGGAAGATTGTTGCTTGTTGAATCAAGATATATGAAATGTTATCAAGGATTCAACAAGTAACTTGAAATTGAGAGAGCTCTTGTTTGCAATGAATATAGAAGTGCAAATCAGAGAATAGGAAGAATAGAATAAAATTCAATATTTGTAAATCATGTTTGAAGTGTTTATATAATAGTAGAAAGGTAGCAATTCTTCATGAAGAGTTTTAACCAAAAGAAGCTTCTATTTTCTTTCAGAAATGAAGAGATTTCTCTTCATGAATAGAGGCAGCCTTTCAGAAACATGTGTGCTATTTCGAATCAGTTGACTAGTTAAAATTCATTAGTTCGACTGGTTGAAAAAATATGAAATTGTGTATATTTAAAAATATTCAGAAACTAGTCGTTACTGAGACAAAATTGTCTGACCAGTCGACTGGTTGATTTTGAACCAGTTGATTGGTTCTGGCATTTTTGCCGAGTCAGACTGTTTCAGGTCATTTGAAATATATATATGTATTTGTGCTTTGTTTTGTATATTCGTGTTATGCTTGAGGATAGATTTTAACATAATTCTAATATGACTCAATGTGTGTGTGTGTGTACATATAATATATGAAACCTTATCTCTACGACATGATTTCCAATGCATTTATCTTTGTTGACATTAATCAAAATATTTTTTTTCAACATTCTCCTCCTTTTTGATTGATGATAACATATTTGATTTTCTCCCCCTGAATGTTTAGCTCCCTGAATTTCTGTAATATTTTGTTTGTTCATAACCTTATAAACTTACCATTTGATTCCTACAATAAAATGTTAGCACATATATTCCCAACAAATATATTCATTATTTAAGAGCATAGAATATATAACATAGATTCATCATAGAAGAAATATTTCTCCCCCTTTGTCATCGATGAAAAAGTAATACAATACAATAAGTGCAAAGTAATCGAATAACATTTTAGAGATCTTTGAATGATACAATTCCTAGTTCTCATCGAAGTCTCATGAAAGAATTCTCTAAAAGGGGTTTAGTAAAGATGTCAGCAATTTGATTTTCTGAGTTTACAAATTCTAACTTATTTGTTTGTTTTACAATATTGTCTCTCAAAAAGTGATGTCTTATATCAATGTGTTTAGTTGTAGAATGGTTTATATGTTAGATAATATGCTAAAATATAGTATGTCTATTTTAGTTAAGCAGCAACTATATTAAGTAACTATATATATATAAGAGCATTTTTAGAAGTATATGTTTAACTAAAGAGTAACTTACAGAAATGAGTGAGTATTAAAGGACTCCTTTTAGTTCTAGCTAGTTACTGACATAGATTTCTGTGGTACCTGCAAAAAATAGAATTTAAAATGGTACCCACTTCCTCCGTTAGGGTCCAAAGGGTTAAATCTTAGGAAGCCAAACCCAAGAGGGTTCAGGATCCGTTTTGAAAATGTAATCAATATTATTATGAACAGAATCAAAAAAATTCTTAATATATTTATTTCTAATAAGAACATTATTTATTTTCGGAACCCATATACTAATATTTCCCGAATAGTTTTTCTTAATAGACATATTTGAATTACTACTAGAGATTTTCGGTTTAATATTAGAATTTTTAGAATTGGATTTCCTTTTTGATTTAACTTTTTGATGATATCCTAGTCCTTTTTTACTAAAAAACAGTTGAGAATTTTCTAATATTTTGGATAAATTCTTTGTTCCTTTGTTAAAATTGTTAAATTTTTTAGAAATGCTTTCTAATTTTATTTTTAAACTAGAATTTTCTAACTCTATAATTTTAACTTTAGTATTTAAATTATGATTTTCAGAAGCTAATAAATCATTTTTATTCCTTTGAGTTTCAATTTCTAGGCTTCGTATAGAAATTTGAGAATTTGCAACTAAAAGAGATTCTTGTAGTTTTCTAATCTCGTCTTCTAAAATTTCTTTTTCATCTTTTAAAAGACCTCTTTCAAATTCTGCTTTCTTTTTATCTTCATTAGCTTGTTTAAACTTTTGTTTAACCATTTTCTTAGATTCTAGAATTTCAGTATTAATTTCTACTAATTCATCATAAGCAAAATCACTTACATCATTACCCTTAGCCATGAAGTATACATTTGCTTGCTCACTGTCACTTTTGGTGTCACTTTCAGAGGATGAATCTGAATTATCCCAAGTGACTGAAAAAGCTCGTCTCTTTGATTTTTCTTTTTTATGATTTTCTTCAATTCTGGACAGTTCTTTTGATAATGTCCAGTCTTGTGACAATTAAAGCATTCTACCAGTGCTGGATCAGGCTCTTTTGATGAATTCTTTTTCACATTCTTGTTTTGGCCTTTTCTATATTTTAGAAACTTTCTAAAATTCTTAGCTACAAAAGCAATATCTTCTTCGTCTGAATCTGAGTCTTCTTTCTCAGCATGAAAAGCTAACTTTTTTTGTCTTGTACATGTGCTTTCTTTGCCTGCAAGTTTACTTCATAAGACATGAGATTACCGATTAACTCTTCAGGTTTCATGGCAGAGAGATCATTAGCTTCTTCGATAATTAACACTTTTCTTTCCCATTCATCCGTTAAAGAGATTAAATTTTTTGAAACTATATCAAAATCGGAATACTTTTCTCCTAATCCTAACAAAGAGTGATAAATGTTTTGGAAACGTGAATACATATCATTTACGGATTCATTTTTGTTTATCTTAAAATTTTGAAACTGATTCTTAAGCATTGATATCTTGCTTTGTTTAACCTTATTAGTTCCTTCTGAGTAATTTTGAGTGTTCTCCAGATTTCATATGTAGTGTCGCACATACAAATCCGGTTAAACTCGTTTCTTTCTAAAGCACAATGTAACATATTCATGGTTTTAGCATTTGCGGTAGCCCCTGCTTTTTCATTTGTGGACCATTTAGTGTATAGAGTAGTAGGTTGTGTGTACTCTTTTTGTGTAATATTCCATGCATCAAAACTATTTGCTTGTATATATATCCTCATTCGTGTAGCCCAATATCTACAGTTCATGCCATTAAAGAAGGTGGTCTAGCAGTTGATTAACCTTTAGTATATCTAGTATTATGGCCAGCACTAGTGTTATTATCCATATTGACTATGTATCAGATAACGATTTTACGGTTAAATGTAAACCTGGGTTTGATACCAATTGAAAAAGTCGGTGTGTATGACTTAAGCAGGATCTATATGGATATAGCGGAAATGTAGATGATATACTAACTAGATAATATACAATAGTTATTTAGACAAATAAGAACTGATATGATATATCACAAGTAGATAAAAACAATAAGTAAAGTAAAGTGACACCAGGAATTTTATACTGGTTCGGACTTCTCGTCCTACGTCCAGTCCCGAAGCTCCTCTTCGGAATTCACTACCATGCTCTCTCTTAACCCGAAGGAATAGGTCAGAACACCCGAGCCCCAACAAGGATGCCTCTCGCATGCGCAACTACACAGGACTTCAACAATTACAAGTGTTTTGACTTCTGCTTTGTGTTCTTTGATCAATACGGAAAGTCAACGGTTTAAGTACACCCTTCCTATAATCTTATCCTCGAGTATATGATTTGAATGCAAAGATTGAAGGAAGATTGTTGCTTATCGAATCAAGATATATGAAATGTTATCAAGGATTCAACAAGTAACTTGAAATTGAGAGAGCTCTTGTTTGCAATGAATATAGAAGTGCAAATCAGAGAATAGGAAGAATAGAATAAAATTCAATATTTGTAAATCATGTTTGAAGTGTTTATATAATAGTAGAAAGGTAGTAATTCTTCATGAAGAGTTTTAACCAGAAGAAGCTTCTATTTCCTTTCAGAAATAAGGAGATTTCTCTTCATGAATAGAGGCAACCTTTCAGAAAAATGTGTTGTTTCAAATCAGTTGGTTAGTTAAAATTCATCAGTCTACTGGTTGAAAAAATATGAAATCGTATATATTTAAAAATATTCAGAAACTAGCCGTTACTGAGACAAAATTGTCTGACCAGTCAACTGGTTGATTTTGAACCAGTCGAATGGTTCAGGCATTTTTGCCCAGTCAGACTGTTTCAGGTCATTTGAAATATATATATATATATATGCTTTGTTTTGTAAATTCGTGTTATACTTGAGGATAGATTTTAACATAATTCTAACACGACTCAATGTGTATATATATATATATATATATATATATATATATATATATATATATATATATGAAATCTTACCTCTATGACATGATTTCCAATGCACTTCTCTTTGTTGACATTAATCGAAATCTTGTTTTCAACATGCCATTTCTTGATAGTCTGAGAAATTAGAAGCATTCAGCATACAGTCGCAACAAATGGAAAGCCCAGAGTAAAAAGAAAATGTTATACCTTAAGCTGTCGGGTTATCAAAAGCTGGTAGAAGTCCACCATGTCAGAAGAAGTGGAAGGTAACGAGATATCAGAATGCTCAGGTCCAGAAAGAACAAGATTCACAAGATTAGTAAAATCTGTTGGAGAATCAAGGAGCCTCGAAGGCTCAGCAGACTGAGTAGCGGGAGTACACGGCGTGGTACCTGCACCCGCTCTGGATGTACTTGGAAGGGATGATGGGAAAACACCACTTCCTATTTCTCTGCTGGAAGCACTCCCGGAAATCATGGAGGCAGGAATATTAAGCTTTAGTCTCTTAGCTGGCGGATCGACAGGTAATTCGGCCAGCCTATTAACAGCGGCAGCGGTAGATCGATTTAAAGCATTAGTAAGAATAGGGACTTCCAAAGCCAAAACTCCTAGTCAAACGGAAGGTCAAAGAAAGATTCAAAAACGTGGAACGTTAATGTCAAAAAAACCTCAATAAAGAAACTATCGAATCACCAAAAAATACCTGAAAATAAAGAAGTCGAGGGAGCAAAACTTCTGAACATAACAATAAATGTTTAGAGCTAGGAAGACAGACAGGTGGACGCCCCAAGACCTTCTGTCCTTTAGGGAGAAGGTTATAAATACATAACTTGTCCTTGGTTAATAGAGTGGACCGACCTGGCAGTTTTTCGAGTAGTTTCAGAATGATCTCAGATACGCAGGATTCGCTTTCGGTTAAAGACACTCTCTCAAAAGCAAAATCTAAAAGAAAGCAATTAAAGATAAGTCACAAATGGAAAAAATAGCCACTCGCAAAGGATTAAGAATACTCACCACAATCAGCGAATTGGCCAGAAATACCGACAGGACATTTAATGGAGAAAAGTTGATCTTCCAAGGGTATAGCCTTGCCTGCACCATCATTGACAATCTTCTGTAAGGAGGTAGCGTTGAATATAGGGAAGTCAACACCTCTTGAAAAACGCATCAGGTGTCGAATGAGGTTAGAATTAAGAGAAGCTTGACCCAATTCCAGAGAAAGTACTTCAAGACACAAGAGCAATGTGCAAGTGCTTGGTAAAAGTTGAATGGGAGCAATCCCCAAATCCCGTAGAAGTCAAAACACGAAGGAAGGAAAAGGAAAGAAGCCTCCATGCTAGATATGTGCAATTGAGTAAGCGAAAATACCCTTCAGGGGGATGCATGATGTCACCACGAGAAGCAGCATGGATAGCCTCTACATTGTCCATTCTAAAGCTGGCAGGAATGGAGTTTACTTCATTTTGAGAAGTAATCAACGACTTCTTCAAAATGAAAGACTTTCTCTTCCGAAAAAGGCCACAAGCATCGATGGATGATAGACTGGAACTCTTTTTATCATACATAGCGCTGCCAGGTGACATAATTTCATGAACACATAAAAATTCATATCCCACTTATTAGAGCACTCAAAGATGATAACATGTAAACCTAATAGCAATGGATAGTCAGAATAGTGAATGTTGGGACAACTGTAAGCACCATTCCAGTTACTCAGTTGAGATAATAGATTCTTTTGTGCAAATTGCATGTCTCAGGCCCTAAAATTAATATTTGGAAAAAAAGGCATATGGATAGATCGCTATGAGTTGCCTCCTAGGTTATTAACATTCGAACGATTTATATCCGACATCCAAAACCCTAACAAATTGGGGTAAAACAATTTAACTCCTAGATTAAAAATCAAAACAGAGATACTTACCAGAGGTTTAGCAATAAGCTTCCAACAATCAGCTTCAAGTCCTCAATGACTAAATAATCTGGTTCGAGAAATTAATGTTGCAGGTAAAAGGTAATGAAGAAGCAGTGGTGATTGTGCAAAGAAATTTACCCAATTCCTCACCGTGCAAACGAGGACCAATCAACATTCCCCGGTCAAGGAAGATCAAAAGACTCGGACGTGACACTTCGAAAAAGACAAAGAGTTTGACTTGGAAAGTCGAAAATACCCCTTTACTAGGGGCAAATGTTACTACCAAAATTAACAATGAAACGAGCTGATGGTGAAGGGGTATCGGATGATCTGAAAGCTGCATCAACCGAAACCTTCCTAGAAGGGAAGATCGTAAAAGCTATAAGATATAAGCGGCGGGATCTGACCTCCAGGGTCAATTTGACAAAATCCCTCAAATAGTGTCAAACCGAAAGGAGATTCTACGGCAAAAATCATCCTGATCTGAAACCAAGAAGAATAAAAGCAATAAACCCGTCAGATGAAGTCCAAAGGGGACCGTCGGAATTAACCCGCCTAATACCGATACGTCAAGAAGCTAAAACTTTGGGAGCATAAAAAATAGGAGTGCATAGAAATTGTTCGGAACCCATTTCTGTGACACCCATCATATAAAAACCAAGAGGCCGCATTGGCAAAATAACAGGCAAGTCACCTGGAGTGACCTTCTGAAAGACCAGTCTAACCCGGAAATCCCACCGAGACGTAGACCGGAATCTCGGAAGGATACAGGCTATCCACATTAATCTACCTAACACAGACACTGACAGTAATTTTGAATCGGTAGCTAACCACATACACAGTGAGGGAAGGCTCCTCTAAGTATTCACGGGAAAACTGGACGCCTATGTCTGAAAGGATAGGACCGAGAGCATACACATGGAAGCTTGAGATACCCTCCGAGAAGCTACCACAACAACAAGCACATATTCCCCTCGAAGAGGCTCCCGACTTGCCGAAACCTTCATCGAGGAAGCCATGAGTAGCACCTCAAAGTGGCCGGAAGAAAAAACATCCGAGACCAAGAAGAAAGTCGACCGATAAAGGTTCCTGAAGGCCTAATGGCCCAATAGCAGAAGGGGCTCCTAGTTTCCTATAAATAGGACTTCAGAGCTCACACCAACAGGTGGATTTTTTCATTTTTGCTAATCTTTGTATTTATTCTTTTAAAACCCTTATTCGAAGTCCAATTAAAGAGGTTCTTCTATTCTGGCCATGTATTCCAAAACAAAGATTAATAAAGTGTTCATCCATGTCCAAAACATCTTGTTGTGAGTTTGTTATACTGTTTTTCTTATCATTAATTGTCGTAGATTATTGTATATTTTCTGCAAGTATCTAGGTTCTTGCCCGGATCTTCTTATTGCTGGAGAAAACACCCTCTCCTACGGATTTAAACCCCTCCTATGAGCTTTTTCCCTCTTCACGAGCCTGGAACTTATAGAGAACTTGGTGTGGAAACCCCTGCTATCCACCATTAGAGTCCTTTATCAAGAGCAATAGAATAGTAACCCTCCTTTCTAAAACCTCGGCGTCTAAAGGTGGAGAACCAATTCAAGCCTGTGAAAGTCAAACAACCAACTCCTCTCCTTTAGATCCATCCTCATTGGCCTACCTCTGATGTTGACGAAAAACATCGTTATCATAGGACTCCTATGGCGGAGGAGAAAGGGAAGAGTTTCGTCATTCATGGTAACCTTCAGATTAGAGATGTTTCAGTTCGTGTGTTGTTCGATACTGGGGCATCACATTCATTCATTTGTAATGAGTTTGTTTGTTGCTTGGGTTTGGAACCTGAGATTTGTGATAGACCATTGGTCGGAACTACTCCAGTGAGGGTTTGTCCAATATGTGTATTATTTTTCATCGTCCATTGTTATCGAGTCATGGTTGCTCCTTTGTGTGTGATTGATTTATTTTGAACTTCGCTGGGTATGGGATTATTTTGGGTGTGGTCTGACTCAAGAGGTATGCGCAAAGGTGGACTGCGAGAAGCTGGAAGTGACAGTCAGGAATGTGGAAGGGTGAATGGTTGTGATTCAATGTAAGCCAGAAGACGGGGTCATCATAAGCTATCTATAGTCTCTTGTGATTCCTTATGAAGACTTATCATCGGTGCCGATCGCTAGTGAGTTGATGATGTCTTTGACGAGGTCAAAGGGTTGCCGCCACATCACGAGATTGAGTCCAGAATCGATTTGGTCGAAGATGCTAGACCTATCGTTATGCCTCTTAGGCGGATGGCATCTAAGGAACAACGAGATCTAGAGGTGCAAGTACGTGACCTTTTGGCAAAAGGGTTCAGTCAGACAAGTGTATCCGAATGGGGTGCACCAGTTGTGTTTGAAACCAAGACTGATGGATCTTTGAGATTGTGTGTGGACTATCGTGGGTTGTATAAGGTGACCAAGAAGAAAAAATATCTTTTGCCAAGGATATATGACTTGTTCAATCAGCTTCACAAGGCCAAAGTGTTTTCTCAGATAGATTTGGCAACGTGATTCCACCAGTTGAGGGTGGAGAAGGATAGTGTGCCAAAGACTACTTTTAGGACACCATCTGATTTCTTTGAATGGTTGGTGATGCCATTTGGGTTGACTAACGCGTCAGCGTATTTCGTGGATCTTATGAATAAGGTATTCAGAGGTTAGTTGAACAAGTTCGTGCTTGTGTTCGTGGATGATATTCCGGTTTACTCCCGGAATGGGGAAAGAGCATAAGACACACTCGAGAGTTGTTTTGGAAATCTTGTGAAAGCATCAACTGAGAGCTAAGTTTTCGAAGCGTCACCTTTGGAAGAGCGAACTGAGGTTCTTAGGCCATGTTGTTCTGGAAAGGGAATAGTGGTTGATCCCGCTATGGCGGCAGCAATTCAGGACTTAGGTAGACCTAAGAACACGACATATATACGGAGTTTCCTTGGATTGGCTCCGAAAGCAAGGACGACTGGTTATTCCTGCTATCGACAGATTGAGAGTTGAAGTTTTGAGGGAATGTCATCACTCAAAGTTGACGATTCATCCCAGTGGTAACATGATGTATCAGGACATGAAGTGAGATTATTGGTTGGGAGGGATGAAGAGGGATGTTTGAAAGTTCATTTCCAAAGAGTACGAACTGTCAGTTGGTGAAAGTTGAACAAAAGAAGCTGAGTAGTTTGCTTCAGCCACTGGAAGTTCCTACATGGAAGTGGGAGCAGGTATCGATGGATTACCTAGGACCAGGACAAAAAACAAAGGGATTTGTGTCATCATGGATCACTTGACCAAAAGTGTAAGGTTTATTCCTGTCAAATCGACTAGTATGACATCGAAGTTGGCTGAGCCATATTAAATGGATAAATCGATTCCATGGTATCCCGGAGAGCATAGTTAGCTCCTAGGTTGATGGATCATTTTCGATAGTCGAGCGGATTGGAAAGCTCGCGTATAGGTTGTAATTACCGATGAAGAAGTCGAGATTGTAGTTACGAAACCTCGTAAGCTGCTTCGTGTTATGGGGAATGACACGAAACAACGTAGGAGGAAGATGGTTAAGCTAGTCGAGGTACAATGGAGTGAGGATGATGACGATTGTACGTGGGAGGTGGAAGAGAGTATGAAGATGACTCATCCAGAACACCTCATTGAGATGACCCATTAATGTCGTATCACTTTACACCATTGTAACTTTTACTATCGTTGTTAGAATTCTGCATGCTAGGATAAGGCTATGGATGCAAGGCTTGATGGACGCTAGTCTGGATGGTAAATTGGCTGCTAGTGGATAGTAGACATGCATAATTATTTTGGTTGGAATTTCGAGGGAGAAATTCCTAAGTGAGGGAGAAAGTAACAGCCCGCATTTTACGTATCGGAGGATCGTAAAATATTTTTATTTAATTCCTTAAGGGTTGGATCATTCTCGTATTTTGATATATTATTTATGGGGATGTGAGACATGTCCATAATTTTTACCAAATTTATTTATGACCATCTTGTCCCTATCAGTCTTGTATAGGGCATAACTTTTGACTAGGATCGAATTAGGTGTTGAGGTTGATTTCATTGGAAAGGGAATGATATTACTAATTCCGTAGAGTGGTCACATTAAAGATTTGGTTCAGCGGTTTGGGAGGAATAATTGTTTTAGTGTTTCACAATTTCTGTTCGGGTTTTGTGAGCCATTGATGGGCTGATTTGAGGACGCCCATTAGTGGGATGGTGGGAGGCTAAAAATAAGGGGTTAGAGGCATGGAGAATAGTTTGCTTTCTTCATTCTCTCATTTGGTTGAGCTCGTGATCCACCTTGATCAATCAAATACACCTTTCCGCCATTAAAATTCTGGATCTACATAAGAGAATCGAAGATCTACATCATTTGAAGCAAGATCGTCAAATGAAGAGACATCGCATCAAATCAAGATATTTAAAGCATATTCTTCGCTGTCCCGATTGAGAATTTAGCAATTTCTAGTTAATTTAATTAGTGAGTGAAAAGCATCTCTCATATGGATTCGATCAAGTATATAGGTTGTTTGATCTTATTTTCACCATTTTAAGTTATTTTCACCAAGATCTACATCATGGTAAATTTTCATTTGAATCAAGATAGGATCTAATCTAGCAACTTGAAACCGGTAATTCTTATTTTAATACATATGTTTATGCAAGTTTAGATCCATTGTTTAGTTTACTCATTGATTCATTATGATTTTGCGATTTTTATATGATTATTGATGAATAATTGTCGTCTTGATGTTGTTGATGAATTCAAAAAGTGTTGGTTGTTGAATTGGATGAGTTGTTTGCATCGAATTGGTCGTTTGGTGATGGTTTGGTCAAGATTAGAGCTATTTTTGGTCAGATCTGGAGTCGGGTCGCTTTCTGAGGTCGGGTCGTTTTTGGATAGGTCGATGGCTTGCTCCAAGAAATGAAAGTTAGGTCGTTGGTGATCCATAGAGTCAGATCGTCGGTGATCCTGGGAGTTGGGTCGTTGGTGATCCATAGAGTCGGATCATCGATGATCCAGGGAGTTGGGTCGTTGGTGATTCATAGAGTCGGATCGTCGATGATCAAGGGAGTTGGGTCGTTGATAATCCATATAGTCGGGTCATCGGTGATCCAAAGAGTAGGGTCGTGGGTGATCTAGGGAGTTGGGTCGTTGGTGATCTAGGGATTTAGGTCGTTAGTGATCCAGGGAGTTGGGTCGTTGGTGATCCATAGAGTCGGGTCATTGGTGATTCATAGAGTCGGGTAGTTGGTGATCCAGGGAGTTGGGTCATTGGTGATCCATAGAGTCGGGTCATTTACAACCTGACGAGTTGGGCTGAAACAGTATGAATCGAATACTGACCAAATGATGTATGTTTTTGGCTCGATGATGGTTGTGGCTTTGAAGTGAATTCATTGGGGAATGTCGAAGCTCTATGATGTGTTTGTTGATCGTGGAGATGCAATGAATGTGAAGACGATTCAAGTTGGACTTGAACTCGTGGATAATGGTTGCTCGATAGAGTATTTGAGCTTGTGGATAGTCACCGCCGATGACAACTAGAGTTTGGAAGGCTGTGAGATTATCGTTGCTTTAAGTCCTAGCGGGCTCAAAGCAGGTGTACAATAGGGACGCCTAAAAGGCTAGTTGGACTAGTCGAGTAACCTAGACCCATTGGATGGGCCTAGTTGTCTCTGGGAGGAAAATGTACATTGGACGTGCAGTAGTCTAGTTAGAACTGGGGTTACCATTATCCCTTGACGAAAGGTAAGGCGTTTAGTCGGTCATATGATTAACGATGGTTTCAAAGTAGGAATGGTGGTGATAGCCAGAGTCATGAATGTTGATTGTTTTGTTTGTATCGTCTTGTGTAGATTATTCGACGCCGAAGGAGATATCCCTTGGGTGCTTGCTGATGTTGGTTTAGGCCTTCGGGACTTGTACTTGAGAGATGTTGATATCGATTAGGATGGTCTATGCTTGATAACTGATTGCCATGAATGTACTGTTATTTCAACTTGGTTGTTTGTAAAGGCTATCACTATCGGATGTCGGGAAGACGGTTTGGGTTTGTAACAACCCGTATTCCAACGGAACGAATTTTTTTCAAAATTCCAATCTATCGAAACTCGAGTTGGCTTGTCTAGTATTCAACAAAAAAGACAGAGATAAAGAATATATCAGAGCTTAGAAATCCATCTCACAGTGGAATGGAATAAAATATAATAAAATCAAATATAGCCTTACAACGGTAATAATACTGCTTAACCAGTTTCCAAAGCTATCATATCTCTTCCACAAACCTAACCTGTGAGTGTTATGAGGATGGGGTCAGAACACAAATTCTGGTGACTAGACTTAAACTACACATTTTGGATAACCCTACATATACCGTTCAGTTACACTTTCTTATTTATTAGGTTACTTGGGTTAACGGCACTCTAGGCTTACACACACGACATACCCATCTACTCCCCAATAGATTAACCTAATATAGTATATATGTAGCTACAAAAGATATCAAGGTACACCCTATAGTACTCCACTCACACGGTCTCCACCGTAACACCAGAGAAATATACGGAGTCCCTCATCCTATGCCAGAACGACGTACGGATCTCTGTATAACAACGCTACGTTCCGCATAGAACCGCCATTGCCATGCTACATAAACGTAAGAACTGCCACCTTCGAGCCATTCGATCGAATCAGATTCCATCTCAAAGTAATGCCCTAGAGCCAATGATACACCATCCGGAGTAGACATGCATGTATCTAGACTTTCTCACGTACGTATCGTTAACTGTACTCGATGCTTCAACCTCGATGATACACCACCCGTAAATAGTATGCATGTATCTGCATGTATTATCTACTATGCACCAAGTTCAGTAACAGGCTATACCAGATACATGAAACTTAGTCGGGAGCCTTTTCAGATATCTGTATACATAGACGCTACAGTCTACATTTTCATGGTGGCTATGGTCCGTCTGACCCCTCCCTCAACTAGCGAAAGACAAACAGAATTGAGAGATAGCGACGTGGCCGAGAAAAAAAACAAACAATAAATCCTGATTTGCAAGTCCCTCACCCAAAGCCTTGATAGTGAAAGGTCGATGGTCTATTGGTTAGCTTTCCATCTTTCCGCATCACGCTGATTGTCTATGACTAGTACTCGACGATTACTATCTATCAGATGGTTAGATCCGCCTAAGGCAAACATATGAGATGGTCGTAATCCACCTACTCAAAAGGCACCAGATTCGTCCAGGGAAGCCGCGTGCTTCCCCTTTCGGTCCGTTAGAGCCAGCAGAATATCAGTAGAACAACTAATAGAACAAGCAGAATAATCAGACAGACGTGCGCTCCTCTTGTGCCCTATGGCACCACGGTGATCTATCCCATAGGGTTATTCACCTTCGGACGTACGAACTGGTCCAAGCGCCTTAGGTTAACGTGTTATTAGACACTATGTCTAACCGTTTAGTTACGCGCTTACTTTGCCTCATTAGATTTCCAGTTAACTTGGTTAAGTCAAATCATACCAACTTCTCGCTCAAGCTACCAAGTTCATCTTGCTCATTAATTTCAGTTATACATCTTAACCTAATTAAGTTCATTAATAAGCCTTCAACATGTTATTCTTATCAGTAGATTCCATATTTCAGGTTTATAGATGACATGTTCTTCTTATCAGCAAGATCCAGATTTCAGGTTAACCGAATACTTAATTTATAATTAAGTACAACTTATATTATTACATAAGTTACCTCATCTTCTCCATCGTTTATTATAACCTAAGTTATAATTTCCACTTATCCCTCGGACAGGTCTACCTATTATCTTTCCTTTTTCCCATTCAGGTTTATTCATAATAAGTTATCATCGATCCCCGTTCATGTATTTGAGTGCACCAGACCCCTCACATTAAGTCGCCCACTTGTGGATGTTGGATTTACCGGGCGATTCCGGGCAGGCTTCTACCACAATTTGAACTTAACCTTGTGTCTCTGTGCAATTTCTTAATTACTGTAATTCTGTTAATAATCTTTATAGCATAATATTTCTATTTAGGAAAATTCTCATGTTCATCATAAGTTTCATAATTACAGTATTAACGGAAATTTCCAATTCAGACAGGTTATTTATGGAAATAATCCTCATATAACAGAAATGTTCTTAGTTCAGGTTTCAGGATTATAGTACTAATTCCAACAGATTTCAGCAGTTTTAATGTTTCAGCAGATTTGTCAATTTAGCAGATTAAACATCACAACAAGTTACAGCAGGTTAATTGTTTCAGCAAATTAATCATTTAGTAAACTTACTATACATTTTAACGAGGAACTCCAAAAAATAAATATACCATTATCAAAAAGGCATAACTTAATTCCACTCACCTTATTAGCTTTCCTATTCATGAATCTGGTCCAGACCTAGCATTCCATAGCTCCCCTACTGGATTTAGAATCTAAACAACCATGGATTCACAATTCTCAAATTAATAGAAAAGGGAAAAAGGAGAAATCCAAATTAACCAGATTCAAGAATTTATCTTACTTCGATTAGAACTCTGGACTCCTATTTGTTGATATGCATTCTTTTCCTCCAATTCCTAAATTAGAACTCCCCAAAACAAGCTATCCTATTTTTTGAAGATATTTGAGGAAGAAGAATGAAGTACCCGGGCATTATTTCAGAATTCATCTAAATAAGATTATGCTCTGCTAACATATTTATAGGGATGTCAGGAGAACAAGGCCCATCGGATTTTAAGTAGGGAAAATCCGAAACATACAAGTCAGTCAAAATACGTCACAAAAGCTCGCTGGAACCTCCTTAGGTCGACTCGTGGGTCGACCCGCTCCCTGATGGGTCGACCCATAGGTCGACCCACCAAAGTCGAGGTCGACCCCATCGAATCTAGCGGCGTTTTTCTCCCATCGCTTCCTGTTTTGCTTATTATTATAAATGGTAAACTTTGGTTTCCAGTTTGATTTTTTCTTTGATTGATTTCATACTTTTATATCTTTCAATCAATTCTGAATTCCGTTATGTACATATTTGTATATTTATATATACAATTTCTTGGCTTTTTGATTTATCATCTAATTTTACCTATGTACTCCGTCATGGTCATACCATATACCAAAACGAATCAGAAAGGTACCACGAACTCATTTGTAGACGTTTCTAAAATTATAGCCTTTTATTATCGCATGAAAAATATGGGGTGTAACATTCTCCCCACCTTAGGAAATTTCATCCCTGAAATTTGATAAGAATGGAGTAATGTAGTTCCTCATACAAAACAACCAATGAGTGTTCATCCAATTTTTCAACCATCTGTGTTCACGTGCGAAGTGTAATACGATATAGTAATATATGTATGCCTAAGCGGTACCTCCTATATGTATGCAAATTTTTCAAAAAAATCCTTTAAAAATATGATGAACACATCGTAGATATACTGGCAATTCTACATGAATGCAATAAATCAAAAATACATTTTCATCCAAATTTTCCCACACTCTTGCAGAGCAAGAGCGTAGTTCATCCAATTGTTGCATCCAAAATTCTACCAACCATCTTTATTTTTTTCGAATTTCAAAAAAGAACTAATTTTCTAAACTTGGTTTCTTATGTTACAAAAAGGTGGAAAACGAAAAGCTTCATATCCTCCGTTTTTCTTTTTGTCATTTTTTCAATCTTTACTTGCATTTTACTTCTAATTTTTTAAAATTTCAGCATTAAAGGTTCAATAGAAACTTTTTTACTAACAAATATAGTTTTAACATAACAATACATTACCACAGATAAAAGTCAGACCTACTACATAGGTTCTACAACAACATTAGTTTTATCACAGAAATAAAACTAAGATAATCATGTCATACAACATGTGGCCCTACAGGTAACTACACCCCAACTACCCATCACTGGAATGGAGGTCTGAGCCCTTACCCAAAGATACCACAGACAAATGAATCTAACCCTCCTAAGGGATCCTCCACTCTACCTAGATGCTCCGCTTGGCACCTAGAACTATCCCTGACCTCCAGATGCAAATCCCGCATCTCCATCTGCATCTGGTCAAAACGCTGTTGGGTGTCATATAGCTGATGCAGGCTCTGCTGCTGTGCCTGGGCAGCCTCAATCTATGCACGCGCCATCTCCTACTGTCTAAGCAAAATGTCTTGGTGCTCTATCGCCAGCTAGATCTGTCTCTCGGAGATGGTCCAAACCTCCATCCTCAAATCCCAAGATTCCCTCTAGGACTATGTATCCCATCTGGCTGACTAGGAAGGCCCGGCACCTTCCCAGTGCGGCACCAACTCTCATGCTCATACCCCTATGGTGGATCAAAGTACTGATGTTGCTGCTTCTCTATAGGGGAATCAAATGGTGCGCAAACATCTCCCCGGGATAGTATCCTACCATCGATCCAAACAGTGATCCCACTGGAATGAATGACTGATCTCCTTGGCCCGGCTGCCCTAAATCTCTAGGATCCATGTCCTCAAACTGTCCTTCCTCCGTGCCTCCTCCTAACTCATCGCCCTCATTGCCACCACCATGATCGTCTCCACTGCCATCATCCTCATCCTGATCATGATCCATTGACTGAGGGTCCACCAAAATTTGCTACAACTCTATACCCATACTCGTCAACATGGTTGCGTCTATCAAGTAATGAGGGTGTGTAACGTGGCTCTCATGTGCAAATAAACCCCCGACCGTCGAAAAAGTACTGTCCATAAGTGCCCAAAAGGGATGGTAGAAGTCCTATTACCAAGAGAGGAAGCAAAATACTAAATAATAAAACATGCCCGATTCACATCGATCCCAGCAAAAACTGCGTATGTGGATGCCCTTATAAGGGGGAAATCCTATCGAAAATTCCCGTCTTAGCTGCCAGGTTGTACTGTAAAATGCTTATAACTACCCAAGCTAATGTACGTAAATGTGCCATATCCCATATCCTAACATCCTCGTCCACAAAGATCCTATGCAGTACTGCCAAATCTGTCATTTCAATATCCTCAATAGGTGTTCCCTCTCCCCATATGCCTAACATATGGCCAAACTGCAGTTCATTAAACAAGACATGCGTTCCCTTTGCTTATGACTCAAAAATTACCAAATCATTTTCTCCCATCTTATCTCAATTTTCCCCAAAAAATCGTACTAACCTTGGGTATGCTTGGATTTCCTCAGTGTTATGGTCCAGAAGATTAGCCAACCCCACATTAGTAAAAAAAAATGCCCCTAGAGGTACAGCCAAAAAGTCCGCAAATTTGACAGGCCTTCCGAGCAATATATCGAATCTAATTGACTTAGCGTAGATCTCCACTATTTCCCTTTGATTCTGACACCAAGCAAACTCCTGTGGGGTTAATAGCGGATATAAAGAGGCCAAAGAAATAGGTTGCAACGGCATGGTGAATATCTTTCGATTCTCCAAGAAACAAGTGTAGATCATGATAGAGAGTAGAGAGGGATTCAATTTGGTATCAATTTTGTGTCAAACATTAGAGATTTGAGGTGTTAGCGGCTGTAACAACCCGTAAAATGCGAGCCAGTTTGAAATTTTTATTTTGGCAATTTTAGCGAATTTTGATTATTTAAAATGAAATATTTTAAATAATATCGACGAGAAAATTTATTTTGAATATAATTCGAACGTATATATTTATACGCGTCGTCGTTAGAATATAAATAATTATATATAATTATAAATAGAATGGAAAATGGCGCGGTAGTTCGATAATTCGATTTCAAACTTCAATTGAATGTACCGGGTGCAAAACAATCCGGATTTTAGTGAAACCAAAAACGTTAGTATCTCTTTGAGAACATCTTTCCAACGAATCCGAAAAATCAAAATTTCGTAGCGAGAATCAAAAGATATGTCCATTTGAAATTTCTGAATAGTCGCTATGGAATTCAGGCCCTTAAAAATGGACATTTTGCAAACGACCTCGGATTTCGACGAAACCAGTTTTGTTGGGTCCGTGATGTAAAGTTATTGCTAGGTTTCAAATTTCATAATTTTTCGAATCAATATGTGAGCGTGGCAAAGGAAAACGTGTTTGACCAGTTTCAGTTGATTTTAATCGACTGGAAATTGGCCATTTTTCTAACGGTCTCGGAATTCGACGAAACTAGTTTTGTTAGGACCGTATCGTCAATACGAAGCTAGAAAATATTTTTCGGGAATTTTTCTAGTTAGTATGTGACCCCGGTAATTTGAAATGTACGTTTAAAATTCAATATAGTGATTTAAATGTAAATTCAACGGAAACAAATCGAAACGATTAAATCAGTTTGCGATACATATCCCATTGTGTTCGGAATGGGGGTAAAACGCTATGGACGATAGGCGGTGGGCCTCGTTTCGAGGTCGTATGTGAAAGTCAACTTTTTTGGCCAATTAAATAATTAAATAATTAAATAAAAAAAACCCTTTCTCCCCTTAACTACCAGCCCCCCCCCCCCCCCGATAATTTCAGTTCACTTTTCAAAAAAAAAAAAAAAAGAAACGAGAAAGCAAAACGCGCCGCCGCCCTAGGGCCCTGGAGCCACCGCCGACGAGCTTCCCTGCCGCCGCCTTGCCTGTTCCTCCCCCTCGTCCCTCCAGTAATCGAAACCCCCCCTCCACAACCAAATCGAGGTCGCGACGCCGCCCGGTGGGGCCCCAACCACCGCCGCCTCCATCTTCTTCTCCCCCGACCTCCTCCTCTCCTCCTTCAGTCGCCCTGCCCTCCTACAGGAGCTCCGACGCACAACTGTCCCCCCCTGTAAGTTTCACTGATTTACATTTATTTTAAAACTGATTTTAAATTAAAAGTAAAAACTGATTTTATAAGGTTTTAAAACTGATTTTAAATTAAAAGTAAAAACTGATTTTATAAGGTTTTAAAACTGATTTTAAATTAAAAGTAAAAACTGACTTTATAAGAATTTAAAAACTGATTTTTAGAAAAAGGTTTGAACTTTAAAATTGAAAAGATCGGGTTTTTAGAATAGGAAAGATCATATTTTTAAAATAGAAAAGGCGAAATTTTTATTGGGTAGAAGAAATAAAAAAATATGATTTTTATCTATTGAACTTCAAAATAAAAATTCGATTTTTATATATTGAATAGCGAACTAAAAATTCGATTTTTATATATTGAATAGCGAACTAAAAATTCGATTTTTATATATTGAATAGCGAACTAAAAATTCGATTTTTATATATTGAATAGCGAACTAAAAATTTGATTTTTATATATTGAATAGCGAACTAAAAATTCGATTTTTATATATTGAATAGCGAACTAAAAATTCGATTTTTATATATTGAATAGCATACTAAAAATTCGATTTTTATATATTGAATAAAGAAGTAAAAATTCGATTTTTATATATGTAGTGGCTACGGGCGACGAAGCTGACGAAGATGCGAAAACGATGAAGATTCTATCAAAGAAGAGTCAAGATGATTGGATAGCTATAGGTGAGAATTTCTCACCTTTCAATTTCTTTTCTAGTTATATATATATACTAGGATGCAGACGGTGCTTAGTAGCACCCGACACAATCGTCCACAGACCATGGACTTGTTTGCTTGGCTGTTTGGTTATTGATTGTGATATTGGTTTGAATGTGGTTTGTGGTGTGAAAAATGGAATCGATAAATTGGTTAGGATTAGACGTGCGTCGTTATAAGGCGAAGGAGTAAGGCTAGGTTAGACTCTTACTCCAAATTTTGTGGTTTGCATAATAAAATTGATATGATTGATGTGTGAATGGCGTGGGCCTTCACTAGACCGGGGATTAGGCTAGGCCTTGTCCCGTTTCTAGTAACGTGCCGTTATGCCGCCGAAATTTTCTAAAATATGTTAGAAAAATAAAAATATCATTTTATTGAATAAATGAATTGAATAGAAAATTCATATGTTGGAATAAAATGTTTTATCGTTAAAAATATAATTTTTAACGTGAATACGAATGTAGTGAAAGTGAATAAAATAAAATATTCATTTACAAACCAGACGGTTTGTTTATGTACACCTATTTGAATGACGTTGATTGGGTCGATAAATTTTACACATCGCCCAACTGCACAAATAAAATATGTGTTTGATTGTTTGAAACCCCACACGGGTGTTGGGATGAAATTTGAAGTTCACTCATCCTGATTGATTAAATATGTCGATCGATTGATTGACAGGCTGTTATAAGCGTTGAATATCTATATTTGATGCTTTTACAGTGTAGTGCACTTTGGTTGATGGTTGATTATTTTCAATGTTATTATATACATGTGTTGTATGAAAATCCATATAATTAACTTTATATGGTAATTGATTGGGCCTCATTCCAATTTGAAAAATAAAGAATATTATAAAATAAAAGTTCATGTGTTGACAGTACTCATCCATTGAGATTGGTCATGTGTTGAACGAAATATTTTAGTAATAAAATTTACATCTTTATCGATATAAAATAAAAGTTCATGTGTTGACAGTACTCATCCATTGAGATTGGTCATGTGTTGAACGAAATATTTTGATAATAACAACTATTTTGAAAAAGAAATATTTGAAATAGAATATTTGAAAATAGAGATTTATGAAGCCGTGTTGATTAGTTTGACGCCATTTTGACGTGAACGATATTTATATCGATTTTATTCATTTCGAATTGAATTGAAAACGATTTCGAAATGAATTGAATTGAAAACGATTTCGAAATGAATTGAATTGAAAACGATTTCAAAATGAATTGAATTGAAAACGATTTCGTAATGAATTGAATTGAAAACGATTTCGTAATGAATTGAATTGAAAACGATTTCGAAATAAATTGAATTGAAAACGATTTCGAAATGAATTGAATGGAAAACGATTTCGAAATGAATTGAAAACGAATTCAAATTGAATTGAAAGCAAATTGAAATGAATTCAAACTGAATTGAAATTTGAATTGAATAGAAATGAATTTTAAAACGAATTTATAAAGAAGAATTCAATTTTGATTTGAATTGAAATGGAAGTTGAAATTGCTTTTGAAACGAACTTTAAAACTATTTATATAATTCGTTTTAAATAGAAATCGACGAAATATATATTATATATATTATATATATAATATAATGGCCTGAATAGAACGCGCCGCGCCGCGGCAGTTCGTGAATTTCGACCATTTATTTCAAACGGACATTACGGGAGATCCGACCGTCGGATTCTCCTAAAACCGGAACCGTTGGGTTCGTATCGAAAAGAGCTTTCTAACGAATGTGATAAATTAGAAATCTAACGGTTGGATTTGGAATTATGTCCAAATCAATTTGGAAAAAGGTCGCTATACGTGCAGTTCGATGGCCATTGGTGGAAATCGACTGTACGGGCCTTGATAAAATTATTAAAAATAGTAATAATTTGTGTAAAATCATAAGAAATGATTTGGGGAAAATTGGGATGAAAAACTCCATATTTGAAAGGATAAAAATAGATTTTTATCGAAATGAACTAGTTTTGAACTAGAATTATAATTCTATTTATTTTTAAATAAATAAATTGAATTTAAAAAGGGTTTTAAAAATAACCAGAATATCCAATGATTGCATTGGAGTGGATTTGAATCGAAATTATCTTCGGAATATTTCGATGTTGGAATTCGTGATTATACAGATGTTGTTATGGAAATTTGAAAGATATATATTTATATCGTTATTTCCAATACGACATTTGTTAGTCGTAGAATTCGATATTGAATATAAGCCGATATATTTTCTATTCAGAGCCTTGTATTGAATATCGAATGTGATTTGGGTTTGTCGTGAGTGGTGTCTTCACTAACACTGTTCTTGAACCCAGTTGAGAAAAGATTAAATCTTTTTATTTAGATTTAATGAAGTGTACCAATTAAATAATATTTAATTGGAATTAAATTGATATTGATTTTTGGGTTTATCGTGAACAGTGTTTTAAACAACACTCGTTCTTTAACCTGATAATTAATGAATGTGATTTTGGGTTTATCGTGAACTGTGTTTTTAAATGACACGGATTCTTTAACCCAGTCGAAGATTAAAACTAAGTGGAGTTTTAATGAATCTTTAATTAGATTGAAATGATCGAAAATGGAGTATCACCAGTTTTGCTCCAGGCGATAGTTAAATCTTTAATTAGATTTGAACGTGAAATGGTAATTGAATTTACCGATAACACTGTGGTGTTAGATATGAAGTATTCACAATTTTACTTCATGGGATGAATAGGTTGGGATTGGGAAATTATAACAAATGATTACTTCGGTAAGGTTCGCTAATCCCGACTAGTTTGAATTGATATTCAAAAGTTGATTAAAGAATAAATTCAAGAATTTATCTTTGATAAAATTAATGGGAACCTTTCCCTATGAATGTGAAATTAGAAACTAACTGTCGGTTAGCTAAGTAGAATGGTTTTCTGGATATTGATCTGATGTTGGTTTCGGCCTTCGGGGTTAATATTTGGGGAATTATTCTCTTGATTAATTTACGGTTAGTGACTGATGGATTGGAATGAGGCGTGTGTTGTGTTTGTGTAACACTTATTTAAAATATACGCGAGTTATTCGGGAAGACCGGGTTTATCCCATTCTGAATAACTGATACGACGATAAGTCGAAGATGAAGACGGTGGTCGAAGACCGGAAGTCTTCACGTCGTTTTGGGTGATTACTGATGATCTTGATTGGGCTGTACACCCAAGAAGATGGAAACAGTTGGTGATCGTCCAGACGTACTTGGAGATCGATGGATATGCGGGGTACTAGGTGCCTCCGGTTTCGTTCAGACCCAGAACGGACTTGTAAATGGACTGTGTGTCTGATATTGGATTTTAGTCTGTGTGATTGATTTCTATTAAATATATATCTGTTTGGCGGCGGAGAATTTATTCTCTTGCTTAACGCCCTTCTCTGAGACGTACGAGCTCAGGGGTTATATATTGATGGATATCAAACGCATGGAGTGAATTGCCTGTGTGGCATGCCTAAGTGGCAATTGATCGAGGCTTCTGTTGAAAAGCAAAGTCTTGTGGTGATGATCAAAGCACGGCCTTTGTGGCGTAGCTTTGTGTAACGTTTACCTCGCGTGTTTCACACCCGGTATGAACCAAAAACGGGAGACGGACCTCAGGGAGGACTTGCGTTTCTTTCTAGCTAGAAGTGGCGTCAGTGGTTTTACACGCCCTGACGAGTTTGACTTATGTGGTTGTTGCTGTTGCGAGGCGCCTCGGTTATATCGGTTTCGGCCGATGCATTCTGGTCGGCTGACGGACCAGACTTACACCCCATAGGGTGGGGAGACGTAGTGTTCAGGCATAATAATCCACATCGGTGGACCGGCCCTGACGATCCAAGGCTTGCCTGAGGGGCGGGCTAGAGCGTCTCGAATCGGTTGAAGACTATCTTTTGCCTCGGTTCATAGACGGAAATCCAATTTCCAAATACGTGACATTTGCGGTTTTATTTGTAAACCTATATATGGCGACATGATATATGGTACCCATGCCGCCTATGATTGATACTTATGATTTGAAGTTGTTTTATACACTATGCACTTATAATAGTATCAAACGATTTGTTTTAAAAACGTATCAAGCATTCTTTGGCTGTTATAAGGGAAAACCCTATCCTCGGCTGCGTTGCATTGTGTGATGGGACCTGGATCTTATAACAGCTTCATTTTTCTTTATTTAGCATTGCGCTGTTGGTTTCGTGCACTGGTATTCTTGGGAGGAAACCCGTTCCGTGTTATACGGCGTGGTCCCTTGATTTACCTAACTTTAAAATAAAGATTTACAACTGTTTTAGTTCTCACACCAGTCCCATGACTGACCTGGAGTTTATTGTTTTGACCTAAACTCTGGGTGCCCCTATTTTGACACGGGCAGCTAGTAGTTTTGGTTTTGCAGATTTATATTCACAGGATCCTGGTTTACAGCTGGAACGATATCCGGAAAGCTTTGTATCCGTATATCTCCTTCTAGTTGTGTATTGTATTACTTTCCGCTGCGATGTATTTAAATGTAATTTAAATCTCTGATATTTCTCTGTAATATTCATTTATACTCCGTATATTCTTGTAATCTGATGCATTGTTGTAATATACAGTGAATTGTTCTTCTGTATGCGTTCTGTTTTGTCATGTTCTCAAATGATAGGGCGTTTCGAACGGTCTGGGTCGGTTTAGCGACTGGTTCGGACCGAGCGAAATTCCTCGCTCGTCACAGTTGGTATCAGAGCTTTGGTTAACAAAGCAGAGAACAAGGCACATTAGAACCGTACGAAAGAATTCATCAGATATTGGATTAGCAATATCCAATGAGAGTGACTCGTTAGAGATAGGATCAGTAGTATCCTAGAACGAGTGTGAAGAGTATATTTTTAAAATGAAAACAAGTTTTGTTTTGAAAATTTAAATTAATTATTCGTATTTGATTATTTATTTATATTGATTTGGACAATCCGATATATAAAGATTTTGCATATGCGTCTTGCAAACGTGTATTCGAAGTTTTAATATATTGGATAGATATAGAATCATACTCTAGTTGCCCGGGGATAACTCTGGTGATGGGGCACTGTCGCCAGTATTTACTTTCGAGTAACGAAAGTGAGATTTCTATATATTTCCTATTGACTGGTGTGAGAACCAAAATTAGATAGGGCCTATTGTTGTGATTTGGCATCAAAAATCTGATTTTTGACTATGTATCAAAATTATGAATTTGAAACTCTAATTCACTAGTTGATTGATGTTTGTGTTGTTTGTTTATTTGTTTGCTAATTTTTAGCCATTTAGCCTAATAGCATCAAATATTAAATTGTATTGAAAATTGGTCGCATATGCTTGCATACATGTACTTACATTGAACAGGTCATAGCAAGGAGGCTAGAGCCAGAGAATAAAATTTGTTTGCCCGACAAATAGGTACATGTTTACTACATAATTTCCTGTTTTGTTTGGGTGATGATGATTTTGTGAGCCTATTGGCAAGCCGCTTGGCTTTTTCTTTTTCTTTTTGAGATCTGAAGGACCGGGGAAGCTATTTGAAATTCCCCGATGCTCCCGGTGCAGGGGAGGTTATGGCGAAATTTTTCGAAAATTTAGGGTGTTAGCCAAATTTTTGAAATTTTGAAAATTCTCAGAAACTAAAGAGTTGGAGAATGGAAGCCAGATCGAACGTAGAGTTGAATGATCAAACCACTTTCGACTTTGTTCCTTTTCGGGGACGAAAAGTTTTAAGTGGGGGAGATTGTAACATCCCGTAAAATGCGAGCCAGTTTGAAATTTTTATTTTGGCAATTTTAGCGAATTTTGATTATTTAAAATGAAATATTTTAAATAATATCGACGAGAAAATTTATTTTGAATATAATTCGAACGTATATATTTATACGCGTCGTCGTTAGAATATAAATAATTATATATAATTATAAATAGAATGGAAAATGGCGCGGTAGTTCGATAATTCGATTTCAAACTTCAATTGAATGTACCGGGTGCAAAACAATCCGGATTTTAGTGAAACCAAAAATGTTAGTATCTCTTTGAGAACATCTTTCCAACGAATCCGAAAAATCAAAATTTCGTAGCGAGAATCAAAAGATATGTCCAGTTGAAATTTCTGAATAGTCGCTATGGAATTCAGGCCCTTAAAAATGGACATTTTGCAAACGACCTCGGATTTCGACGAAACCAATTTTGTTAGGTCCGTGATGTAAAGTTATTTCTAGGTTTCAAATTTCATAATTTTTCGAATCAATATGTGAGCGTGGCAAAGGAAAACGCGTTTGACCAGTTTCAGTTGATTTTAATCGACTGGAAATTGGCCATTTTTCTAACGGTCTCGGAATTCGACGAAACTAGTTTTGTTAGGACCGTATCGTCAATACGAAGCTAGAAAATATTTTTCGGGAATTTTTCTAGTTAGTATGTGACCCCGGTAATTTGAAATGTACGTTTAAAATTCAATATAGTGATTTAAATGTAAATTCAACGGAAACTAATCGAAACGATCAAATCAGTTTGCGATACATATCCCATTGTGTTCAGAATGGGGGTAAAACGCTATGGACGACAGGCGGTGGGCCTCGTTTCGAGGTCGTATGTGAAAGTCAACTTTTTTGGCCAATTAAATAATTAAATAAAAAAAACCCTTTCTCCCCTTAACTACCAGCCCCCCCCCCCCCCCCCCGATAATGTAACAACCCGTATTTTCAATAACCTGTAATAACATAAATCGAGGCAGAATTTAATTCTAAAATGGGAATCAAGGGAAACGGGCTATGCCATTGTGTTCGTCTCGGAAAAATACGCGAAATAGAGTCCGAGTTTTCGAAAATCGGAGTCCGTATGACCAAGATATGGCCTCGCGAAGTTTCACGAAAATTCCCAAATTAAAGTATACTTAATTAAGTGAAATGGGTTGTGTAGATATATATATATATATATATATATATTGATGTATATATATATATATATATAATTGAAAATTTAATAAATAAATATGCAAAAATGCTCAAAACAGCGAATTGGGAGAGGGGAATAACCGAACCGGCCGATTTTTGAAGTCGACCCGAGCTCGCTGGGTCGACTAGGGGTTAATCCAGGGTGTTTGGCTGTCAACCCGTGGGCCGATTCGCTCAAGTGCAGATTTTGCATTTGAATGGTTCTCATGGTCCATCTTTAATCTAAAGGCCCTAGATGGTTCCTACACTTGACTTCTTCCCCAAGACATGCTTTGATGGCTTGGATTGAATCTAGGGTTAATCCTATGGCCTAAAACACTTGCCTAATCTATAAATAAGACCCTAACCTACCCTAATTCATTCATAATTAAACCTAGTGACTAAACTATGGCAAAATGCTAGCTCTCATGGCCTCCACTAATTTTATGAAGAGGGTTGCATACTAATCACTCTCTAATCAACTTCTAATCCCTTCTTAGCATCTTAATCTTCTTCATTTGGTGTTCAAAGTTGCTAGTTGTGAGTTTCTATCACTTTGATGATCTTTTGGTAAACTAATTAGATGAGATGTGATGAGATTTATGGTTTTGTATGTGGGTTAATGAGCTTTGAATCATATGATATGATGTTAGCATTAATCTTATGTTTATGCATGTTGAGTATGTAAGCTTATGCAAGTTTAATATGATGTATGTTATGTTTGCATGATGCTAAATATGCAAGTTGTGGGCTATGTAATCATATGCATGTTATGCAAGTTCATGGTAATATGCTATGCAAGTTACATGTTTGTTAATATGCAAGTTACATGTTTGTTAATATGCAAGTTACATGTATGTAAATATGCAAGTTACATGTTTGTTAATATGCAAGTTACATGTTTGTTAATATGCAAGTTACATGTATGTAAATATGCAAGTTACATGTTTCTTTATATGCAAGTTACATGTTTGTTAATATGCGAGTTACATGTATGTAAATATGCAAGTTACATGTTTATTAATATGCAAGTTCATGATGACACATTATGCAAGTCTATAAGCTAATATGCAAGTTTGTTATGCAAAATGAATATGTAAGTTATGTGACATATTATATGCAAGTTATGTGACATGTTATGCAAGTTCATATGCAAGTTATGTGTTTGTTAATATGCAAGATGGCACCTTTGAAACATGTTCATTCATATGCAAGTTGACACCTTTTATATGTGTTATATCATGAACGAAATTACGTGGGAACGATGGGGTAATTAAATGCATAAGTTAATAAGATTGTGTGAAATTAATATAATTATGCATAACACAAAATAAATAAACATAGTATGGGAATTTGCCTATTTGGTTAGGTGTACCCATACTATGTGTTGGGAATTTACCTATTGAGTTAGGTCTACCCCATGGGAATTTACCTATTAAGTTAGGTCTACCCATGTTAAGAAAACTTGATTAATTAGGGATAATTAATATAAAATTATGAGGGTGATTAATTAGGTGTAATTAATTGACTAAGACACGAGGTTGGACTCAGTTGTAGCGTAAAACTGCCCGGACCCAACCGGCTTAACCAGTTGCTACAAATGTTAGCCCAATGTGAGAGGTCTTAGGCACAAACTAAATACGTAATTAATGTAAAGACACGAGGTTAGACTCTGTTATGACATAAGGCTGCCCGGACCCAACCGGCTTAACCAGCGGTCATAAAAGACAGTCTAATGTGAGAGGTCTTTACAAAGGTTACGTTCTTAATTAATTAATTAAGAAACACTTAACCATATTAGCATGTAGAGGGACATGAGGGGTTAAGTGGGTGCCTCGGGTGGCATGAGAAAATCTAGTGGTTGCCTTGGGTGGCAATAGAAAATACGATTAGAATACTTAACCAAAATGGAACATGTAATTAAAACATGATTAAAGGGTTAAGTGGGATATACTAGAAAAAGGGACAAGCTTAGGTGGGTAGCTTGTGGAGGCCCATTTCAACCAGTAACCCATACGTATCTTTGTGGGCTCGACCCATGTCGAGGACGGGACACACATACTGGGCTGGACTGTAAGAGGCAAACGGGTTAGCGGTGGCAACGCAAGTCCAACGGGCTTCATATGCGTGAGTGGGCCCGGGCTGGTAGGTAAGCCGTTGTTGCATCGAGTAGATATAAGCCGTGCACCTTTAGTTCCATCAGGTTGCCACATTGGGGAATGATACATCCCACGGTGGGGCCAGCACGGGTATCTACGTTAGGGAGCCGATCGAATGGGAAGTAGTGTGTACACCTAGTGGATTGTAGGGCCCCGTGGCGCCTACTTGGTCACCTAGGGGTACGCAGGTACTAATTAGTAAATTTTATAAGTCCTTGGGTGGGATCAACCTTTAAGTTAGGAACGACTGGTGTGGTGCAGTTTAGTAATTTACCTTAGGGAGGGTAGATGCGTCTTTATCCTTTATCTTCGTTTAGTTGACTGCTTAGGGTAGCCATTCATCCCTATATGTTACCGTATATCAGTTTATGTCTTCTCTGGTTACTTTAACGATTGTATTGTTAAAGTTATAGGACTCGCTCAGACTTATGTCTGACCCTGTTGTTTTTATCTTTTTCCCAACCCTCAGGTCCTACGGTGGATCCTAGCAGTAGTGGAGCTTGATCGGATTGCTGTTCCAGTCTTTAGGAGCTTGGATAGATGTAAAGCTCCAGTTATCCAGTTATCTTTTCTTTTGTTTGGCTATTGTATGAGAGTGGGATTATGTACTTCTTTATTTTGATGGATATTGTACTTGACCTTTATTGTGGTTTTATGATGTAACCAGACATGTTTTACTTCCGCTGTTATGAGATGATGTTTTAAAATTTCAAGTACTATTTATATCTGTCTTGTTGTAATTTTTCTGTTCTATATTCACTAAAATACTCCACCGATGCTATGGCATTCCCTTAGTGAGTGATCATAGCGGGAGTGGGGTGTTACACGTGGTATCAGAGCTTAAGGTTACCAGAACAGATAAAATTTTTGAGAAAAACTACTTTCTAAGAGTATTTTCGAAGAAAGTATTTTTAAAAGCATGTCTTCTAAGAGAAAAAGTTTTTGAAAAAGAAAAGCATAATCCCCAATAGCCATATCTTTATCTTTCGGAATCTCCTTTTTGAATCTTTCCTCTTTCGTTTCAGCATGGCTGAAGATCTTAACATCCCGGAGGGTTTAGTTATACCACTATGGTATAGGAGGTTGCAAGAGGCTAGGGCCGCGGCTGCGGGTCCGGCCAATGCTACTACACCAGAGACAACCGCTCCTCCTCCTCAGCCTAGAGTGGATAATTTTGCTAAGGTTTGCAAGGAGTTCAAGGCTATAGGAGGAAAACCTTTTCTTGGTTCAGAGACTTTCGTAGAGGCTAGAGATTGGCTTAAGGAAGTGGAAGAGTTGCTAGATATCTTCGAAGTGGAAGAGGGAAAGAAAGTCAAGTTGGCGGCTTGGTTAATGAAGGGAGAGGCCTCATTCTGGTGGGAGGTCACTAATGGAGAACGCCCTGTTGACTCTTGGGCAGATTTTAAGCAAAGATTTGAGGCTAAGTTTCTCTCAAGGGCGGAAGAGAATCTGTTTATGGAGAAGTTCTTGAATTTGAAGCAAGGGAATCTCACGGTGAAAGAATATGTCAACAAATTCAATCAATTAGCAAGATTTGGCATAGAGTTGGTGAATACACCGGAGAAGAAGGCTTTGAGGTTCGTTAGAGGCTTGAACGAACCATTGCAAGGAATAGCTATGACTCACATTCCTATGGGGGCCACCTTTGAGAAGCTTGTCTACATGGCACTTATGCATGAGGATGATAAGAATTCTAAGGCACCAGAGAAAAAGGGGGATCAGAAGAAACCGCAACAGCAACAACAAGGCAAGGGCGGAAAAGGCAATGGTGACAAAAAGAAGACGAAGAAGAAGTGCTTCAATTGTGGAACACCAGGACACCTCAGTAAGGATTGTCGCAAAAAGAAGAAGACCGGTTGCTTTCATTGTGGTGAAGCAGGGCATCTTGTGAAAAACTGCCCAAAGAAGGGGCAGAAGACGGGGTCTACCTCAGGAGGCCAGGTGCAAGCTCTTATAGCACCACCTCAGTCAGGGGGGCAAGTTCAGGTTCTCTCAGTTCCACCGATTCAGCAGAGAGGTAGAACTATTTCCGTTGAAAGTCTGGTTTTTCTGTTTGATCATCCAGTTCGTACTTTGTTTGACTCTGGCGCATCGCATTCTTTTATCTCATCATCGTTAGTTGAGTCACTGCACTTAGACACCAGTCTAGTTGATGATCCCTTGGTTGTCTCAAACCCAATTGGGGGCTCCATATATCTGTCTATGATATGTTTGGGTTTGAAGATTTCTATACTTAGCGTTGAGTTTAGATGTGATGCTTTTGTATTGGGCTTCACGGGCTATGGGTTGATCTTGGGCATGGACTGGTTATCCAGTAATGGTGCCGTTCTTGATTGCGAAAGGAGAGTTGTCAGGCTCATGACCCGCTTGGGTAACACTCTCGAGATCTCTTGCAATCCCATGGAATCTGTTTTGCTAAGTTATCTTGAATCGCTCGATGCTTCGGTCGAAAGTTTGTGTTCTGTCAGAGTAGTCCGGGAATATCCGGATGTGTTTGAAGAAGTAAAGGGTTTGCCTCCGAAGCGGGAGATAGATTTCCGAATTTATTTGGTGGATAATGCCAAACCAGTGTCTTTGCCAGTACGCCACATGGCTCCTCGTGAGAGAAGAGAACTTCATAAGCAAGTAGGGGAGTTGCTTGAGAAGGGGTTCATAAGGCGAAGTATATCGGAGTGGGGAGCTCCAGTAGTATTTGCCACAAAGGCGGATGGGTCCCTCAGACTTTGTGTGGATTATAGAGAACTTAATAAGCTCACAAAGAAGAATAGACACCCATTGCCGAGAATAGATGATCTCTTTGATCAGTTGGTTGGCGCCTCAGTGTTTTCGCAAATGGACTTAGCTACAGGGTTTCATCAGTTGAGAGTGGCGGAGGACAGTATAGAGAAGACTGCTTTCCGGACTCCGGATGGTTTTTATGAGTGGCTAGTGATGCCATTTGGGTTGACAAACGCCCCCGCATACTTTGTTGATCTCATGAGTAGAGTGTTCAGAGAGTATCTGAATAAGTTTGTAGTAGTTTTTGTGGATGACATCTTGGTCTTTTCCAAGAATGAAGAAGAGCATGCCTTACATCTCAAGGAAGTGTTGGAGACTCTTCGAGCGCATAGTCTTAAAGCTAAATTCTCTAAATGCCATTTTTGGAGAAGAGAAGTGCGATTCTTAGGGCATGTGGTCTCTAAGGAAGGGATAGCTGTGGATCCCGCAAAGATAGTATCTATCCAGGATTGGAAAGTTCCTAGAAATGCTACCGAGGTAAGAAGTTTCTTGGGGTTGGCAGGATATTATAGGAAGTTCATCAAAGACTTCGCGAAGATATCAGCCCCATTAACCCGCTTGACGAAGAAGAATCTGGTTTTCTCATGGGATGTAGATTGTGATGATGCTTTCCGACGGTTAAAGAGAGCTTTGACCACCGCTCCAGTTTTAGTGCTCCCGGATGGGAGTAAGCCGTTTGTTGTTTATACCGATGCTTGTGGAACAGGATTAGGCGCAGTCTTGATGCAGGAGGGAAGGGTAATAGCCTATGGAGGGAGACAATTGAGAGTGCATGAGAAGAATTACCCTACCCATGATCTAGAGTTGGCCGCGATTGTTTTCGCACTTAAGTCTTGGCGCCATTATCTTCTTGGTGAGAGATTCGAGTTGTTCACCGACCATAAATCATTGAAGTACTTATTCTCTCAGAAGGATTTAAACTTAAGACAGCAAAGGTGGATGGAGTTCTTAGCATCCTATGATTTCGAGATAGCGTATACCCCTGGTAAGGGTAACGTGGTGGCAGACGCCTTAAGTAGAAAAAGGCTATCTTTGAGTCCATTGTTCGTGGAACGACGAAGCTTGGAGTTTCTTTCTTTGTTTGACTTCAGACCTTCTGTTGATTTTGTACCTGGTTTGTTGGCATCCTTGGAGGTTAGACCTACTCTTTTGAGACGGATTGGCGAGGCTCAGCGAGACGACCCACAGTTGGTTGTGTTGGTAGAGAAGCTTATAAGAGGGGAGTCGTCCAGCCATTTGGGTAGATACACCATAGATAATAAGGGATGGTTGCATAGAGACGGTAGACTTTGTGTACCGCAAGATGAGGGTTTGAAGAAGGCTATTTTGGATGATGCACATCGTTCAAGAATGACTATTCATCCCGGTGGAGACAAAATGTACCAAGACATGAAGAGAGTTTTCTTTTGGGCCGGTATGAAGAAAGATGTGGCCGAGTATGTGGCTAGATGCTTAGTGTGCCAACAAGTTAAAGTGGAGCAAAGGAAACCCGGTGGGTTGCTACACCCATTGGAAGTTCCACAGTGGAAGTGGGATAGTGTCTCGATGGATTTCATCGACGGGTTACCGAGATCGAGGAAGGGCAATACGGGAATTTGGGTTGTGGTAGACAGACTTACAAAGAGTGCCCATTTTATACCCGTAAAGAGTAAGAGGACCGCTCCATGGCTTGCTTCAGTCTATGTTAGAGAGATTGTTAGATTGCATGGCGTACCATCCAGCATTGTGAGTGATCGAGATCCTATTTTCACTAGTGAGTTTTGGAGAAGTTTGCAAGAGGCGGTAGGGACTCAGTTGTGTTTGAGCACCGCATATCATCCTCAGACGGACGGTCAGACCGAGAGGGTGAACCGTATCTTAGAAGATCTTTTGAGGCTTTGTATCTTGGATTTTGGAGGTACATGGGAAGAACATCTTCCTTTGGTGGAGTTCGCATATAATAACAGCTTTCAGTCCAGTATTGGTATGGCTCCTTTCGAAGCTCTTTATGGAAGGCCTTGTCGATCTCCTACATGTTGGTGGGAATCTACGGATAAGATCTTGCTTGGGCCGGATATGGTTAGAGAGACTTCAGAGAAGATTGATTTAATTCGAAAAAGGATGAAAGCAGCGCAAGATAGACAGAAATCTTATGCGGATCGGAGAAGGACGGATCTTGAGTTTGAGGTTGGGGACATGGTTTTTGTCAAAGTATCTCCATTGAGAAATGTTGTTCGCTTTGGGTCCGTAGGGAAGTTAGCACCGAGATTTGTTGGGCCGTTTCCTATTAAGGAAAGGATTGGACGGATGGCATATAGGGTGGAGTTGCCCGACAGACTTAGTGGTGTTCATGATGTATTCCATGTATCACATCTGAGGAAGTGCTTACATGAGACCGCGGAGGTGGTAGAGCCGAGCTTGCTTAGAGATGTAGAGGTAGAGCGTGATGCGACGATTCGACGAGCTCCTACTCGCATCCTTGGGTCAGAAACTAGGAAGTTGAGGAACAGAGAAGTTCAGCTAGTTAAAGTGCAATGGGGAGATGACGAAAGCAATGCTACTTGGGAGACGGAAGCAAAGATGCGTTCTTTGTATCCATTTCTTTTTGAGAGTATGTCTTTTAACTTCTCCTTTATTGCTTGTCTAGTACTTATCTTATCTTTAGTATATCCTCTCGCTAATTCCTATGACCTTTAGATAGGGTAAAACCTATGGTTGAGACATGTGTTTGAAACATGTTATGGTTGATGGATGCATATGGATGCAATTGTTTGCTAGTGGTTGCTCGTGGATGCATATACACACACATTAGGCACTAGATCGGCTCAGTCACTTCATGTTGCATATTGCATAAATGGATGTGGTAGTTAGATTGATGGATGTATCATGGCTGTGTTATCATATGGATGATGCATTTTTGTGTATGGTTGTGCACGCATGTAGAAATTTGTATGTGTCAATAGGGTTTCGCATACATATTGGATGCATGGCACTATCATGGTTTGCATTAAGGAGGTTTACTGTATCAGTAACCGCCTGATTTTCGCATTAGGTAAGTACATATACACACACTTTTGCATATATCCATCCAGCATTTAGAATCTTGTAAGGACAATGATTGCTCGTGGATGATGCTTTGAGTAGATGGATGATTGGATGGTAGGATACGTTCTTCCTAACTTGAAGATTTCGGGGACGAAATCCTTTAAGGAGGGGAGAATGTAACAACCCGTATTTTCAATAACCTGTAATAACATAAATCGAGGCAGAATTTAATTCTAAAATGGGAATCAAGGGAAACGGGCTATGCCATTGTGTTCGTCTCGGAAAAATACGCGAAATAGAGTCCGAGTTTTCGAAAATCGGAGTCCGTATGACCAAGATATGGCCTCGCGAAGTTTCACGAAAATTCCCAAATTAAAGTATACTTAATTAAGTGAAATGGGTTGTGTAGATATATATATATATATATATATATATATATATATATATTGATGTATATATATATATATAATTGAAAATTTAATAAATAAATATGCAAAAATGCTCAAAACAGCGAATTGGGAGAGGGGAATAACCGAACCGGCCGATTTTTGAAGTCGACCCGAGCCCGCTGGGTCGACTAGGGGTTAATCCAGGGTGTTTGGCTGTCAACCCGTGGGCCGATTCGCTCAAGTGCAGATTTTGCATTTGAATGGTTCTCATGGTCCATCTTTAATCTAAAGGCCCTAGATGGTTCCTACACTTGACTTCTTCCCCAAGACATGCTTTGATGGCTTGGATTGAATCTAGGGTTAATCCTATGGCCTAAAACACTTGCCTAATCTATAAATAAGACCCTAACCTACCCTAATTCATTCATAATTAAACCTAGTGACTAAACTATGGCAAAATGCTAGCTCTCATGGCCTCCACTAATTTTATGAAGAGGGTTGCATACTAATCACTCTCTAATCAACTTCTAATCCCTTCTTAGCATCTTAATCTTCTTCATTTGGTGTTCAAAGTTGCTAGTTGTGAGTTTCTATCACTTTGATGATCTTTTGGTAAACTAATTAGATGAGATGTGATGAGATTTATGGTTTTGTATGTGGGTTAATGAGCTTTGAATCATATGATATGATGTTAGCATTAATCTTATGTTTATGCATGTTGAGTATGTAAGCTTATGCAAGTTTAATATGATGTATGTTATGTTTGCATGATGCTAAATATGCAAGTTGTGGGCTATGTATGTAATCATATGCATGTTATGCAAGTTCATGGTAATATGCTATGCAAGTTACATGTTTGTTAATATGCAAGTTACATGTTTGTTAATATGCAAGTTACATGTATGTAAATATGCAAGTTACATGTTTGTTAATATGCAAGTTACATGTTTGTTAATATGCAAGTTACATGTATGTAAATATGCAAGTTACATGTTTCTTTATATGCAAGTTACATGTTTGTTAATATGCGAGTTACATGTATGTAAATATGCAAGTTACATGTTTATTAATATGCAAGTTCATGATGACACATTATGCAAGTCTATAAGCTAATATGCAAGTTTGTTATGCAAAATGAATATGTAAGTTATGTGACATATTATATGCAAGTTATGTGACATGTTATGCAAGTTCATATGCAAGTTATGTGTTTGTTAATATGCAAGATGGCACCTTTGAAACATGTTCATTCATATGCAAGTTGACACCTTTTATATGTGTTATATCATGAACGAAATTACGTGGGAACGATGGGGTAATTAAATGCATAAGTTAATAAGATTGTGTGAAATTAATATAATTATGCATAACACAAAATAAATAAACATAGTATGGGAATTTGCCTATTTGGTTAGGTGTACCCATACTATGTGTTGGGAATTTACCTATTGAGTTAGGTCTACCCCATGGGAATTTACCTATTAAGTTAGGTCTACCCATGTTAAGAAAACTTGATTAATTAGGGATAATTAATATAAAATTATGAGGGTGATTAATTAGGTGTAATTAATTGACTAAGACACGAGGTTGGACTCAGTTGTAGCGTAAAACTGCCCGGACCCAACCGGCTTAACCAGTTGCTACAAATGTTAGCCCAATGTGAGAGGTCTTAGGCACAAACTAAATACGTAATTAATGTAAAGACACGAGGTTAGACTCTGTTATGACATAAGGCTGCCCGGACCCAACCGGCTTAACCAGCGGTCATAAAAGACAGTCTAATGTGAGAGGTCTTTACAAAGGTTACGTTCTTAATTAATTAATTAAGAAACACTTAACCATATTAGCATGTAGAGGGACATGAGGGGTTAAGTGGGTGCCTCGGGTGGCATGAGAAAATCTAGTGGTTGCCTTGGGTGGCAATAGAAAATACGATTAGAATACTTAACCAAAATGGAACATGTAATTAAAACATGATTAAAGGGTTAAGTGGGATATACTAGAAAAAGGGACAAGCTTAGGTGGGTAGCTTGTGGAGGCCCATTTCAACCAGTAACCCATACGTATCTTTGTGGGCTCGACCCATGTCGAGGACGGGACACGCATACTGGGCTGGACTGTAAGAGGCAAACGGGTTAGCGGTGGCAACGCAAGTCCAACGGGCTTCATATGCGTGAGTGGGCCCGGGCTGGTAGGTAAGCCGTTGTTGCATCGAGTAGATATAAGCCGTGCACCTTTAGTTCCATCAGGTTGCCACATTGGGGAATGATACATCCCACGGTGGGGCCAGCACGGGTATCTACGTTAGGGAGCCGATCGAATGGGAAGTAGTGTGTACACCTAGTGGATTGTAGGGCCCCGTGGCGCCTACTTGGTCACCTAGGGGTACGCAGGTACTAATTAGTAAATTTTATAAGTCCTTGGGTGGGATCAACCTTTAAGTTAGGAACGACTGGTGTGGTGCAGTTTAGTAATTTACCTTAGGGAGGGTAGATGCGTCTTTATCCTTTATCTTCGTTTAGTTGACTGCTTAGGGTAGCCATTCATCCCTATATGTTACCGTATATCAGTTTATGTCTTCTCTGGTTACTTTAACGATTGTATTGTTAAAGTTATAGGACTCGCTCAGACTTATGTCTGACCCTGTTGTTTTTATCTTTTTCCCAACCCTCAGGTCCTACGGTGGATCCTAGCAGTAGTGGAGCTTGATCGGATTGCTGTTCCAGTCTTTAGGAGCTTGGATAGATGTAAAGCTCCAGTTATCCAGTTATCTTTTCTTTTGTTTGGCTATTGTATGAGAGTGGGATTATGTACTTCTTTATTTTGATGGATATTGTACTTGACCTTTATTGTGGTTTTATGATGTAACCAGACATGTTTTACTTCCGCTGTTATGAGATGATGTTTTAAAATTTCAAGTACTATTTATATCTGTCTTGTTGTAATTTTTCTGTTCTATATTCACTAAAATACTCCACCGATGCTATGGCATTCCCTTAGTGAGTGATCATAGCGGGAGTGGGGTGTTACAGATAATTTCAGTTCACTTTTCAAATAAAAAAAAAAGAAACGAGAAAGCAAAACGCGCCGCCGCCCTAGGGCCCTGGAGCCACCGCCGACGAGCTTCCCTGCCGCCGCCTTGCCTGTTCCTCCCCCTCATCCCTCCAGTAATCGAAACCCCCCCTCCACAACCAAATCGAGGTCGCGACGCCGCCCGGTGGGGCCCCAACCACCGCCGCCTCCATCTTCTTCTCCCCCGACCTCCTCCTCTCCTCCTTCAGTCGCCCTGCCCTCCTACAGGAGCTCCGACGCACAACTGTCCCCCCCTGTAAGTTTCACTGATTTACATTTATTTTAAATCTGATTTTAAATTAAAAGTAAAAACTGATTTTATAAGGTTTTAAAACTGATTTTAAATTAAAAGTAAAAACTGATTTTATAAGGTTTTAAAACTGATTTTAAATTAAAAGTAAAAACTGACTTTATAAGAATTTAAAAACTGATTTTTAGAAAAAGGTTTGAACTTTAAAATTGAAAAGATCGGGTTTTTAGAATAGGAAAGATCATATTTTTAAAATAGAAAAGGCGAAATTTTTATTGGGTAGAAGAAATAAAAAAATATGATTTTTATCTATTGAACTTCAAAATAAAAATTTGATTTTTATATATTGAATAGCGAACTAAAAATTCGATTTTTATATATTGAATAGCGAACTAAAAATTCGATTTTTATATATTGAATAGCGAACTAAAAATTCGATTTTTATATATTGAATAGCGAACTAAAAATTCTATTTTTATATATTAAATAGCGAACTAAAAATTCGATTTTTATATATTGAATAGCGAACTAAAAATTCGATTTTTATATATTGAATAGCGAACTAAAAATTCGATTTTTATATATTGAATAGCGAACTAAAAATTCGATTTTTATATATTGAATAGCATACTAAAAATTCGATTTTTATATATTGAATAAAGAAGTAAAAATTCGATTTTTATATATGTAGTGGCTACGGGCGACGAAGCTGACGAAGATGCAAAAACGATGAAGATTCTATCAAAGAAGAGTCAAGATGATTGGATAGCTATAGGTGAGAATTTCTCACCTTTCAATTTCTTTTCTAGTTATATATATATATATATATACTAGGATGCAGACGGTGCTTAGTAGCACCCGACACAATCGTCCACAGACCATGGACTTGTTTGCTTGGCTGTTTGGTTATTGATTGTGATATTGGTTTGAATGTGGTTTGTGGTGTGAAAAATGGAATCGATAAATTGGTTAGGATTAGACGTGCGCCGTTATAAGGCGAAGGAGTAAGGCTAGGTTAGACTCTTACTCCAAATTTTGTGGTTTGCATAATAAAATTGATATGATTGATGTGTGAATGGCGTGGGCCTTCACTAGACCGGGGATTAGGCTAGGCCTTGTCCCGTTTCTAGTATCGTGCCGTTATGCCGCCGAAATTTTCTAAAATATGTTAGAAAAATAAAAATATCATTTTATTGAATAAATGAATTGAATAGAAAATTCATATGTTGGAATAAAATGTTTTATCGTTAAAAATATAATTTTTAACGTGAATATGAATGTAGTGAAAGTGAATAAAATAAAATATTCATTTACAAACCAGACGGTTTGTTTAAGTACACCTATTTGAATGACGTTGATTGGGTCGATAAATTTTACACATCGCCCAACTGCACAAATAAAATATGTGTTTGATTGTTTGAAACCCCACACGGGTGTTGGGATGAAATTTGAAGTTCACTCATCCTGATTGATTAAATATGTCGATCGATTGATTGACAGGCTGTTATAAGCGTTGAATATCTATATTTGATGCTTTTACAGTGTAGTGCACTTTGGTTGATGGTTGATTATTTTCAATGTTATTATATACATGTGTTGTATGAAAATCCATATAATTAACTTTATATGGTAATTGATTGGGCCTCATTCCAATTTGAAAAATAAAGAATATTATAAAATAAAAGTTCATGTGTTGACAGTACTCATCCATTGAGATTGGTCATGTGTTGAACGAAATATTTTAGTAATAAAATTTACATCTTTATCGATATAAAATAAAAGTTCATGTGTTGACAGTACTCATCCATTGAGATTGGTCATGTGTTGAACGAAATATTTTGATAATAACAACTATTTTGAAAAAGAAATATTTGAAATAGAATATTTGAAAATAGAGATTTATGAAGCCGTGTTGATTAGTTTGACGCCATTTTGACGTGAACGATATTTATATCGATTTTATTCATTTTGAATTGAATTGAAAACGATTTCGAAATGAATTGAATTGAAAACGATTTCGAAATGAATTGAATTGAAAACGATTTCGAAATGAATTGAATTGAAAACGATTTCGTAATGAATTGAATTGAAAACGATTTCGAAATAAATTGAATTGAAAACGATTTCGAAATGAATTGAATGGAAAACGATTTCGAAATGAATTGAAAACGAATTCAAATTGAATTGAAAGCAAATTGAAATGAATTCAAACTGAATTGAAATTTGAATTGAATAGAAATGAATTTTAAAACGAATTTATAAAGAAGAATTCAATTTTGATTTGAATTGAAATGGAAGTTGAAATTGCTTTTGAAACGAACTTTAAAACTATTTATATAATTCGTTTTAAATAGAAATCGACGAAATATATATTATATATATTATATATATAATATAATGGCCTGAATAGAACGCGCTGCGCCGCGGCAGTTCGTGAATTTCGACCATTTATTTCAAACGGACATTACGGGAGATCCGACCGTCGGATTCTCCTAAAACCGGAACCGTTGGGTTCGTATCGAAAAGAGCTTTCTAACGAATGTGATAAATTAGAAATCTAACGGTTGGATTTGGAATTATGTCCAAATCAAATTTGAAAAAGGTCGCTATACGTGCAGTTCGATGGCCATTGGTGGAAATCGACTGTACGGGCCTTGATAAAATTATTAAAAATAGTAATAATTTGTGTAAAATCATAAGAAATGATTTGGGGAAAATTGGGATGAAAAACTCCATATTTGAAAGGATAAAAATAGATTTTTATCGAAATGAACTAGTTTTGAACTAGAATTATAATTCTATTTATTTTTAAATAAATAAATTGAATTTAAAAAGGGTTTTAAAAATAACCAGAATATCCAATGATTGCATTGGAGTGGATTTGAATCGAAATTATCTTCGGAATATTTCGATGTTGGAATTCGTGATTATACAGATGTTGTTATGGAAATTTGAAAGATATATATTTATATCGTTATTTCCAATACGACATTTGTTAGTCGTAGAATTCGATATTGAATATAAGCCGATATATTTTCTATTCAGAGCCTTGTATTGAATATCGAATGTGATTTGGGTTTGTCGTGAGTGGTGTCTTCACTAACACTGTTCTTGAACCCAGTTGAGAAAAGATTAAATCTTTTTATTTAGATTTAATGAAGTGTACCAATTAAATAATATTTAATTGGAATTAAATTGATATTGATTTTTGGGTTTATCGTGAACAGTGTTTTAAACAACACTCGTTCTTTAACCTGATAATTAATGAATGTGATTTTGGGTTTATCGTGAACTGTGTTTTTAAATGACACGGATTCTTTAACCCAGTCGAAGATTAAAACTAAGTGGAGTTTTAATGAATCTTTAATTAGATTGAAATGATCGAAAATGGAGTATCACCAGTTTTGCTCCAGGCGATAGTTAAATCTTTAATTAGATTTGAACGTGAAATGGTAATTGAATTTACCGATAACACTGTGGTGTTAGATATGAAGTATTCACAGTTTTACTTCATGGGATGAATAGGTTGGGATTGGGAAATTATAACAAATGATTACTTCGGTAAGGTTCGCTAATCCCGACTAGTTTGAATTGATATTCAAAAGTTAATTAAAGAATAAATTCAAGAATTTATCTTTGATAAAATTAATGGGAACCTTTCCCTATGAATGTGAAATTAGAAACTAACTGTCGGTTAGCTAAGTAGAATGGTTTTCTGGATATTGATCTGATGTTGGTTTCGGCCTTCGGGGTTAATATTTGGGGAATTATTCTCTTGATTAATTTACGGTTAGTGACTGATGGATTGGAATGAGGCGTATGTTGTGTTTGTGTAACACTTATTTAAAATATACGCGAGTTATTCGGGAAGACCGGGTTTATCCCATTCTGAATAACTGATACGACGATAAGTCGAAGATGAAGACGGTGGTCGAAGACCGGAAGTCTTCACGTCGTTTTGGGTGATTACTGATGATCTTGATTGGGCTGTACACCCAAGAAGATGGAAACAGTTGGTGATCGTCCAGACGTACTTGGAGATCGATGGATATGCGGGGTACTAGGTGCCTCCGGTTTCGTTCAGACCCAGAACGGACTTGTAAATGGACTGTGTGTCTGACATTGGATTTTAGTCTGTGTGATTGATTTCTATTAAATATATATCTGTTTGGCGGCGGAGAATTTATTCTCTTGCTTAACGCCCTTCTCTGAGACGTACGAGCTCAGGGGTTATATATTGATGGATATCAAACGCATGGAGTGAATTGCCTGTGTGGCATGCCTAAGTGGCAATTGATCGAGGCTTCTGTTGAAAAGAAAAGTCTTGTGGTGATGATCAAAGCACGGCCTTTGTGGCGTAGCTTTGTGTAACGTTTACCTCGCGTGTTTCACACCCGGTATGAACCAAAAACGGGAGACGGACCTCAGGGAGGACTTGCGTTTCTTTCTAGCTAGAAGTGGCGTCAGTGGTTTTACACGCCCTGACGAGTTTGACTTATGTGGTTGTTGCTGTTGCGAGGCGCCTCGGTTATATCGGTTTCGGCCGATGCATTCTGGTCGGTTGACGGACCAGACTTACACCCCATAGGGTGGGGAGACGTAGTGTTCAGGCATAATAATCCACATCGGTGGACCAGCCCTGACGATCCAAGGCTTGCCTGCGCGCTTGCCTGAGGGGCGGGCTAGAGCGTCTCGAATCGATTGAGGACTATCTTTTGCCTCGGTTCATAGACGGAAATCCAATTTCCAAATACGTGACATTTGCGGTTTTATTTATAAACCTATATATGGCGACATGATATATGGTACCCATGCCGCCTATGATTGATACTTATGATTTGAAGTTGTTTTATACACTATGCACTTATAATAGTATCAAACGATTTGTTTTAAAAACGTATCAAGCATTCTTTGGCTGTTATAAGGGAAAACCCTATCCTCGGCTGCGTTGCATTATGTGATGGGACCTGGGTCTTATAACAGCTTCATTTTCCTTTATTTAGCATTGCGCTGTTGGTTTCGTGCACTGGTATTCTTGGGAGGAAACCCGTTCCGTGTTATACGGCGTGGTCCCTTGATTTACCTAACTTTAAAATAAAGATTTACAACTGTTTTAGTTCTCACACCAGTCCCATGACTGACCTGGAGTTTATTGTTTTGACCTAAACTCTGGGTGCCCCTATTTTGACATGGGCAGCTAGTAGTTTTGGTTTTGCAGATTTATATTCACAGGATCCTGGTTTACAGCTGGAACGATATCCGGAAAGCTTTGTATCCGTATATCTCCTTCTAGTTGTGTATTGTATTACTTTCCGCTGCGATGTATTTAAATGTAATTTAAATCTCTGATAGTTCTCTGTAATATTCATTTATACTCCGTATATTCTTGTAATCTGATGCATTGTTGTAATATACAGTGAATTGTTCTTCTGTATGCGTTCTGTTTTGTCATGTTCTCAAACGATAGGGCGTTTCGAACGGTCTGGGTCGGTTTAGCGACTGGTTCGGACCGAGCGAAATTCCTCGCTCGTCACAGTGGCCTGGGAAGAAAGGGAGAAAATTGGATTTTTGGGTGGGTTTGGGGGAGCAGCGAAAGTGACGACAAAGCCATTCGGCTTCGTCTTTTTTATTGTCGTGGCCTGAGCACGTGGGTTGACACATGATAGCCACTGGATTGACCTGTAGGTCGACCCGCCTGTCTGGGTCGACCCGACCCCTTCTAAAAAAAATTCGTTTACTCACCCGACTAAACCCAAGAAAAGAGAAGGAAAGGGTCGGCCTACCTGTTATGTATCTTTCCGTTATGAATTTCCGACGGCTTTTCTAAAACTGGTCTTCCCTAGACGCTTTCACAAAGCCAACACTTTCAACTATATATATTCCTAATCCATTTTTCTCTTTTTAACCTTTTCCAATTCATATGGTTTTACTGCCAGACCCACTAATTTGAAATACTAATATACGGGATCCATCCGTCCCCAATACAAAGCATATTGTACACTTCCTAACCAAATTAACCAAGCGTCTCAGCTTTCCATATTCATTTCCTTAGGGTACAAAATAGATATCCCGATCTTTTACCATATTCTGCTCCTTCTATTTAGTGGATTCCTTTATAGATTTAGGTATATATATGTAATATATTTATATTTTAAAAATACAAATACGTTCACTCACTATCTATACAGGAATCATGAACCTAGGCTCTGATAACAGATGTAACAACCCGAATTTCGATGGACTGAATTATTTTTCAAAATTCCAAACTATCGAAACTCAAGTTGGCTTGTAACACCCCACCTCCACTAGGGTCACTCGCAAAGGAATGCACTAGCTTTGGAGGGGCATTATTGGTAAACATGCATAATGATATAGCAAGGCAGGACATGACATATATATATATGTAAATAAACAGAGTGCGTAAATAAAACAGCGGAAGATTTATAAACCATTTCAAAACACAAGTCTGGTACATCAAAATGTCAATTTCCCAAAATTACAAGTCTAGATAAATACATCATCTGATAAACTGAAAATACATAAGTACTATCCCCAAATAAGAGCGATAAACCATAGCGGCTCAAGTCCAAAGCATACATGAGCTATCCAAGAAAGCAGCTAAGATCCAAGCTAGGCTCCTGTATTCCCTCCCTGAGAACCTGGGGGGGGGAGGGGGGGATGGAAGAAAAGAGGCGAAACAAAACGGGTCAGTCAAAAAGACTGAGTAAGCCCTGCTACGATCAGTCTATAAACTAATAAAGTTAACATCATGATGGAAACTGAGATGATCATAGATAACAGCATACTGGCATGATAAAGTAACTACAGGACAGATAGAGGTGTCATTGCCTAAACAAGGTTAAGTTTTTGCACCACGGTGTACTAGCAAACCAACATAACAGGTATTGATCCCTTAGCCCAAACTTTGGCCCAATAACATGAAGTGACCTTAATATAAGGTCCAGCCCAACGGTCTAGTCGATCGGCTCCCTATAAATCTAACACGTCAAGTGTTGGTGTCCATACGGCCCACATTGATGTAGTTAGACTGTGCTGGGTCCACCTTCGGGTGTATCAAGCCCTAAGGTGTCAACCCCAGACACTTAAGCAATAATGCACAGCCCTAATCTACTGGTACCCGTGCCTCGAGTTTGTCCAACATCGGACTACGTGCACGTCCGTAGCCCGCCGGACCCGCACCGCTGTACCACTCAGCCGTTGCTTTGGTCGCTTACATCAGTCCAGTAATCGTGCCCCGCCCTAGCCTAGCCTCTAGGGTTGTGAATGATACCAAACTGGGATTACTGCTGGAACAGACCACGTTGCTAGGGTTTTCTAAGAGGGTTAAGTGTGGTTTTTACCCCTCACTAATCCCGGATTAAATTAGTTAAGTGTAACCACTTAACCCCATCTAATCCTCGCATCCCCATTATTGGTTAAGTATTAGTGGGCCATGACTTAACCCTAATCATGAGGCATTAATTATTTTAATGCACCTTGACCTCTCACATTAGACCTTGTTGTGGTTACTAGTTAGGCCGGGCGGGTCCGGGTAGCTTTACACCACAACTTGGTCTAACCTCGGGTCTTGGCACCCCATGACCAACTTCTCACATTGGGTCCTATTGTTTGTAGCCACTAGTTAAGCCGGTCGGTTCTGGGTAGAATTACGCTACAAACTCAACCCAACCTCGAGTTGGCCACACTTATGTTTTCTAAGTGTCATGTCCACTTTATTTCAAAACATAATTACAAGCCAACAATTACTTGGGTAGACCTAACTTAATAGGTAAATTCCCAAGGGGTAGACCTAACTTAATAGGTAAATTCCCAATCTTATATTTTCATGTATTTTAAGTTTACCCAAACCCCCAACGTCATTCTATCGCTTACATACTCGTAGTAACGCATAAAGGATAGGAAGAGGGAATCTTGGCACAACATACATGATAAACTTGCACAACAATCATGCATAACATGTTAGACTTGTACAACTTAGCATAGTGAACTTGCATATTACCATAAACATGCATAATATGTTAAACTTGCATAACTTCGCATAGTGAACTTGCATATTATCATAAACATGCATAACTTGTCAAACATGCACAACTTGTCATTTTAAGCTTGCATAAACATGCACAACTTGTCAAAACATGCACAACTTGTCATTTTAAACTTGCATAAACATGCACAACTTGTCAAAACATGCACAACTTGTCAGTTTAAACTTGCATAAATATGCATAACTTGTTAAACTTGCAAATCATGGCTTAGTAAACTTTGCATAAACATGCATAACTTGTTAAACTTGCAAATCATGGCTTAGTAAACTTTGCATAAACATGCATAACTTGTTAAACTTGCAAATCATGGCTTAGTAAACTTTGCATAAACATGCATAACTTGTTAAACTTGCAAATCATGGCTTAGTAAACTTTGCATAAACATGCATAACTTGTTAAACTTGCAAATCATGGCTTAGTAAACTTTGCATAAACATGCATAACTTGTTAAACTTGCAAATCATGGCTTAGTATACATGCATAACTCAATTAACTTGCAAATCATGGCTTAGTACACTTGCATAAACATGCATAACTCAATAAACATACAAATCATGGCTTAGCAAACTTGCATAAACATGCATAGCTTATCAAACATGCATAAACCCCAACTTTCATCACACATTAACTTTAGAGTTTCTAAAATGAAGGTAAGAGGGCTTACAATGCTTATGCGGACTCAAATGAGTATAACAAATGCAAGAAACCCCTTATGCAACTAATTAAAACCCCCAAATGCAAGCAAACTTGATCAAGATTCCTCCTTTATGATGCCAATAGAAAAACAAGCCTTTAATGCAAGCTAAGGAGGATCATACAAGCCTAAATATGCTTGTATGCATGGAAAATTACTTAGGAATTAATTTAGGGATTGTATGAAGAGGGTGGAGGCCATGAGAGTTTGGATTTTGGCATAGTTTAGTTGCTAGGATGAATAATGAGTGATTTAGGGTAGGTTAGGGTCTTATTTATAGATTAGGCTAGTGATTTGGACCATAGGATTAACCCTAGATTCAATTAGGTCCATCAGATCCCGGAACTCTCTAGAAACAGACCACAAGACCCAGCCTCAATCAGAAATGGTGCACCAGGCTAATCAGCCGGGCACCCCCCTGTCGACAGGGCTGTCGACAGGGCAGTCGACATGCCAAGACCCCTGTCGACAGGCCTGTCGACATGGGGTCCTGGCGGGATTTTTCCCGCCTTGGCCCAGCTGGCCCAATTTCTTTAAATTTGAATTTGATTTTAAAACTTGAATTTTCTGAAAACTTCGACGGGCCATATCTGGGCCATACGGACTCCGATTTTCGAAAACTTGGACTGTATTTCGCGTATTTTTCCGAGACGAACGCAATGGCATAGCCCGTTTCCCTTGATTCCCATTTTATAATTTGATTCTGCCTCAATTTATATTATAACAGATTATTAAAAATACGGGTTGTTACATTCTCCCCTCCTTAAAGGATTTCGTCCCCGAAATCTTCAAGTTAGGAAGAACGTATCCTACCATCCAATTATCCATCTACTCAAAGCATCATCCACGAGCAATCATTGTCCTTAAAGAATTCTAAATGTGGTATGAACATATGCAAAGGTGTGTGTATATGTACTTACCTAATGCAAAGATCAGGCGGTTACTGATACAGTAAACCTCCTTAATGCACATGTATGTCTTATCTAATGCAAAGATCAGGCGGTTACTGATACAGTAAACCTCCTTAATGCATATGTCAGTGAAATGAATCCATATGTATGCAAATTCTTAAATTCATAGTATCTATATGAGTGCACATAACATTCATCCATATGCGACATCCATGTGGTAGCACAACAAGTTTCAACCATGAATAAGTGTAAGCACTCATGCATATGCAATATGAGGAGTGTGCGAGCCGATCTAGTGCCTAATTGTGTATAATGCACCCACGAGCAACCACTTGCAAACACTTGCAACCACTTGCAACCATCAAGCATAACATGTTTCAAATACATGTTTCATCCAAAGGGTTTCTACCTAAGGTCCTCATGACAAGATAAACACGATAAACTAGATAAACTAGATAAACTAGACAAACTCCTTTTTGGATTACAAGAAATCCATTCAAACTTTGACATATAGTACTAACCGATGAGTCTTAACCCCCTTATGGAGTTCACAACAGAAATAAGATCGAGAATGGGACCGAGAGGATATATATATACAAGAGATAACTTGCAAGCAAGCTCCTCGGGAAAACAAGGATCAAGGATGCACTCCTACAAAGATATGATGCGTGTATCTACTCTTCTTAGTCACGTTTCCTTGAGCTTAATTCCACTGTGCTTTGACCGTCTTTTACTTCATGCTTTCCTGGCTCCCTACTCCTATTTCCCAAATTCGAGTTGGAACTCATTTCATTATCGCCTCTCGTCTTTCTTTTCCACTTATTCTTCTTTCTGTATACTTGGCTTAAACATACTAAAACCTCATGATTTCATGCAAGCTCTCCAAAATTCACTAGTGAATCCTGGATCTCGCCTACTTACTATAAAGTATTTCACGCAGCAGAACTTTCCTTGAAAATACCAATCCATGTTGCTAGTTGTCCTTATAAACGTGATTTTCTATAACTCGTGCTTAAATCGAAATGAACCATCTGCCTATGAGTGATAGGCCATACCTAGATTCAACTGTCTACCCATGGCTTCCTGTAGGCTATTTCAAAACTGGCCAACTTCTTGAGGGTAAACCGTTGCTAACCATGACGCAGTCCTCTTGCTTTTCACCGGACTGAAATGAGCACTCTTCATGAATCTACCTATTATGACCCTCATACCCGTATCCCCTTTCTTTGATCTAGGTAGTCCATTCACATAATCTATCGAGATGTTTTCACACTTCCCTTGCGGAACTTCCAATGGAGGTAATGGCCCACTGGGCTTCTATGACTTGGCCTCAACCTGGTGGCACAACATGTATCCTGAAACCAACTCGGCCACCTCCTCGAGTGATGCGCATCTTCAAGAACCTTCTTTACCAAGTCTTTCACTCGAGGAACACATAATCTCTTGTCGCGCCTTAGTCATCCTTTATAATATATCTAGCGAGGTGACCTAACATCTCGCCTCGAGTCGACTGGTCCATGTTCTTGACCAACTGCGGGTCTTCTTCCTGCGAAACCCCCTTCTTGATCCAGAAGAGTAAGTCTAAGCTCAAGTAATGCTAACTAACTAGCCAAATGGAGGAAGCTTCTTACTTCAATTGCCCTCCTCAGAGTTTTCCGGTCTTAAACCGCACCCACTTTAGCGGAACCCACCACTAAGCCTTTCTTAGGAACTATGTGCCCAAGAAACCCAATTTCTTTCCTCCAAAGTGACATTTGGGGAACTTGACCTTCAACTGGTGGCTCTAAGCGTATCCATTTCCTCCTTGAGATGCATAACCTGCTCTTCCTTATTCTTTTGAGGAGATCAAAATATCGTCTACGACGACCATGACAAACTTGTTCAAGGACTCCCTAAACACCCTACCCATCCAGTTTTCGTAATATGCGGGTGCATTAGTCAAACCAAATAGTATGACCAGCCATTCTAAAACCCACCTAGAGTCCTAAACGCAGTCTTGTCAATTCCATCCTCAGCCATCCTAGGCTGATGGAATCCGGTAGCTAGATCAAAAGAAAACAGATGCTCCTACAAGTTGATCAAACAAATCATTGATCCTTGGTAACGGTTATCTATTCTTCTCACGATAATCAACACATAAGCGAAGCAAACTTGTCCACATCAGTAACGAATACTACTGGAGCACCCTACTCGAAAATGCTTCGTCTCAGGAAGTTCTTCTCAAGCAACTCCTTGACTTGCTTTCTTAATTCTCACCTCGTGAGGTCATGTGCCTAACCGGCCACGAAACTGGCTTGGTATTACCAACCAGATAATGCGGAAATCCATCCCACGTCTAGGGATAACCCCTTTACCTTCCCCAAGATATCAGGATATTCTCGGACCACCCTCACCGATTTCAAACTATCGATAGACGAGTTGAGGGATTCAAGATAACATAACATGACGGGACCCCTAGGGTTGCCAGAAATTTCTAAGGGTACTGCTGAGGCGAGTCATGAGCCTCACAACCCCCTATACAAAAACCCAGAATGGCTCCAAAACAGGACAACCATTCCATGCCCAAAACCAACCCATATTCCCCGAAACCGAGAATATATACCTCCCACGAGAATTCTATACTCAAGATAGAAATTTTCAAATCCACTCAGACCATAGACAGGCGGGCAGAACCCCCAATTGGATTTGAAACACATACGGGATCATCAACTACACTAGTACTTAGGTGCAAAACTTTCAACTGGATTAGATGAAATAAGACTATGCGATGTGCCAGAATCAAACAAAGTTCGAACAGGGAAAATCAGAAAATGTAAACAAGATTTTCAACAGAAACACTACCTCTATCATGAGCTGGAAGAACGGGGTTGAGGGGATGAATTCGCCCTCCAGATAGTCCTGCACACTGAGTCTGACCTTGCCCCTGCTTCCTTGGGCAATCCTTGCTGAAATGTCCAAACTCACCACAATCAAAGCATTCACCCCGCTTTCTCTTCTCCTTCTTCCTACATTCCCTGGCCATATGTCCAACTTTACCACAGAAGTTGCATTTCATATTCCCTCTTGGCTTGTCCTTGCGGTTGTTGTTATTCTTGTCTTGCTTCCCGGAATTTACTCTCTTGTCTTGAGACTCATTCGCCTTGACCTCTTTCTTGTCATTGTTATCTTCTTCTTGAAGTAGGGCCAAATTCACCAAATTCTCGAAAGTCGCCCCCAAGGGTATATGAGACATGGCCAAACCATGTAATGGCTCGTTTAATCCTAGAGCAAAGTGTAGGGCCTTCTTCTGAGCTGTATTAACCAAGTATAAATCGACACGAGCCAGTTGATTAAACTTATCTACGTATTCACTAATAGTCATGTCCCCTTGTTTCAGTGATAAGAACCTCAGTCCAAACCTTCCTCTAAAGTCATCCCAAGTCTCAATTGGCCTAGTAGCGGTGGTGACTACCCACCAACGTGCGGCTTCTTCTTTTAGCAACCATACTGCCAGTAGAACCTTCCTGCGGTCACCTATATCAAGGGTGGCTAAAAGATCTTCGGTCTCTTTCAACCAATTCCTTGCCTCTACAAAAGTCTCGGTTCCAAAGAAACTCTTGCAACCCATCGCCTTCAAATCTTGGCAAATCTCTGCGAAGTCAGTTTGAGGATGCTGAGGGGAAGGAGGAAGAGGAACATCAACTACGGGAGGAGGAGGAGGAACAACGGCCTCGACTGGGAAGACAACATTAGGGACACCCGGGACCGGTGCCGTAATTTCCAAGTACCGACGAAACCAATCGGGTATCGTTACTCCTTCGGGCAAGACGAGATTATCAGTCATGCTGGAAACGAAGAGAAAAGAGTTCAAACGAGGGGTCAAAGGATAGTGCTAATGGCTTTTTGGGGAATAGCCTTTAAAAACACAACTAGACTTTTCTTTGGAAAATACTTTATACTTGGTTTTGAAAATAGTTTTTCAAAAGTTTTAAAAACCTTTTTATCCCTTCTCGTAAACCATATGCTCTGATACCAAATGTAACACCCCACCTCCACTAGGGTCACTCGCAAAGGAATGCACTAGCTTTGGAGGGGCATTATTGGTAAACATGCATAATGATATAGCAAGGCAGGACATGACATATATATATATATGTAAATAAACAGAGTGCGTAAATAAAACAGCGGAAGATTTATAAACCATTTCAAAACACAAGTCTGGTACATCAAAATGTCAATTTCCCAAAATTACAAGTCTAGATAAATACATCATCTGATAAACTGAAAATACATAAGTACTATCCCCAAATAAGAGCGATAAACCATAGCGGCTCAAGTCCAAAGCATACATGAGCTATCCAAGAAAGCAGCTAAGATCCAAGCTAGGCTCCTGTATTCCCTCCCTGAGAACCTTGGGGGGGGGAACGGAAGAAAAGAGGCGAAACAAAACGGGTCAGTCAAAAAGACTGAGTAAGCCCTGCTACGATCAGTCTATAAACTAATAAAGTTAACATCATGATGGAAACTGAGATGATCATAGATAACAGCATACTGGCATGATAAAGTAACTACAGGACAGATAGAGGTGTCATTGCCTAAACAAGGTTAAGTTTTTGCACCACGGTGTACTAGCAAACCAACATAACAGGTATTGATCCCTTAGCCCAATAACATGAAGTGACCTTAATATAAGGTCCAGCCCAACGGTCTAGTCGATCGGCTCCCTATAAACCTAACACGTCAAGTGTTGGTGTCCATACGGCCCACATTGATGTAGTTAGACTGTGCTGGGTCCACCTTCGGGTGTATCAAGCCCTAAGGTGTCAACCCCAGACACTTAAGCAATAATGCACAGCCCTAATCTACTGGTACCCGTGCCTCGAGTTTGTCCAACATCGGACTACGTGCACGTCCGTAGCCCGCCGGACCCGCACCGCTGTACCACTCAGCCGTCGCTTTGGTCGCTTACATCAGTCCAGTAATCGTGCCCCGCCCTAGCCTAGCCTCTAGGGTTGTGAATGATACCAAACTGGGATTACTGCTGGAACAGACCACGTTGCTAGGGTTTCCTAAGAGGGTTAAGTGTGGTTTTAACCCCTCACTAATCCCGGATTAAATTAGTTAAGTGTAACCACTTAACCCCATCTAATCCTCGCATCCCCATTATTGGTTAAGTATTAGTGGGCCATGACTTAACCCTAATCATGAGGCATTAATTATTTTAATGCACCTTGACCTCTCACATTAGACCTTGTTGTGGTTACTAGTTAGGCCGGGCGGGTCCGGGTAGCTTTACACCACAACTTGGTCTAACCTCGGGTCTTGGCACCCCATGACCAACTTCTCACATTGGATCCTATTGTTTGTAGCCACTAGTTAAGCCGGTCGGTTCCGGGTAGAATTACGCTACAAACTCAACCCAACCTCGAGTTGGCCACACTTATGTTTTCTAAGTGTCATGTCCACTTTATTTCAAAACATAATTACAAGCCAACAATTACTTGGGTAGACCTAACTTAATAGGTAAATTCCCAAGGGGTAGACCTAACTTAATAGGTAAATTCCCAATCTTATATTTTCATGTATTTTAAGTTTACCCAAACCCCCAATGTCATTCTATCGCTTACATACTCGTAGTAACGCATAAAGGATAGGAAGAGGGAATCTTGGCACAACATACATGATAAACTTGCACAACAATCATGCATAACATGTTAGACTTGTACAACTTAGCATAGTGAACTTGCATATTACCATAAACATGCATAATATGTTAAACTTGCATAACTTCGCATAGTGAACTTGCATATTATCATAAACATGCATAACTTGTCAAACATGCACAACTTGTCATTTTAAGCTTGCATAAACATGCACAACTTGTCAAAACATGCACAACTTGTCATTTTAAACTTGCATAAACATGCACAACTTGTCAAAACATGCACAACTTGTCAGTTTAAACTTGCATAAATATGCATAACTTGTTAAACTTGCAAATCATGGCTTAGTAAACTTTGCATAAACATGCATAACTTGTTAAACTTGCAAATCATGGCTTAGTAAACTTTGCATAAACATGCATAACTTGTTAAACTTGCAAATCATGGCTTAGTAAACTTTGCATAAACATGCATAACTTGTTAAACTTGCAAATCATGGCTTAGTAAACTTTGCATAAACATGCATAACTTGTTAAACTTGCAAATCATGGCTTAGTATACATGCATAACTCAATTAACTTGCAAATCATGGCTTAGTACACTTGCATAAACATGCATAACTCAATAAACATACAAATCATGGCTTAGCAAACTTGCATAAACATGCATAGCTTATCAAACATGCATAAACCCCAACTTTCATCACACATTAACTTTAGAGTTTCTAAAATGAAGGTAAGAGGGCTTACAATGCTTATGCGGACTCAAATGAGTATAACAAATGCAAGAAACCCCTTATGCAACTAATTAAAACCCCCAAATGCAAGCAAACTTGATCAAGATTCCTCCTTTATGATGCCAATAGAAAAACAAGCCTTTAATGCAAGCTAAGGAGGATCATACAAGCCTAAATATGCTTGTATGCATGGAAAATTACTTAGGAATTAATTTAGGAATTGTATGAAGAGGGTGGAGGCCATGAGAGTTTGGATTTTGGCATAGTTTAGTTGCTAGGATGAATAATGAGTGATTTAGGGTATGTTAGGGTCTTATTTATAGATTAGGCTAGTGATTGGGACCATAGGATTAACCCTAGATTCAATTAGGTCCATCAGATCCCGGAACTCTCTAGAAACAGACCACAAGACCCAGCCTCAATCAGAAATGGTGCACCAGGCTAATCAGCCGGGCACCCCCCTGTCGACAGGGCTGTCGACAGGGCAGTCGACATGCCAAGACCCCTGTCGACAGGCCTGTCGACATGGGGTCCTGGCGGGATTTTTCCCGCCTTGGCCCAGCTGGCCCAATTTCTTTAAATTTGAATTTGATTTTAAAACTTGAATTTTCTGAAAACTTCGACGGGCCATATCTGGGCCATACGGACTCCGATTTTCGAAAACTCGGACTCTATTTCGCGTATTTTTCCGAGACGAACGCAATGGCATAGCCCGTTTCCCTTGATTCCCATTTTATAATTTGATTCTGCCTCAATTTATATTATAACAGATTATTAAAAATACGGGTTGTTACATGGCTTGTCTGTTATCCTACAGAAAAGATAGAGATAAAGAATATATCAGAGCTCAGAAAAACATCTCACAAGGGAATATAATATAATATAATATAATAAAATATAGCCTTACCAAGGTAATAATACTGCTTAACCAGTATCCAAAGCTATAATATCTCTACCGCAAACCTAACCTGCGAGTGTTACGAGGAAGGGATCAAAACACGATTTCTAGTGACTAGACTTAAACTGCACATTTTGGATAACCCTACATATACTGTTCAGTTACGTTTTCTTATTTATTAGGTTACTTGGGTTAACAACACTCTAGGCTTACACACACGACGTACTCATCTACACCGCAATAGAGTAACCTAATCTAGTATATATATAGCTACTAAAGATATCAAGGTACACCCCATAGTACCCCACTCATATGGTCTCCACCGTAACACCAGAGAAATATACGGAGTCCCTCATCCTACGCTAGAACGACGTACGGATATATGTATAACAACGCTACGTTCTGCATAGAACCGCCATTGCCATGCTACATAAACGTACGAACTGCCACCTTCGAGCCATTCGATCGAATCAGATTCCATCTCAAAGTAATGCCCTAGAGCCTATGATACACCACCCGGAGCAGACATGCATGTATCTAGACTTTCTCACGTACGTATCGCTAATCATACTCGATGCTTCAACCCCGATGATACACCACCCGGAAATAATATGCATGTATCTACACGTATTTTCTACTATACACCGAGTTCCGTAACAGGGCTATACCAGATACGTGGAACTCGGTCGAGAGACTTTTTAGATATTTATATACATAGATGCTATGGTCTACATTTTCACAGTGGCTATGTTCCTACCCGACCCCTCCCTCAACTAGTGAAAGACAAATAAAATTGAGAGTTGGTGACGTGGCCTAGAAAAACAACAAACAATAAATCTTAATTGGCATGTCCCTCACCGTAATTCTTGATAGTAAAAGGTTGATGGTCTATTGGTTTATGTTTCCATCTTTCCGCATCATGCATCACTCTGACTGTCGATGACTGGTACCCGACGATTCCTATCTATCAGATGGTTAGACCCGCCTAAGGCAAACAGATGGATGGTCGTAACTAACCTAGTTACAAGGCACCATATTCGTTGAATCGCCTACTCCACCCTACAACCTTTGGGCTACCCAATATTGTGGCAATCAAGGTATACTTACCCGATAGTCATGCGTAGACGCAAGCTCTACGACCACAGCATAGCACTACAACTGCACAAAGGACTACTAGCAGTACCCTCACGTCCCATGAAGCCACGTGCTTCCTATTCCAGTCCTTCGGGGCTAGCAGAATATCAGAAGAGCAGCTGAAAAAACAAGCAAAATAATCAGATGGATGTGCGCTCCTCTTGTGCCACATGGCAACACGATGATCTATCCCATTGGGTTATTCACCTTCAGATGTACGAACTGGTCCAAGCACCTCGGGTTAACGTGTTATTAGACCCTATGTCTAACCGTTTAATTATGCACTTGCTCTGCCTCATCAGATTTCCAGTTAACTTGGTTATTTCAAATCATAATAACTTCTCATTCAAGCTACAAAGTTCCCCTTTCTTATTAATTTCAGTTATATAACTTAACCCATTTAAGTTCATTAATAAGCCTTCAACATGTTATTCTTAGTAGTAGATTTCATATTTCAAGTTTACAGATGACATGCTCTTCTTATCAGCAGGATTCAGATTTCAGGTTTACAAATTACTTAATTTGTAATTAAGTACAACTTATCTTATTACATAAGTTCCTCATCTTCTCTGTCGTTTATTATAACCTAAGTTATAATTTCCACTTATCCCTAGGACAAGCCTACCTATTATCTTTCCTTTTTCCCATTCAGGTTTATTCATAATAAGTTATCATCATTCCCCATTCATGTATTTTAATGCATCAGACCCCTCACATTAAGTCGACCACTTGTGGATGCTGAATTTGCTGGGCGGTTCCGGGCATGCTTCTACCACAAGTTGAACTTAACCTCGTATCTCTGTGTTGTTATTTACAGTTTCTTAATTGCTATAATTCTGTTAACAATCTTTATAGCATAACAATTCTATTTAAGAAAACACTCATGTTCATCATAAGTTTCATAATTACAGTATTCACAGAAATTACCAGTTCGGACAGGTAATTTATGGAAATAATCCTCATACAACATAAATATTCTTCGTTTAGGTTTTAGGATTAGAATACTAATTCCAACAGATTTCAGCAGGTTTAACGTTTCAGCAAATTAGTCAATTTAGCAAATTAAACGTCACAACAAGTTACAACAGGTTAATTTTTTCCGCAGATTAATCATTCAGTAAACTTTTTATACATTTTAACGAGTAATTCCAAACGATAAATATACCATTATCAAAAAGGCGTAACTTAATTCCACTGACCTTATTAGCTTTCCTATTCATGAATCTAGTCCAGACCTAGCATTCCATGGCTCCCCTATTGGATTTAGAAACTAAACAACCATGGATTCACAATTCTCAGATTAACAGAAAAGGGAAACGGAGGAGAAGTCCAAATTAACCAGATTCAATAATTTACCTTACTTTGATTAGAACTCCAGACTCCTATTTGTTGATATGCATTCTTTTCCTCCAGTTCCTAAATCAGGACTTCCCACAACTAGCTATACTATTTTCTAAAGATATTTGAGGAAGAAGAATGGCAGAGCCTGGGCATTATTTCAGAATTCATCCGAATAAGATTAGGCCCTGCTAACATATTTATAGGGATGTCAGGAGAACAAGATCCATCGGATTTTAAGTAGGTAAAATCCAAAACATACAAGTCAATCGAAATATGTCACGAAAGCTCGTTGGACCCTCCTTGGGTCGACCCATGGGTCGACCCACTCCTTGATGGGTTGAACCATGGGTCGACCCACCCAAGTCTGGGTCGACCCCATCGGGTCCAGCGGCGCTTTTCTCCCGTCGCTTCCTGTTTTTCTTATTGTTATAAACGGTAAACTTTGGTTTCCAGTCTGATATCTTTCTTTGATTGATTTCATACTTTTATATCTTTCAATCAACACTGCATTCCCTTATGTACATATTTGTATATTTATTTATATAGTTTCTTGGCATTTTAACTTATCGTCTAGTTTTACCTACGTATTCCATCCTGGTCATGCTATATACCAAAACGAATCAGAAAGGTACCATGAACGGATTCGTAAACGTTTCTGAAATTATAGTCTTTTATTATCGCAGGAAAAGTATGGGTTGTTACAGGGTTCTTCTCTGGCGGGTTGGTATATTAGTTGGATTAATCTGCCTATTCTTGTATACTTTATTGATGATGTTAGTTAGTTGTTTTATCGCTCACTAAGAATGTTGTATGACTCAAGGTTTTATGTTTCCATCTTATTACCTTGGGTTGTTCATTCGGTTTTGGATGGGCAGACTAAGTAGCAAGTGACAGATGATCCCTTGGTGAGGACGATGTTGCTAAACGGAGACGGGCAGGAGGCTTACGTACCAATTTCTTATTATACATATTATAATGTTTTTCCGATGTCCGTTGTATCCTCTGAGTGTTGTAGTGAGGCCTCTTTGTACAGAGATTATTGATGTGGCCAAAAGATGTTATGGATATTCTGTGATGATATGGAGGTTTAAATTTATGTGCAATTATGCTTACTGTTATTGCCTATTGTATATGTTCTATTATATTTTATCCTTGCACTATGAGTTATACGACAGGTTTCGCTTGTGTTATCCTACATTGATGATCGTCCATAGCTGCCTGACACGTCTTTCAACGCATTATTCCCCTTGTTAAGTGCTGGAGTTATGGGCGGTCGTCATATTTGGTAACAGAGCTCTGGTTATCGATTTTAGCCAAAGTTCGAAGACATAATTACATATGAGAGACATATTTGTAGATTTCTAATGGATTTATACTATATAGTAGTGTGTAGTATAATAACATTTGAACTTCATTTGTTGTTTTTCTCGTGCATGGACTAATCATTCTATATTACAGATTTAGAATGAGTCGTAGAACATCACTGCTATGGAGGAGATCGTGCCTGGAGTGTGAAATAGCGGTATACTAGACTACCCAGCTATGTTCGAGGACATGGTGGCAGCGATCATGAGGAGGGCCTCCACTCCAAGGACATCCGCGGAAGATGTAGGAGTTCAAGTGCAGGTTCCTAGGGTCGTGGACTTCGCAAAGCTGTGCAAAGACTTCATGACCCTAGGAGGGAAGCAATTTTAGGGGACTGAACCAATTAAAGAAATTCAAGGGTGGCTTGATACATGTATTCGAATCTTTAGAGACTTAGGAATTGACGATACAACGAAGAGGAAGCTTGCATCAACAAATCTACAGGGCAGAGCTATGGATTGGTGGAACTCTGTCACTCTTGAGACTCCTGAAGATGATATCACATGGGGGCAATTCCAAGTCAAGTTCGAGGAGAAGTTTATTTCTACCGTTCATAGGTCTATTCTATTTAAGAGGTTTGTCGAACTTAAGAAGAATGGTAGGCCAAGGCTTGAGTATGTTTCTGACTTCGAAGCTTTGTCGAAGTGTGCTCGTTCATATATCGAGAGTCCTTATCAGAAGAATGAGAAATTTGTCACAGGCTTGGACAAATACCTTGGGAACCTGTTGGTAGATCATCTGGATGATACTTATGAGAAGATCGGGGAAAAAGCTCTAAGTCATGGGAGTCTGTTTCCCAAGGAAGAGATTGTTGTTGCAGCTACAGAAGGACCAAAACCACAGCAGGATGGAATTGACAAAAAGAGGAAGCGACAACAACAGAGAGGAAAAGATAGTTAGAAAAAGCAGAAGAGCGAGGTAGTATGCTTCAACTTCCAAAAGAAGGGCCACTATTCCAGGGATTGAAAGGATTATTGATTGTAGTGAGGCCTTTTTGTACAAAGATTATTATTGATGTGGTCCAAAGATGTTATGGATATTTTGTGATGATATAGAGACTTAAATTTCTGTGCAATTATGCTTCACTGTTATTGCCTGTTGTATATGTTCTATTATATTTTATTCTTTCGCTATGAGTTATACGGTAGGTTTCGCTTGTGTTATCCTACCATGATGATCGTTCATAGCTGTGTGGCACATCTTTCAGCACATTATTCTCCTTGTTAAGTGCAGGAGTTATGGGCGGTCGTCACACCATATTAATTCGAATTCATAATCCCTTAGCATCTCCAACCATATATAGAGCCAATATTACAAGATGCACATTTTTAAAATATAATTAGGGATATTTCCTAATAATTATGGGTTTACGTGCAAGTTCAACAGAACAGGTTCATTAAACTCTGACGCCCATTGAACATACGTTTGATTTATTGAAGAAAATTTTCACATTATATTTTGCAAAGGGATTTGCGATGAGAAGGTTGTAACTTTCAAATGCTTCAAATCCGCCTCTTCGATAAACGCCTATTTATCTCTTGATAAACAAAAAATTTTGTTTTGCAATGACATATAGAATCATTAGTCAATTAATATATATATATATAAATGAGAAATATGCTAAATACACTACATATTGGAAAGGAACATTACATCTATACACTATCATAAAAGACAAACATTCGAATGTATGTTAGAAAAGTTTAATGTTTATTAACAATAGGATGCCCATAAGTAAGCAGTAACTAACAAAAAAAGACTCATCATCCATAGCTTGAGCTTTTCTTTCTATTTATCACAACATCAAGTGTGAAAAAAAACACCGTTCAACACTCAAGGTCCTAATATCTCATAAGCTGCTCTTTATTTATTGCTACGCGGTGAGTAACTCCAATTTTATGATTAGGTTAGTAAGCCAGCCAAATAGGGCAACTCGCCTCAAAGAGCAACCACCATCGAAATATGTGACAAATCCATTAAGAGTACATGTAAATAAATATACATATGAATAAGCAGAAAATGCTCTTTAGATTGGTTGGTTTGCTACTTAGATTCATTGCCAACTTGTTTAATGATTTAATTGCATGCCACTAAAATTTTGAAAATTTTCTAATATTTTTGTCTTCAAAAAGTATGTTGCTAGGTTGATAGCTTACTTGGATAAGGACGAAAAGAAAAAAATGGCAACATCCTCTTATTTCCTTCCAAAATCTCGCTCTAAGAAAGATTATATATTCGATTCAAATCATAGATCGGCCATTCCACCAAATCCTCTCTCTACTCAGCAACATGCAAGTCGATCTAGTTCCATTTCAATTCGCCGTGCTATTAGAAGTCCGGATCTTGGTTCGAAGCTTGAATTTCCAGATCTAGCATTGAAGGTACAGGAAGGTAATTGTTTAGCTAATTTCTCGCAACCTAAAACCTGGATTGATGATGTTAGAGAAAATAACCTGCATCAAAAAGTTGTTCAACTAACGTACTATTCACTAGTTGTGAGTATCTTGTTGAAATGGCGAGGGAAAGGTGGTTGAATTCTATCGTTTTCTATGTCTTTGGAAGTAAACCTTACAATAACTATTTGATAGAATACATTGATCGAAACTGGAACATGAATGGTAGTTATAGTCTTTATTCCAAGGATAATTGTTTTTTTCATAATTAAGTGTGAGTTAGTGGAAGATTGTGATAGAATTCTCTCTTCTGGTCCATATTATTATAATAAAAAATTGGTGTTTATGAAAAAGTGGGAACCTGACATGAAGTTCACCAGGGAATTCCTCAATTCCATACCCATCTGGATTAAAATTTCCAACTTAGATTTGGATTTCTGGTCAACAGAAGCTATTAGTAGGATAACATCTATATTAGGTCACCCTTTATGAATGGATAGTGTCACTGAAGTAGCTTCTCGTATTTCCTATGACAAAGTACTTGTTGAGGTTAATACTGACTTTAAATTCCCAGATATAATTCCTATTCAGTATTATAATCATAGTTATCAAGGCGCACGCTTAGGCGCGCCTAAGCGCAGAAAAGCCCAAGGCTCAAGATGTGAACTTTTTTGCAGTTTGAGTGCGTCTTTTTGTAGTTTGAGGCACTTTTTTTAGCTAAATTTAAAATTTTGTTTATAAATAGTTACATAAAAAATTTAATTGTTCAATAAATTATCAAATATAGTTTAAAATTTAAATCTTATTAATTAAACATGTAGATAATTGAATGAATTATAAAATATTGTTTAAAAATTAATTTGTAGTTATTAAAATAGTAGATCAAACTCATATAAATGGCACACAAAAATGCCCCAGGCTCAATGCTTGCGCCTTTTTGCGTTTTTTTGCGCCTTAACGTCTTGATTACTATGACTATAATGGAGAGATAGTTTGGCAAAAAGTTCATTATGAGTGGATACCTGCTGCATGTACTATTTGTAGGGTATTTGGACACTCAACTGCTTTATGCAAGTCTAATAGACTATGGATTCCTAAAAATCATTTGACAACTGATAATAGGATGGACTTAGATGATGCTATAGTTAGTCAAGATAAGCACATGAACAAAGATGGGGGTGATCATAGTATGCAGCAGAATAATAGTACTTCTGTTGAGAATACGGGAAATCACAGACAATATATAATATCATTTGAATTTCTAGGTGAGGATGGTTATTTCAAAGGATGATAAACCCTTATATCAAAATAAATTTTTCTGATTTGATAAAGTCATCAACCCCTAATATACGCATGCAAGATTGCAGTGGGAAAATTCATGAGGATGAGAATGTTGCTGTTAATAAAGATAATATTATAAAGCAGCTAAAGACTTATGAGATTCATAAAGTGGATAATAATTCAAAAGGTGATATGGAAATATGTAAGCAAACTGATAACTGTTTGGAAGATACTGGTAAGTCAGATGCAAAAATTGAAGGGGTATCAAGCAAAGTGAACAAAATGCCTTAGTTTACTTCAGGCATTCATGAGGTTGAGTTTGAGAACAATAGTGATATTCAAACAAGGGATGAAATTGCTAGTAAAGAATCTTTGATGGAAGATTCAGATAGCTCCTCGAGTAGTTTTAGGAGGAAAAGAGCTAAATTTAAACATAATAAGATTAAGGGTGGACATGGTGAATAGTGAACCCTTAGTGGTAGAAAATCCTGAATGGGCTAAATTTATTTCCCAATTACAAACTAGGCAAAAAACAAGAAAAACCAAAGAAGAGGGAGGAAATCCTGGAGGTGTTCTGTCTGGAGGTATAAATAAAAAATGTTTTTCTATCTTGTGCAGATGCTCTCTGATTGATGTTTCTTTTTTGTATGTGGTTTTTGTTGGAGCTTTTTGGTTTTTGGCTTGATACTTTGTCTCCAGTTATGGATGATTATTGCTGGCTTCAGGGGCTTTATGGGGGGTATCTGCTTGTATTTTAAGTTGTTTCAGTTACTGTGATCGTGATTTAGATTTTAGGGCATGGTTTTCTAGGTGATGTGCTTGTTGATGTGTGATGGGAGCCTGCTTTGTTGTGAAGTTTTGCAATTCTTATTTGATGATTGTCTTGGAGAAAGTGTATGATCCTTTTTAAAGCTTGTGTTTCTTTGATGATGCTTTACTGCTTGAGCGGATGGTGGCATTTGAAGATGTTTGTCAGTGCTTCTTGCTGCTATTTATGTGGTTTAAGTACGGTGGTAGTTTGTTTGTGAGATAGACATGCTGGATTATTGTTAGGTGTTTATTTTTTTGTTCTGCATGTCTTGTTTTGTATTGGCAGTGAAAAGTTTGGTTGTAGTAAGTTTAGACGTACCATGACTCTTTCAATGTACCATAACCACCTTGACTTTTGTGGTAGTTGTAAGATCCATACCTGACCTAAGTGTCCAAATTCAATGGCTATTTTAAAAAATAACATAAATTAGTGATAATCAAATTGTGTGATTTAATAAAACGTGATTTATATCTATCAAATCCAACCTTTCTTGTACTACAAACTGGTTAATCCACTATAAAATCAACACAGCAGAAAAACTGAAAATAAACTCTTTCTGAAAACAGCTTTAGAAAAATGATTTGACTAACTTAAGAAATCAACATGTATTAAAAGGACAGTCAACATGGAAGTTATTTTTTTTTTTTAAATACAGCTATCTCATAAACACCTTGGTAGATTTTACACTTTTGAACTAAGGATGGAAAGGTGACTTCATTGAAGGAAAAGGATAAGTAGAAAATAAACAGTTATATATTTGTTTAAAATAAAAACATTAATCGGCAGATTTGAATTTCCTTAACTGGCATTAAATGCTAGTATTTATATATTAAATTTTAGCAGCTAGGTTTATGAAAAATTTCTATCACGTATAAACGTTAGCAGATCATATACTTTTGAACCGAGGATGGAAAGGTGATATCACCAAAGAAGGAAAAAAAATATGAAAGTAAATAGTTGTATATTTGTTTATCAAATAAGAAAGTAAATTACACTTTTGCCAATTACGGAAAAGGATAAAATATTGTTGAGGGCAGAGATGCTTAAGCTTAATAGCTAGAAATTATATTACATTTTACAAATAAAAATTTATCCACTTAACATGTCATAGAATAAAGATTGGTTATGAAGAAACAACTATATAAAGAAATGAAGGGGTAATTATGTGCATTAATTTATCGTCAATGGAGTGTAAGAATGAATGGTAAAATAAATTTTTTAAAAAATATCATAACAAACTGAGATGTAGATTTGCAAGAACTAAGTGGATTTTTATTTCTATTGCTTCAAGTGTTAAACATATTATAATGTGTGTGTATCTTTTAACTTCTTCTGGAAGTACAATCTTTTTATGTCACTACTTTTAAGAAAGCTTCGGGATTCAATTTTTTTCTTCAACATATGAACTTCAGGTTCATATTGTTTCAAATCCCAAAGAATTAGTATACTTTATGATTCTTCATTTGTTTATTTTTCATAATTCACTTTTGGTGATATATCAATATTAGATATGAAATTAATATGATCTTCTAGAAACGTATTATATTTACATTTGTTTCTCTAAGAAACAATATAACATTTCTTCCGGAAATATGAATTATATAACAAAATCAAATTAAATTCAATGAATTTATCTTAATAGAGAAAAAAATTTGTCAAATCCAAAAAAAAATCACTACAATCAACATCTCATTTCTAAATCATGTAGGGAACTCAAATGCATATAATTTAAGTATAATTTTGAGATCAACAGTATGATTACATCAAAAAAAGAATCAGATCTATAATAGAGTGATATCTGAAATATGATTAAAAAAATAAATATCAGATCTCAAAGTGTAGATCTATTTGAATTCTACAATTACAAGGCAAAAAAATCTAGAAGATAACACAATAGATTTAGATCTAGAATGAGATGAGATCTAACAAAAATGGTATTTTGAAAAATAAAATCAATCAGGTTAGAAAAATAAGCTACCGTTTTGAGATCTATAATTAGATCGGTTAGAGCTTCGTGCTGATAACGTGTTATAAAATAAAACAGATAATAAACAAGAAGCTACTAGAGAGAACAAAAAAAGATAGGGGAGAGACTTTTATTTCTATTGCTTCAAGTGTGTACAATTTCTATTACATTGGCTCCTTTATATATAGGCTGTGGAACTGATGTTAAACTTATTTCCATGATGTGGGACTAAATAGAATATGACAAGAGCATATTCACTCATATATATTACAACAAGATGTAGATTTGCAAGAACTAAGCGGATTTTAGTGTTCATAAGGTTGAATTAAACATTGTTCAAGAACATTAAAATAGTTTCAAAACGCTCATAATATAAATATCTACAAAACATAACTTCTCTAAAAGCAGAAATCAGAAAGTTTTATGATATCCAGCAATATTATTGTTAAATTAGTAAGTTCAATTCAGTAATATTAATTTCCATTGAACATACAAATTTTTTATTAAATTATAAAATATAGATAAAATGGTGTAAACATTTCTATACATGTTGAATATACCGATAAAAAGAAGTTGTTGACATTTCTGTACATGTTCTGCATGTAGGTAAATAAGGTTGTAATTATGAGAATGATGCAAAAGTAGCATGATCTGCACCTAAAGGAAGATATATTTTCAATTGAAGCAACATATCATTCATGTTAACGCTGGACAGTCTTCATTTCAAATAATCAAATCACAATGGGGTAAAATCAAGAGAGATTGCTGCAAAATACCATTGAACAGAATCAACTCAAAGTTGGAAATTTTGGCTTCTGGAAATGTAACGACCCGGTGATTTTCGGCCCCGAAAATCGACATTAATACCTTTACTGTAATTCATGTCGACCTTCCAAACACCAAAAACACTGGATGTTATTAGAAAGAAATTAGAGGGTGAGATAAGAGAGAAGAAATATTAGAATAGAAGAAGAAGAAGGAACAACACAACACAGAGTCTCACATCGCAGCGAGACAAAATATAATATAGAAATAAATCTTTACTGAGAGCTTTAAAAATACTTACAATATCAGAGTACATCACACAACTGGACAGTTATAATAACTTGCCCTCATATATAACACACAGTGGAACGGTAGTTATATAATATCATACGCTTGAACTCTTCCAGCTTGTCTCTACACTTCACAGCATTCGATAACTTGAACCTGTACAACCTGGGCTAAACCGAGCATTTAGAAAACACCGGGTCAGTCTGGTGAACCATAGTGAGAAAACACACTAAGTTTAAGGGTGTCACACAACTAGATTTTTAAAGTTTAAATTCCTTTCGAAAGAAAAGGATAAATGTAAGACCAAATCCACACACAAATACGGACGGTTTTTACCTTACGATAACCCAAAACAGTTTTGAAATCAATATCTTGATCTGCTATTATAATAGTGTCTAAATACAAGTAAATATCAATCTAGTGGAACACTTGCATCTCACGCTCCACATATATAGTATACAATTAAAACCGCAGGCGCTAATTGGAGAATGGGTTCCAACTATGACAAGGTATGGGACCACCTGCTGAAAGTGTATATCTAAAGGCAAATACACTGGGTTCAACAAGAACGTCCTACAACCCGGCCCTCACATGACCGACCACTCATTTCGCTTGAGTGTATCGAATGTATATCACCAACGGTTCGGTGCGAGCCATCGTTTCTCGAAAGGGACAACATTGAAATAGATTTAAAGAATGAAATGGAATTTCTCTAGATAAATGATTATACACCCTAATGGGAGCGACCCACATATCCATGTTGCCTGCCCGATTTCTCTCATTCCCCGGTTGATGAGGCTTGAGGTTTAGATTAACTTTTTGAAACAGCTGGTCATCATTCACTTTGAATGCCACATCATTAGATCCGCCAGATATCACTAATTGACGTCCACAAAAATACTCTGAAAGTTAAGCTAAGAGAAGTGCCCTTCTTCGCCACTAACAAAAATACATTTGTAAAAATCAGCGTACGCGATCCCTTTGGAAATACTCTATCAGACATTCGTCCATACAAATCATCCAGGAACAGGTTGAAACGAAGGTACCCTCCTACTGCACCCAATATAGGAATCACCCCATGGATCAGTAGCGAGAAGCCCTTGCAATCCATAGATTTCAACCACGACAGAATCACAGTTTATCTCGGGCGGCTAAGCCAGAGATTATAAGTAACCCTTCCGCTTCATGAAGATCTACGGTGTTCAATTGCTCCATCTTCAATCAGCATCTTTTACGTATTTGCGGTTTAGAATGGTTTTCGAATATAAATTCGATCCGGTCTTTCCGTACCAACAACACATTGGACATGATTTTGATAGTCGGTTATTTAACTATCAAAATAAACAAGCATAAAATAAATAAATTAATTAATTAGTTGGCTATGCAGCATCACTTGGCCATTTAAAATACTATCTTCATTTTAATATATTTATTCTCAAATCATTTTATTATAATACTAAGAAAATATATCTTAAAATCATATCAAATTCTTCCTTTATATATCATTTAAACATTTGGTACTCGTTATTCATCATTTGTTAATCGATTAAATTTATCCTTCGTAAAATCATCGTTACGAACCCTCCTTTTTATTTCCGTTTGGGAAACCATAATTACCACTTATTTTTAGGATAAACCCATGCCCAAATCTTGTCTCCTTACTTTTAGAGATATCGTAATTTTCTATCAATCTCCTTTCTATTCCTTTCGCCATGGAAATGCCATTCAAATTCTCAAGCCCCTTTTTAAATCTCCTTTTATTTTGAAATCCCAATGTATATATATTCCCAAAATCTTCAAATAACACTACATTATTATTTTCCAAATTAATTTGTTTTAACATTACGACTGATATCATCCTTCGGTAATCCTGAAGTCGTTCAGGTTGGGGTATTTAAATTACCTCTCAGACCTTGATCAACAACATTCCTACCTAAGATAATATCAGTTGTAATACCAAAACCCAATATTCATTCTCAATATCCAACCAATCCTCTTTTATTTATATCTTGACGAAACATCATTTCTTTTTATATACGGCAAATCTATTGTATCTTCATAACTCAATTCATTTAACAATTCTAATTCAAATGTGGTTACTAATAACTTGTTTCAATAGTATATGGAAATAAGTCCTCAAATTTAAACTTCGAATTTAAACTTAACTTATATCATTATTTACATAAACTTGCTTAAAACATCACTTTGCTATAAAAATGGTTTAAAACTTTATAACCCTCTATTTACACATTTTAAACCCCAAATATATCACTTTGATTATCATTCAACAAATATCAACATTTAAAAATGGTTTAATTATCCATTCTATTTCTACTAATTAAATAATTCAATTTTGAGTAACACAGTTGACTTAGTCAACTCTACACATGATTAATGCATTAATCAAATACCAGTTTGTCTTTCCATTAAATTAATTTCAAATTAAATTTATTTAAATAATTCTATTTGATTATGAGTAATAATCAAATCAATATAATCTCATCTTAAATTGCTACTTAAAATCAATTATCCTTGGTTATTAAATATCGCATTAATATCCACTCACTTCCTTATCAATATCGTAAGTATTAGAATCATTTCATATGTTAGAAGTGCTTCGCACACAGATATATTTTTGTACCAAAAATGGTTAAAATAATCGATGTAGGTATGGTTGGTTTATTTTCTTTTTATAAACCTAATTAAAATAACATATTAAAAAAATTCACATCTTCATTTCTAATTATTAACATTAATCTTGCCTTCTATAAGAAAATGTATATTTAGGACATCCACTGCCAGTTTCTTAACCAATACGGTCTATTGGTTAATAACAAACAACCATTGAATATAGATTCAACAATCGATAACCAACTCAATAATCCAATCATCATGATTCAACAGTTCATATAACAATCATATAAAAATAAACAATAATCAATACAACTCATAGTGGTCAACAAATAATGATTCAAGCGTCAAGTCTAATTCAAATACATTTATGTAACCAACAAGGTAAGTTACCTCTATTGGAAATCATAGTTAAAAATAACGAGGTCATTTTATTTAAATTAAACCACGTTTAATTCAAATAAATGATATAACAATATGTATCAACACCCAAACAAACATCAAATCAACCAACACTTAGCAAACATGTCATACAAATAATAAACCCAATTTATAAAAATTATAAATGGGATAAATGAGTGAGATAAACTCACCTTGACTTGGTTTGGTCGTTAAACGTTGTTTTTTCAATTAAATTAAAAGTCATTTAATTTAATTAAAAATTCTTCTTGCTTCCAGTCCTGCTTGATCCTGCTTCATCACAATATTCTCGTCTCAAGGGTCTCAACGAAACTAACCATGTTCAAGTCTGTCAACGTGTGTACGAGATATCGTTTAAACAACTTATATGGTAATTTAAATAAAAACATGAATTTTAAAAATGGGCTTTTACCTTATTTGGCCCGCATAACCCTTCCGAGCCCACTACCCTAATTAAAACGCTACCATCGGTTACCACTTCCTCAGAAATACCACCGCCTCCATAACTTCAGAAATGGTTGCTCCCTCAATCTGTAGAAAAATTGAAATCAATCCACATCAAGCTTCCCTCTGCAACCTCTCTTCTCCGATCTCCCTTCGCCCTGCTCCTCCAACGATTCGCCAGAACCCAAATCAAATCCTTTGTCACCACAGTCTTCGATGATTAACCTCCGAGCTTTCCAAAATCACCACAAACAAATTGGAGTTGTTATTCGAAAGCGATCCAAACCCTAAGCCTCCACGTCGAACTGAAACATCAGGGGATCCATCGCGAGTACAGATAAGTATTTAAATTTGATTTCTATACTGCTGTGTTATTTTCTATTCTGGTTTTTATGAGGTTCGAATGTTTTCCCTTTACTGTGTTGTTCATATGGTTTTGTGAAATGATGAAATCCCTGTGCGTGGATCCATATATTTATAGTAGTGGCTTGATTTAGATAATATCAACGTCCATCACAACACTAGATAGATTTGGCTACTAGATTTTAGGCCATCAGGTTTTCTATGATTGGTAATAGTGATGGAAATTGACGACTCAACAGAAAATCTTGTGAATCAATATTGAAATTCCAATACTTTTGATCTATTCGAAATGGTACTGTGGTTTAGATGTATAGGTTAGATGAGGCTAGGTCTATGACATGTTTATTCAATGCAGAAATTTAAATCTTTCGGCAATCTTGTGTTCAGATCTGCAAATGTGTATAAAAATATATCTTTGCTGTGTAGATGAATATATCTATATACATCAGTTCACAGTCTAGATTCTTTATCCCATAAAAAGATATGGCAGTAGTGAATTGGTACATGGAATCAATTGTATGAATATATATATATATATATATATATATATATATATATATATATATTTTATCTGTTTCGACTCGTCTGCATAGATTTAATGGTGAATATATGAATAAATTTGATCTCTTAGTTGTTCATGTACTTAGGATTGATGCAAATATATATATATATATATATATATATATATATATATATATATATATATCTTTAGTTGTTCAAGATTTATTTTCTTTAACTGATTAGCTAATTCTTTAGCTGTTACTGTTTCCTTTAGCGGTTGACTTCCTGTTTTTCATAGCTGTTGTATTTACTGTACATGAATTCATTACCTATATAAAGATTTAGCTATACATATATTTGGTTTTCACTAGCTATGTACTATCTGCTTTTTTTGTATGGCAAATCCGTGTTTTTTTACTGTTCTCTTGAATGCACAGGTCATGCAACATATTTCAAAATGAACTATTAAGTTTGAATAAATGTATGAGTTGTATATTGAGCCTAATGTTTAATTTAAATATGCCTAAACCGTATAAAACCGTCCCTCAACCCACAGTAAATACTGTGTTGGATATATTTTCGTGCCTGATTATAGTATTAATTTCTTCGTAATCCTGCATTATAATATGCCTTATTTCGTTTACATGACTAACCTTAAATGTGCATAGTAAGGATTAAAATACCTAATCCCAGCCATAGTAAAATTAGTAATAATTAGTAAGCATAATGTAAGAATCAGTTTACCAATATGACATGTACCCTTTAATCATACCATTTTTAGTTTTAAAATTTGTAGAGATAATTAGAAGTCTCACATGCAAATTCAATGTGCCTAAACGAGTTTTAGTTAATGCCTAATTGTGTGTGTATTGTACGTGACCAGGGAGTGGTCTGTGAAGGAACAACATAGCTGGGAAGATGGCATGCATGGGGACTCAAGCCATGTGATTGGAGCTACTGTGGATTGGAATGATGAAGGGACGAGACGATCTTATGTGCATCACCAATGGAGCAGCTACAACCAGATGGACCAAGATCCCATTACAAATGGAGCGGCTGTAAAGATTAATTTCCTTTTAATAAATCTCCATTCATGCAAATAACATGTATTGTTTTCTTTATTTGTGCGAACAATGATATGAATAAATATGTTGTCTTCTACAAATTTCAGTTCATGTATATTTCAGTTTTATATTCATATGTTCATGTTTATGGAGCGACTTTTTGTTGGACGAACATATGTATTCATGTTTTACTTGTGTTGCTGAATCAAACGAAATGCTGATGGTGTGAGTGTATATATATATATATATATACATACATACATACATATATATATATATATATATATATATAATATTTTTTCTTTTATCTGCCTCGTTAATGGCGAATGGAGAAAAATCTCTCCAGTTTTCGCCAAGCATGAGTGCCTCATTTCTATTGTCCTTTTCTTCCTATTCTAACTTCTTACCAGAGTTTTACTACACCAACCTTCAGCGATACCTTTCGTTGATAAAACATCAGTTTTACTTTTGTTTCTCGTCCGATTTCTATCTTTACTTTTGTTTCTCGTCCGATTTCTATCTATATTCTCAATTTTGGATTTAAATCTGCTAATTGTGAAACTAGATATGCTACTTACGAACCCAGATCTGCCTAAACCGAAATGTATCTAAGCCTATATCGCGGATCTACAGCCGATTTCAGATGCATTAATGTCAGTTCTGAGCCGCCTTCATATCTACTCAATCCTAACGGATCCGATTAGCTTGAGTTCTGGATTATCAAGACATCGTTAACTCGGGTTTTGGCATTGCCGGCGCAACTGTGATTCAGTTTCGAGTTATCCAACCGATTCTCCTTCATTTGAGCTAGTTTTGTGGTCAGTTCGTTTTTTTGGGTAAGACTCTATTGCTTTAGATCTTATGTTGATGGATCCTGGACTGGTGCTTCGTTTTGGGGTTAATGGATTCAATATTTCTTGTGTTTTAGTTTCATAAGATTATGGTAAATCAGTTTTTATTGAAGCTCCTGTTTCCTTCATTTTTCCTTCAACTTACTTCCACAATTCATTAGACCTTGTTTTCTCCTCAACATTTGAGGATGGAAAATACTAGACCTTATCACCAGATCTGTACAATAATTGTCAGATATGTAGATCGGAACCTATTGAATATGCTCCAGTTATCCTTCAGTCCCAAAAATCCTTCTATGTGTACATGGTTTTCAACATCATGTGAACCCGTTATGAGTCTGAAAATTGTATTTGGTTATTGATTTGGTCGTATAGATGGCTTTTGGGAAATAATATGAGCAAAGAGCAGTAACTCTACACCAGAAGCCTAGATCTGGCATGTTCAAGTTATTACATTATATTTATGTCTCTGGTCTCCAATGTCTGGTATATATAACACATCAGAGATTCATTTCTAGCTGCATTACCATAAGGATTTCTAGCATTAAGACTGATTCACAGGCCTCTATGAGTCGTCAACCAGATTTAATGTTTGAAATTGAGCCATGAAAGTATTTTGCAATATTACTATATATGTTTTTTGTTATATTTTGCTGATTTGGGCTTGGAGTATGGGTTGATATTGGTTAGGTGACGAAATCAAGAGTTTGGATACTGAGTGCATTGGTCTGGAGTTGTTTGCTCAAGTGTAGTGAGTCAAGCGAGATGGCTTAATCATGGGCCGGGTTTATCTTAGATTAGTTTTAGAGTTCCTTGGATTTTCATGTTGTTTTTTTTATTTTGTTTTTGTTTGTCTTTTTATGTATCGGTTAGTATGCTAACCTGCCTACTGTACTGCTTTTTATTATAATAAAGTGAACCAAATTTCAAAAAAAAATATTTATATATATATGCATCTACATCGAGGTATGGTGTTAAAAATATAAATTGTGTTAAGATGGGTTTATTATTTTAATCTCATATGATCTCGATACAAATTAGATTACGTTTTAAATGGCTAACTTAACGATAATAAATTAATATCATTGTATTAAAACAATAGCTTAAATTTCAAACATGATAGAATTCAAACTCAACCGTTAAGGTTTTGGGTATAAATGCCTTCTCGTTTATATAAAGACCTTTTTATATTTAGAAATAAAACGTTATAAATTTAAAAACAATTCTATAGCGATTATTCGAAAATTTAAATTAGCCATAACTAACAAATTAAAATACGAAATCTGAATTTTTCTTTTTTATATGAAAATTATAATTAACACGGTTCCCACGTTTCTCGTTTCACAGAAATCCGACTTATATCGGATCCTGTATATCAAATTGAAGTTCAAAACTCTATTTTACGAACTGCCACACGATTTCGAGCTCGATTTATATTATAAATAAATTAACGTTCAAACTTCGTTTTTAATAACGAATTAAATATTAAAACCCATTAATATTTCAAATAAAATATTTAAAATAATAAATTAATTTAAATATTTGACTGCCAAAAATATGGGATGTTACATTCTTCCCCGCTTAAAATAATTTCGTCCTCGAAATTGGTAAGGTAGGAAAGAACATTACAAACCTGTTAATTTCCAAATCCAATTTATTTTAAAATTGGAAACAATACAATACTGTATATAAATATTTTCAAAAATAACGAAGAATTTCTAACACATTAAATTCTCGGAAAAATTCAGCAGAGTCTCCCCTGCACGGAGTGACATCTGCGATATCGCAGGAACAAGTAATGTATATACATTGACCAACACGATCGGAAATCAAAACCCCAAAAGTTTATATTTTCGCGTAAGCGTACCTTTTTGCGAGCGCCATTTAATTTATCGCGATCTACTCAATCAAAATCTAATCCTCAAAAGCCATCTGGCACCTGTACTTACTCAATTCACATATGAGTAATAATATTTGAAATTCTAAGATAATATTTCACAAATCAACTGGTACAACTACACCAATTGCAAAGTCGATTGTTGGTTATTCTTATTCAAACAACTATTATCCAATAACAAACAAATCATAATCAGCAATCAATACACAACCACATCAATCAAACCAACTAAATTTACATTCAATATTAATATTTTACTTTGGTTTCACATATTTGAACGTCAATCTTTTAATACCCAATTGATTTCTATTTAATTATTGTTTATTCATCAAATTCCATATTTATTTATTCAATTTAACCAGATTAAGTTTTCAATTCAAAATTTCAACCTGATTTGAATATCATTCAAATCATTCAAACACAGTAATATCTTAATAATTTGATAAAATCATTTCCTTTCTATACAGAAATATAATTTGGGCAAAATTATTTCATTTACCCTCTTTACAAAACAATATTGTATCAATTGCCAGTTCAACGCTTCTCAACACTTGAACCGATCAACAACACAATACAAAACATTTGTATATAAAATTTTCAAATACACTCTCGTATATATACACTCAATCTCGATCTTGGGTTTACTAGCCCAATCTCTATCGAGTTGTACCACAGAGCCAAGGTTATTACTAAACCAATAGCTCTGATACCACTGTAACGACCCAACGATTTTCGGCCCAGAAAATCGACATAAATACCTTTACTGTAATTCATGTCGATCTTCCAAACACCAAAAACACTGGATGTTATTAGAAAGAAATTAGAGGGTGAGATAAGAGAGAAGAAATATTAGAATAGAAGAAGAAGAAGGAACAACACAACATAGAGTCTCACATCGCAGCGGGACAAAATATAATACAGAAATAAATCTTTACTGAGAGCTTTAAAAATACTTACAATATCAGAGTACATCACACAACTGGACAGTTATAAGAACTTGCCCTCATATACAACAAATAGTGGAACGGTAGTTATATAATATCATACGTCTGAACTCTTCCAGCTTGTCTCTACACTTCACAGCATTCGATAACCTGAACCAGTACAACCCGGGCTAAACTGAGCATTTACAAAACACCGGGTCAGTCTGGTGAACCAGAGTGAGAAAAACACACTATGTTTAAGGGTGGCACACAACTAGACTTTTAAAGTTTAAAATCCTTTCAAAAGAAAAGGATAATCATAAGACCAAATCCACACATAAATACAGACGGTTTTTACCTTACGATAACCCGAAACGGGTTTGAAATCAATATCTTGATCTGCTATTATAATAGTGTCTAAATACAAGTAAATATCAATCTAGTGGAACACTTGCATCTCACGCTCCACATATATAGTATACAATTAAAACCGCAGGCGCTTATTGGAGATTGGGTTCCAACTATGAAAAGGTATGAGACCACCTGCCGATAGTGTATCTCTAGAGGCAAATACACTAGGTTCAACAAGAACGTCTTGCAACCCGACCCTCACATGATTGACCACTCATTTCGCTTGAGTGTATCGAATGTATATCACCAACGGTTCGATGCGACCCACCGTTTCCCAAAAGGGACAGCATCGAAATAGATTTAAAGAATGAAATGGAATTTCTCTAGATAGGTGATTATACACACTAATGGGAGCGACCCACATAGCCATGCTGCCTACCCGATATCTGTCATTCCCCGGTTGATGAGGCTTGAGGTTTAGATTAACTTTTTGAAACAGCTGGTCATCATTCACTTTGAATGCCACATCATTAGATCCGCCAAATATCACTAATTGACGTCCCCAAAAATACTCTGAAAGTTAAGCTAAGAGAAGTGCCCTTCTCCGCCACTAACAGAAATACGTTTGTAAAAATCAACGTACGCGATCCCTTTGGAAATACTCTGTCAGACATTCGTCCATACAAGTCATCCAGGAACAGGATGAACCGAAGGTACCCTCCTACTGCACCCAATATAGGAATCACCCTATAGATCAGTAGCGAGAAGCCCTTGCAATCCATAGATTTCAACCACGACAGAATCAAAGTTTATCTCGGTCCGCTAAGCCAGAGATTATAAGTAACCCTTCCGTTTTATGAAGATCTACGGTCTTCAATTGCTCCATCTTCAATCAGCATCTTTTATGTATTTGCGGTTCGGAATGGTTTTCGAATATAAATTCGATCTCGGTCTTTCCGTACCAACAGCACATTGGACATGATTTTGATAGTCGGCTATTTAACTATCAAAATAAACAAGCATAAAATAAATAAATAAATTCGTTGGTTCGCTATACAGCATGACTTAGCCATTTAAAATACTATCTTTATTTTAATATATTTATTCTCAAATCATTTTATTATAATACTAAGAAAATATATCTTAAAATCATATCAAATTCTTCCTTTAAATATCATTTAAACATTTGGTACTCATTATTCATCATTTGTTAATCGATTAAATTTATCCTTCGTAAAATCATCGTTACGAATCCTCCTTTTTATTTCCGTTTGGGAAACCATAATCACCACTTATTTTTAGGATAAACCCATTCCCAAATCATGTCTCCTTACTTTTAGAGATATCGTTATTTTCTATCAATCTCCTTTCTATTCCTTTCGCCATGGAAATGCCATTCAAATTCTCAAGCCCCTTTTTAAATCCCCTTTTATTTTGAAATCCCAATGTATATATATTCCCAAAATCTTCAAATAACACTACATTATTATTTTACAAAGTAATTTGTTTTAACATTACGACCGATATCATCCTTCGGTAATCCTGAAGTCGTTCAAGTTGGGGTATTTAAATTACCTCTCAGACCTTGGTCAACAACGTTCCTACCTAAGATAATATCAGTTGTAGTACCAAAACCCGATATTCATTCTCAATATCCAACCAATCCTCCTTTACTTATGTCTTGACGAAACATCATTTCTTTTTATATACGACAAATCTATTGTATCTTTATAACTCAATTCATTTAAAAATTCTAATTCAAATGTGGTTTCTAATAACTCGTTTCAATAGTATATGGAAATAAGTCCTCAAATTTAAACTTCGAATTTAAACTTAACTTATATCATTATTTACATAAACTTGCTTAAAACATCACTTTGCTATAAAAATTGTTTAAAACTTTATAACTCTCTACTTACACATTTTAAACCCCAAATATTTCACTTTGATTATCATTCAACAAATATCAACATTTAAAAACGGTTTAATTATCCATTCTATTTCTAGTAATTAAATATTTCAATTTTGAGTAACATAGTTGACTTAGTCAACTCTACACATCGTTAACACATTAATCAAATCCTAGTTTGTCTTTCCATTAAATTAATTTCAAATTAAATTAATTTAAATAATTCCATTTGATTATGAGTAATAATCAAATCAATATAATCTCATCTTAAATTGCTTCTTAAAATCAATTATCCTTGGTTATTAAAAATCACATTAATATCCACTCACTTCCTTATCAATATCGTAAGTATTAGAATCATTTCATATGTTAGATGTGCTTCGCACACAGATATATTTTTGTAACAAAAACGGTAAAAATAATCAATGTAGGTATGTTTGGTTTATTTTCTTTTTATAAACCCAATTAAAATAATATATTAAAAAAATCACATCTTCATTTCTAATTATTAACGATAATCCTGCCTTCTATAAGAAAATGTATATTTAGGCCATCCACTGCCAGTTTCTTAACCAATACGGTCTATTGGTTAATAACAAACAACCATTGAATATAGATTCAACAATCGATAACCAACTCAATAATTCAATCATCATGATTCAACAGTTCATATAACAATCATATGAAAATAAACTATAATCAATACAACTCATAGTGGTTAACCAATAATGATTCAAGCGTCCAATCTAATTCAGATACATTTATGTAACCAACAAGGTAAGTTACCTCTATTGGAAATCATCGTTAAAAATAACGAGGTCATTTTATTTAAATTAAACCACGTTTAATTTAAATAAATGATATAAGAATATGTATCAACACCCAAACAACCATCAAATCAACCAACACTTAGCAAACATGACATACAAATAATAAACCCAATTTATAAAAATTATAAATGGGATAACTGAGTGAGTTAAACTCACCTTGACTTGGTTTGGTCGTTAAATGCTTGTTTTTCAATTAAATTAAACGTCGTTTAATTTAATTAAAAATTCTTCTTGCTTCCAGTCCTGCTTGATCCTGCTTCATCACAATATTCTCGTCTCAAGGGTCTCAACGAAACTGACCATGTTTAAGTTTGTCAGCGTTTGTACGAGATATCGTTTAAACAACATATAAGGTAATTTAATTAAAAACATGAATTTAAAAATGGGCTTTTACCTTGTTTGGCCCGCATAACCCTTCCGAGGCCACTACCCTAATTAAAACCCTACCATTGGTTACCACTTCCTCAGAAATATCACCACCTCCATAACTTCAGAAATGGCTACTCCCTCAATCCCTAGAAAAATAGAAATCAATCTGCATCAAGCTTCCCTCCGCAACCTCTCTTCTTCAGTCTCCCTTCGCCCTGCTCCTCCAACGGTTTTCCAGAGCCCAAATCAATTCCTTTGTCCCCACAGTCTTCGATGATTAACCTCTGAGCTTTCCAAAATCACCACAACCAAATTGGAGTTGTTATTCGAGAGCGATCCAAACCCTAAGCCTCCACGTCGAACTGAAACATCAGGGGATCCATCGCGAGTACAAATAAGTACTTAAATTTGATTTCTATACTGCTGTATTGTTTCCTACTCTGGTATTTATGAGGTTCGAATGTTTTCCCTTTACTGTGGTGTTCATATGGTTTTGTGAAATGATGAATTCCCTGTGCGTGGATCCATATATTTATAGTAGTGGCTTGATTTAGATAATATCAACGTCCATCACAAAACTAGATAGGTTTGGCTACTAGGTTTTTGGCCATTGGGTTTTCTCTGATTGGTAATAGCGATTTAAATTGACGACTCAACAGAAAATCTTGTGAATCAGTATTGAAATTCCAATACTTTTGATCTATTCGAAATGGTACAGTGGTTTAGATGTATAAGTTAGATGAGGCAAGGTCTATGACATGTTTATTCAATGCAGAAATTTAAATCTTTAAGCAATCTTGTGTTCGGATCTGCAAATGTGTATAAAAATATATCTTTGCTGTGTAGATGAATATATCTATATACATCTGTTCACAATCTAGATACTGTGTCCCATAAAAAGATATGGCAGCAGTGAGTTGGTACATGGAATCAACTGTATGGAAAAAAAAATTTATCTGTTTCGACTTGTCTGCATAGATTTGATGGTGAATATATGAATAAATTTGATCTCTTAGCTGTTCATGTACTTAGGATTGATGCAAAAAAAATAAATTATCTATATCTTTAGTTTATTTTCTTTAACTGATTAGCTATTTCTTTAGCTGTTACTGTTTCTTTTAGCGGTTGACTTCCTGTTTTTCATAGCTGTTGTATTTACTGTACATGAATTCATTGCCTATATAAAGATTTAGCTATACATATATTTGGTTTTCACTAGCTATGTACTGTCTGTTTTTTTATATGACAAATCCGTGTTTTTTTACTGTTCTCTTGAATGAACAGGTCATGCAGCATATTTCAAAATGAACTGTTAAGTTTGAATAAATGTACGAGTGGTACATTGAGCCTAATGTTTAATTTAAATATGCCCAAACCGTATAAAACCGTCCCTCACCCAACAGTAAATAAAATGCTGGATATATTTTCATGCCTGATTGTAGTATTAATTTCTTCCTAATCCTACATTATAATATGCCTTATTTCGTTTACATGACTGACCTTAAATGTGCATAGTAAGGATTAAAATGCCTAATCCCAGCCATAGTAAAGTTAGTAATAATTAGTAAGCATAATGTAAGAATCAGTTTACCAATATGACATGTACCCTTTAATCATACCATTTTTAGTTTTAAAATTTGTAGAGAGAATTAGAAGTCTCACATGCAAATTCAACGTGCCTAAACGAGTTTTAGTTAATGCGTAATTGTGTGTGTACTGTACGTGACTAGGGAGTGGTCTATGAAGGAACGGCACGGGTGGGAAGATGGCATGCATGGGGACTCAAGCCATGCGATTGGAGCTACCGTGGATTGGAATTATGAAGGGACGAGACGATCTTATGTGCATCACAAATGGAGTAGCAACAACCAGATGGACCAAGATCCCATTACAAATGAAGCAGCTATAAAGATTAATTTCCTTTTAATAAATCCCCATTCATGCAAATAACATGTATTGTTTTCTATATTTGTGCGAACAATGATATGAATAAATATGTTGTCTTCTATATATTTCAGTTCATGTATATTTCAGATTTACATTTATATGTTCATGTTTATGGAGCAACTTTTTGTTGGACGAACATATGTATTCATGTTTTATTTGTGTTGCCGAATCAAACGAAATGCTGATGGTGTGTGTGTATATATATACGTACATACATATATATATGCATCTACATCGAGGTATGGTGTTAAAAATAAAAATTGTGTTAAGATGGGTTTATTATTTTAATCTCATATGATCTTGATACAAATTAGATTAAGTTTTAAATGGCTAACTTAACGATAATAAATTAATATCATTGTATTAAAACAATAGCTTAAATTTCAAACATGATAGAATTCAAACTCAACCGTTAAGGTTTTGGGTATAAATGCCAGCTCATTTACATAAAGACCTTTTTATATTTATAAATAAAACGTTACAAATTTAAAAACAGTTCTATAACGATTATACGAAAATTTAAACTAGCCATAACTAAGAAACTAAAATACGAAATCTGAATTTTTCTTTTTTATATGAAAATTATAATTAACACGGTTCCCACGTTTCTCGTTTCACAGAAATCTGACTTATATCGGATCCTGTATATCAAATTGAAGTTCAAAACTCTATTTTACGAACTGCCGCGCGATTTCGAGCTCGATTTATATTATAAATAAATTAACGTTCAAACTTCGTTTTTAATAACAAATTAAATATTAAAACCCATTAATATTTCAAATAAAATATTTAAAATAATAAATTAAATTAAATATTTGACTGCCAAAAATACGGGACGTTACAGGAAACAAAAACTTGTAGGCATTTAGATCAAGAAGGAACCTGCTTCTATAAAAAATATTAAATTCTAGCCAAATTAATATACATATGAAAAAGGATGACATTATCTGAAATATGTTAAATGTGGAAAGTAACAGTCATAGGGAATCTTTATCGTTTTGTTGCAAAAATAATAGAGGCCTTGGATGGAGTGCAAAATAATGATCTTGCGATTGTGAAGAAGTGGTAGGATTGTTTTATATTTCAAAATTTGAACCAGGTAAAAGTGGCAGTATATTCATTCATAAAATTTGTGATAAAGAATAGTGATTCTGATAGATAGAGTGAAATCTTAGTCACTGTCACATTTATTACCGTTTTCCACCATAAGTAGTAAGTACTAGTATAACCGCATAACGGTGGAAAAACCGAATTTGTAGTACTATATAACTGACAAAAAAATTTATTTGGTTATAGTTTTTTAATTGTTTAAAACTACATATGAATTACAGTATATATATATATATATATATATATAATTACGTATATTATACAAATCAAAATAATTATTTTAACCAATCATGCAAGTGCAAAGAATAAATACGCAAATTAATGTACATTAAAAAGATAAAAAAAAAGATTAATAAAATAATTCAAATATAGAAAAACTTTGGTATCCCAGTAATAATGTAATTATAATATTTACAATGAAGATACCATTAATATTAAATTATGCTTTATAACAAATCAACACTTGAACTAATTGCCTAATTTCTATAAATCAAACATTTATCTCATGACCAATTTCATGTTTCCAAAACCAATACACCGTATAATAAAGAAATCAAATTTTAATTTATATATATGGTAAAAAAGACGGCAAAAACTGAATTGTATAGTTATTGTTGCAGGTTTTTCAACAAGCATTAATGAATCAAATTGTATAAGTCTTGTATATCAGTTGATTGTATAAAGTGCATTTAATTTTCTTAATATGTACACATGAAACATACCTTTTTAGTTGATTTCCAAATAAACGATCTCACAAAAATTCATATAGACTACATTAAAAATTAAATCGAGGAGCTCAAATAAACGATCTCACAAACATACCTTTTTAGGCAAGGCTTCAGACGGACACAAGTTTTTGTTTATGCAGTAGAATTAAGAAAAACCGACAAAGTCGGTTTGATTAAAAATATTCAATGAAAATTAAAGTAAGATGTCAATATTACATAAAGAACAATGACGTAAATGGTATGAATGATAGAAGCAAATCAATATAGAGTGGAAGTGCGATATTTTAAGGGTTTGTTTTGCCTTGAAAACTTTAAATTTCCAATGACATATCACTCTTTTATTAACTATTAATTCTTGCATCGTTCAATTGGATATTTCAAATACATGAAAATCAACTAAGTTGAAATATTATCCGGTTTAGGAAATGACCAATCAATTTTCAAAGATTTAGATGTTACTGTATTTGGAAACCCATTGCGAACTAAGAAAACATCATTTTGATTCAGGTCATTGAGACAATTGGATATATTTTTTTTGAAAATTCGTTCACTTTATTATCTACTAAAACCGTACAAGAGAAAGGTTAACATACTAACCGATATAAATAAAAGCCATAAAAGCTGAAAATACAAGTAATGTTAAACTAAACTAAAATGTAATAGCCCATGATGAGGCAGACATCCCATAAACGTGCAACACTGCACCTCTTACGAGCAACAACTCCTCTTGCTCATGACCTTCAACTCGACCACGAAAGAGACTCCAAAAAATAAACTCCATTACATCTTGTTAAATTCAGAGTAGGAAGCAATATAAATCCACTTCAAATCCATTCGTACTCTCCAACATATGAGTGCAAGTGAATAAATTGAGTACCAGAACAGAAAAACTTAAGGGATCAAGTGAAGAGAAGCATTTGAAAACCAACATCCAGGTGATAAATAGTGGCACCAATTATATATAAATCAGATGAAGCATATATCATTATCCAAACTATACTGGCATTGACTTCTCCCAACTGTCCATGAAAGCTGATTACTTAAAATTTCACTTAACATCCATGAACTAACAATAAACAGCTATGATTATCCAAATGCCAATATATTTTTAGCAATTATATAAAACCAGTAGTGCCACTCATATGTATAAACAAATGAAGTCCAATAACAACAAAATCGCCAATCCCCAAACGCTGATTAATGAACTGAAAATTGAACATCCATGAAAATAATCACCTCTAACTAATATTATTATCAACCCAAACACTATATATAAACAAACTTATCCCCAGAATTAATCCATCAGCCCTTAACCAAATGGAACTACATCTTAACCCCATAAAATTCAACTCTAGACACTAAATCTGGTAGAATGGAATATGAACAGAGACTCCAACTGCAATTTCGTAAACACACATAGGGTTGATCCCAGAAGCTATAAATGTGTAGTCTAAAACTTCTAGATGAACACAGCCATATTGAGGATAAAACAGTGTTGGAAGACAATCCATAGAGGGTAGGAAATGATGAAGAGGACCTCTGCTCCACTCATGTATTAGCATCAGGCCCGGTCCAGTGTAAACTTGTGCCCTGGGCAAAGAAGATGCAGATCGAAAATTTTGGGTTGTAGGTAAAGGGAAAAAATGTTGCTGCTGTCATGATTTGAACACACAATCAATAGCAACGAAAAGCACATATCATACCACCAAACCACAACCTCATTTATGCTTCAGTTCGATGGTCACTTTTCTTTACTCATACATAGTGGAACATCAGTTAAAAAAATGTGCCCTTCCAAAGAATTGGGCCCTAGGCCGTTGCCAGCTAGCCCAGGCCCAGGGCCGGCCCTGATCAGCATATAAAATACATATCGTATAGATCTGATAAAATCATATGTAACGGAATGACAATGAACCCATATCTCTTTTCATCTTTAAATCACAGAAAAAATCCTTATTTGCAGCTTATAACAATTATCAATTTATAACTTATGACCAAAGGCAAACTAAACCCTAAACCGCACTTACGCAAATGTTCAAATAATCAGATCCAAACATACCAAAAATGCGAAAGTGATGATTGTTTACATTGGATACACACACACACACACACACACACACACACACACATATATATATATATATATATATATATATATATATATATTAAAAAGACGAGCGTTCAGTGGCACCCCAAACAGTGCACCACCCCTAAATGCCCTCTGATTTCCACCACATATCCCGATTATGTCTCCCTCCACTCATTCTCTCACCTCTCACTCACTTATTCTAATATAAATGCTTGGTTTATATAGGGGAGCGATTGGTGTGCTCACTATTGGATGCCATTGAACGCTCCTTATTAAAAAATAGTATATATTTTCATAAAAAAATAGTGTGTATATATATATATATATATATGCTTCTGCAATTTGTCAAAAAATACACTCTTTAATTAATACTTAAAAAGCAATAATAAAAAACCCACATATTTAGTCCAATCCAGAAGATAGAAGGAACAATCATATAAAAATCTAAAGATTCTTTGAAAAAGTGGCAATTGCAAAATTTGTAGTATAATAGGAACACACAATGCAAGCATAACCTTAATCTACAACATAAATGATTAGTTTAACATGTAATATCTCTGATGAGTTAGGTTTCGTTTTTGATCATTCACCTATCATAGATGACTGTTATTGTTCATCGTAAACTTAATAATATTGTCAGAGTTGTTAGGTAGACAACTGTTGGCTACTCTACGTAAAATTTGATAATGCCTAAGTATATAATTCTATAGTATAAAATTGTTAGAATACTAATTAAATTAGTAACCAAACCAAATCAAGCCTTATTCACTAGTTAAATTATGATAAATATGATAAGATTGTTTTCCCTTTATTAATTAGATTCCATGTTGATATAAAACTAATGAGAATCAGTGGATGAACATGAACAGGCAAAGACTATTGCGTTATATTACATACCTTGAGCATGCCTATAATAATGAAACGTCAAATGGAAAATTATCTAAATCTTCTGGTGAAGCTTGTCGTCATCGAAGCTATTGGTGGCAATGCAAATCTTATGGATGATATCAATAATCTGCAAGACATGAATTAAGGAAATATAAAAACATAGTTGCAAGTAATAACAAACTGAGATTAGAATTATGGAGACAATAGAGATTAAAAAAACGATAAACAATGACCAGCTATGCATTATTAATAAAGAAGCACCAAGCAGATCATGCCCTCTTTATCAGTGACCAACTTGTAATATTTGTTTACACTCTCCCTTACTGGAAGCACCAAAAAAAAATATGAAATGAAAAACTATATATGAAAATTATACCTGTACAGTAGCAAATAAACGTATAATTGGAATCTTCCAATTAGGAAAACTAAAACGTGGATTTGTGTTTTCAGCAAATAAGTTAAAAAAAATAGCACCTATAACATTATAATCCAGGCTAAAACTTGAAACTATATATGTTAGTTTTAAATAATTAAAGTCCATCCATATAAAGAAACATAGGTTGAAGATAGTTTTTTATAACAGAAACCACTGTTTATGTGAATCTTTCTATATGAGCACAATGCAACCGTCTTCTATTAAAAAAGAAAAATATTGCAAACCTCCAAATATGCATCGATCACCTAAATATATACTATAAAAATAACAGGAGACCTTGAATTCCTTTTCAAAGATCATCTTATCTCATATGAAGTTTCAGGAGAAAACTAAAAATATAGATATCAATGGGAATAAAAGTTGAAAATATTTGTTTTTCATTGGTTATTATACTTAATTTTCTAAGTAAACACAATATTGCATTTCTTAATCAGTCCAAAATAAGGCAAAGATTCTTCAATTGAAACTTGGATGTATTGGTATAAATTAACTCAATTAGGAAGGCACTTAAGTCATATTTGCTTAATTCAAATTTCATGATTAATTTTGACAAATTAATTATATCACATTAAAGGTAATTATGATTAAATCAATGAATTTTTAGAATCATGTTAGACGGGTTAATAGAGTTTGAACTAAGTCCATGATTTTGTGATCATCAATCCTATTATTGAGTTAAAACTAAGATTAACTAGGACATATTAACAGTAATATTTACAACTCACTCTTCTTTGTATTTTAAATTTCTAGATTTAAATGGATTTTTTATCTTCTGTGCTTATGGCTTGATGCTTCATTGTTTTATGCATATGCATATGCAAACTCATCACTTGGTGAAGCAAACAAATTACACATCTAAAGTAACTCGTTATTATTCATTGCTAAGAATGCATTCACAAACAAATTAAACTTATCTACTCTAAAAAATGAGGTCAGGGTCGATATCCGAAAATATCATAGATGAAGGAATCTAACCCACATAGGTGATCCTCCTGACACCTAGTATCGTCTTTCACTCTGGCTGCATCTACTCAAAACACTGTCGGCTGAAAGTATTTCTTGCGAAGACTACTGCTGTGTCTGAGCAAATTCAAGCTGTGTACGAGCCATATCTTGTTGTCCAACAAGATCTCATGATGCTCCCTAGACAACTGGTCTTTCCTCTCAGATAAGGATCTAACATCTCCCCACAACTGGTCTTTCCTCTCAGATAAGGATCTAACCTCTCTCCTTAAATCCCATGGCTCATCTCCTGGCAATGGTCCCTACTGTGATGACTAGGAGGACCCGGTGCCTCCTTAGTATGACGACTCTTTATCTTGACATCCCTGACCTACTAGGGGATCAAAATACAGGTAAAGTTGCTCCATGCCCTGCCCCTCCTCGTGTACGGACTCATCCCCAAACCCTGCCTATGGTCGATATATCGGTTGATCCTCCAGAACCTGCTCACCATCATTGTCATCATCGCCATCATGCTCAACCTCATGCTGCATAGGCTGGGTCCCCTGTAACTGACCAAATCAATGTGCATTATAGTCAGGGTGGATACATCTATCAAATGGTGGGTCTCCTCAACATAATTCTCATTCCCTAACGGAACATCGAACTATCTAAATACAACTGTCCATAAATTATCAAAAGGGGTCATAGACTTTCTACTTTCTGATGCGGTCGCAAACTATGCCTTGATTTCCCTTTCCTAATTAATCTGAAGCACAACAAAAGTAGCATATGTGGCACGCTTAACAGTGCCAATGACCTGGTCATAACTACCGGTCCGAGCAACTAAGTTATATTGCAAAATGCGATCTAACCTAGTCAAGAAGCGCAGATGGCCCATATCCCAAGCCCTATGCTGAATGTCCGTACGAATCTAGCCTAAGACGACCACATCCGTATTTGTAAACGGTCTAACTCAAGACCCTAGCCATTAATACCTAACATGCCCCTAAACTGTCTATCGGTAAAAACTATTCCCACACCTTACACTTCCGACTCAAAGACAACCTAATCATTCTCCTCTCTATATCTCAAATTAGTATAAAAAAGATGGACTAAACTAGGATAGGTAATCCATCTTTGTTGTGTGGCCGAGTATCCGGTGCAACCCTTTATCCAAAAAAAAACTGCTCCAAAGGGGTGCCTATAAAACCTGCAAACATAACCGACCTTCTAATCAAGATCCGATACCCTGCTGAATCCACATAAGCTTGAGCTATCTTCTTGATGTTCCTGCACCAAGCGATTTCCTAGGGTGTTAAGTAAGGGAAAATGGTGGTTAGGGATTGTCGCGGAGGCATGGAAAAAATCTTGAAATCCACAAAAAAGGAGCCTAGATCTGAATTGTAATGTCCTGGTTTTTGACTAAGTTTGTAATATAGTTTATTATGGATTATTTCAATTATTGATCTAAATATAAATAAATTCTAGAATAATAAACTGAGGAGAATTCCAAGTGTGTGTGTGTGTGTGTGTGTGTATATATTAATAGTTTAAAGTATTTTAACCATTGTATATATATATATATGTACAACAAGTGATAATGTCTTGTTATATTAATTGATTTTTTTAACTCTTATAAAAATATAGTGAATACTGAAATTAAATATTCTATAAAATTAAAATAATAATTATTATTATACATAAAATCCTATATGTATATATTTATCTTGTTTTCCTTAACAGATGAACATATGTGTATATAGGTGTATTAATAAGTAAATAGTGTTTTATTTTGTTTTGAAACTTATGAAAATTAAAAATGAACATCGCTTAAGTCAAAATTCATATTAATAACATATGTAAAATATGGTTTACTTCATAGTAAAGGAATTGCTTATGTAAAATTTGTTTACTTCATATAGTAGGAAATAAAAGTATATATTTATTAATGCAAGATTTATAACATTAATTTGATAATATCCATTTAAATTATAATAATTATTAGTCTAAAAATTAGTGTATATTCTAACTTGTTTAATGTTTTGACATGTTTGCCTACATTCAAACTTGCTTTTAAATTCACACAAACATGAAGTTACCTAAGTAACTAATAGGCATAAGATACATATCACTTTGGCTTTATATCAAAGCATATGAAAGACATACATTTATATATTATAGGAAAGGGGGATCATAGACATAAAAGGGGGTGACTGTCCTTTGATCCTAAGTCAAATCTGCATACCTATAAGGTACATACATGTACACTTTCTGCAGCTATAACATAGACATTCTTGCTTGGATATTATGCATCACTTGTATATTAATATAGTACATATGCATATAGATAGGTACAACAGCTTATAAACATCACGATCACGAACACAGCTATTTGATGGTTAGATTGCTTGGAAATGAAGTATGGTGTTTAAAACTAGTCAACACTGGGTTGTTTACACACACACACACACACACGACTATATCTTCTCCTCATTTGATTTGCTGCTTCTAAGTAGGCTGCATTCCATTTTATTTAAGGCAAGTAGAAGTAGCCTAAATTATAATTACATATTTCCAATCAAAAGCACCGATAATAGAATAGTTCCGTATAATCAATTAAACTACACACAAGTGCAACTATGTACACATTAGGCACAACTGAGTAATTATAACTGCATTTCTTTTCAAACTCTAGCAGCATCTAAACATTCCCATCAGCAAGATATTTTCCTTTCCCATGCACCAATTTATACCCATTATTTTATCATTTATTTGCACCTATAAGTACACATCTTGGTATTGCATAAGTTCACAACACATTAAAACTAAAACTGAAAGAAAACTGGTAGTAGAAATCGAAGAAAATATGTCAAGGCAAAGAAATATATATGTATACTGGAAAGAGAAAAAACATAAACAAAGGACAATACACTCCCTTAAACTAGATGTGCTAACATCCAGTTTGCAGAGCAATCAACTGCGGATTCTTCTTCCTGACTGGGTATGCTCAACTGTTCAACTCTCACTCTTACGGTCTCTCTCCGGGACTTACTGGGCCTCTCCACTCGGGCCATCCCATGATTGTCATCTCCTTCAACAAATGAGAACCACGGCTCTTCTTTCATACTTGTTGGACGACAAGAAACCATATCTGCTTCACTCGCAGACTGCCTACTTCACTCGTATGACATACCTATTTCTCTCATAGGTACTGAACAGTTTCCACACTCTTCGTATCGCTCTACCCTTTCTGTCATGGATCACACACATCCTCATCTTTTCGTATCACCATCATCATTGCGGTGCACTGCTCAAACACTCAACGTAAACCTACTTGATCCGCACGCTCGCTTCAGTCTCACCTTGCAAGCTCCAGCAAACACTGTCATCTCGACATTCCAACGCAACTCAATCACTTATCCACGTTTCATTTAAACTACTGCTTCATCTCACTATAATCACGGCCAACAGCTCCTCCGCCTTGGCATAGACTGCTCCATCTGCTCCAAAATCTCAAACACAGCTGCTGCAACTAAAAACTCAAAGCCATCATTTTTCTTCTTCACCACTAGAAACTGCCACACTAGTGCCACCAATCATCTTTCTTCGGCCAATACTACTTCAAACCTGCAGCATCACCACTTCATTCATTCAATACACCACATACATCTACTACTTCCAAAACTGAGAACTGTTCACAACCACTTCAACCACCAGTTCCCATCAACTGTCTCAACTCAAAACTACATCCATTATTGCAAACTGCCCTCACTATCAGCCCTCAACCGCAAACCAACACAAACTCCACTCTGTAACTCCATCTTTTACATTCCTCAAACTGCAGGCTTCACCAACCTCACCATATACCACTAACTTACATAGCCAAAAACAAACCGCATCACTTTCATACATCACCTGTGCACCTGTTCACAATAACACAGCCACATTATCTGCATCACACAAATCATATTGTTCTGGCCAACAACTTCATCGACTCCAACACATCCACCCTGCAACTTCCATCATCCACTACTACAATAGCCCATAGCACCACTGCAACACTCCCACAAACAATAATACTTTCCAAACCTGCAATTGAATCAGCCACGCAACCTCCGCTGTATCCACCTCCTACTTCCGAAAACCAGTCCGAAGCTTCCAGGAAACGATCGAATTCCCCCTCTGCTCCATCAACCCGACATGTATCAGCATCTCCATCACTTTTCCATGTCACGAACCTCCCTTTTTCTGCTTCATTTCGTCGCTCCCAGGTTGCACCAGCCCTTCTCGATGCCACCACTCCAGTTGCTCGCCCACCATCACGCGAGAAACATCAGACCTTGCTCCAGTACTCACTCAACTCAAATCGCCTCCAGGAGAAATCGCGCATCCAGGATTGTGCGTGCGAACCGCCGACCCCTTGCATTCGAGCCCTAACTAGCTCCTTTCTCGCACTCCTTTTGTTCTCATCTTCTCCTAGCCACTCATTTTTCTTCAAACCGTCTTCCAAGTCATCATCCAAGGCTGAATCCTGATGCTTGCCGGAGATCTTCAGTTCACGCAGAACAAGTAGTGAAACAGAGGGCGAGGAGACGTGACAGCCATGGTGGCAGATAAGGGATATAAATAACATAAAACAAGCTAACATGGTGGTTATACTGTAAAGGCAGAGAACCAACACCACAACGAGAAAACATACCAACACCGGATTGCGACCAATTCCAGCATCGAGGAGCGAGACAGAACCAGAAGGAATCTTTTCACTGTCATTGCCACAGTAAGAAAAAGCACCTCACGTGGACCATAAACTGCATCTACAACTTCTGCCTCTTCATCAAACAGCGACAACACAACTCAACTGAAACAAACCCTCTGGTCCATTGACAACCAGCGATTCTGAACATCAGATTCAGATCATGGGATTTAAATTTGCAGCTTCAGATTTAGTTCGACGGCGACAGTTTCAAACTATCCACATGAAGCCAATACTCCTATTTGAACAACATCTTCGAATCATCCAAGACAGTACGCGACATATCGGGGAGGCTCGTTCATTTCTCGTACTCCTGTACCGCCTGCACTCGCATATTGAACTGCTTCGCCAGCTCTGCCCGACTCGTCTCCTTTGCCAACCTTGTCTTCTAGAACTCCGCCCTTCAACAGCTACAATCAAAATTAACTTCTACATTTTTTATTTTTATTTTTGTTTGTATATGTGATCCGGAAGACGGCAACCTTTTTACGGTGGCTACCGCCGCCGGAAGAGAACACCTCAGATATGAAAAACTCTTATGAATGCTATGGCTCTGATACCAATTGTTAAGAATAATAGAAATAAAAAAATGGAAGCTCGAAAAGATATCTTTTACTAAAAAACGAAAATGCCTTATTATAGGCGTACAAACACAAGCAATACATAAAAATAGGATCTAAATAACTAGATAAACTTAGACTATGTAAACCTACCCACGTCTCCACTTATTTAGCTATACTTATTCAAACACATATTTCTAACAGTGAGTAGACCTCACTTTCAATCTTCCATTTTGAATTACTATTCGATTACGATATTGTTGATGCCTTATATCTGTATGCCTTTGCTTGTTATCAGTTTTGATGCCATCACTTGATATGTATGATGAAATAGAAACTTTGTTACCCATGAAAACATACCAGTATTATGTTAAAATCACTAAACCAGTAACCATTCACCTCCCTGTTACTTTAGAAAAATATATTCAACCTCGATTCTAGTGGGTTATAGAATATAAGTATTACGTGAATGATGCTCGCTTACCCCTGTGTTGGAGTTTGGAGTTGAACTGTGTATGATGGTGGCGAAGCAAGGTATTTTGGTGATGGTTGTTTCTGGGTACGTAGGGGTTGAACACCCAGATTGTGTTGTAGTTGGTCGGAGCAGAACGTAAGGGTATGGATGAGTTCAGTAAGGGGTGGCGCATTTGCGTAGGCGGTCATGGCGGATGCAGATTGGCTTGGTGGTGTGTCATGTGTGCACTTGCACCAGTGCACTTGTGCACATAAATACATACTGGATGAGTTTTGGGTAAATATAGTAAGAGAGAAAAACTTGCTCCTGCACTGGCGATTGTAAGAAAAGTGCCTCTGAATCCTGCGTCCCTCATTTAAAAAAAAAATTATAGTGCTTTTGAAGCTGAATTTGCTGATGTTATCCCTGTGGTGAAGACATAAATATCAGGCACTAGAATTATTGGTAGGCTATGTGTAGGGAACAAAAAAGTGGGATTCTCTTACCATATAACATGACTAACCAAGAGCATCAACATTTAAGGAATTTATTTTTCAGGTAAATGTTTTAGAAACAAAAGTAAAAACAAATGAATACAAATACATGCTACCCGAACAGGATTAGCAAATAGAACAAAAGCAATATTCGTATAAAAGAAATATATATACTGGAAGAAGAACATAAAGGAGAAAGGCATGGAAACAGGAGCAAGCAAAGAAAAGCATGGATCAGACTGGGTAGATCCTTGTTTTGCTGTGAAGTTTCATGGCCAAACTTGCATTACAACCTTTACCAAATTGTCATATATGCATTAAAAAAATGGTATCGTTCGGCCAGAGTCAGAGAATTAAGGTTCTACAGTTTCACAGTAGGGTAAGACAAGTGGTGGTACATATAGTACATGGTAAATGCACTGGAAGAGGGTCAAAGTAGGGATTATGGATGGGATAAATCAATGGAGCAAAAGAAATGGACGGGGGAAGTATCAGGAAAGAAGAAAAAGGGATTCAAGGGAAGAAAGAAGAAAACGGTGGCAGTAGAAAATCAAGAATTCGTGGGTTGGGAAGTTGGGATTTGGGCCTGAGTGAAATTAAAAAAGGCAAATTCTTGGGTGAGGCTAAAAATGACTTTTTTAAAAAATACATGGGTGAACTCAGCAAAACGCTGGGTTTACCTTGTTTTTCCAGATTTACTGGGTATACTTAGAAAATTCTTGGGTCTAAATAGAATTTTCCAAAAACATTAAAAAAAGAAAAACGTTGGAAAGGGGACTGTGTAGAAATAGGAAAGGAAAGGAAAAGGAGAAAGGATGGGTGGTAGCAGTAAAACAAGAGAAGTGGAGAAAAGCATTGGGCGTGGGAATTTAATTAAGCTGATGGATTCGTATAAATAAATGAGAAAAAAAAGAAATTGAATTCAAAGAAAAAGAAAAGAGAAAAGTAATAAAAAGAAAAGTAAATAAATGTGAAAAGGGAATAGGATTTCTAGAAATTAAAATAAGAGATTTTTCTTTTAAAATATAATCTAATATTTAAAGATATATATAAAAATATTTTTTTAAAAAGAAATAAGAAGTAAAATAAACGGTTAGTATGGTGGATAGGACCAGTTGACAGATGAGCAGACAAGGAATCAAAGTAAACGAAATTGTACTTGTCAGTTTAAACAAAGTTATTTTTTGAAATAAATAAATAGAATTAAATTTATATTCTTTCGAATTAGAATGAAAATAAATACTAAAATCCAGATCATTAGTTCAAGACAGATTAGTTGGACTGTAACTAACGTTATATAGTAATTAAATAGATGATGGGTGGATCGTCAATAATATTGTGTTATAATGAACTCAATTTTGAAATGAAATGTTATTTGATTTTAATCGGCTTAGGTTAATAACTATATTTTTAGTCGATAATGATTTAAAGATTGAATTAACGACGATTAAGTTAAATTTTGAAGTCTATGTGAATGTGAATTTATATAATAACTAGATGAACAAAATTGGATTCTATAATAGTGATTTTTAATGAAATCGAGTCGATGTGATAAACAAGTCCAGAAGGAATGATATTCACAATCCAAATTGAATAATGTAAGGAGCAAATGTTTTGCAGATAAGAAGGGTTGTGAAGAGGAGAAATCGGTTGACCGATAACTATGGGATTACTCCGGGGTTCAGAAAATAAATGGAATAGTGATGAATTGGAAGGAGACGTTGTATTGGAGACCGATTAAGTTGAAGTTAGGAAAGTGTCATTCACTTTCTATTTTAATAAGTTTTAAATTTAATTATATATATATATATATATATATATTGAATTAATTATTCATCTAAAGAAAAAAAATAAGTATATATTGAAATATGGATTATAACAATACTGTTATAATTAATAAAAATAAATGGGATTCTTAAACTGAATTAAATCTTAGATAGATGTGATTTAGAAATAATCATTTTCCAAGATCAACCGATTTATGAATGATTATTATTTGAATAATTGAATTGTGATGGATCTGTGTGATAATTGTTTTGCTTGATTATAACGTTGTGGTATGCCATATTTAAATAATATTAAAATATTGTTGAAATCTGGAATTTTGTAGATAAGTCATGATAAAATAAATACCAAAATTTGTTGAATATGATAACCTGATCCTTTAAGTATCACTTGGCCCTAAAAGAAATTAACGTTCATCAATTCAAGGAGACCGGGATTGGTTTTCTAAACGAAATCCAAATGCCACTTTGTTTCGACCTAGGCGTTGATTAATATGAAGTCAAGTTGAAGACCATTGAAGACAGAGTTTATGCAAGGGTTGTTCTGTTAATCCTAGGTAGAAATTGCCTAAGATGGATTTATAGGATAGTGACTTCGGTTTATCCAGTCCTATGAAAACTTGTATGGACAAATTCTGATAGAGTATGCCTAACATATCATATGATTGATCTCTTCAAATTTGTTTGGAGGCGGAGTAATTCGCTTCTCTTGGCTTTATACCCATAGTCTTGGGGAAGCCAATTTGTGATTTGACGGGTTTGAGATGTGGCATTCAAAGATAATGAAGATGTGATATTCCATAAAGGTAAGTATACCCTCTAGCTTCACAAACATGAAATGACAAAAATTGGGCAGGCAACATGGATAATTTTGTCGCTCCCATTAGGGTGTATTATCACCATCTAGAGAAAATCCTATTTGTTCTTCTTGAGTTTTTGTATCTTCGAAAAATGGTTGCTATACACAACCACTGGTGATAAGACATCCGATACACTCAAGTTAAATGAGTGGTCGGTCATGTGTGGCCGAGTTGCAAGATGTTCTTGTTGAACCCACTGTATTCCTCTCTAAAGATACACTATCAGAAGGTGGTTCCATAATTTTTCGTAGTTGGAAATCCATTATCCTTTAGCGCCAAGCGGTTTTGTTTGTATACCGTGTACGTGAAATGTTAGATGCAAGCATTTCGCTAGATTCTAATTTATATTTAAAAACCCTAGACACTATCATAATACCAGATTTCAATATATATAATGTTTTGGTTATCATAGGGGAAGAACTTGTTCCGTGTTTATGTGCGGTGTGGTCTTATGAGATACCTTTTATTTCTCAATTTGTTTTAAAATCGTTTACTCACACCAGTCCCATGACTGACCCCTAGTTTATTTTTCTATATTTTTCCTAAACTCTTGGGTGCCCAAATTTGTACGGGCAGTCAAGTAGTTTAGGATTTTACATATATTATTGGAGGAGCTTGGAGCAGGAGGCTTCAACATTAGATATATAGAATTTACTTTCGTCGTGATGTATATATGTTGTGCTCTAGTGATGTATGGAAGTACTAATGTAGTTTTGTATTTCCAAAAGCTTATATATATTATATTTGATTTCGTTGCGATTGTGAGATTATATGTCGTTCAGTTATATCTTCTATCTATTTTCTTCCATTCTAAATTTTCTATCTTATCTCTTCTCATCCTCTAATTTCTTTCTTAACATCTGGGTTTTTTCTGTTCTTTGGGTTGGACTTATATTATATTTGGTTGACCCAAAGGGTACCGAAATCTGGTTCGTTACATGAATGGAGAAGGAGACAAACTTCGAATTAGCAGTGATTTTGTGAAGAATTGTGGAGTTTTATGGCAGTGACGGTGGTTGGAGGTAGTGGAAATTGGGTCGGCTGAAGCTCTCAGGTGGGGGAAATGAAGCTATAGGCTTCGTCATTTTATGCACGCAAAAATACAAAGGACGGGTCGACCCACTCTTTCAGGTGTGTCGACCCATCTTAGGGGTGGGTCGACATAGTGGTCGACCCACCCGAAACCTGGGTCGACCAGACCAAGTCATATAATTTTGTTTCCGCGTTTGTCCCCCCTCCCGAGTTCTGATTGACTATTCTCTATATTAGAATCTGAAAATATTTCCTGGGTCGGTCGAGATGGTGTTCTAATTCAATTAAATTCTCCTATACATATTTGTCGTTTTACTATCGTTTCCCAAAGGTTTTTAAACTTAATTAAATCCCAGGTCCTTTCCTCTCTTCCAAAAATAAAATCTCATGTCCACATCTGTCATGTTTAGTCCAAAATCGAAATTTCGAAATTTGTTTCCACAAAAATCCTTTAAACACTCGTTTTCAAATAGACTTTTACTTTTATTGCCTCAACCATCATACTAACTTAAACCGTTTCGCCGTTTTTGCTTCCAAACGAATCATCCAACTATGCTCTGGACCATGTGAAATGCCCACTTTTCACGTTAAAAGTTTATATATATATATATATATATATATTCCTAATCCATCTTCTTCTTATTCTATCTGAATCTATAAGGTTTTATTAGCCAATCCAACTAATTTTGAAATATTTAAATTTCCAGTATCAACATATAAAGTCCATCTTTCAACTACAAACGTTTTGTACACTTTTTATCTTAACCTTTCTAGGACCTATTATTCTCATATTTCCATAATCATTCCTTTAGTGTGCAAATCTGACGTCTCAATTCTTCCAAACTTGGGGGTTTTCTATGGATCTTGGTATAATTATATTTATAATATACTTTTATATCAAAAATAGAAATACCTTCGCTCATTATCTATATAGCAATCCTAAATCTAAGCTCTAATACCAAATGTAACAACCTGAATTTCGATAGATCGAATTTTTTTCAAATATCTAAATCTATCGAAGCTCGAATTTGATTATCTGGCATCCTGCATAAAGTCAAAAATTAATATTTCAGAGGTCATAATAAAAATCTCACAGTGGAAGGGAATAAAATATAATAGTAAGTAAACACTCGCCAATATCATGACACTATCTAACAAGTGTCTTTAAGCCGCAGAATTTTAACCACATGTCTAACCTGCGGGTTTGTTATGAGGAGGGGTTAGAACAAAAGTTTTGGTGAATGCATAAATCATACTTTCTACAAATAATATTACATTTACCATTCTATCAATGGTTCATATTTATTTAGTTATTCGGGTTTAATTCACAATACACTTTTGATTTTTCCAAATAATTCGTATCCATCAACTCCATAGTAGATTAACCTAATAAATAATATATATATATGTATATATATATATATATATATGTAGACATATACCCAATATCGAGATACTAACCATAGTACCCTCCTCGAATGGTCCTCATCGTCATACTACGATAACATACCGGTCCTCCATCTTCATGCTACAAAAGCTTACCAAGCTATGCTACGAGGGCATACCAAGTCTCCAACATTATGCCACGAAAGCATACTAGGCTATGCTGCGAAAGCGAATAAGCCTTTATTATTGCGCCATAAGGGTGCCCTAATCATTGAGTCTCTCCACAAAACTCAGTTGGGGGCTTTCATATACATGTAGATGACAGCCTCGTTAGGCCTACAGTATAGATATCAAAATTTAGGTCTGCCTTTTCAGTGGTTCTCCAAGCTCCCCACTCCATCCTACCCGCAATCTAATGATAGACTATTCAAAAGAGATAAAAGACTCCCCTACCATCCAATTTAAACAAACATGTGGTCCCTCATCCAACGACCCAATAGTAAAAGATCATTGGCCTTTTAGCTTAGCTCCTGTTTTTTACGCACATGCTTCAACTGACGATGAAAGATATCTGACGACCCACTATCCTTGTTAGGTCCTTACCACTAAGCCTCCCTCCTTGAGGCATCCGCTGAATCACCCTAAAGTCACCCTCCTATCAGTCTTTAGGCTGACCATCATTCAAGATGCAGCATAGGGATACTCATTGGATAGAACCGTATAGACCATGCCTCTGTGGGTACAGTTTCATTAGGCATACCATATAGCGCCATCACGAAGTATCCTTCTCGTAAAAGATCTGCACTTCCTTCTAGTCCCATCAAATAATAAATTGGACGTGCTTCTCTCATGTCTCCAGACACCCAACTGATCTGACCTATTGAACTCCTCATCTCAAAACGTACAAATTGGTCCAAGCACATATAGTCATTATTTTATTTAGAACCTATGTCTGATTTTCAACTACGTGCTTGTTTTACTTATCACATTTCTAACTAACTTGAACATTTCACTTCTTTATTCTGTATTTAAGTTAATTACATTTTAGCTTTGATTGGCCACTTATGGTTATATTCATTAAACTTAATCCCTCAATTATAAGTTTATTTATAATAAGCCTACTTCATTCTTTTTCCTTTTTATTTTTGTTTTTGATAATTTAATCTTTAGGAAGTTAGATTTACTCCTAAATGATTGGTTATTAAGAACTATTTAATTTATTCCCATAGCTTAAGGTAATTACAGTAATGGAAATCCATAACTGCATGCCATTTCTTTTCAAACGTTTTAGGCTATTGAAGAGTATGCAACACGGTAAGGATCCTTATTCCGCACTTTTACACATCTCTGTCTAATTTAAATGGGTAATTACGTTTTTCACTTCTTCTTAAGATCCAAACTGTGGAAATATATAGTATTTTTATTAACCAATCAATCTAGGCAACTACCGACTCCCTAATTTATTTAACATGCATTGATTCCCATTTCTAATTTTCCCATATTATTCATAAATTTGCCCATAACCATGATTTAATTAACTTGTGTCTAACCAAACATTTCTTATTTTATACGTAATTATATCTCACTTGATTTGCGCTTAATAATGTTTCAATTAAGTTTACACATAACCACAATTCCATAAAATTAGCACACAGTCATGATTTCCATTAATTGGTACACAATTGAAATATAACATTGATTGTATGTTTTTACATAGAAGAAGGGAAAAAGAAGAAGAAGAGCATATCATAAATCAATAAGAATCAAACGATATATTATATCACTAGCAGAAAATATAATTTAAATCCACTCACATAACTGCGTACAGTTCTCTATTATTGAAATACCCATGGTTCTACAAATCTGACGCTAAAAGAAGGAGAAGAATTATAAAAATCTAAATTTACAAAATTTACCTCATGCAGACGAGAAAACGGAGCACCTATAGCTTAGATCTACATTCTTTTTCTCCAAATCTTGAATCTGAATCCTAAAACTAATATACTCTTATTTCTAAAGGATTTGGAGGAGAGAGAAAATGGCAAATCATTGGCATTGTTCCAGAAAATATGAGTTGAAAGCTAGGCTCTACTATTCTATTTATAGGTGCACAGAAGAATCTCATTCTTCGGTTCGAATAAAATAAAATTTAGCCTTTGAAAACATTAAATCCACATCACTTTGCCTAGAATTGGGTCGACCCGGGCTCCAGGTGGGTCGATCCTTAGGTCAAACTAGTCCTAAGATAGGTCGACCCCTGGGTCTACCCACTATCGCTTGGTCGACCCATTTCTGGGTCACGAACGTTAATTTTTTTCCTATTAAATTTTTGTTTAATGTTGCACTCAACATTCTTTTTCTTACCAAATATTTTTCTCTATATTAATTTCTTTCATTTATAATGCACGTTTTAGATATTCACGTATAACTTCATAAACTTTTTTCTTTGATAACTTTCCCATACGAACTTTGTTTGGGACAATCATATATGAAAATTAGTTAGAAAATTGCCACAAACACAATGGTATTTGTTTCGAGGACAAATTATGAAATCATAAAACATTGATATTTGCAAGTAACTACTTAAATATATATTTTAAAAATACAGGGTGTTACAACGCCAGCTTCCCTTTTCTATTTCTATAATTTCTCATTAATCATGCTTATAAAAAAGATCATCAAATAATTTTTTTTCTTCCGAAATGGTACTTATATACAAATTTCGATAATAGGAACAATAGTACTGGACAAAGGGGTCCGATAGAATTGAAACCATGACTTGTTACATCCTGCTCCTACGCTTTAACCAACAGATAGAAATATGATACTATGTTGTATCATTATAGAATTTAATTAAGGGTATTACAATTTACATCTAACTAAACTCAACTCCCACATGTTAGTGAGATTTTTCGTCTCTTAAGCACTAAATTGGAATTTTTGAAGTAACGAAATCAAGCCAAGTCGATCTTGGCTATTTAAGGCAAGTATGTCAAAGTTTACATATGCATCCATGGGTGATGCAGACGTTCTCACCCCTAATTGTTTGTTATAAATGAAGCAGGAGAAAGATAAAGCAGAAGATGCTTTAAGGTAAAAGCACAAAAGAATTGTTACGTGGTTAGAATCTTAATTAATCCTATATCCATGGATAATCCACTATATATATATATATATATATATATATCATTCCTTATAAGTGTACAATGTTTTATCATACATCATTATCTAGAAAATATCTATGAATTAGTCTTCTTTTTTAGAAGGAGAGAATCTCCATCTTTTGTATTTAGATGTTTGTCCATATTTATATACCAATTTTACCTTATGCTTCCCACCTTTGTTTTAATTCTAAAATTTTCCACTTGGTATAAATCTATAGTGTTCATTCATTGTAACCGGATTGGTGACATATTTCTTGGTGGAAGAAGCTGGTTTGGTCGAGAATTCTGGAAAATTAGAAAGGATGTTTGAATAACTTTCGTACTTAATTCTTAAATTAGATGATTGACATATTATTTCTTATAACAATGCACACCCTTTAAATATTGCTATCGAGTCATATCAAGAAGCATGGACCATCTGGGCACACCAAATGTGGAGAATACGATCACAAGACATAAAATAACAAAAATAATTTACAATGGAAACATTTATCATAATAAAATGAATTTCTTAAAGCTATTATTTCAAAATACCATTATTTTAAAACCAACATATTTCAAATGCCAACAGTCTCAGCCTCACCATATCAGAATACATATATAAAAATATGTGAAAATTAGGCACACATCCCAAAAAGCAAACTTAATTAGGCCCACATCCCTCCCTAAGTTTACATGTAACCCGCCCCCTATTTTTCCAGTTCCGCCTTTATGCTTTTTTGGCCAAAATTTTTGGCGCTACAATGTAAAAAAAATAAAATGTAAATTTTGGTAATATTAACAGAAGTTTACGGAAATTAAAAAAAAAGTTGCATACATGTATGCAACTTTTGCCAATAGTTGCATACATATATGGAACTTTTGCCAATAGTTGCATACGTGTATGCATCTGTTACATACGTTGTTTTCTACTGAAAATCTGGAGCTAAACTTGCATACATGTGTGCACTATTTGGAATACTTGCATACGTGCAAGTATCACATGAAGAAAACTGAACTGAAATTTTGCCTGCAGATTATTGCACACTTGTATGCAAGAATCTGTATAACTAGCTTACATGTATGAAAAAAAGCCAACACATATTCAATGGTGAAATATTTGCATAGATGAATGCAAGAATTTCAAATATGTGCATGATTTAACGCAAATTACTGCATTTTTCGCTGTTTTCTGTATATTTTTTATTTTGATGCATTTTTTATTTATTTTTTATGAGCTGAATTTTTGGGCAAATATATGTTTAATTTAAATACAAATCTACGTGATTTTTTTATATTTTTTTGATGAGTTTTCGAAAAATAAGGACTAAATTTATAATAAGTTTATGATCGGATGTGTGCCTAATTTTAAAAATTAATAGGGACCTGTAAAAAACGCACCCTAAAAGTATCTTTAAACAAATCCATCATCACTGACCCAAATAAAGAAATAAAGATGAAACGAATACATGAAGACGGAATGGAGCACTCAAAAATGAACTCCAAGCTATCCGGAATCAAGCGACACCCTGTGAGCCTAATAGGTGAAAAGGGAAGAGAGAATGGATTAGACATAAAAGTTGGTGGTGACTATTAGAAAGAGATAATAGCATGAAAAGAAGTTAACAGTGTTACAAGAGTTTAATGTTATTATTTTTCTTAAGGTGATGGTGTTTCTTTGCATTACAGGTTTTACTATAGAAGTAAAGTTCTACTCAAGGAATGATTTCTTATTCAATTCTATGATCTGCCTATTACTCTCCACTATGAAATTAATATAGTAGTCGATGCCCCTTACACCAAATCACAATCCGCCCAATCAAGAATTGTTAGCACGGGTAACCCTACCTGTTGGGGGTGGGCATAAACCGCATCGCAATATGAAAACTGCGCAGATGGACCGTAAAAGCGGTGTAGAAACTGGACCAAATCACCTCTCCAGAGAAAATAACCCAAACCAAACTGATTCACAACAGTATGGTTTGTGTAACACCCTATACTTTTCTGAGCCCAAATTTCGACAAAAATCCAAATTCAAACTAATCCAAGCACGGAGAGCGTAAATCAGGTACCCACAAATAATAAGCATGCGCATAATCATAGTAACATAAAACAAACTCACGACAAAAACTAGGTAGGATAATAACAATCGACCAAGGCAAATACCTTAGAAGCAAATCGCCACATTAATACTGAGCATAAGAGAACAAGAATAGAAAACCAAAATTTGATTATTTTCAAATGCAAGTCTTGCCCAAGATAAATTGAGAGTTGTTATGAGGAGGGGGTTAGAACAACAAGTACTAGTGAGTATAAAAGGTATATCAATATCTACAATACACAAATGTATCCAATTTGGTTTCACCCCAAATCATATGTCTAATAAGGCTAGTGATTCTAACCTAACCTCGTAAATATTTTGCACGATGATTAACTACCATACCCAAGGTAGCACTTCCCAAAGATAACGTTATCGGAATATACAGAAATAGGTCAGAACAACAAGTCCTAGTGAGTATAAAATGTATATCAATATCTATAGTACACAAATGCATCCAGTTTGGTTTCACACCAAATCATATATCTAATAAGGATAGTGATTCTAACCTGATCTCATAAATATTTCGCACGATGATTAACTACCATACCCAAGGTAGCACTTCCCAAAGATAACGTTATCGAAATGTACAGAGATAGAACTTTTATGCATAAGTATGAAGCCTTTAAACGACTACTCTAATAAATACCAAACTAAGAGGCGGGATCTCCACTAATTAATACCCTATGAGGAAGGTGCTTTATTCTATATAGTTACTTATAGCCTCGCTCATAATATTACATAAGAGTGGATTACTACGATCACTTAATGCCCAAAGCAGATCCATTGATCACATAATACCTTACTTGGTAGTTTACTATACGCTGATATAAATTAAAAGACACTAACTACTAAGTCCTACTGATTTAAGGCTTCCGTCATTCATGCATATTCTCAAACCCCGCATAAGGCGAGAGATAGTAAGCAGTCACGTAAGGCCAACATGATAGGTAGACGGCTAATGCCATTTATGGCCTTCCCCCGGTGGACCCCTGTGTTACAGTCTAGCTAGCCTTATTAGATAATCCTCTAGTCACTTATTACTTCACGTGGGAAAAGCAGACCTATGGTACCTCCTTAGCAGTCATTTGACACTTTATCTCAAGGCAAACTCCAACCCCAGTCACATACTACCTTAAGGGAGCGGACTATCAGGCCGGCTATCGACCTCACACCCAATTAGCCTTTAATACTTCTTATTTATGGGGAGGCGAGCTATCCGATCACTTAATATCTATTAAGGGCGGACCCTATGACTCTTCCTTTATGGGTAGTGGTGCATTAATTATTTAACAACCAATAGGCGAATCATACCACTCAATACCTCTAATATTGAAGTAGGTTTCAGTAAGAATTATTTCCTTTTTGGTTTCTTCTTTCAAAAGGAGGTGGGCTATACATCCACTTAATACTTCAAAACTTGAAGTAATCCTTTTAGGATAATTCACGCTACGTAATTAATTATCGTCACGGTGTCCTATAGTTAATGATATCTCACATCAGTTATACAAATATCTGACTAATGGAAAGCGCGGGCTTCTGTCAAATATGGTAACTGACCTTGCATCATTAACCTACTAAGTCCAACCCTTATTTCTAATTAAAGGAATTGTTTTAGAACTAAACTAGAATAAGATAAGAATGATACTCTATAACTTCCTATCCTACGATATTTATTTATTTCCTTATTGGACTTAGTACTTAATACAACCATTAATGCCCCCAAATTCCCATTATATCCCTATAAATTCAATTTATTATTATAACAGTGACATGTCATTAATGACCCTAACGGTCATATTTCCTAAGACAATGGATATCTAATCAATTTAATTCCATAACTATCACTCGCCACTAATGACCTAAACTGTCATATTTCCTAAGGCATTAGACAACCTACTAAATGTCATTTATATCAGTCCCATCTAATCACCCTTGTTTTGATTATTGTAACTCCCTAAGTATTATTACTGTTATTTATTTTTATTAGTTCTTATGTAAGTATATATGTACAATTTTATTATATTGATTTCCTAATTGGAGTCACAACATTTATTCCTATTATTTTAAATTATAACCATTTGACATTATCTACCTATTCATTTATTTCCTCAAAAAAATTACGATTATGATATTTATTCTCTTGTCTATAACCTTTTGATTATATCAATTGTCTCAATATTTATTGTTATCAACATACAGTTACAAATATTCATTTTCATTTATTATGGGAAATCTTTCTTATCCCATCAAAATGGAAACCATTCAAATTCAAATGTACAACATAAGTTTATTAATAATATTAATAGCGTCAATTACGTAAGTTTGGACGGATAAGGTTATAAGATAATTATATGTTTATATTAATGTTTTATTGCGGTATTTACCTAGTTATTAATTATGTTTTATTATTATTCATATTCTAGTCCAGACTAATGACTAGAACAACCATTTTTGTGTTTAATCTTTTTGAGATTCAAAATCTCATAAAAGGTTATCTACTGTAATTATTGTAAATTTTGCCCAAACTATTTAAAGAGGGAATGCTAACATATTTCAAATCACAAAAAATATGTAATATTTTATCTAGAATATATGATGTAAACTACGTACACAATACGTGAATTTACACATCTCTTCCTATATGGTTTGCCAATATTTATTGTATATTTAAAATAATGTCTTTTGATATAGGAAGAGTTACTACAATCGAGTAAACCCTAAACAACATCAAACATAAACAAGTTTACAATTCTAAAGCAATAAAATGCACAAATTGTATATTTACATCTAAATCCTATAAATCTGGAATAACAATTTCACAAATCTACCAATGTATGGAATAATTTTCGGATTTAGAGTGTACACAATAACCAAAAACATATAAAAAATTGTAGGCAAAATAAAAATATTACAACCCAAAGGCCTGCAAATTCATATCAGATTCATATGTGTATAAACCTTAGATTTACACAAGCTAAATAGATCTGAAACTGTTAGTCATAAAAATTCAAATTTAATACAAATGAAACAAATATGATATTTTTAACAATGAGTATATTTCTTACTCACCTAAAAGTCATTCCAAATCCAAATCTGAACGTAGCTTGTAGGCTTATAATTCCAAATCCTATAGATCTACAATTTGTATTAAAAGGGGATACATATGTACATACTAAGATTTATAAACCTGGAAGTAGAATTGGAAAAAGAGAAGGAAAACTATTAATAAAGATTAAAGATTTGTAGAACCAACCCTTTTGCACAAATCTAGATTCAATATCTCCAATTCTTGTTTATTTGGTTTGAATATGTTTATATTTTCGAATTTTAGAAGAGATTGGAGAATTGGAAAAGGCGGAGCTTCGCTGCTGCCTCTAGAAAATGTGAGCAAAAGAGCGGGGTCTAGCCCTTTATTTATAGGTATAGAATTGACCCTAAACCATTAGGTTTAATTGTAGAAAAAATTGTCTGTATAATTGATGAAAATATAAGTCCCACATCGTTGAATATTCAACTAAAATTCTGGATATATACTAAGAAGCTACAGTTCACATCAACCAATTGGTTTTGTGAACAAATTATGTAGCTCTCAAAACTATAAAATGCCAACAGTGGTATCAGAGCACAGGTCAACTAATTCAACTAGTTCAACTAATACGTATGTGCTTAACCGCCATACGTGCGCCACTCCATCCAAAATAGCATGATCACGTAGATGGCTCAAATACGCCACACGTGAAGGGGGAGTGATGAAAATATAAGTCCCACATCGTTGAATATTCAACTAAAATTCTGGATATATACTAAGAAGCTACAGTTCACATCAACCAATTGGTTTTGTGAACAAATTATGTAGCTCTCAAAACTATAAAATGCCAACAATAATATAAATTTTTATATTTTATGTAACGACCCGTATTCTACGCATCATAGGATCGTAGAATATTTATTTCTTTCATATACGAAGTCGTATGGTTATGTAACTTTGGGAGACGACTATTGGGGTCATTTCCCATGTTCATGATTTTTCCCGATTTTTAAATGACCATTTTACCCCTAGTTGGCACTGTTTTGACCATAACTTTTGACTGGAAAGGAATTTTGACCTGAAACCACTTCCGTTGGCTCCAGATGATGGTTTACAATTCCGTAGACTGGTCACATTAGCCAAACGGACTCACCTTTTGGGAGATATGGCTGAAACAAGTTTCAGATGGTGAAAAACAGCTAATTGGGCTTAACCGGGTGATTAGCAGCTAGGCCTAGAGGGGAATTTCGGGTTTAGAGGTATAGGAGGACTGATTAGGGTTAGGAAACAACTTTCATTTCAGTTTTGAGCCGCCACAAACCTTCTTGAGATCTTAGTAATGGCTTCCATCCAATAAAACCACTCCAAAACACATTTTTAGTGAAGATTAAGCCTAAACTACATCAAAACAAGGCCAAATAGCAACAGAGCAGGGTTGGAGCTGCTGCTATACATAGGAATTCGACCCAAATAGAGAGTATTTCAGATTTGGTGTTTTATTTTGTGGCAAAGGTGAGTGATTTGCATAGTTTTTGCACTAATTACGGTAATTAAGGGTAATTAGTGAAGATTAGCGAATTTATACACTAATAAATTCTGGAAAAATGTTTATAAATTTGAAAATAATATTTTATGCCTCTGTTAGAAAATTTGGACGATTTGATTAAGTTTTACTAAGTATGTGCTTAAACATGATTAAGTGGGATTATGGGAAAATATGAGGTTTTAGCCCCTTTTGATCCAATTTGATTCATTTGAATTGTTGTTTTACTGTTTGTGGTTACTATTACATGTTGCTATGACTCTATGGTGTGTTTTATGATTGATTAGAAGTGTTAGATTTGTCTAAAACGCCGTCGAATGGCATAAAATACTTGCTGGAAGAGTTGCAGAAAAGTGCAGGTTCTGGACAGGATCGGATCGGATATGGAGGCTCGGATCGGATGAGTTGAACTGGGCAAGGGATCTGATCGGATCGGAACTGGACACTTGAGACAATTGGCAAAAAGGAAGGCCACGCTAATTGAACTGGGATCGGATCGGATAAAGGAGGAGAGATCGGATCAACTTAAGGACGAAGGACTCAGATCAGATCGACTGAAGGAGGAAGTGCTCGGACTGAAGTAAGACGAAGGAATTGGATCGGAGCAAATGAAGAATCGAGGGAGCGGATCGGAGCGGAAGCACGAACTGGAAGGGAGATGGCACACGAGCCGACCCGGAAGAGAACACCCGACCCGACCCGAAGTGGAACACCCGACCCAACGCAACGCTATGAACCCGAACCGAACCGCTACAGAAGGAGAACCCGACCCGACCCAGTATTGATCAATAACCCGAGATGCAAAGGTAGTCCAATGTGGGAAGTTAGAGCTCAGGATCCAGTTGGGAACCGATGAGTTCACTTCATGATTGGGTTTTGCTGCGAGACGTGTGCCAAGGGGCAGTCGATGTCTATGACTTTGGATCACTATGTATGGGAGGTACGTGAACGGATTCAGGGCCAAAGTGGCCTAGGTACCACTAAAGGGCTATAGACCAATGAAGTGGGGTCATTTGTAAAGGTTTGGTCATGACTCCATGTGGTAAGCTTGGTAGTAGCAGTAGTTGTACAAGTCGAACTCCGTCACTACTTCGATGGGTCTAGTGATTGACAGTGGTGGACATCGTATGCTTTACGCACTGAGTGAGAGATGTGAGGATGGTTGCTATGGATGATTTGTTTGCTATCATTATGACATACACACCCCACCCCCGTATTCTTACACTATTTATTATGGCACCTTAGAGTATTGTACGGTATGTGGTACTAACTCTTTGGTTGCAGGTCCAGGTTCAGGTATGGTTTAGTATACCTGTTATTATTTTGTTTAGATGCTTATCGCTCATACCAGGCTTTATGTCTGACCCAGAGTTTTATGTCTCCTCTTATTACTCTGGGTGCTCACACGAGCAGACTAGAGACAGGTTAGCTGGTGATGCACGGGTAGATGATCCGGAGACGAGCATGAGGCTTCCACGTAATATATATAGTATTCTCCCTGTGTTATTGAAGATCACTGCTTGGGCATTAGTGGTGCATCTTTTACTTTAGCTTTCTTTTGTTTAGAGACAGTAAATTTGGAAAGTTGTAATAAGCTGTATTTGGATTTCCGCTGCTCTGATGTTGATGTTGGTTTTAGTTATCAGCTTATACACTGTCTCGCCTGTTTTATGTCAAGTATGTTATTATTATTATATTTTACTCCATGCGCTGTGAGACATTCTACAAGTTCCTCGTTTAGTTAATTTCCTTCTTTCCTCTCTTTTGACGACCGTCCCGTGCTAGTCGGGCATGTGTACAGCGCACTTTCGGAGGAAATGCAGGCTGGTGCGGGGCGGGCCGTCACATTTGGTATTAGAGCTCTAGGTTGCGTAGTTAACATAGGGAAGTTATCAGGGAGAGATAATATACGTATACGAGAGAACGTATTTGTGATTATTTTGGTTTATAAAAGCTATATATATATATATACTATTAGTAGTATAAGAATGAAGTCGTGTTGCACTAGCACCACTATGGGGTCGTTAATCGTTTCCTTTTTCAGATTGACGATGAGCCGATATGTTAGAGGTACCGGTAGAGGGGCCAATAATGGGAATGCTGCTGACATGAGGGCGATGTTTACTGACCTCATGAGAGAGATGCTTAGGGATGTGCAGAGAGCAGCTCCCAATGGTGGAAATGGTGGTGGTCCAATAGTGCAGGCGCCGAGAGTCGACTTCACCAAGCCGAATAAGGATTATACTAGCCTTGGTGGGAAGCCGTTCCACGGAACGGAGTCGGCCACGGATGTTCAAGATTGGTTGGATAGTTGCGAACGTATCTTTGAGGATTTGGGTATCGAGGATGCGATGAAGAGAAAGCTAGCGTCCCGTCAGCTGCAAGGGCGGGCATTGAATTGGTGGAATGCTATAAAGGCAGCTACTCCCGAAGATCAGATTACTTGGGAGCTGTTTAAGGCTCGCTTTAGCGAGATGTTCATTCCAGCTGCTCAGAAGTCAGTGCTGTTTAAGAAATTCTTGGAGCTCAAGCAGAATGGCAGAGTTGTCTCGGAGTATATTGCTGAATTCGACACTTTGTCGAAGTATGGGTTATCTCTTATTGATACTGCCAAGAAGAAGAATGAGAAATTCATAACTGATTTGGATCAGTACTTGGGGGAAAGGTTTATTAACCATGTCGATGAGACGTTTGAATCGATTGTTGGGAAAGCATTGAGATCAGAAAGTCTCTACCCTAAGCCAAAGACTGAGGTTGCATCCGCAGATGAGCCAAAGCCACAAGCAAGTGGTGGAGGCAAGGGTGGTTCCCAGAATAAGAGAAAGCAAAATCAGACTAAGGATGGCCAGAAGAAAAAGAATAAGAAAGATGTTGAGTGCTTCAGCTGTGGTAAGAAGGGCCATTATGCTAGTAATTGTCGGGCCAAGCCAGCGGATAGGAAGTGCTTCAACTGTGGCCAAATGGGACATCACAAGGACAAGTGTCCGCAACCCCCCAAAGAAAAGCAAATAGTGAAAGCCTACGCCCTTAATGCTATTCCTTCTTCGTCGAATGCCCCAACAGCGGTGGAGAAGGGAAAGAATGTCGTCATTCAAGGTATGCTTTCTGTTTATGATGTTCCTGTTAGAGTTTTGTTTGATACCGGAGCTTCCAGTTCTTTCATATCTAGTGACCTGGTAGATAGGTTGGGATTGGAGCCCGAGATTGTCGATAGACCTTTAGTAGTGATGAACCCAATTGGTGGTTCGATTAGCCTTAGCATGATTTGTCGTAATGTGGTCTTATCGAGTCATGGGTGCATGTTTGTTTGTGATTGCTTTGTTTTGGGCTTTACTAGGTTTGGCATTATTTTGGGAGTAGATTGGCTCCGAAGGTACGGGGTGGTGGTAAACTGTGAGGGCATTTTGGTGACAGCTAGAGCGGATGATGGGCGGAGGATAGTGTTTGGTGGTCTACCCAGTGAGGGGGTATTGGCTAGTTTTCTAAACTCCCTCGATATTCCGCATAGTGAGTTGTCAGGTTTTCCCGTGGTTGGCCAGTATCCGGATGTTTTCGAAGAAGTGACCGGACATCCACCACACCGAGAGATTGAGTTTCGTATTGATTTGGTAAAAGATGTCAGACCTATAGTGATGCCACTTCGTCGTATGGCACCAAGGGAGCAGCGAGAGCTCGAGGTGCAAGTCAGCGATCTTTTGAAGAAGGGATTTATCAGAAGGAGTGTTTCTGAATGGGGAGCACCAGTTGTGTTTGCTACCAAGGCGGATGGTTCCCTTCGTTTGTGTGTAGACTACCGTGAGTTGAATAAAGTAACAAGGAAGAACAAGTATCCTCTACCGCAGATAGATGATTTGTTCGATCAGTTGTGTGGCACGAGAGTATTTTCTCAGTTGGATCTCGCAACAGGTTTTCATCAGCTTAGAGTGGAAGCTGAGAGTATAGCTAAAACGGCATTTCGGACACCTTCTGGGTTTTATGAGTGGTTGGTCATGCCATTCGGGCTGACCAATGCCCCAGCATATTTTGTGGATCTTATGAATAGGGTATTCAGAGATCAGTTGAATAAGTTTGTCCTTGTGTTCGTTGATGATATTTTGGTCTATTCAAGGACAGAGGAAGAACACAAGGAACATTTAAAAGTAGTGATGGAGGTGTTGAGAAAACACCAATTGAAAGCAAAGTTTTCTAAGTGTCACTTCTGGAAGAGGGAAGTGAGGTTCTTGGGCCACGTTGTATCAGAGAATGGTATTGCCGTAGACCCGGCGAAGGTGGCTACGGTACAGGATTGGCCTACGCCCAAGAATGCAACAGATGTAAGAAGTTTCTTGGGGTTAGCTGGATATTATTGTAAGTTTATCCAAGGTTTCTCCAAGATAGCAGCACCATTGACCCAGTTGACTAAGAAGAATCAAGCTTTTGTCTGGGATGAAAGGTGCGAGAATAAATTCAAGAGTCTAAACGACAAGTTGACAAGCGCACCAGTGTTAGTCATTCCTAAGGGGAATGAAGAGATGACGGTATACACGGATGCCTGTGGTACCAGACTGGATGCTGTATTGATGCAGGGCGGTAGGGTTGTAGCTTATGCAAGTCGGCAATTGAAACCGCACGAGAGAAGATACCCTACCCATGATTTGGAATTGGCAGCGATCGTGTTCGCGTTGAAGATGTGGAGACACTATCTCTTAGGAGAAAGATTTGAGCTGTTCACAGATCATAAGTCGTTGAAGTATCTCTTCTCCCAGAAGGACTTAAATCTCCGGCAACAAAGGTGGTTAGAATTCTTGGCTTCCTATGATTTTGATATCGCATATACACCGGGAAAGGGCAATGCGGTAGCCGATGCGTTGAGTAGAAGACATGCCAGTTTAGGGGCTATGTTTCTTGAATGGAAGCAACTAGAGTATATCGCGGGGTTTGATTTCAGACCAAAGTGCAAAATGAATCCAGAAATGTTAGCAAGTTTGACGATCAGGCCCACTTTGATTGAGCGGATCGGCTCTAGTCAGAGGGATGATCCTAACCTATTGGAAATCATCTCCAAGTTAGAGATGGATATCGATGAGGAGATGAACAAGTATGGGCTTGATCGAGATGGATGGCTTAGAAAGAAAGGAAAGCTTGTTGTACCCAACGTCAATGGGTTGAGAAATGAAGTGCTTAGAGAATGTCATCACTCAAAACTGACTATACACCTCGGTGGTAATAAGATGTATCGAGATATGAAGCAGACTTACTACTGGGAAGGGATGAAAAGAGACGTTGGGAAGTTTATATCCAAGTGCATGAATTGCCAGCTATTTAAAGCCGAGCAAAAGAAGCCTAGTGGGTTATTGCAACCATTAGAAATTCCCGAATGGAAATGGGAGCAAGTCTCGATGGATTTCATCGATGGTTTACCAAGGACTAGATCGGGACATGATAGCATTTGGGTAATCGTGGATCGATTGACTAAGAGTGCAAGATTCATACCAGTCAAATCGACCAGAACGGAAGCTAAGTTAGCTGAATTGTATATGAAGTGGGTAGTGAGATTTCATGGAGTACCTAAAAGCATTGTGAGTGACCGGGACCCGTTGTTCACTAGTGGGTTTTGGAAGAGCTTACAAGAGGCTCTAGGGTCAGAGTTACATCTCAGTACCGCATATCATCCTCAGACCGACGGTCAGACGGAGAGGGTGAATCGTATTTTGGAAGATCTCTTGAGAGCGTGTATATTAGATTTTGGTGGATCATGGGATGACCATTTGCATCTAGTAGAGTTTACATATAATAATAGCTACCAATCCAGTATCGGTATGGCTCCGTTTGAAGCTTTGTACGGAAGACCGTGCAACTCACCATCATGTTGGATAGAGACTGGCGAGAAGTTTATGCTTGGACCAGATGTGGTGAGGGAAACTTCAGATAAGATTAAGATCATTCAACAACGAATGAAGGCTGCCCAAGATAGGCAGAAGAGTTATGTTGATAAGAGGAGAAGAGACTTAAAATTCTCCGTTGGTGACTTGGTGTTTGTCAAGATTTCTCCGTTGAAGAGCGTAATACGATTTGGCAGGAGAGGCAAGTTAGCACCAAGATTTGTTGGCCCATTCCCTGTTCTTGAACTAGTCGGGAATTTGGCATATAGAATTGACTTACCAGAGAAGATGGCGGGAGTTCAGAACGTATTTCATGTTTCCCAACTAAGGAAGTTTGTTCACGACCCAGATATGACTATTTCACCTGATCAGTTAGAGGACTTCGAAGTAGAACCTGAGGCGGTTGGGAACCGCAAGCCGGCCCGTATTGTCGAGCACGACATGAAGCAACTTCGAAGGAAGGCGGTGAAGCTAGTCAAGGTTCAGTGGGGCGAGGACGAGAATGATTGTACTTGGGAGACAGAGGAGAACATTAGGAAGACACACCCACACACCCAGAACTCTTTGCCTGGTAAGATTTTGACTTCGATTTAGTTTTCCGCATGCTAGGATAGGCTTGTTTGCTTGTTTTGCATGTTTGATTGTTGTATGTGGTTGTTAGGCATGCGGGATCCTTTGTATGTTTTGGGTTAAGGAATTTCGGGGACGAAATTTCTTAAGGGGGGGAGAGTGTAACGACCCGTATTCTACGCATCATAGGATCGTAGAATATTTATTTCTTTCATATACGAAGTCGTATGGTCATGTAACTTTGGGAGACGACTATTGGGGTCATTTCCCATGTTCATGATTTTTCCCGATTTTTAAATGACCATTTTACCCCTAGTTGGCACTGTTTTGATCATAACTTTTGACTGGAATGGAATTTTGACCTAAAACCACTTTTATTGGCTCCGGATGATGGTTTACAATTCCGTAGAGTGGTCACATTAGCCAAACGGACTCACTGTTTGGGGGATATGGCTGAAACAAGTTTCAGATGGTGAAAAACAGCTAATTGGGCTTAACCGGGTGATTAGCAGCTAGGCCCAGAGGGGAATTTCGGGTTTAGAGGTATAGGAGGACTGATTAGGGTTAGGAAACCACTTTCATTTCAGTTTTGAGCCGCCACAAACCTTCTTGAGATCTTAGTAATGGCTTCCATCCTCTAAAACCACTCCAAAACACATTTTTAGTGAAGATTAAGCCTAAACTACATCAAAACAAGGCCAAATAGCAACAGAGCAGGGTTGGAGCTGTTGCTATACATAGGAATTTGACCCAAACAGAGAGTATTTCAGATTTGGTGTTTTATTTTGTGGCAAAGGTGAGTGATTTGCATAGTTTTTGCATTAATTACGGTAATTAAGGGTAATTAGTGAAGATTAGCGAATTTATACACTAATAAATTCTGGAAAAATGTTTAGAAATTTGAAAATAATATTTTATGCCTCTGTTAGAAAATTTGGACGATTTGATTAAGTTTTACTAAGTATGTGCTTAAACATGATTAAGTGGGATTATGGGAAAATGTGAGGTTTTAGCCACTTTTGATCCAATTTGATTCATTTGAATTGTTGTTTTGCTGTTTGTGGTTACTATTACATGTTGCTATGACTCTATGGTGTGTTTTATGATTGATTAGAAGTGTTAGATTTGTCAAAAACGCCGTCGAATGGCGTAAAATACTTGCTGGAAGAGTTGCAGAAAAGTGCAGGTTCTGGACAGGATCGGATCGGATATGGAGGCTCGGATCGGATGAGTTGAACTGGGCAAGGGATATGATCGGATCGGAACTGGACACTTGAGACAATTGGCAAAAAGGAAGGCCACGCTAATTGAACTGGGATCGGATCGGATAAAGGAGGAGAGATCGGATTGACTTAAGGACGAAGGACTCGGATCGGATCGACTGAAGGAGGAAGGGCTCGGACTGAAGTAAGACGAAGGAACTGGATCGGAGCAAATGAAGAAACGAGGGAGCGGATCGGAGCGGAAGCACGAACTAGAAGGGAGATGAAACCCGAGCCAACCCGGAAGAGGACACCCGACCCGACCCGAAGTGGAACACCCGACCCGACCCGACGCAACGCTATGAACCCGAACCGAACCGCTACAGAAGGAGAACCCGACCCGACCCAGTATTGACCAATAACCCAAGATGCAAAGGTAGTCCAATGTGGGAAGTTAGAGCTTAATATCCAGTTGGGAACCGATGAGTTCACTTCATGATTGGGCTTTGCTGCGGGACGTGTGCCAAGGGGCAGTCGATGTCTATGACTTTGGATCACTATGTATGGGAGGTACGTGAACGGATTCAGGGCCACAGTGGCCTAGGTATGACTAAAGGGCTATAGACCAATGAAGTGGGGTCATTTGTAAAGGTTTGGTCATGACTCCATGTGGTAAGCTTGGTAGTAGCAGTAATTGTACAAGTCGAACTCCGTCACTACTTCGATGGGTCTAGTGATTGACAGTGGTGGACATCGTATGCTTTACGCACTGAGTGAGAGATGTGAGGATGGTTGCTATGGATGATTTGTTTGCTATCATTATGACATGCACACCCCACCCCCGTATTCTTACACTATTTATTATGGCACCTTAGAGTATTGTACGGTATGTGGTACTAACTCTTTGGTTGCAGGTCTAGGTTCAGGTATGGTTTAGTATACCTGTTATTATTTTGTTTAGATGCTTATCGCTCATACCAGGCTTTATGTCTGACCCAGAGTTTTATGTCTCCTCTTATTACTCTGGGTGCTCACACGAGCAGACTAGAGACAGGTTAGCTGGTGATGCACGGGTAGATGATCCGGAGACGAGCAGGAGGCTTCCACGTAATATATATAGTATTTTCCCTGTGTTGTTGAAGATCACCGCTTGGGCATTAGTGTGCATCTTCTACTTTAGCTTTCTTTTGTTTAGAGACAGTAAATTTGGAAAGTTGTAATAAGCTGTATTTGGATTTCCACTGCTCTGATGTTGATGTTGGTTTTATTTATCAGCTTATACACTGTCTCGCCTGTTTTATGTCAAGTATGTTATTATTATTATATTTTACTCCATGCGCTGTGAGACGTTCTACAGGTTCCTCGTTTAGTTAATTCCCTTCTTTCCTCTCTTCTGACGACCGTCCCGTGCTAGTCGGGCATGTGTACAACGCACTTTCGGAGGAAATGCAGGCTGGTGCGGGGCGGATCGTCACACTTTATAACCCAAACCACCATAGGAGAAAATCGACCTGCAGGTCGATGTGCAGTCGACTTCCAAGTCAACTTGCCTCTATGGGAGGCGGGGTAATTAAAGACAATTTTTATTGCCTAATTTATTATGTTTAGTTTATTTATTTTCTGTCTAATTTTGTATTTTGTCCATAACTTTTTCATATGGACTATGTTTGCAATGTTCCAAACATGAAAGTTGACATGAATTCTGTTACAAATGTAAAGGTACAAGTTTCGTGATCAAATTGTATCATTTGCAAAAAGCTCATTTTTGGGCCTAACTAAATAACTAATTTAATTACATCAAATTTTGTGGTGTTACATTCTTCCCTCTTTAAAAGAAATACCGCTCCAAAATTTTACCAATGATAAAGTCATGGCGTTGTCACCTAATTATCATACATACAGAACCAATTAGTGTTCATCAAATTTTTACAACCAAACGTGCGCATGTTCACAATGTACATAATGAGTCACAACCACAAAACATGTACGCATAATGGTTCTAAATCGGATCCTCCTATATGTATGCATTTCATTTGATTTTTTTTTGAAAATATGATGCAAACATCCTAAAATATACGGGTAGTTCTACATAAATGCAGCTTTTTAAAAACATTTTCATCCAAAACCCACACATGACTATGAATAGTTGTGTGAAGCAATAAATTTTGCATCCAAATTCTAGCATCCAATATGTCGATGCATCTAAATAGCTTCCTATTAAATTCTCCTATGTCGGAAAATGGAAATCAAAGCAGAGAATTCAATGTTCTTATTGCTTGTAAATCTTCTTACTCCGGTCCTACAGTGGAATTTTACATCAGTTGCCCCAAAATACTCCAAAAATTTCCACATATGGACTATGACTCAGGCTTAAAACGAGCTTTAAAACATAAAATGAGTTAAATAATAACTCACATGCACCGTCGACAAGGTATGGAAACAATGTTTCCACAGCTAAAACAATGTTTCCTTTGTTATTGTTAACACTTTCAATGTATCGTTGTCCCTAGTTTAAAACTGTGAAACCAACCACACAAAACCTTCCTTACGCTTTATACATGACCATAAAATCATAATTTTCAAAAAAACAAGTGTGTGCTTCCCAAAATTCATGTTAATTTTTATACTATTTATTTCTTTTTAGTATTGCTCTACTTTTCATGTGAGATTTGTACAAAAACTATGATTTTAGTAGCATGTGTTGTACTAAATGAAACACCCCAAACTCCTTAATGTCACCCATGCGAGGATGTGCTATGGTTTATGAAGTGCTTAGGTATAAAATAATAACATAAAGGCTAAAATCCACATGACAGAAATATAAAACACAACGGAGATTTTTAAAATAACATTTAATAAAGCAAGTCAAATCACAGTGCTTATTACATTTAAAAATTACCAAAAAGCCATCAACATAAAACCAAATACATTGTCTAATGGAAAACCATAATATCAGAGTACATAAGTAAAATTATCCCTCTCATTATCAACACAACAATGGAAAATGAGAAATTAACCAATACATAAAAAATCAAGAATCGCTGTTGTGAACCTTCACCTTTGAACCTGGAGGGAGGAAGAGAGAAGGAAAAAAACAAACTAGGTTAGACATACGTCTGGTGATTTCTGGTAATTTGTAATAACCCGGAAATTCTGAGCCAGTTTTAAATTTTTATTTTGGCAATTTTAATGAATTTTGAATATTTAAAATAGAGTATTTTAAATAAAATCGACGAGAAATTTATTTTGAACATAATTAGAACGTATATATTATATACGTCATCGTTAGAATATATAATATTTATATATAATTATAAATAGAATTGAAAATGGCGCGGTAGTTCGATAATTCGATTTCAAACTTCAATTGAATGTACCGGGTGCAAAACAATCCGGATTTTAGTGAAACCAAAAACATTAGGATCTAATTGATGATATCTTTCCAATGAACCCGAAAAATTAAAATTTCATAGCGGGAATCAAAAGATATGTCCTGTTGAAAATTCTGAATAGTCGCTATGGAATTCAGGCCCTTAAAAATGGAAATTTTGCAAACGACCTCGGATTTCGACGAAACCACTTTTGTTGGATCCGCAGTGTCAAGTTATTGCTAGATTCCAAATTTCATAATTTTTCGAATCAATATGTGAGTGTGGCAAAGGAAAACGCGTTTGACCAATTTCAATTGATTTTAATCGACTGGAAAATGGCCATTTTTCTAACGGTCTCAGAATTCGACGAAACTAGTTTTGTTAGGACCGTATCGTCAATACGAAGCTAGAAAATATTTTTCTGGAATTTTTCTGGTTAGTATGTGACCCCGGTAAATTGAAACGCGCGTTCAAATTCAATATATAGAGTTATATGTTGATTTTAACGGAAACTGATTCAAACAATCATATCAGCTTGCGATACATATCCCATTGTGTTCGGAATGGGGGTAAAACGCTATGGGCGACAGGCGGTGGGCCTCGTTTTGAGGTCGAAAATAAAAGTTGCTTTTTGCGGTGAAATTAAATAAATATAGTATAATCCCTCCTCAAGCCCTTATCCTCTCAGAACACGCTATTCCCCCTTTTTCCCAAAACCGCTCCCTCCCAGATCGGTTTCCACCGTCGCCCCCCCCTTCCAGGCGCCACCACGGTGGGGCGCAACCCCCTCCTCCTCCGACCGTTCTCCTTCCTCCCTCCTCTCTACGCTCTTTCCCCCTCTAACCCCCGAAACCCGGACCCAAAACGAGCGCCTCCGTCCCCTGAAGACCCACCGCCGGCTGCAACCACCATCCCCTCCCCCTGCGCGAGCCTCCGCCCCTCCAACGATGAACCACAGCCCCACACCCGCTTTTTACTGTAAGCTTTTTCTTTTTTTTGTTGTTAATCTTCATTTGTTTAAAGCCTTAGATTAGAAAACACTCATTTTTTTCCTTTTATATAGTAGACATATGATTTTTATATTTTTAAAGTAATAAAAATATGATTTTTATATTTTTAAAGTATTAAAAATATAATCTTTACTATATAGAAGGCATAAAAATATGATTTTTGTTTATGTAGAGAATTAAAAATATAATTTTTACATGATAGGAATATTAAAGATAGCATCTTTATATGTGTAGAGGAATAAAAAATTTGATTTTTATAATGAAGTGAATATATTTTTTCTATAGAAAGAGTGAAAGAAAAGGCGAAATCTTTATTTTAGAAAAGGCGAAATCTTTATTTTAGAAAAGGCGAAATCTTTATTTTAGAAAAGGCGAAATCTTTATTGTAGAAAAGGTGAAAGATCTATTTTTGAAAAGGCGGAAACTTTATATAGAGAATAGCGTGATAAAATAGAATTTTTATCCATATAGCGTCGAAGTAAAAATTCGATTTTTATATTGAATAGCATAGTAAAAATTCGATTTTTATACTGAATAGCATAGTAAAAATATGATTTTTAAATTGAAAGTGAACAAATAAAAATGTGATTTTTATTTTAAAGGCATCAAGATATAAAAATGTGTGATTTTTATATATGTAGTGGCTACGGGCAACGAAGATGACTAAAAGGCGAAAATGACGAAGATTTCTCTAAATGAAGTGCCGTGGGGCTAGGATAGCTATTGGTGAGAATTTCTCACCTTTCAATTTCATTTACTAGTTATATATATATATACTAGGATGCAGACGGTGTTTAGTAGCACCCGACACAATCGTCCACAGACCATGGACTTGTTTGTTTTGATTGCAAAAATTAATTGGATTATTTGATTGAAATTGAATTGTTTGGTGAAATGAATGGATTTGATTGATGTGTGAATGGCGTGGGCCTTCACCAGACCGGGGATAAGGCTAGGCCTCGTCCCGTTTCTAGTATCGTGCCGTTATGCCGCCGAAATTTTCTAAAATAAGTTAGAAAAATAAAGATATCATTTTATTTAATAAGTGAACTGAATAGAATATTTTCATAGGTTGAATAAAATGTTTTATCATTAAAAATATAATTTTCAACGTGAACAAGAATAAATAAATATTCATTTACAAATCGAACGGCTTGTTTATGTACACCTATTTGAATGACATTGATTGGGACGATAAATTTTACACGTCGCCCAGCTGCACAAATAAATCTGTGTTTGATTGTTTGAAACCCCACACGGGTGTTGGGATGAAATTTGAAGTTCACTCATCCTGATTGATTAAATATGTCGATCGATTGATTGACAGGCTGTTATAAGCGTTAGATATCTATATTTGATGTTTATACAGTGTAGTGCACTTTGGTTGATGGTTGATTATTTTTCAATGCTATTAGATACATGTGTTGTATGAAAATCCATATAATTAATTTTATATGGTGATTGATTGGGCCTCATTCCAATTTAGAGGATAAAGAATATTATAACATAAAGGTTCATGTGTTGACTGTACTCATCCGTTGAGATTAGTCATGTGTTAAACGAAATATTTTAACAATAAAATTTATATCTTTATCACTATAAAATAAAGGTTCATGTGTTGAAAGTACTCATTCGTTGAGATTAGTCATGTGTTGAACGAAATATTTTAATAATAAAATTTGCATCTTTATCAATATAAAATAAAGGTTCATGTGTTGACTGTACTCATCCGTTGAGATTAGTCATGTGTTGAACGAAATAATTTAACAAAAATTGTCACACGTGGACAGTACTCATTCGTTGAGATTAGTCGTGTGTTGACAAAAATAAATATTCATTTGTTGAATAGAATATTTGAAAATAGAAATATATGAAGCCGTGTTGATTAGATTGACGCCATTTTGACGTGAACGATGTTTATATCGACTTTATTCATTTTAAAATGAATATTGAAAAGTGATTTCGAAATCGCATATTTTGAAATGAAATTTGAATCAATTTGAATAGGAAACGAATTCGAATTGAATTCGAATTGAATATAAAACGAATTTGATTTCAATTGAATATAAAATGAATTTGATTCGAATAGAAAACCAATTTGAATTGAATCAAATAGAAAACCAATTTGAATTGAATCGAATAGAAAATCAATTTAATTTGAATAAAATAGAAATCAAATCGAATTCGAATTGAATTGAATATAAAACGATTTCGAAATGAATTGAATATAAAACGATTTCGAGATGAATTGGATATATAATGAATTCGAATTGAATGGAAAACGAATTTGATTTCAATTGAATAGCAAACGAAACGAATTCGAATTGAATTGAATAGATAACGAATTTGAATTGAATTGAATATAAAACCAATTCGAATTGAATTGAAAACGAATTCGAATTGAATTGGAAACAAATTGAAATGAATTCAAATTGAATTGAATAGAAATGAATTTTAAAACGAATCTATAAGGAAGAATTCAATTTTGATTTGAAATGACATGGAAGTTGAAATTGTTTTTGAAACGAAATTAAAACTATTTATATAATTCGTTTTAAATATAATCGACGAAATATATATATTATATATATAATATAATGGCCTGAATGGAACGCGCCGCGCCGCGGCAGTTCGCGAATTTCGACCATTTATTTCAAACGGACATTACGGGAGATCGACTGTCGGATTCTCCTAAAACCGGAACCGTTGGGTTCGTATCGAAAAGAGCTTTCTAACGAATATTAGAAATTTAAAATATAACGGTTGGATTTGGAGATACGTCCAAATCAAATTCGGAAAAGGTCGCTGTAAGTGCAGTTCGATGGCCATTGATGGAAATCGACTGTACGGGCCTTGATAAAATTATTAAAAATAGTAATAATTTGTGTAAAATCATAAGAAATGATTTGAGAAAATTTCAAATGGAAAACCCCATATTTGAAAAGATAAAAATAGATTTTTATCGAAATGAACTATATTGAACTAAATTTAAAACCCGATTTGTTTTTAAATAAATAAATTAGATTTAAAAAGGGGTTTTAAAATAATCGGAATTCCTAATTTTTTTGATTTGAATTGAACTAGAATTGATTTGTGGGTTTGTCGTGAACTGTGTTTTAAACAACACTAGTTCTTTAACCCGACGATAAATAGAATGTGATTTGGGTTTGTCGTGAACTGTGTTTTAAATAACACCTAGTTCTTTAACCCAGTATAAGGAGTTTTAACGAATCTGCAATTAGATTGAAATGTGAATCTAAAATCTAAGTTATCAAATTTAGAAATGAGCGAGAATGGAGTATCGCCAGTTTTGCTCCAAAGCGATAGTTATATCTTTAATTAGATTTGAACGTGAAATGGTAATTAATCTTACCGATAACACCATAGTATTAGATATGGAGTATGACCAGTTTTGCTTCATGGGATGAATAGGTTGGGATTGGGAAAAAAAATAAATAATTACTTCGTCGTGGTTCGCTAATCTCGACTAGTTTGGAAAACCATAATTCGGTTTGAGATGACATCCAAAGGAAGATAAAAGGATAAATTTGAAAGAATTTATCTTGGATAAAATTAATGGGAACCTTTCCCTAAAAATGTGATTTTGTGAATAAAAGAATATTCTGAATTGGAATGAGGCGTATGTTGTGTTTATGTAACATTTGTTTTAATATACGCGGGTTGTTCGGAAAGTCCGGGTTTATACCCATTCTGAATGACCGATTCGACGATAAGTCGAAGATGAAGACGGTGGTTGAAGACTGGAAGTCTTCACATCGTTTGGATAATTACTGACGATCCTGATTGGGCTGTACACCCAAGAGGATGGAAATAGTTGGTGGTCGTCCAGACGTACTTGGAGATGGATGGATATGCGAGGAAAGTGCCTCCGGTTTCGTTCAGACCCAGAACGGACTTGTAAATGGATTGTGTGTCTGACATTGGATTTTATTCTGTGTTGATTGATTTCTGTTAAATATATATCTGTTTGGCGGCGGAGAATTTATTCTCTTGCTTAACGCCCTTCTCTGAGACGTACGAGCTTAGAGGTTATATATCGATAGATATCAATCGCATGGCATGAATTGCCCGTGTGGCACGCTAAGATGCAATGATCAAGGCTTCTGTTGAAAAGCAAAGTCTTGTGGTTGATGATCAAAGCACGCCTACGTGGCAGCTTTGTGTATAACGTGAATTCGCGAGCCTCACACCTCAGTATGAGTTAAAAACGGGATACGAACCGCTGGGAGAGCACGACGTTTCTTTCTAGCTTTGGTGGTGTCAGTGACTTACCAGCCCTGACATTTATATACTTTTCACCTTTGTGGTTGTTGGAAGGAGGCGCCTCGATTATAGGTCTGTAAGGACCGGGAAACGTGTGTTCAGGCATAATTAATCCTCTAACGTAAGTGAGGACCGGCCCAGCCGCATCCAGGGGTTGCCCAGAGTGTGTAGTCCCGAGGCATTTGCTAGAGTGTCTCGAAGCGGAGAGGATCTTGCCCCTTGCCTCGACTCATGACGGAAATCCAATTTCCAATACGTGTATTTCGGCTTTATTTGTAGAGCCTAGTATGGCGATATAGTGGGATGGGGCACTCATGCCGTCTATGATTTATATTTATGATTGAAATTGTTTTGACACTATACACTTATTATAGTATCAAATGATTTGTTTTAAACGTACCAAGCATGTTTGGCTATTATAAGGGAAAACCCTATCCTCCGGCTTGCGTTGCATTGTGTGATGGGACCGAGGTCTTATAATAGCTTCATTTTTCGAAAAAGCATTGCGTTATCTTTTCTATGCACTGGTATTCTTGGGAGGAAACCCGTTCTGTGTTATACGGCGTGGTCCCTTGAATTACTATCTTTTAAAATAAAGTTTTAATAACTGTTTTAGTTCTCACACCAGTCACATGACTGACCTGGAGTTTATTGTTTTAACCTAAACTCTGGGTGCCCCTATTTTCCGCACGGGCAGCTAGTAGTTTTGGTTTTGTAGATTTATATTCACAGGATCCTGGTTTACAGCTGGAATGATATCCGGAAAGCTCTGTATCCGTATATCACCTTCAGTTGTGCTTTGTATTATTTTCCGCTGCTATGTAATTTATTGTAATCTCTGATATTTATCGAATGTAATTTATTCAATTATACTCTGTATATTCTTGTATCTGATGGAATTGTTGTAATAGCAATGAAATGTTCTTCCGTCTGCGTTCATTTGTGTGTTGTTCTCAAAGTATCCGCTCTTTCCCTCACGGGGAAGTAACGGGTTCTTACAGTGGTATCAGAGCTTTGGTTTACAGAGCTCGAGAACAAGGCACATTAGAACCATACGAAAGAATTCATCAGATATTGGATTAGTAATATCCAATTAGAATGACTCGTTAGAGATAGGATCAGTAGTATCCTAGAACGAGTGTGAAGAGTATATTTTTCAATTGAAAACACTTTTGTTTTGAAAATTTAAATCACTTTATATGTATTTGAATATTTATTTATTTTGAATATGGACAATCTAGTATATAAAGGTTTTGCATATACGCGTCATGAACGTATATTCGAAGTTTTAATATACTGGATAGATATAGAATCACATCCTAGACGCCCGGAGATGATTCTGATGATTGATATATCATCATCAGAATTTATGTTCGTGTTTCGAAGGTGTGATATCTATATATTTCCATTAGACTGGTGTGAGAACCAAAACTAATATAGCTAGAACACTTTGTTGTGAATTGGCACCAAAAACATGGTTTTTTGTATATATATCAAATTTATGAATTTGAAACTCTAATTCACTAATTGATTGATGTTTGTGTTGGTTGTTTATTTGTTTGATAATTTTGAACTATTTAGCCTAATTGAACCAAACATTGACTTGTATTGAAAATTGGTCGCATTTGCTTGCATATACATCTACTTACATTGAACAGGTCATAGCAAGGAGGCTAGAGCTGAAGAATAAAATTTGTTTGCCCGACTAATAGGTACATGTTTACTACATAATTTACTGTTTTGTTTGGGTGATGATGATTTTATGAGCCTATTGGCCAGCCGCTTGGCTTTTTCTTTTTCTTTTTGAGATTAGAAGGACCGGGGAAGCTATTTGAAATTCCCCGATGCTCCCGGTGCAGGGGAGGTTATGGCGAAATTTTTCGAAAATTTAGGGTGTTAGCCAAATTTTTGAAAATTTGAAAATTCTTAGAAACTGAAAAGTTGGAGAATGGAAGCCAGATCGAACGTAGAGTTGATTAATCAAACCACTTTTGACTTTGTTCCTTTTCGGGGACGAAAAGTTTTAAGTGGGGGAGATTGTAATAACCCGGAAATTCTGAGCCAGTTTAAAATTTTTATTTTGGCAATTTTAATGAATTTTGAATATTTAAAATAGAGTATTTTAAATAAAATCGACGAGAAATTTATTTTGAACATAATTAGAACGTATATATTATATACGTCGTCGTTAGAATATATAATATTTATATATAATTATAAATAGAATTGAAAATGGCGCGGTAGTTCGATAATTCGATTTCAAACTTCAATTGAATGTACCGGGTGCAAAACAATCCGGATTTTAGTGAAACCAAAAACATTAGGATCTAATTGATGATATCTTTCCAATGAATCCGAAAAATTAAAATTTCATAGCGGGAATCAAAAGATATGTCCAGTTGAAAATTCTGAATAGTCGCTATGGAATTCAGGCCCTTAAAAATGGAAATTTTGCAAACGACCTCGGATTTCGACGAAACCACTTTTGTTGGATCCGCAGTGTCAAGTTATTGCTAGATTCCAAATTTCATAATTTTTCGAATCAATATGTGAGTGTGGCAAAGGAAAACGCGTTTGACCAATTTCAATTGATTTTAATCGACTGGAAAATGGCCATTTTTCTAACGGTCTCAGAATTCGACGAAACTAGTTTTGTTAGGACCGTATCGTCAATACAAAGCTAGAAAATATTTTTTTGGAATTTTTCTGGTTAGTATGTGACCCCGGTAAATTGAAACGTGCGTTCAAATTCAATATATAGAGTTATATGTTGATTTTAACGGAAACTGATTCAAACAATCATATCAGCTTGCGATACATATCCCATTGTGTTCGGAATGGGGGTAAAACACTATAGGCGACAGGCGGTGGGCCTCATTTTGAGGTCGAAAATAAAAGTTGCTTTTTGCGGTGAAATTAAATAATTAAATAAATATAATATAATCCCTCCTCAAGCCCTTATCCTCTCAGAACACGCTATTCCCCCTTTTTCCCAAAACCGCTCCCTCCTAGATCGGTTTCCACCGTCGCCCCCCCCTTCCAGGCGCCACCACGGTGGGGCGCAACCCCCTCCTCTCCACGCTCTTTCCCCCTCTAACCCCCGAAACCCGGACCCAAAACGAGCGCCTCCGTCCCCTGAAGACCCACCGCCGGCTGCAACCACCATCCCCTCCCCCTGCGCGAGCCTCCGCCCCTCCAACGATGAACCACAGCCCCACACCCGCTTTTTACTGTAAGCTTTTTCTTTTTTTTGTTGTTAATCTTCATTTGTTTAAAGCCTTAGATTAGAAAACACTCATTTTTTTCCTTTTATATAGTAGACATATGATTTTTATATTTTTAAAGTAATAAAAATATGATTTTTATATTTTTAAAGTATTAAAAATATAATCTTTACTATATAGAAGGCATAAAAATATGATTTTTGTTTATGTAGAGAATTAAAAATATAATTTTTACATGATAGGAATAGTAAAGATAGCATCTTTATATGTGTAGAGGAATAAAAAATTTGATTTTTATAATGAAGTGAATATAATTTTTCTATAGAAAGAGTGAAAGAAAAGGCGAAATCTTTATTTTAGAAAAGGCAAAATCTTTATTTTAGAAAAGGCGAAATCTTTATTTTAGAAAAGGCGAAATCTTTATTTTAGAAAAGGCGAAATCTTTATTTTAGAAAAGGCGAAATCTTTATTGTAGAAAAGGTGAAAGATCTATTTTTGAAAAGGCGGAAACTTTATGTAGAGAATAGCGTGATAAAATAGAATTTTTATCCATATAGCGTCGAAGTAAAAATTCGATTTTTATATTGAATAGCATAGTAAAAATTCGATTTTTATATTGAATAGCATAGTAAAAATATGATTTTTAAATTGAAAGTGAACAAATAAAAATGTGATTTTTATTTTAAAGACATCAAGATATAAAAATGTGTGATTTTTATATATGTAGTGGCTACGGGCAACGAAGATGACTAAAAGGCGAAAATGACGAAGATTTCTCTAAATGAAGTGCCGTGGGGCTAGGATAGCTATTGGTGAGAATTTCTCACCTTTCAATTTCATTTACTAGTTATATATATATATACTAGGATGCAGACGGTGTTTAGTAGCACCCGACACAATCGTCCACAGACCATGGACTTGTTTGTTTTGATTGCAAAAATTAATTGGACTATTTGATTGAAATTGAATTGTTTGGTGAAATGAATGGATTTGATTGATGTGTGAATGGCGTGGGCCTTCACTAGACCGGGGATAAGGCTAGGCCTCGTCCCGTTTCTAGTATCGTGCCGTTATGCCGCCGAAATTTTCTAAAATAAGTTAGAAAAATAAAGATATCATTTTATTTAATAAGTGAACTGAATAGAATATTTTCATAGGTTGAATAAAATGTTTTATCATTACAAATATAATTTTTAACGTGAACAAGAATAAATAAATATTCGTTTACAAACCGAACGACTTGTTTATGTACACCTATTTGAATGACATTGATTGGGACGATAAATTTTACACGTCGCCCAACTGCACAAATAAATCTGTGTTTGATTGTTTGAAACCCCACACGGGTGTTGGGATGAAATTTGAAGTTCACTCATCCTGATTGATTAAATATGTCGATCGATTGATTGACAGGCTGTTATAAGCGTTAGATATCTATATTTGATGCTTATACAGTGTAGTGCACTTTGGTTGATGGTTGATTATTTTTCAATGCTATTAGATACATGTGTTGTATGAAAATCCATATAATTAATTTTATATGGTGATTGATTGGGCCTCATTCCAATTTAGAGGATAAAGAACATTATAACATAAAGGTTCATGTGTTGACTGTACTCATCCGTTGAGATTAGTCATGTGTTGAATGAAATATTTTAACAATAAAATTTATATCTTTATCACTATAAAATAAAGGTTCATGTGTTGACAGTACTCATTCGTTGAGATTAGTCATGTGCTGAACGAAATATTTTAATAATAAAATTTGCATCTTTATCAATATAAAATAAAGGTTCATGTGTTGACTGTACTCATCCGTTGAGATTAGTCATGTGTTGAACGAAATAATTTAACAAAAATTGTCACACGTGGAAAGTACTCATTCGTTGAGATTAGTCGTGTGTTGACAAAAATAAATATTCATTTGTTGAATAGAATATTTGAAAATAGAAATATATGAAGCCGTGTTGATTAGATTGACGCCATTTTGACGTGAACGATGTTTATATCGATTTTATTCATTTTAAAATGAATATTGAAAAGTGATTTCGAAATCGCATATTTTAAATGAAATTTGAATCAAATTGAATAGGAAACGAATTCGAATTGAATTCGAATTGAATATAAAACGAATTTGATTTCAATTGAATATATAATGAATTTGATTCGAATAGAAAACCAATTTGAATTGAATCGAATAGAAAACCAATTTGAATTGAATCGAATAGAAAATCAATTTGAATTTGAATAGAATAGAAATCAAATCGAATTCGAATTGAATTGAATATAAAACGATTTCGAAATGAATTGAATATAAAACGATTTCGAGATGAATTGGATATATAATGAATTCGAATTGAATGGAAAACGAATTTGATTTCAATTGAATAGCAAACGAAACGAATTCGATGTGAATTGAATAGATAACGAATTTGAATTGAACTGAATATAAAACCAATTCGAATTGAATTGAAAACGAATTCGAATTGAATTGGAAACAAATTGAAATGAATTCAAATTGAATTGAATAGAAATGAATTTTAAAACGAATCTATAAGGAAGAATTCAATTTTGATTTGAAATGACATGGAAGTTGAAATTGTTTTTGAAACGAAATTAAAACTATTTATATAATTCGTTTTAAATAGAATCGACGAAATATATATTATATATATTATATATATAATATAATGGCCTGAATGGAACGCGCCGCGGCAGTTCGCGAATTTCGACCATTTATTTCAAACGGACATTACGGGAGATCCGACCGTCGGATTCTCCTAAAGCCAGAACCGTTGGGTTCGTATCGAAAAGAGCTTTCTAACGAATATTAGAAATTTAAAATCTAACAGTTGGATTTGGAGATACGTCCAAATCAAATTCGGAAAAGGTCGCTGTAAGTGCAGTTCGATGGCCATTGATGGAAATCGACTGTACGGGCCTTGATAAAATTATTAAAAATAGTAATAATTTGTGTAAAATCATAAGAAATGATTTGGGAAAATTTCAAATGGAAAACCCCATATTTGAAAAGATAAAAATAGATTTTTATCGAAATGAACTATATTGAACTAAATTTAAAACCCGATTTGTTTTTAAATAAATAAATTAGATTTAAAAAGGGGTTTTAAAATAATCGGAATTCCTAGTATTTTTGATTTGAATTGAACTAGAATTTATTTGTGGGTTTGTCGTGAACTGTGTTTTAAACAACACTAGTTCTTTAACCCGACGATAAATAGAATGTGATTTGGGTTTGTCGTGAACTATGTTTTAAATAACACCTAGTTCTTTAACCCAGTATAAGGAGTTTTAACGAATCTGCAATTAGATTGAAATGTGAATCTAAAATCTAAGTTATCAAATTCAGAAATGAGCGAGAATGGAGTATCGCCAGTTTTGCTCCAAAGCGATAGTTATATCTTTAATTAGATTTGAACGTGAAATGGTAATTAATCTTACCGATAACACCATAGTATTAGATATGGAGTATGACCAGTTTTGCTTCATGGGATGAATAGGTTGGGATTGGGAAAAAAAATAAATAATTACTTCGTCGTGGTTCGCTAATCTCGACTAGTTTGGAAAACCATAATTCGGTTTGAGATGACATCCAAAGGAAGATTAAAGGAAAAATTTGAAAGAATTTATCTTGGATAAAATTAATGGGAACCTTTCCCTAAAAATGTGATTTTGTGAATAAAAGAATATTCTGAATTGGAATGAGGCGTATGTTGTGTTTGTGTAACATTTGTTTTAATATACGCGGGTTGTTCGGAAAGTCCGGGTTTATACCCATTCTGAATGACCGATTCGACGATAAGTCGAAGATGAAGACGGTGGTTGAAGACCGGAAGTCTTCACATCGTTTGGATAATTACTGACGATCCTGATTGGGCTGTACACCCAAGAGGATGGAAATAGTTGGTGGTCGTCCAGACGTGCTTGGAGATGGATGGATATGCGAGGAAAGTGCCTCCGGTTTCGTTCAGACCCAGAACGAACTTGTAAATGGATTGTGTGTCTGACATTGGATTTTATTCTATGTTGATTGATTTCTGTTAAATATATATCTGTTTGGCGGCGGAGAATTTATTCTCTTGCTTAACGCCCTTCTCTGAGACGTACGAGCTTAGAGGTTATATATCAATAGATATCAATCGCATGACATGAATTGCCCGTGTGGCACGCTAAGATGCAATGATCAAGGCTTCTGTTGAAAAGCAAAGTCTTGTGGTTGATGATCAAAGCACGCCTACGTGGCAGCTTTGTGTATAACGTGAATTCGCGAGCCTCACACCTCGGTATGAGTTAAAAACGGGATACGAACCGCTGGGAGAGCACGACGTTTCTTTCTAGCTTTGGTGGTGTCAGTGACTTACCAGCCCTGACATTTATATACTTTTCACTTTTGTGGTTGTTGGAAGGAGGCGCCTCGATTATAGGTCTGTAAGGACCGGGAAACGTGTGTTCAGGCATAATTAATCCTCTAACGTAAGTGGGGACCGGCCCAGCCGCATCCAGGGGTTGCCCAGAGTGTGTAGTCCCGAGGCATTTGCTAGAGTGTCTCGAAGCGGAGAGGATCTTGCCCCTTGCCTCGACTCATGACGGAAATCCATTTTCCAATACTTGTATTTCGGCTTTATTTGTAGAGCCTAGTATGGCGACATAGTGGGATGGGGCACTCATGCCGTCTATGATTTATATTTATGATTGAAATTGTTTTGACACTAAACACTTATTATAGTATCAAATGATTTGTTTTAAACGTACCAAGCATGTTTGGCTATTATAAGGGAAAACCCTATCCTCCGGCTTGCGTTGCATTGTGTGATGGGACCTGGGTCTTATAATAGCTTCATTTTTCGAAAAAGCATTGCGTTATCTTTTCTATGCACTGGTATTCTTGGGAGGAAACCCGTTCTGTGTTATACGGCGTGGTCCCTTGAATTACTATCTTTTAAAATAAAGTTTTAATAACTGTTTTAGTTCTCACACCAGTTACATGACTGACCTGGAGTTTATTGTTTTAACCTAAACTTTGGGTGCCCCTATTTTCCGCACGGGCAGCTAGTAGTTTTGGTTTTGCAGATTTATATTCACAAGATCCTGGTTTACAGCTGGAATGATATCCGGAAAGCTCTGTATCCGTATATCACCTTCAGTTGTGCTTTGTATTATTTTCCGCTGCTATGTAATTTATTGTAATCTCTGATATTTATCGACTGTAATTTATTCAATTATACTCTGTATATTCTTGTATCTGATGGAATTGTTGTAATAGCAATGAAATGTTCTTCCGTCTGCGTTCATTTGTGTGTTGTTCTCAAAGTATCCGCTCTTTCCCTCACGGGGAAGTAACGGGTTCTTACATAATTTCTAACAGGAGCATAAGTTAAGGAAGCATCAGAAAAATGAACAGTTCTAAGGACATGAGACGTATAGGTACAGAGGGAAGCAAACAAAGCTAAGCACCAGTAAAGATTGGCTTCTCATTTATACCCAATATTTTCTGCACTAACTTGGCAAAGACCTAATAATTATGCTTTACCTAATTTCTACTCGTCGGTCAACTCCTATAACTACAACGTGATAATCTATGTCAGCCACAGAACTCGGGGTCATCAATCATGAGCCCATCAACTAAATCACAAGCGTTACAACAGCTTATTTTCCCCACTCGGCATGATGCATTCTCATCGTCCCACCGACACGCACCCGTACCAACCTTGTTTGGACCTCTTATTCTCCAGTGTAGTAAAGCGTGCCCTCTCCTCTACCCAGTGCAATACCTTCATACATGATAATAGGACTCTGTCTGATACAGGTCCCAAACCAAATATGCAATTGACTCAAGTCACCCCCTAAACTTGGTCCCCATTTATTTTTCTATTATGCTAATTATTTTCCCCAATCAGCCCCGTGCTGCTGGAACGGAGCTAACTTACATGCCACTTTTTTTCCTGATCAGCTCCACTCTGCCAGAACAAACTCCAACTATAATTCCATTATTTTATTTGGGCTCTTATTTTCCTTAATCTACCTCATGCTGCCAGAATGGACCTACGAGCCACTAATTTTCCCCAATCAGCCCCACGTTGCCGGAACGTAGTCCACTATCTTAGCTTATTAATTTTATCTTCAATTTAACTTAACACAATTTAAGTTTACTAATAAGCCTAATATAACCTCATGTTATATTCCTATGTTCCATTATTCCTAATTAATGTTTATTTTTTTATACAACCCAACCCCACGTTACATTAGCATCCACTAAGTTACCTATTCCAGTTTATATGTTTGCATGTTCTCTAATCACTTATTGAGTTTTATCCCCAAGTTATAGTTCAATATTGATTATAATATTTAATCGGTTCTAACTTGCCTAATTGTCCCTTTTTATTCAGTTCAACATTATTCCAATTTCAATGCAAATTTAATGATAAAGGCTTATGCTCTCTTTTGGCCTAGGCTCAGCGCTAAAACAAAAAGGGAAATGGTTTAGGCTACTTATAAACAGTAAATAACTGGTAAGAGATAGGAATATATAGTAAATAAATTGCTGTAACTTTACAGAAAAACCGAAAACATAAATACTGTAAATAACTGCAAACATTATGCTTGCAAAATTAAAACTATTTAACTATCTAAATTTTCCTACACGATTTACTAATATAGAAATCACATAAAAAATCATAGATCTGATGAAGAGAGAATCCCTCATGGCCTTTCTTATTCTAGCAGAACCTTCACCTTCAAAAGTATTCATAAAAATAAATATTTAAAAGTATAGAACTTCTTTATCCGTGTAAAAATTTAATTATTTGACCCTTCCAAATTTAGGGTTAAATCCGTGCCAGCCATGTCACTGGACCGATCAGAAAGCTCCACGTCGGCTTTTGGGTCAAAATGAATCAATAAAACTAAGACAACTCAGAAAATACCGTTCGAATAATATAAAACATTTGTTCCCGAAACGTGCGCTCTAAGGCACGTGCTTACAGGCGCTTTGGGTCAAGTCACCCACGCCTTGGGTCGACACAAGGGTTACGCAAGCACCTATGGGTCGACGTCGGGTCGACCCAAGTGGGAATGGGTCATCCCACTTGGCCCTTTTACTTAATATATTAATACATATTTTTATTTTTATATTCTGATTTTAACTTTTCTTCTTTAATTCATAACTAATTCATTTTAGCTCCATTTTCAGCAAACCAAGTGTCCGTTTTTATTAGAAAATTACAACGGACCGAATAGTGTTAGTCTCGTTGTCCAATTCTGAAGTTTATTCAGATTAATAATTATTTTATTACCCTTTTCTTTTTAATTATTGTTTATTAAAATTCGGGGTGTTACACTACATTTAAACTATCTATTTTATACAAAAACAGATATTTAAACGTATGTAAATTATAGTACCTAAACCTTTGTTCTTACATAAATCAGATTTATAATAATATGGAAAGAAAGTAAATCAAACTAAAAATTAAACATAATATTTTTTTCAAATAACATTTACAAAAAGTATCAAAAATTATTTTTCGAAAAACTTAAATGACTCAGTCACACTTCAGAATAGAAGGAAGTCGGTTGCGCAGAAAAATGAGATACCGAGACCACACACAAAACCTAAAATTATTTAGCTTAAAAGGAACAAACAACAACAAAAATAATATTATGATGAAACAACACAAAAGCTAACCATCTCTAAAATTTATTTACCACAAAAATCTATTCTTACTAGCTCTAAAATAACTGTTATTTAGATAAAGAAAAGTGAAAATTAGGCTCACATCCCTAAAATGAAACTTAATTCACGCCACATCCAGCCAATGTTTTCATACGTTTCTGATCCCTATTTTAAGGTGCAACCCAAAAATATTTGCCCCTTTCGCCTCCTGCCATGTTACGTGTTTTCCCCTTTCTGACCAGAAAAAAATGCGCCAGCCACTAAAAAAAAATTTAAAATAGGAAATATTCCCAGAAGCATTCTCCAAAAAAAAAGTTGCATACTTCTGTGCAACAATGTATGAAAAGTAGCATACATGCATATATTTATGTAGTGTATTTTTGTTGAAAATCTGGACCAATATATGCATACATGTATACAACTATTAGCAAATAACTGCATACATGTATGCATACAAAGTTGAACTGAGATCCATGTGTTACGAAAAGTTGCATACATGAATGCAACTAATCTGTATATATGCATGCATGTGTGCAACAAATTCAAAGAGGGTGAAGGCTTCTGAATATGTGCATGAATATATGCATGTATTACGTACAAGAGCATAAATGCGTGTAACAATGTCTGAAAACGGCGAATGCTTGTAAAAACAGCCCAAATTTGAATATATGCATAAAAGGATGCGTATAATACTGTTTCGCTGCATATATGTATGCGTTTATACTGCAGTTTGGACACAACACTAAAATACAAGCATGAATGTATGCAACTATGTACGAATAGTGCATCTTTTGATGCAAAAACTTGTTGTTTCGCTGATTTTGTGTTATTTTGGGTTTTGACGTGGTTTTTGATTGTTTTAACGCATGAATTTTTTGGGGTGAACGTGTTTTATTTAATAATGAATTTTTGTGATTTTTTTATATATTTTTTAATTTGTTTTAAGCAATTTTCAAAAAATAAGGACCTAATTTACATGAAAAGTTTGACCGGATGTGAGACTAATTTTGAAACTTAATAGGGACCTATGACAAACAGACCCTAAAGAAAAATGAGATTTTATTTTTGATTCAGTTTATAGATAAGCATGAGTGACATACACAATCTTCCAAAAAATTGAAATCTCATTACATCATCATGCAATTTTCAAAGATAATAAACACTAACAGTTACAAACACTAACTACTACAAAGCCAAGAAACAAATGCTGGAAAGAGAAAAGAACAAAGATAATAATGCTGAAACTCCCAAAACATTACCTACTAATATCAAGACATCCTTCTCCACGGTTGAAGCTCGAACCATTTTCATGAATTTTGATTGGTCATGTCAGGGTAATAAAATGCTCAATTCCGTGTTGCGGACACTACCAGTGTTGTTGGAGGTTTCCACTCCACTATCTCTTTTAAAAGAGAATTAGCGATGATAAAAGGAACATACCACAAAACTAATATTCATGGAGATTTACCTAACATTACCAAAAAAACAAAAGTGGATAGGTGAAAATACAGATAATAACTCCATAAAACAACACAAAGAATAATTAGCAGAATCAAAGGTGATGCAGTACTAAGTGATGGTTACCTCATCAGTTGAAGCAAAGACTGATTTTCGCATCATAGAATGAATCTAGTCGTATATTCCCATTTTTAGAATGATGTGTTAAATGAATCGTACATCAACATGGGCAATTTGGACATAGATTAAACGATTCAAAACCGAACATTTAGGAAAAAGAGACCTGTTGCAAAGTCTCTAAAGTCAGTCAAACTAAAAGTCATTCAAGTCCGCGTAAAACACAGATGCCTTAAAAATCTCATCAAGATTCTCCTCAGAACGACCATCCAAGGACAGTTAAATCTTTACCTCTGAAACAGTAATTGCATTTAACAAAACCTATTCCAATGGGATATGGAAAAAGAGAATACAATACAGACAACAATCCCATTCAAAAAACTTAAAGCAAAGGACTGGTGCAAATCCTACTGTTACCACTAATTCTTTTAGCCCTAAAAAGGTGGTGCCTTATGCTCATTCCGACCCAACCAAATGATCTCCCTAGGATGAGACCTAAGTGACACGAGGAAGATCAAATAGCGCAAATAGGTGTTATGGGCTAAGAAATGATCGGAGATAAGAAATTAGGCTTAGATCTTGAAGTAATAGTGGGGGGAGGTCTAATGTGAAAACTAGCGAGGAAAAGGAGGAGATTAGGCAACTACAAAGAAAGAGAAAAGGAATAAAGTTATGGCTCAGCTAGATGAGTAAGGACAGGCAAAAGAAAGTAGTTTATGAAGGGAATTTAAACACAACTTTTACGGTTGAATCCTACGTTCCAGTTATACCAAAACTCATCAACTAGTTGACCACTCTAGATATAACATTAGGCGGTCAATTGTTAAATGGACTTTGGACAAAGGTTGAATCTTGACCCTGTTAGGATCGGATTAAAATATTATTAATTATGCATCATCTCTTAAAATTTAACGCAATCAGAAAAATTCTTGTCCTTATCACGGCGGTATCCTAGACCGCGGTTAAACTTTGATCTGTCTCCAAAGATTCAAAGTAGTCTCAACAAAAGACTGCGATTACACAATCATCTCAAGAATACTGGAAATAAATTTAGCTAGAAATCCATGATAAAATTAAAATGAATTATCCCCTTACTTAGCTGGAAAACAAATCGAATGGTTTTATTAAATAAAATAACCCAAGCAAAACATGAATTTTTCTTGGCCCAATTGATAGAAAGTTTTTGAAAACTTTTCAAAATTCAATTTTATTTGTAAACCAAGGGTCTCGTACTATAAGTCTATTTTAATATTTTTGTCAATTTACATTCCATCTTATGCTAATGACTGGACAATCCTTCCATGTTTTGAATTGTCAAGAAAAAGGTTCTTTTATAATCTCCATAAATTATCCAAAATATCATTAAAAATGGAATGTTAAAATCACAAGGAGTAGGTAATGGTTCTTATTTTAGGCATATCCCTTGAAATTTCCAAATTCCTTCTTTTTACATAAAATGATCATTTACTAGAAATTACACAAAACCTAACCAATCCAAAATAGGGATAGATTTATAATTTAAATTTTATTGAGTTACACAAACCTTAATTTCATAATTTTCTTGAAAAATAATTTAAATCTTTGAAACCCTTTTCTTTTGCAAAATAGTTTTAAAAATAAAATTTTCTACTGCATGTAAGACCAAGAATTCAAAAGAATAGTTTTCAACAAAAGAATATCCAGATTTTCAAAATGAAGTCTCTAATGAATATATGTCTTAATGTTTCTTCCAGACTAATATGACATATCGACACGAATTTTCCATTTGAATCCAAAACCAAGAAAATATTTTGGACTGGAATTCCCAAACAAAATGAAAAATTAGAAATCGTGACCATCTCAGTTGTAGCTAGCTTTTCGCCCAGCCATAAAGCTCAAATCCACGGGATTCACCCTATATTGCCCTCATGCTCTTTAAAACAAATCGCAAAATGCACCATGGGGTAAGATAGGTGTAACAACCATGGTTTTAGTGATTACATTCTATATAACTAACGGTTAAAATATAAACATTTAGGTCATAATTAAGTTGAATATATCATTAAATTGATTATTTGACTTAATTATTCGTGTCAACAATTAAGAACTTGTCTTGGGATTTATTTGTGAAATTTAGCCATTTGAACGATAACTAAATTATGGCTTGGTATAAATAATTGTAAATTGGTGATCAATTGTTGGAATGGAGATCTTAGGTGTGAAATAAAATATTTTAGCAACTTTGTAATATTATAGTGTTAATAATGGTTAATTACAATATAGAAAAGTAAAAGGGCTAAGTGATTATGTCAAAAGAAATTACTGGAGCTAAGATCATTTAAAATATATCTTTTGAAATTTGTGTTTACAACAAATATGATTTTATGAATTTGATGTCAAAATTTGTATATTATGTGAACTTCGAGAAATTTGTACAAGTAAAATGTTAAAAGGCAATTTTTTGCTGAAATTGTCTAAAGAGTGTTAATAGTGATAATTTTGAGTTCAAAACTTTAATTAGGTTAAGATGGTGTGTCTAAACAATTAAATTCTTAAAAATGTTCATTTTGTGTAAACAAAGTTAAAAACGTTCATTTAATGTAAAAATGTAAATTTTGTGTAAATTATGTAAAAATAATGTTAAATGTAGTTAACAATATAGTAAAATGTTTGTTTCAAATTTTTCATTAGCTATGTATAAATTTTATATTGTATTCATATGGGAATTGGTGTAAGAAAGCATGTAAAACTTGTGTTATTTGGCCTTAAGTGCTAATTATATGTATTAAGGTTAAACTAAGGGATTAATGGCCTTAAATGTGGTCTAATGGGACTAATTAGAAGTATGAGGAAGGAAGTCTCTAGAAGAAAGAAAAGTTACATGCGTTTCTCATCTTCTAGAAAGAAAAATATCTCCTTCTTCCTCCTACAATAAAAACACTCATGGTTTCTCCTCCTAAAGCACAATTCCCTAGCTCCAAATCATAATCTAAAGTGGAAATATTCATTCTAACTCAATTTACAGAAGCTCGACTTTCAAGTGCTCAAGCTCAAAGTAAAGCTAAAAAGCTTTATTCTTTATCAATTCTAAGGCTTATTCATGTGTTTCTTTGCTGCAAATTATAGGTGAGGAAGCCCTGACTCTTTCTAGTTTTTTTTCAACAAATATATGTATAAATTTGAGCTTAAAACCTGTAGGTTTCATCCAAAAGTTGTTGTGTGTTTTAGAAACAGCATCGAATCACAAGCTTGAAACTTGTTTTGGCCATAACTTTTCCAGTTTCTATCCGAATTCGATTATCTTAGATGTTATGGAAAGCTTAAAGCATGTTGTACAAGTTTCATGCTTTGAGTTTTCTATAATTTTAATAATAATTTGTTCAAATTTGTATTTTTATACTACTGTCCCAAGAGCAAGAATTAACAATAGCTCTTTGTCAAATCTGAAATGAAATTGGGTATAACTTTTTCATTTCTTATCCAAATTTGATTATCTTGGATGTTTTGGAAAGCTTAGAATATGTTCTAAAAGGTTCATGTTTTGAGTTTTCTATGATTTTGAGGTTAACTTATTCAAATTTGTAGTTTTATACTATTGTCCCAAGAGAAAACATTGACAGTAGCTCTTTGTGAATCCAAATGAGTTTTCCTTGTTATTTTGATGATTTTAAAATGGATTTTGATAGGTTTTGATTCTATTTGGACAAGCCAATATTGAAAGTTAATTTGTACGTCGAATTTTCAATTTTGTGTCGTTGTGGATGATGTTTTTGTGTTGAAATTCGTTGTATAAGTGACACATGCACAACTTTATAAATTGTTTTCGAAGCGTTTTGAATATGAAAGCATGGTTTTGAACATTAATATTTTTACTAGGTTGTATGACTTTTATTAATAATATTATTTAAACAAGGATTTTCAAACTATGTGAATTTTAAAAAAAAATCTAATAAATAATGTAGTCCAAACTAATTTCTTAAAAGTATATTTCGAATAAAAATCATACACATTTGCACCCTTTGAGAAGGCATCATGATGATCTAATAATTTTATATACCCTACGGTATGGGATGTGGTGGTAAATTGTATTATTTAATCCCAAAATATTCCAATTAAAGTTATGAACCTCTGTGATTTTCTATGTTTAAGTGGTCCTCTGTGATTCTTTCGGATATTCAGTGATTTCTATGATTCGATGAATCTCTGTGATTTTTGTTGTTTCAGTGATCCTCTAAGGTTCTCTGTGTTATTCTGTTTTTTTCTGGTGATTTTCTGTGACTTTTGGTATTTTCTAGTGTGGAGCTGACTTACAGAGTGTGAACCGTTAAGTGAGAACGTGTGATATAAGACACATGATTACCGCTTTTTAGGTTATTATATGAGGGTCTGTGACACATTCCTAGGTGACTGTCAGTATTAGAAAATCGGGTCAATTCTGTGTGGACTCTGTGTAGACCTTCGGATCAATCCTGTGTGAAATCCTGTTTGAATTATGTGGACCTTTGGGTCATCCGGGCACCCATCTGTGTGATATAGTGGCTATGACTTTGAGCCATCCTGTGTGATAGCACATGAAGACTTAACTTTGGCTTGCCACTCTAAGATGGATCCATTTGTGCTTCTGTGTTTTGTGTTTATTGTTGATTTCACCCAACAATTAATAATATTGGTGATTTCATTATGGTTTTAAAATCTTGTCAGAGTTCCGTGATTTTGCAAATCCTTGATTCAATGGTTTATGTGAATATGTGATTTATGGGATTTTGTGATTTCATCTTGTGGATTTCAAGGGTACTCTTAAATCGTTTTATGGCATTAAACCTTATGGTAAACTATGACACATCGTTTCTTTAAGGTCTAAATGAATGTTTTCCTTTGATAATTATTCCTTATCACATTTTATTGATTCTCCGGTTCAAGTTAGACTGGCCTGTAAGTGTGTTCCTTGGATCAGACCAAGTTGCAGGTTAAGATCTTTTACCTCATGCTTAGCAGTGTCATCATTGAACTATCTCACCTAAAGTTGTTTTCCAGTTATGTATTCATGTATTTGAGTCTTGTATGTATTCATTCACTGGATCATACTATATAAGTAAATAGTTTATTTGTATAACTATTCATATCTATAGCACATGCATCAGTTATACTCTATGATTGTATTTATGTGTACTCTGTTTTGAGATCTGTATCTGTGATGTATTGTAACTTGTTCTGAATATGATCTTTAGCCACTGTAATTCTAGATTAGAAATATTGAGTACATCGACCCACTTGGAATAAGAAAAGAAAAATTTATACACCAAGTCGATGTATTCTATACTCGTCTAATATAGAATTACGAATGGTTGCTTCTAACCATCCCTATTCTCCGCTCTATTAGACCATATTACTTCGTAATGCTCTTTATTAGAATGGGTTTTTGGGGTGGAGTGTTACATTGGGGTTGGCCAGAAACTCGAACCCAAGATACTTCTAACTCCTAGCCGTTTTAAACTCATCTTTAATAAATAGCTTCACGACTATCTTATCGTCGAAATTATTTATAGTCAACTGCTAAAGACCAAAGAAAATAGAAAAGAAATCCAAATACATTCTCTCACTAATCCTAATTTATTAATTCCTCTAACCATCTAAATCTATGCTTTGATACCAAACGTAACACCCCATACTTTTCGAAGCCCAAATTTCTACAAAAATCAAAACTCAAACTCATCTAAGCATGGAGAGCGTAAATTTGGTACCAGCAAATAATGAGCATGATTATAATTAGAGTAATATAATACTAAATCATAGTGGAAACTAGACAGGATAATGAGTATCCACCAAGGAAACTACCTGATAAGCAAATAGCCACATCAATACCAAGCATGAGAGTGAATGAACAGAAAATCAAACTTGATTATTTGTTAAGATATATCATCCCTAAGAAAAATCAGAGAGTTATTAAGAGGAGGGGGGGTCAAAATAACAAGTCTTGGTGAGTAGAAAATGTATAACCCTATCTACGATACACAAATGCATCAAGTTTGGTTTCACCCCAAATCATATGTCTAACAAGGTTAGTGATTCTAACCTAACCTTGTAAAGATTTCGCAGGACGATTAATAACCCTAACTAAGGTAGCACTTCCGAAAGATAATGTTATCACAATATACTAAGATAGAACTTTTACGCATAAGTATGAAGCCTTTAAATGACCACTCTAATAAATACCAAACTAAGAGGCGGGTTCTCCACTAACCAATATCCTATGAAGGAGGTGGGTTGTTCTATAACTTATGGCCTCATTCATAATATAACATGAGGGTGAATCCGTACAATGACTTAAGGCCCAACATGGATCCATTGATCACTTAATACCTTAGTAGGTGGTTTACTAAACGCAAATATAAATTAGAGTAATCCAACTACTAAGCCTTACTAATTTAAGGCTTCCTTAATTCATGCATATTCTCAAACCCCGCATAAGGCGAGAAATAGTAAGCAGTCACTTTTTACCTACTAGCTAGGTAGATGACTAACCGTCATTTATGACCATTCCCCAGGTGAACCCTCATGTTACTATCTAGATAATCCTATTGGATAATCCCCAAGTCACTCATGTAGGATAGCAGACCCGTGGTATCTCCGTGGCGGTCATTTAATACCTTATCCCAAGGTAGACTCCAATCCCTGTCACTTAGTACCTACAGGAAGCTGACCATCATGAAGATTACCGATCTTATACCCAATTAGCCTTTGATACTTCTTATTTATGGGGAAGAGAGTTTTCTGATCACTTAATACCTATTAAGGGCGGACTCTATAACTCTGCCTTTATGCGGAAAGGTGAGTCTAATCACAATAAGCGGATCGTACTACTTAATAACTCAATCTAGATGTTGGTTTTGCTAAGAAATATTTACTTTTGGTTTCTTTTTTCGGAAGGGAGGAGGGCCCTACATCCACATAATACCTTAACACTTGAAATAAACCCATTAGGGTAGTTCACGCTACACAATTAAGTATCGTCACGAGTTCCTATGGTTAATGATATCTCACATCAGTTGTACATAAATCTGACTACTAGAAAGTGCAGGCTCTATCGAATAAAGTAACTAGCCTAATTTTTTTGGTTTTTATTATTATTCGTATTTTAGTCCAAACTAACGACCAGAACAACTCTTTTTGTATTTAATCTTGTTGAGATTCAAAATCTCATGAAAGGTTATTTACTATAATTATTATAATTTTTCCCAAATTATTTAAAGAGGGAATGCTAACATATTTCAAATCACAAGAAATATGTAATATTTTACTTGGAATAGATGATGTAAACTAGGTATATAATACGTGAATTTACACATCTCTCCCGATATGGCTTGCTAGTGTTTTTTGTAGATTTCAAATAATTCTTTTGTATAAAAAGAGTAAAAAAAGCAAATTTACAATGATTAAGTAAAAATCCCAAACAATACCAAATACAAACAGGTTTATAAATCTAAAGCAATAAAATGCACAAACTATATCTTTACATCCAATTCCTATAAATTGGGAATAACAACTTTACAAATATAGTAATATTTATGGACCGATTTCCAGATTTATCGTGTATACAACAACCGCAAACATACAAAAAAATTGTTGGCAAGACAAAATTGTTATAACGCAAAGGTCTACAAATTCATATCAGATTCATATGTATACAAACCTCAGATTTACACAAACTAAATTGATCTGGTACTTTTAGACATACAAATTCAGATATAATACGAACAAAATAAATATGATATTTTTAACAATGATTATATCGCCACTCACCTAAAAGCCATTCCGGATCCAAATTTAAACATAGCTTTTAGGCTTATAATTCCAAATCCTACCGAACTACAATTTGTGTAAAAAGGGATACGTATATACACATTAAGATTTGTAGATCTGGAAGAAGAATTGGAAAAAAAGAAGGAAAATTACTAACAAAGATTGTCTGTTAGTAGAACCGACCCTTTTGCGCAAATCAAGATTCAATATCTCAAATCCTTTTTATTTGATTTGAATATTTTTATATTTTAGAATTTAGAAGTGATTAGAGAATTCGAAATGGCAGAGCTTCCCTGCTGCGTCTAGAAAATGTGAGCAAAAGAGTAGGTTCTAGCCTTTTATTTATAGACGTAGAAATGACCTTGAACCGTTAGATTCAATTCCAAAAAAATCCGTCTGTATAATACGAACTTTTATATATTATAACTTATTGACGTCAAAAGTTGGTCTAGTGACGATCAACCCCCAATCGTGCATTGAACACACATGAATAACTATCACAGTGGTGTGAGAAAAAGTAAATTAACAAGGGAGACACAATATTTTATAGTGGTTTGGCTTATATCGATACCAACGTCCACTTATAATCTTTGTTTATGCTATCGATTATAGGTTACATTGGTTTTTCAGTGGAAGAAAAGTAGAAATTACAAGATTCTTGTATTGTTTGAAGTGCACGGTTGGATGTTTTCGGTATACCGTGTGTAAGTTGGAAGTGGAGAATTCAACCTGCCTTTCCATTTTCAACAATGGTGCATATATAGATGAAGAAGGTGGGATGATATGTGTGCCACGTGGCTTGCCTCTTTCTTGTCGGAGCTTGGACACGTGGAGCTCAATCCGACTGAGTAGTTGCAGCGGGGGGACCCGGTCTACTATTGACGAATAATTATCCTCGGAAATCATTGTCGACGTGGAGCTTGATATTTGGAGTATCAAAATCAGAGCTGGTCAAAAGCTCATTTGAATCAGCAACCTTGGGAGTCGGTCTTCATCCGGTAGCGTATAACTCTCAAGATACTTCTAGTGAGATCCGAGACTTTAGGCTTTATGTAGAATTATGAGATCGGCTCGATCTACTGATAGGTGGCTCGGTCGGTTGACTTGACGATGGTTCGACCGACTAGTTTAATGTTGTTATGGCCTGGGGGTCGGCTCATGGTTGATCGACCCACGATAACAAACATCCTACAAAGCCCGGTATATGTCGATATTTGACTATGGCTCTTTCTATTGGTTGGAACGGCTTTTGCCAAAAAGTTGGTCAACACTTTTCCCTCTAGAATACATCTTCTTGAGGAAAGGATATGTGTTCTTGTTCTTATAGAAAGCATTGATTTGAAGTCCTTTGCATGTAGTCATAATGAGATGGGTCGGAAAAATCGATGATCGAAAATGGTTGTATTAAGGCCAAAAATCCGACGACCGCTAAGGATCGTATTAAGGTCAGGAAACCGACAACCATTAGCAACCGTACTAAGGTGGGAAGACTTGTAAATAAGTCGATCTTTCCGAGTTGATCTTTGATAACAACAGAAGAACCAGGATTCCTCCAATTAAATAATTCTTGTCAAAGATGGGAGTACGAGCATTGGATATGCTCGAATTTCTTTTGGTAAGACTGTATAGTCTAAGGGACGAGCATGAGCCATGCTCGGTTTTGTAAAGTTGGCGAGTATCAGCCATACTCAGCTTAGTGAATTGGCGAGTATTAACCATACTTGGGTTAAAGATTTGGCGAGTTTAAACCATATTCGGCTTATAGAGTTGGCGAGTATAAACCATACTCGGATTAGAGAATTGGCGAACATAAACCATACTCGGCTTTTTCCTAGTGAGATGGTGTAGTTGGTTGTTCCAGGATTTCCAAGGACGGACTTTGACCATGTTAGTGAATTATTAGAAAGCTTGAGTATAAACCGTGTTCTTGAATTGGTAGTTTTTACTTGCCAGATCCTGACAAGGTTCTGTGAAGTTTGGCGAGTGACAATCACACTCAGCTTACAGAGTTGGCGAGTAAAAACCATACTCAGCTTATGGAGGTGGCAAGTATTGACCATACTCGGCTCATGGATTTGGCGAGTATTAACCATACTCGATTTTGGCAAGTGTTAACCATACTCGAATTACGGAGTGGTTAGATATGGTGGCAGGCATCAACCATAGTTTAGAGATGGTGGTTAGCCCTGACTATATGCGGATCAAAGAGCGTCAATTATTCTTGGCTTGATTCATTTAAACATAATCCATGTTTGAAAAAGAGAGTTTATTGCTGCTAAAGAGCTGTTACAGGAAAAGGAAAACAAATTCTAAGGGAGTGATAGTTGAATCCAGAGCCCACGTAGGAGATAAATCCTAACTCCGTACGTGTGAACTCCAACACAGTCACATTACTGAGGAAAAAATAAAAGTGCATTTCTTATATCCTAAGAAATGGGTGAGATCCATGATGATCTACACTTTATTAATTAATGATGATGTCGCGGTTGCTGGGCTCAAGGTCCTTTCCGTTCCAAGGAACTCGAGGATTGACCTAAGGAGCTTAGGCAGGAGGTTGTAGTGGCATGGCTTGTGTAGGTTTCTTGACATACTTGGGTAGCTCTCCACGCCTAACCCTATCCTCAATGAGATCGCGTAAGTGCCTGCATTCACTGGTGCTATGACCTGCCATGTTGTGGTACATGTAGTGCTTTCCTGAGTCGAGTTCTTTTTGAGTGGGTTCCCTTCGAGGTGGTTTTGGGAAAGGTATAGTTCCTCATATGTCAAGGTAGATTTCGATCAGGGATGAGTTAAGCTTGGTGTATCGATCATACTTGTTCTCTCTTCGGAGTCATACATTGCGATCATTCTTGTCCGAGACTTTTCCTTTGCCTTTGTTCTGGCCATTGGGGTTGGATGGACCTCCGTCCTTGGTGGCGAGCACCTCGAGCCTTTCCATCTCAATGCTAGCGTCTTCCTGTCGGAAGAATTTATCAGCTTCGGCATATAAGTCTTCAATGTCCTTAGGAGAGTCTCTGGTTAAAGAGATCCTGAATTCCGATCGGTTTTGAACTCCTGCAATGGCGGCCATAAGCACTATCAATGGTTTGAGTCGGTCGACTGATGCCACAACCGCGTTGAATCTTTCTAGGAAGGATCGGAGGGTCTCGCCGGATCTCTACTTGATGGAGGTTAGGAACATGATGCTCTTTGGTCAGGAGATGTGAACTATGAACTGCTCGATGGAGCAGGTGACCAATATATTCTAGTTGTTGATCGACTCGGTTGTTAGCGGTCGGAACCACATGCCGGCTATGTCGATGAGGAAGAAAGGGAATGTGACAACCCGCCCTGCACCAACTGACATTTACTCCAAAAGTGCGTTGTACACATGTCCAATTAGCATGGAACGGTCGTCAGAAGGAATGAAAGAAGGAAAAGAATCAACAAGGAACCTGTAGAATGTCTCACAGCGCATGGAATAAAATATAATCACAACATATACTTGACATAAAACAGGTGTGACAGTGCATAAGCTGAAAACAAACTATCACAACAGCGGAAAATCCAAATACAGCTTATGTTCCACATCATCATTATTACAACCTTTCAAACTGTCTCTAAAGGTAAAGCAAGATAAGGGAGGTACACTATTAATGCCCAAGTAGTGACCACCAACGACACAGGGAGAATATTCTATATATATCATACGTGGAAGCCTCCTTCTCGCCTCCGGATCAGCTACTCGTGCATCACCAGCTAACATGTCTCTAGTCTGCTCGTGAGAGCACCCAGAGTAATAAGAAGAGACATAAAACTCTGGGTCAGACAAAAAGTCTGGTATGAGCGATAAGCAACTAAACAAAACAATAACAGGTATACTAAACCATACCTGGACCTGCAACCAAAGAGTTAGCACTACATACCATACAATACTCGAAGGTGCCACTGAACAAATGGTGCAAAGATAACGGGGTGGGGGTTTGCATGTCGCAATGATGGCAAACAAATCAAACATAGCAACCATCCTCACATCTCTCACTCAGTGCGTAAAGTATACGATATCCACTACCTTGGTCACATATCCATTGGGCCATGACGGAATCCAATCCCGTACAACTATCACTACAAGCCCACTATCCGTCTCTCAGTGGTGAACCACACTTATGAATACCGACAACCCCTTTGCACACGCCCCGCATCAAAGCCCAATCATGAAGTGAACTCATTGGTTCCCATCTGGATCCTGAGCTCTAACTTTCATTTGGACTACCTTTGCATCTTGGGTTTTTAGTCGTCATCGGATCGATTCGGTCGTGACTATCCTCCTCTGGCGGTTCGGTTCGGCCATGTATAGTGCTCAAGCTCCAGCTCAAAATACAATACTCAATCTTCGCGTTAGGTTCGGATATATGCAACTCGGTTCGGTTCGGATATATGCAACTCGGTTCGGTTCGGATATATGCAACGTGGTTCGGTTCGGATATATGCAACTCGGTTCGGTTCGTCATGCCTTGCCTTCGGTTCGGGTCGAGATGTCCAGGCTCCGGTCTGATCCTCCTCCCAACCTCCGATCTGATCCCCTTCTCCTATTCAGTTCATATGGCCTTTCTCCTGTGCCAAGCTCCGGTCTGGTACTCCTCCTCCGATCCAATCCGAAACCCTGCAGTTCTTCCTGCAACTTCCAGCGACTGTTTATATGCCACTCGACGGCTTTTTCGACCATTCTAACTATTCTAAACAATCACAAATGATACTATACAGTCATAGCAACATGTATTATCGACCACAAACATCAAAACAACAACTTGATATGATAAAATGGATCAAACATATCCAAAACCCATGTTTTTTCCCTAATCCCCCTTAATCATGTTTAAGCATACAATTATCAAAACTTATCAAAAGAGCCAAATTTTCTAACAAAGGCCTAAAATAATATTTTAGAATTTTTGAATATTTTTCCAAATTTTTATAACGCATAATTTCGCTAGATATCACTAATCACCCCTTAATCCCTTAAATTCCGGGATAAGCAAAATTAGTCCAAATTAACCCGAATTCATATCAAAGGCATAAAATAATATTCTGGAATTTTAGAAATTTTTCTAGATTTTTCTGAGTTATAATTTTGTTAATCTTCGCTAATTACCCTAATCAGCCGTAATTAGTGAAAAACAAAGCAAATCACTCACCTTTGCCACAAAGTAAACTATAAATCTGAAATGATTCTCTGTTTGGGTCGAATACTAATGTATTCCAGCAACTCTCTCTCTGATTTGGTGCTAATCTCCCTTGATTTGATGTAGTTTTGCTTAATATTCGATTAGAAAGTGATTAGAGGCGATTTGGGATGAAAGTAGAAGGTGGAGGCCATGGCTATGGTTAGAGAAATGTTTGAGGCGGCTGAAAAATGAAAAAAAAATCGTTTTCCTACTGTTCTCAGCCTCCCCATAACCTTAATCCCGAAATGGGTTATGGGCCCTCTTGCTAATTACCCTAATTAGGTCTGGTTAAGCTGTTTTTCACCTTCTAAACCTTGTTTCAGCCATATCTCCCAAACAGTGAGTCCGTTTGGCTAGTGTGACCACTCTACGGAAAGGTAAACCATCATCCGGATCTAATGGAAGTGGTTTCAGGTCAAAAATCATTACCAATCAAAAGTTTTGGCTGAAACAAGATCAGCTAGGGGCAAAATGGTCATTTAAAAATCGACAAAAATCATGAACATGGGAAATGACCCCAATAGTCGTCTCCCAAAGTTACATGACCCTACGACTTCGTATGTGAAAGAAATAAATATTCTACGATCCTCCGATGCGTAGAATGCGGGTTGTTATATTCTCCCCCCCCCCCCCCCCTTAAGAAATTTCGCCCCCGAAATTCCCTAACCAAAACACAAAAAAGATCCAGCATGCCTATCAGTCATAAAACAAAAATCAAACATGCAAAACAAGTCTATCCTAGCATGCAGAATAACTAAATTGCAAAGTAAATCTTACCAGGCAAAGAGCTCTGGATACGACTTTCTTATGTCATTCTCTACTTCCCAAGTACAGTCGTTCTCTCGCCATCGATTCCCATCTCTACCCTATAGGTAATTTCCAATAGGTTGGGATTGTCCCTCTGACTGGAACTGATCCACTTAATCTAGATCGATCTAATCGTCAAGCTTATTAGCGTTTCTGAATCCAATTCACATTTAAGTCTGAAGTCATATCCCATGATATACTCTAGTTGCTTCCATTCCAGAAACATAGCCTCTAAACGGGCATGTCTCCTACCTAATGCATCAGCTACCGCACCTAGTCCGATACTATGGCATTCGTCTATACTGTCATCTTCTTAGGTAGTCCAACCCCATACGCCAAATTTCCAACTACATTCCAAATGTCCTTTCGAGTCCAACTTGAGTCCTTCCTACATTTGTACTGCACGTCCAACGTACATTCACCTCCTAGAGGCAAACTAGACCCATCCAATGAACCTAGGTACTCCACTTATACTCGTACTGCACGTCCAACTTACATTCACCTTCTAAAGGTGAACTAGACTCATCCAATGAATCTAGGTACCCTACCTTCGAGTCCAAGTCCAACTTGAAACTCCTATATCCGCTGAATCTCCAAGGTCAACGGACGCTCCACAATGCCCAACATACTTCAAGTCTAACGTAAAGTATCTTACGCCCGTCATATCACCATGATCAACGAACTTATACTATTTCCATTCAACAGGATCCTACAGGTGATACTCAAGAGAAGAAAGGTAAGAGCAAACATAACAATCATAGCATCCATCAAACAAATCCTATCTATCACCTGCTAAAGCCATGAATACGTCGATACTTGTATGTCTGGTCCAACCAACATCAATAACTAATGGAAACTCTACCTCCAAACGGACTACCTACATCCAACGTACGTTTATCCTCCAAGGATAACTAGATCACGTCCAACGGATTCAAGGTAAGTGATCGTCCCCAGATACCCCTGCTTTTAGTCCGCCTGAAACACTCGAGTCCCACCCAAGTCTATCCATTACCTTGCTGCCCTCTCGAGTCCAACTCGAGCCGATCCAATTCCTTGCAGCCTTATCGAGTCCAACTCGAGTCAATCTATTACCCATACAGACCCTAGTCCAACGTGAGTCGTCTCCCCATTCGTTGCATCTCCAAGATCAACGAACACCCATTTTCTTTTACGAGTTCAAGTCCAACTTGAATCGTCCTAATCTTCGTTTCATCTTCCATGATCGACGAATACATCCTATTTCTTCAAAAAGAACATCAACATAAGGTCATAAACAATCCATTACTTTGCATCTTTCTCGAGTCCCACTCGAGTCATCTCATAATCCTATCGAGTCTAACTCGGGGCAGTCCATACCACTGAATAGTCTTATCCTGTCACAGCTTCCCATTACTCCTCGAGTAAACCAAGATATCTTCCAATGAAAAACACAACAACTACTTATCTCTCACGCAAACCATCCTAGTCGAACTTGACATTCCCCAGGCACAAGCCCCAAAGGCCTAAACCAATATCAGACAAGCACCCAAGGAACATCTCCTCCGAATTCAGACAATCCACGTGAAGTGTTACTAGCAAAACAACTAAGCACTAGAGCACTCATTTGCCTCCCAGAGACAACTAAAACTTATTACAACGATAACCTCTCGGCTTCCCTGACTCCAATTACTATCGCCATCACTAGGTAGGTACCTAATAACACCCTATTCCTTTAGAGTAGATCGACTCCCCAAAATAATGCTAAACCCAGTAAAGCACAAAACAAAGTAATTACAAACAAATATACATCCACAACTCGATAAGACCACGTTACGACAAATCATACTGAGGCTAGTCGAACCACCAATCGGGTTCGTCACTACTAAAGGTCTATCGACTAACTCAGGTTTGTCAAACAAAACTCGATCAAAAACATCTTAAATAGAAAGCATACCTCGAATAACGACACCTTTTTCCTTCTACGCCGTAGTTGGGGCATTCGACGAAGAAGGAACAGCGTTGATAGCATATGCTTTCACGATCTGCTTCTCCCTAGGAGGTTGTGGACATTCATTCTTGTGATGTCCCACTTGGCCACAATTAAAGCACTTCCTTTCCCCAGGCTTTTCCCGACAATCTCTGGCATAGTGGCCCTTCTTACCACAGCTAAAGTACTCGCCATCTTTCTTATTTTTCTTATTCTGACCATCCACGGTTTGGTCTTGTTTTCTCTTGTCCTAGGAGTTATTCTTGCCTCCACCGCCTACTTGCGGCTTTGGCTCCTCTGTAGATGCAATAGCAACCTCAGTCTTTGGCTTGGGGTAAAGACTCTCTGACCTCAATGCTTTCCCCACAATCGATTCAAACGTCTCATCGATGTGGTTAATAAGCTTTTCCCCTAAGTACTGATCCAAGCCTGTTATAAACTTCTCGTTCTTCTTCTCAGGAGTATCGAAAAGGGATAATCCATACTTCGACAAAGTGTCAAACTCAGCAAAATAGTCCGAGACTGCCCTACCATTCTGTTTAAGCTCTAAGAACTTCCTAAACAATTCCGACTTCTGAGCAGCTGGGATAAACTTGTCGCTAAAGCGAGCCTTAAACTGATCCCAAGTAACCTGATCTTCTAGAGTGGCTGTCTTAACAGCATTCCACCAATTCATCGCTCGCCCTTGCAGCTGACAAGACGCTAGCCTTCTCTTCATCACATCCTCGATACCCAAGTCATCGAAGATACGATCACAGTTATCCAACCAATCCTGAACATCCGTGGCCGACTCCGTTCCGTGGAACGGCTTCCTACCAAGACTAGTATATTCCTTATTTAGCTTGGCAAAATCGGCCCTAGGCGCCTGCACTACTGGACCACCACCATTACCACCATTGGGAGCCTCCCTCTGTACATCCCTAAGCATTTCTCTCATGAAGTCAGTAAACATCGTCCTCATATTAGCAACATTCACATTATTGGCTCCTCTACCGGCAACTCTTGCGTATCGGCTCATCGTTCAATCTGTGAAGCGAAAACCATCAACCATCTCTATAGTGGTGCTAGTGCAGTGCAACTTCATCTTAGCTATACTATATATATATATATATATATATATATATATATATATATATAGCTTTTGAAAACCAAAATAATCACAAATACGCGCTCTCATATACGTATACTATCTCATCCTGGTGTCTTTCCCTAGGTTAACTACGCAACCTAGAGCTCTGATACCAAATGTGACAACCCGCCCCGCACCAACCGACATTTACTCCAAAAGTGCGCTGTACACATGTCCAGTTAGCACACAACGGTCGTCAGAATGAAAGAAAGAAGACAAAGAATCAACAAGGAACCTGTAGAATGTCTCACAGTGCATGGAATAAAATATAATCACAACATATACTTGACATAAAACAGGTGAGACAGTGCATAAGTTGAAAACAAACTATCATAGCAGCGGAAAATCCAAATACAGCTTATGTTCCACATCATCATTATTACAACTTTTCAAACTATCTCTAAAGGTAAAGCAAGATAAGGGAGGTACACTACTAATGCCCAAGTAGTGACCACCAACGACACAGGGAGAATATTCTATATATATCATACGTGGAAGCCTCCTAATCGCCTCCGGATCAGCTACTCGTGCATCACCAACTAACCTGTCTCTAGTCTGCTCATGAGAGCACCCAGAGTAATAAGAAGAGACATAAAACTCTGGGTCAGACAAAAAGTCTGGTATGAGCGATAAGCAACTAAACAGAACAATAACAGGTATACTAAACCATAACTGAACCTGGACCTGCAACCAAAGAGTTAGCACTACATACCGTACAATACTCTAAGGTGCCACTGGACAAATGGTGTAAAGATAACGGGGTGGGGGTGTGCATGTCGCAATGATGACAAACAAATCAAACATAGCAACCATCCTCACATCTCTCACTCAGTGCGTAAAGTATACAATATCCACTACCTTAGTCACATATCCATTGGGCCATGACGGAATCCAATCCCGTACAACTATCACTACAAGCCCATTATCCGTCTCTCAGTGGTGAACCACAGTTATGAATACCGACAACCCCTTTGCACACGCCCTGCAGCAAAGCCCAATCATGAAGTGAACTCATTGGTTCCCATCTAGATCCTGAGCTCCAACTTCCAATTGGACTACCTTTGCATCTCGGGTTTTTAGTCGTCACTGGATCGGTTCGGTCGTAACTATCCTCCTCTGGCGGTTCGGTTCGGCCATATATAGTGCTCAAGCTCCAGCACGAAATACAATACTCAATCTTCACGTTCGGTTCGGATATATGCAACTCGGTTCGGTTCGGATATATGCAACTCGGTTCGGTACGGATATATGCAACGTGGTTCGGTTCGGATATATGCAACTCGGTTCGGTTCGTCGCCGCCTTGCCTTCGGTTCGGGTCGAGATGTCCAGGCTCCGGTCCGATCCTCCTCCCAACCTCCGATCCAATCCCCTTCTCCTATTCAGTTCATATGGCCTTTCTCCTGTGCCATGCTCCGGTCCGGTACTCCTCCTACGATCCGATCCGAAACCCTGCAGTTCTTCCTACAACTTCCAGCGACTGTTTATACGCCACTGGACGGCGTTTTCAACCATTCTAACTATTCTAAACAATCACAAACCATACCATACAGTCATAGCAACATGTATTATCGACCACAAACATCAAAACAACAACTTGATGGGATAAAATGGATCAAACATACCCAAAACCCATGTTTTTCCCTTAATCCCCCTTAATCATGTTTAAGCATACAATTAGCAAAACTTATCCAAATGAGCCAAATTTTCTAACAAAGGCCTAAAATAATATTTTAGAATTTTTGAATATTTTTCCAGATTTTTATAACGCATAATTTCGCTAATTATCGCTAATTACCCCTTAATCCCCTAAATTCCGGGATTAGCAAAATTAGTCCAAATTAACCCAAATTCATATCAGAGGCATAAAATAATATTGTGGAATTTTAGAAATTTTTCTAGATTTTTCTGAGTTATAATTTTGCTAATCTTCGCTAATTACCCTAATCAGCCGTAATTAGTGAAAAACAATGCAAATCACTCACCTTTGCCACAAAGTAAACTATAGATCTGAAATGATTCTCTGTTTGGGTCGAATTCTAATGTATTCCAGCAACTCTCTCTCTGATTTGGTGATAACCTCCCTTGATTTGATGTAGTTTTGCTTAATCTTCGATTAGAAAGTGATTAGAGGCGATTTGGGATGAAATTAGAAGGTGGAGGTCATGGCCAGGGTTAGAGAAATGTTTGAGGTGGCTGAAAAATGAAATAAAATTCGTTTTCCTACTGTTCTCAGCCTCCCCATAACCTTAATCCCGAAATGGGTTATGGGCCCTTTTGCTAATCACCCTAATTAGGCCTGGTTAAGCTGTTTTTCACCTTCTAAACCTTGTTTCAGTCATATCTCCCAAACAGTGAGTCCGTTTGACTAATATGACCACTCTTCGGAAAGGTAAACCATCATCCGGATCTAATGGAAGTGGTTTCAGGTCAAAACTCCTTACCAATCTAAAGTTATGGCTGAAACAAGATCAGCTAGGGGAAAAATGGTCATTTAAAAATCGACAAAAATCATGAACATGGGAAATGACCCCAATAGTCGTCTCCCAAAGTTACATGGCCATACGATTTCGTATGTGAAAGAAATAAATATTCTACGATCCTCCGATGCGTAGAATGTGGGTTGTTACAGGGAAGCACTTGGCCATGACTTTGGTCGATGCAGAGAGTACTTTCATGTGGCGCATGTTTCGCATGAGATGAATGGTCAGGTTGGTCCGACCGTTGTAAAGCTCCAGGACCGGAAGCTTGAAGTCTTGAGGGTTTCGGGAGTTTCTGATTTCTTGTGTGAACGGAATGCGGTGAATGTCATCCATATCCCGTTGGGGAGATGTGCCTCAGGTGAAGCGTTTGATGATGCTTGCAACCTTGCTTCCATCTCCGAGGAGTCGTTGCCACGAATTCAATTCTACACTGGGGACATCGGTGAAAATCCTAGTTCAAGGATCCGATGAAAGCATGCTCGGAAGGCCAATGGTTGGTCGGGTTTGACCTCCGAGAGTTGAGTGAGGGTGAGGGTGTATTCTAGCCTCAATACCTGGTTCAGCCGCAGCTAAAGTCGCGTGGTTATTGTTGGATTGAACCATACCTGTTCCTGCTGGGAGTAATGTGCTCAGGCGAGTGGTACCCATTTGGGGATCGGCATTGCCCCCACTCGGAGCGATGTTAGAAGGGTTTATGGTAGTGTTTCCCTCTGTCAAGTTGGGGACCGTTATGGTAGAGTGGTCTTGGTGACACAGAGGGTTGCCATTACCAACCATTCATTGAAGGGGAGGTGGCATAAGATGGGTTTGCAGTAAGACGTTGGGTCAAACCGGATGTAACAACGTTCCTAGTTCTGGACGACACACTGATTGCACTTGATCTAGAGCAATTTGTCTAGGGGGTTGAGTCGATCCCTGGACTGGAAGTAAACTGGTCAGCTGGTCCTGAGTTTGGTCGGGATCGACCTGAGAATCTTCAGCTACCAAAGCTCCACTTAAAGATGGGAGTGATTCCCCAGGCTGCGATTGATCGGGAAGTGGAATTGAGCTAAGAGGAAGCAAAGGTATGGACCGATCTGGGGCTTGGCTCTCCGCAGACTGAAGATCAGTTGTTGCCCCAGCCTCGCCTAGTGTAGGAAATGATACTGGAATGTGATATCCCTTTTCCATTCGAGCGAGGAGGTTGTTCATCACTTCCTGCTGATGTTTGAGAAGTTCACCCTGAGATGCCATCTGATTTCTGAACTCAGATAAGATTTTATCCATGTTGTCCCTGGTGAGATATTGGGGTGCGTCTTCGTGGGAGGAAGCCTCGTGGCTTGCCTCCATTGCTACTATTCCTGCTGCGTCAGCAGGTGAAGGATGGGAATATGAAGCGTCCTTCTTCCACTTGTTTAACATTGTTTTTCTTAGAAATGCTGAAGGCGATCGAAGGTCATAGAGTATGTCTGCGTCCCCCCCCCCCCCCAGCGCGTCAAAGTGTTGACGTCAAAAGTTGGTCTAGTGACGATTAACCCTCAATCGTGCATTGAACACACATGAATAACTATAATAGAGATGAGAGAAAAAGTAAATTAATAAGGGAGAAAACAATATTTTATAGTGCTTTGGCTTATATCGATGCCTACATTCACTTATAATCTTCGTTTATACTTTCGATTACAGGTTACAGTGGTTTTTCAGTGGAAGAAAAGTAGAGATTACAAGATTCTTATATTGTTTGAAGTGCACGGTTGGATGTTTCCAATGTACCGAGCATAAGTTGGAAGTGGAGAATTCAACATGCCTTTCCATTTTCAGCAATGGTGTATATATAGATGAAGAAGGTGGGATGAGCTGTGTTCCACGTGGCTTGCCTCTTTTTCAGAGCTTGTTCACGTGGAGCTCTATCTGGTTGAGTAGTTGCGGTGGGGGGACCCGGTCTACTACTGACGAATAGTTATCCTCGAAAATCATTGTCGACATGGAGCTTGATATTTAGAGTAGCAAAAGGAGAGCTGATCAAAAGCTCATTTGAATCAGCAACCTTGGAGTAGGTCTTCGCCCGGTAGCGTATAACTCTCAAGACACTTCTGGTGAGATCCGAGACTTTAGGTTTGATATAGAATCATGAGATTGGCTCGATCTACTGATAGGTGGCTCGGTTGGTTGGACGATGGTTTGGCCAACTAGTTTAATGCTGTTATGGCCTGGGGGTTCGCTCATGGTTGATCGATCCACGATAACAAACATCCCACAAAGCCTAGTATGGGCCGATATCTGACTATGGCTTCTTTTATTGATTGGAACGACTTTTGCCAAAAATTTGGTCAACATAACTCTATCCCCCGTAGGAGGAAATAAAGTTGTAGGTCAAAGGGCGTTCGACGTGCTTCCTATGGGAGACAGGGTAATTAAGGGCCATATTTATTGCCTAATGTATTATATTCAGCCTATTTATTTTCCCTGCGTTTTTGTATTTCATCCGTAAGTTTTCATATGGACTTCGTTTGAGAAGTTCTAAACATAAAAGTTGACTAGAATTTCGTTACGAACACAACCGTGCAAATTTCATGGTCAAATTCCATCATTTGCAAAAGTTCCATTATTGGGACCGAACTAAATAACTAATTTAACTAACGCCAAATTCCGGGTAGTTATAGTTCAGTTGTGGTTGTAACTATTGACCCAACCATATTAACCGGAATCAAATACATGTACTAATAATCTTATGATAAAAAATAACTAATTCATATCTAATTTTAATTCTAACAATGTTTATTATATTTTCATGTATGTTGTTGTTATATTAATAATAATCGTTACCACAAAGGGGGAAAAATTAGTATAATAGTTTCCATATCATTGTTTTATGGATAATGCTAATTATAAACTTCTTTGAGTTATCTTACTTAATGTTTATGCATTAACGTTGATGTTTGGTTAATGCACTTAAGCAACCTCACTTTTAATTAAACATAAAATTGAAGTATTCATACACTTAAAATTTAATCTCTCAGTTTAGGATAACACCGTGTGTTTTAATCTTTAAGTGACACAACATTGTGCAATCCTAAATTAATTGTTGATGGAAGTAATTCTCTTATTTCATATTCAATATGAGTTCAAACCATATCAAACCAAAACCGTACCCTATTATAATTAAACCGAACCGAAACCAAACCCATTGAACGGTTAGTATAATGATTTGTGTTTTTGGTCAATCGTTTGATGTAGTACGGAAGTGGTTTGGACCCCAAACCTACCAGACCGAACCACACCCACCAATATTAGCTGTTGTGATCGCTTATTTTGTGCTCCGAAACCGCTTGCATATCCATTCATATGAACATCTATCTACTGGCATCAAGAACCCTCAATGTCTTGTTTCCTACTCTGATGCTTGCACGTCCGGTCAACGTTCGAACGCACTGCCTCTAGTCCTTTCTCTATTTAGTCACTTATTTTCTTCTCCAGGGTGTGTGTTCGTTTACCATTAGGACATGTCTCTAAACAATAATCTCATTGTGCTCTCTGCTTAGCCCCCACATTAAGTCTTAAACTATTGTCCACTTATTTTTAGCTCCTTCGTGCGTGTACTCGTCGTTAGAATGGGCCTGAACTGTGCTAGATATAATTGTGTGTCACTTATTTCTTGCTTTGATGGATATTTGGTTCGTCATTGTTTGGGCCCTAATTATTTTGAGTCTATGTTACTATAGGTCACTTATTTCTTGCTCCAACGAATATCTAGTTCGTCATTGGCATGACCCCCAACTATTTTACTTTACGATGTTCCTTAATATTTTTAGTTTTATTTTACTTTTTCATGATAGTCACTGTCTGTAAAATATATATCTATCTGTCATGAACTACTTATCATATTTTTTTTTCACTTTTTCACTTATTATAACAAATGTAATAATTCAATCACAAATTAAAAACCTTGTCTCTTTACTTCTACTATAACCTTTCATAATAGTTAATACCCAGCTTTCAAATTTAATCACAAATTAAAAACCTTATCTCCTCAGGCCTGTCCCGTGTTGAAACATGAAAAGTCGAACGTCCTTATTTCTGAGTTGCTAAACGTCATTTCCTATGATTCAAGTAAGAACATGACGGACTAAGGACTCTCTCAGTCTCCACTTCCTCTAGTTGACTAGGCTATATTCCTATAGAAGAGTCATGCTAGCGCATTCTCAAGTGCGAGGAATGAAAGATGTCCAGTACGCCAACCACCTCTAGGGTAGTTTCACCTTATACACCATCTTCCCTATCCTTGCAAATATAAGAAAAAGTCTTATAAATCTAGGAGCGAGCTTCCCCATTGAGCCAAATCTCATGACATTCCTCATCAATGACACTTAGTGAAGAGAAAATCCTTAACCTAAAACTCCAAATCTATCCTCCTTTTGTCAGCTTATGACTTTTGCCTGTCTTGGACCACTTTCAACCTACTCCGAGTCAAATCAGTCCTTTCTGGAGTACCCTGAATCATGTTTGGTCAAAGTAGGAGTCTATCCATGGTCTCTCACCAACAAGAGGGAAATTTACACTATCTTCCATAAAGAATGTCAAAATAATCCATTCCAATGTTTGCTTGAAAACTATTATTGTATGTGAACTCTATCAAGGGTAAATTTTCACTATGCTATAGATGGCCTACTGCAATGAAAATCCAAGACGTTGCCAGCTAAAATGTTGCCACAGCTATACTGATTTTTGTCTATTGCAATGCATGCTTTAATGTGTTAGCATAGATTTCAACCATGTGTTGTAGTAGCCGCATGGATAAAATTATTAATCTACATCAACATGATCCAACAATCCACGTTACTAGTCCGCGACATTCTGATTCTCCTTTATCGCCTCAGCTTCTTTTCCCCAAATTTTTATTTCGTGCTGTAACTTACTTCACGCTATTTTCACTTGAGAAAAAATACATTCGGCTTCCACTTTAACGGTCGATCGAAAACTAGGGTTTTGCCTTCTTCAACAAATTGCGATTTCAGCTTCTTTAATTCGAGATGATCCACTAGTTGCTTTGAATTACAACTCTCCTCTCGTCATCGATTTCTCGAATGCTACTGGTGCTCCGATAATTTTTGATCCTGCTCTTATTGAGATGAAATCGATCTCTGAAATTAGTACGTGATTTTTCCCATTTTTACTTTTGATTATTGCTTTGTTGTTCGATTTCAATCCCACCTATGAATGTGAGGAATTCGTGTGAATTTATAGGGTTTCGAATCCCTAGGTAATATCTAATTTCAACATCATATTTGGTTGTGATTTGTAGCTCCCATTTTGTCGAGTTTGAAATATTCAAACTTTCTGGAATTAAATTTCGTGATGAATGACTCGACTGAAATTAGATTTTCTAGAATTAAATTTCTAGAATAGATTTGTAGCCCCGCTTTGCTTGTGAATTGGTCCACTTCAATTGCAATGTGGTAACCTGGTATGTTATTCTCTGATAAATGTTGTAACCTGATAAGTTGGCCTTCATTTGGTAAAAGATGGCTGTCAAAGGCAATTCCTCAAAGAAAATGTTGGAGAAGTGAGAGGATGATTATTCCAAATTTGTGTTCGTGCGCTATGATGGTGTGCTGACAGAGATAGACTTAGATTTTTTATCCTAAAAGGCAAGAAATAACACATGAGCAAGTATTTTGTGACCTTTAAAATAGCTTTGTGTTCAACACAATTCGATTCCTCCAGGGGTTAGTTCGTTGCGCAGTTTGAGCAATTCTGATCAGAGCTCGACTGAAACTAGTCATTAATCAGTAAAAGGTGATTATATTTTTGTTAGTGCTTATATAGTTATTAGATTATTTGTCATTCACTTAGTCTGTTTCAATTCATACATCATGTTGCTTTCAGGAGATAGAACTCATCTCAGTATGTTATGCAATCAAACAAAATTACAGTACCGTGGGGTAATACAATTTATAATGCACTTCAGTGACCATATGATCTCAAAACTTGTTTATCTTCCTGTTCAATTCTAATGGAGAGGTTTGATATATGTACAACATATTTTGCCTAAATTTAATCTCAAGCGGTACTGTTTTAGGTGGTAGTTGTGAATAACAGACTTGTTACAGAAGTGGAAGTTTCAAACAAAAAAAAGTCGTTTCAAAGAAGGCTTGGTCCTCCGAAATCGGATGAATCGGGGTGGGGGGTTGTCCACTTGTTCGACCTAACTTGCTAGGTCGATCGCCACCGGGACTATGGTGCCTCGGACCCCCACCGTCGTTGCGCCTGGGCCCACTTCTCGGCTCGCCTTCGGCTCAGCATATATTTGTCAGTGTTAACGTCTATTTAAATTGAAAATGCATATGTAATGAGCGAACTGAGTGATGTAGTGAGGAATATCTGTATATGTGAATAATCAGTGTTGTAGTAAATCATTGAGTTGTAAATAGTTGGAGTCATTAATTTGTACTATTTCAGTTCTAGAAATAAAATATTTAATTTAATAAAACATTGTTTGAATTCAAATCACGTGCATTAATATTCTATTAAATAAATATTTAATCCTATAAAAGTGTTGCCATTGGATGGTAAAAGTGTTGCTGCAGATAATGTGGGGCCCATTTTAAGTAAAATTAATATCCACGACATCACCATGAAGAAGTCGCTATTGGGTCGCAAAGGTATTGCCTTTGACTCTATGGCAATGCAGCAAAATGCAACACCAAGAATGTGTTGCCACAGATCATTTTTTGCCTATAGCAACATTTTCTGGCACTTCCTGCATCACTTATCTGGTGTTGCAGTATGCAATCTATGGCATAGTGTCTCCTCCCAAGTTCCACCAAAATCAAGAATGCACATCCTCAGAAAATCCTCCAATACTCGATGTATCCTTTTCATTTAGCCATCGATATGAAGGTGATATGTTGTGCTTGAATTTAACTTAGTTTCCAATGCCTCTTGTAGACTTTTCCAAAATTCGCTTGTGAAAATTTGATCCCTACCACTGACTGTACTGGATGGACTCCATGTAGTTGGAAGACCTCTCTAACGTAAAGAGACATTAATGATATTTTTGATCTCGTACTTCAAACCGACTAAAGTGGGTGCTCTTAGTCAAACTGTCCACTATCACTCGAATAATAGTGTTCTTCTTCCAAGATTGGGGTAAGCCATTTATATAATCCATTAAGATACTCTCCTATTTCCATTCGGGTTCACTTAGGGGTTGGAGTTGTCCTACGGGCTTCTCCTGCTGCACCTTGACTCTTTTGCTTGTTATACATTTGGCTTTGAACTCTGCTACATCCTTCTTAATGCCTAGCCAAAAGAAAATATGCATCATATCTCTGTACATTTTATCAACATTAGGATGGATAGTCGTCTTCCATTGGTGTACCTTAGATAATGTCGCACTCATCAAATCATCTGTGTTAGGTATACATGACCTCTCATCTCTTCTAAGCCATACCTTAGAATCTATGGAATATGTTGTAGAAGCCTGAGGCCTCCCCTCTACCTATCCCGTCGGTAATGTTTACTAACTCTTCACCCTCTGAAACGACCACTTTACACTTCAAACATCATGAATAATGTAAGGTGACCATTTAGGAAGAAAAGAACTAAAACTGCATAAAACCTGTCGTATATCTCACAACGCATGGAATAAAATATAATAGTAAAAAAACAAGAATATGAAATAGGCATGACAATAAATAACTAAAATGAATTCTGGAAATCAGAGTAACAGATTCAAAATAGCAAACCATAATGTCACAAAGTTATAAAAAAGAAACAACTCCAAAAGAAACAATCTCAAAGAAAAATAATAAAGATACCACTAAGCCCCACAGTAGCGAACATCAAAATGAGATAGAGTACATATAATAATATATGGACAGCCTCCTGCTCGTCTCCCAATCAGCTACTCATGCTCACTCCTAACATGCTTCTAGTCTGCTTGTTGAGAGCATTCAGAGTAATAAGAAGCAAAGCATAAAAATCTAGATCAGGAAAAGTCTGGTATAAGAGATAAATCTAAAGTGCAGAAAATAGAACACACAGTATGGTAATCCATACTTGACATGTTTATACATCCAAAAAGTTAGCACATAAAAGTATATACTACTCTAATAAAATTAGCAATATGGGTGTACTCCACGTTTAATAACTAAGTTGTCTAGATGTCTGCATCAATACTACTTAAATCCTTGTTAGTGCCACCTACATCTAATGACATCCCTAGGGTGATAAATGATTTAAAAAGCATAGAAAACATCATTCATCCTCACCTTCACTCACTCAATACATACGATATATAATACGTTTAGCTCCACGGTAACTGTACCCTATCTGAGATAAAATAGTCTACGTCAGACTGACAACCTCTGCTTAATTGAGAATGAGCACAAGTGTTATTCACAGTCCCCCTAGATTAACCACCTATCCAACGGGTAGCCTCAAACTAGCTTACAACCTACATCAGGTCGAAGACTCAATAGACACTCAAGCCTTAGCTCTTCAATTACCTACTCGAACCTACATACTAATGATCCTTTTGCATACATATCCTTACTATAAAACTACTCTGGAAATGTCTTCCTACTTCGCCTTAAGTTCTCTGGTCGTGTACTACCGAGATAATTACATTTGTCGTCCAACCTTCTCTTGATAACTTTCCATCTTGACTCATAGTCTACCGCTCTGCTCTAGGAGTTTGACTGGTCATTATTGGAATCGTTCTTCAAGAAAAAAGAATCGTCGGTCTAAGCCATCCTACTTATGCCATTCCAAAATGCTAAAATTTAAAGTTGATCCTATTCAAATTTGCTCTCTTCTAGAATGTAGATATCGCCACCATGAGTCCAACGCAAAAGGACATCCAAAACAGACATCGTACGCAAAAGTTATATCCATCTGAAGTTGACTCGGAATGAAGATAGTATAGCGACCAAGATTTAAGGATGGCGGATTCAGATCTTAAGGAAGGTTGTCCCAGATTTTTGGGAAGGTCGATCTAGAATTTAAGGAAGTTCGACCCGGATTTTAGGAATGTCGATATGAACTTGTTACTCCATATCTCCTTCATTTTAGTTTAATCTACTTGAAATTTGAAATGTGGGTTCCTTTGGACATCCTCTAGCTCCCATAAAAATTTCATTCAATTCATGGCACTTCTGAATTTTTGGATTTTAAGGAAGGCCGACCAAGATATGTGTCGGACCAAATTTATTTCCTCTATATCTCCTTAGTTTTTTATCCAATCAACTTGAAATTTGAAACGTAGGCTCCTCTAGACATCCTATAACTTATATAAAAATTTCACATAATTCTGCGTATTTTTGAATTTTGGTCGATCCAAACCTATCCGACCATAACTCCGTTGTACGAACTCCAAATGACTCAAAATTTCTCACACAACCTCGAGACCTTCTTTCTCATCTCCTCCAAATTTGGTGTGATTCTGAGCAGTTTTGATTTATGGACTTTTTCACAAAATTTTAGTTCTAAACCGCAATTCGTAAGCGCTTTCAAGTATTCAAGCCACAACAAACCAAACATAAAATCATCTAAAATAACATATAATATCAACCAATTAACCCAACTATATTGAGTCCATATTTGAAATAAAAAACAATGGTTGCACATATCTACATGTGGTTTAATAAGAAAATGTTGTCAACTATTCCTAACCTTTTAAATTCATAGTTTTAATCCAAAGTTGTAAATTTTAACGTGTTAAACTTTTCCAAAATTATTTTAAGATTAGGAAATTTATAATTCCGTAAATAAAATTAAATCACTCACCTATATCTACGAAATATCAAATCTGAAAAGGACTACAGATCATGAATAAATTTTCCTCCTAGCAGTCACAAATGTGTTTCTCTAGTCTAGATCTATTAACCTCTATATTTAGATTTAAGTTTTGTGGAGATTTTGGGTTTTGGATGAAGAAAGGTTTATTATAATGGAGGTATAAGCTCTAGGGAAGGAAATAAAAATGAAATGATAGAAATGAGTTATATAACTCATTCTAGCCCTTTATCCCCTAATCCTGAAATCCACATTGGGCCTACTTGAAAATGGGCCCAAATGGCTGGAAATGAGTTGTTTATGTTCTAAAAATCCTTCAAATAGTCATATATCCAAAACAATTTACCCATTTTCCACATATAACTACATTAAGAGAAACCATCGTCCTGATACAATGGAAGTGGTTTCAAATCGAAATTCTACACCAATCAATAATTTGGATGAAATAAAATTTCATCAGCGGTAAAGCGATTATAGAAAAATCCAAGAAAAATCCCAAAAATGAGAAATTCCATAATCATCATCTCTCAAAATTACAGAATGATACAATCTTGTATAAAAATAATATTTCGTACATACATGTTAAAATGCACAAAATTGAGGGTCGTTGCATTCTCCACCTTTAAAATTTTAACCTCCAAAATTCCACAAATGAGTCAACCTGGTTATCCCGCATGCCTAGCAACCATATGAAATCATCAAAAGTCAAACATGCATCCATAGCAAAAAAAAGAAAAAGAATAAACTAATCCCATCCTAGCATTCGGGATACAATGCTAAGGCATAATAATGACATCTACTATGAAAGTAAAAATGATAAGAAAAATCTTACTAAATAAAGAACTATAGGTACAAATTTCTTGTGCTCTCCTCAATCTTCGAAGAGCAATCGTCTTCACTTTCGCTTCACTGAACCTTCACTAACTTCACCACTTCCCTCCTTAACTGCTTTGTATCATGTCCAACAATACGAATTGGTTTACAAGGTCTTGAAACTTCTACCATGATCTCGATGTCATCTAATTAATCCGGTGTAATGTTTGTATTAGGTTCATGCATAAATTTCAACAATTGAGAATCATGGAATACATTGTGCACTCTTTCCATTTCTGAGGTAAGTTTATTTTATAAGCAAGGTTCCCAATCCTCTCTAAGATCACAAATGGACCCACAAATCTTAGTGCTAACTTCCCTCTTCTATCGAATCGAACAACACTTCTCAAATGAGAAATCTTAACGAACACTGCATCACTGACAAAGAATTCCAAATCTCTACACCTCTTATTGGCATAGATTTCAGTTTGTATTGGGTGGCCTTCATCCGCCATCAAACAATATCAATCTTCTCTGAGATCTCCTACATCATCTCTGGGCCAAGTATCTGTTTTTCGCCCACTCCCTAGCAACATAAATGAGAATTGCATGGTTGCTCATAGAATGCCTCGAATGGAGTCATACCAATACTCGACTGATAACTGTTATTGTATGTGATTTAACAAGATGCAAATAATCGTCCCATGAGCCCCTAAAGTCTATTATGCACATATAAAGAAGATCTGCTATGATGTGATTCATTCTCTTGGTCTGAACATAGGTTTGAGGATGATCAATCATACTAAGGTGTAGCTTAGTACCTAGTGCCTCTTGTAAGTTCCTCCAAAACCCACTAGAGAATAACGGGTCTTGATCACTCATAATGCTCTTCAATAAACCATGGAATCACACTATCCATTTCACATACAAACCGACTAGCTTGGCAACTATCCTACTCAACTTAATAGGTATAAATCTAGCGCTCTTGGTCAACCGATCAACTATGGTCCAAAAGTTGTTGTCCTTAATTGAGTTCTCTATAGTCCATCAATAAAGTCCATTGACATTTGTTCCCACTTCCACTTGAGAACTTCTAGTGATTGCATCGAAACATTAGGCTTCCTCTTCTCTGCCTGAACCAACTGGCAGATCATGCACTTTGAGATAAATAATCCAACATCCTTCTTCATCCTTTCCCTAATACATCTTATTTATATCTTGGTACATTTTATTACCATCGGGATGTATAGTCAATCTTGAGTGATGACACTTCTGGACCACTTCATCTATCAAACCATCTACCTTTGGGACAACCAGCCTTCTCTTCTTATGGATCCAACCGCTTTAGCCAAATCCGTATTGCTTTATATTCTCTGACTCAATCCCAGACTCAAATTTAGCGATGATCTCAGCCAACTTAGAATCACATTTTTGACTATCTCCAATACTCTCGATCAAAGTAGGTTTGATAATCAAGCCTGCCAAAATCTCTGGCTCCAACTCACATCTTGGTTGGTAATCATAACATGCAATCTATTCCAACTGCTTCCACTTAACAAATATGGCCCCTGAACTAGCATGTCTTCAACTCAAAGCATTAGCAACTGCATTACCTTTCCCTGGCGTGTATGCTATTCGAACATCTTAGGAAACTAAAAAATATAACCACTTCTGTACGAAGGTTAAGATCCTTTTGTGAAAAGAGGTACTTTAACAACTTATGATCAGTAAACAACTCAAACCTCTCTCCTAGAAGATAGTATCTCCATATCTTGAGCACAAACACAATCGCTACTAATTCTAAGTCATGGGTAGGATAATCCTTCTCATGAAGTTTTAACTGTCTACAAGCATAAACAACAGCCTTACCTTTTGCGTCATACCTTTCCTAATCCGGTACCACAAGAATTTGTGTATACCGCCATCTCCTCGTTTCCTCCCGGAATAACCAGCACTGTTGCACTTGCTCTTTTGAATAGATTTTCATTTGGGAGTAGGTATGTGGGGCCTTAAAGAGCCATAAAAGAGATATACCAACTTTAGATATCTATATTTTGGGACTAACGAAGACATTATGTTTGGGCTATCCTAAGGCCATTCTTGACAGATGTAGTAAAGCCCCTGACCGAGCTCCTTTAAGAACTCAGGTATTTGGACACCTTCGTGGTGCAGCGTTGGAGACTTGATACGCCCTCATATCATAGTATATTACGATTTCGTAGCATGGAGATGGAGGTCTAGTATGTTTTCGTAGAATGACAATGGAGACCACTCGAGGAAGGTATTATGGGGAATGCCTCGATATTTTGGGGATATAACTACATATATATATATATATATATATATATATATATATTATGTAGGGTGATTTTACTATAAGGGCTTATTTACCTTATATAATTAATTTTTAGGACATGGGTTGCCAAAAGTTACATTCTAGGACATTTTTCATTTCCCGCTTCTAGTTACTTTAATAAAACCTAATTACTAAATCAGTCGAATCATTACTTTCAAACTTTACCAAAACATCATTTCGACGAAATTGATCTTCGCCATATTCATAGATCAAGCATCTACTATAAAATTGAGTTTTAATTAACAATTAATGAATTATAAGTATAATTTTTCTCTTAATGTTGTCTGTTATTAGTTAATTGTTTGTCGTTTGTGGATTATATTGCTTTAATCGATCGATTTTAATTGCTAATCAGTGTTTAGTCCTGCAAACTCTTTTATTATGAATCGAACTAGGATGATTACTAGTTAGTGATTAAAAATATAGTCGTGCATACTCTTATGTTAAGAAATAATACTCATATACTACAAGTTACTAACAATTTTCTATTTTGGAAAAGATAAACGATTATCTCTTTCCCTGAAAAGTGGCTATAAAATTGATTTGTCATTATTTATGTAATGTAATTTGTTTGATTGATTGCTCCGTCGAATATTTTGAAATGATTATTTGACTAATTGGATACTCAAAGTTATTACTTTTCAGAAAAATATAAATTCATATATCTTTTTTATTGCTTTGTGTTTTGGTTTAGTTCAAAAATTGAATAATTGTGTATATTTATCCACAATAAAAATGGAGACAATGTCAAAAAGAAAACAGGTTGTCTTTAAAGATGCTACAGGCATCTTCATGGACAAAGGAATTCAATGCATAAACAGTAGACCAATTTCTTCTCCGTATTGTGAAGAACACAGTCAAACAAAATCATTATCAAAAACATCACTGGTAACCTTTTTTGCTTAAATTTTATGTACTATAATTATCTGTTTTGATTTTTTATGCACAGCAATATGAAAGTTATACAACATGTTATCAATAAAGAAAGTGATACAATATAATATCAGTAAAAGATAAATGCATTTATATTTTTAACAAAGAGTTATAAACATTACAATTTCAATAATGTTTAGTTATACTTATATTTGAAAATAAGTGATATATATTACTCAAGTTTAATATTTTAATAATTATTTCAAATTATTACACTCCTTATACACTTAGTTTCCAAACTATGTCAAAAAGATATATCACATTATCTTTTTGTACACATTATTGTGCATGCATGTTATTGTTTGGATGATATAGCATTTAATTTCTGTTCAGTATTGTTTTCATACAATATAATAATATCTTAAACATCCTAATTTAATAATTAGATTTTCATGAATGCGGGAATAATATGAACATGAATAGTATGAACCAAGTAATACAGAAATAGAAAGAGAGTTTAATGAAGAAAATACAAAGTCAGATAACCAAACCGAGGAAACAAATACTAACTTGGATGATGCAGATAACCAAAGTGAGGAAATAAATACTGACTTGGATGATGCAGATAAGAGTGAAATTGTGGAAACAGGGAGAAAAATAAAAAAGCAACAGTACACTAGCACATACAAATGCAATTTAGATGCAATGTACAAAGTGTTGTTAGTTATTAAAAAGGAAAAAAAATTCTTTCTCCGGAAGCAAAAGATTTCATAGAGAAAACACCTTTCAAAAATATTTTCAAATTCTTTCTCAACGATTCAATATCAAGACAAAATATAAGGAAATATGCTTCAAATCTAGATGATATAATTACTTATTTTGATGTTACTGAAAATGCTTTTAAAGTGGGAAACAAAATTTTAAAAATAGCTCCCAAAGAAGTGAAATACCACTAGCTGGAGAGGAATTATTTCCTATCCGGATTCAAGCAAAGCTTCAGCCATGGAAAATTTTTCTGACTTTTTAACTTCCAATTTCAATGAAGAAAATGTAATAAGTAGTAAAACAGTGACAAGCAAGTTGAATTCATTGATTAAAAAGAAAAAAGGAGATAAAAATCTAGTAAAGTTATTGTTATTACTACTTATCATAACATTCCTTTTTCCCAACAATCAAAGTGGGGTTTTTTGGGTAAATTGTTGAATCTTAATAAAATGAACTCAATCTCTTGGCCGTGGACAATTTGTCAAAATGTTTTAAAACATTTTAAGAGATATCATGTTGATCCAAGGAATATACTGGGTTGCACTATGGTTTTGTTGGTATGTTTTTATAATATTTGCTTAATAAAAATTCACTGAATATTATATTTATTTTAAAAATATAAATACTTTTATCTTTTTCTTCCAAACTAGTTCTGTGAAAGAACCCAAATCATTAATCAAAAAGAAGGCGTTGAGGACAAAATCCCAAGAATGAGGAAATGGGGTTTATCAAAACCAAAGGACATTGACTTAACAGAAGTTGATGATAACAAGGTATTCTGTTTATAAATTTTTAGTTTTGTAACTAATTTAGTTAAATGTTTGCATTAGTATCTTCTTATAAATTTCAGTACCATAGTACTGTTTTTTTAAACGATTGTTCAACTGAATTTTCTTCTGTACATACTGCATTATGTTCAACTGATTATTCTCATGCTATACAGAACTGGTTCAAATGAAGTTCAAAATTATGCTACATATTACTATATACATCAATTAAAATGATAAATGCTTTTCTCTTTTCATATTGATTAATAAATAACAAAATAATATGTATTTATATATCATAGTTACTACTACATGATAAATAAATTTATCATTTTTAATGTGATTTGAAGTTCTCACATAAGGTATATAAATGACTTAAACAACATACAGAAAACATAAATGCATTTATCTTTTGTGATTAATAAATAACTTATTATACAATAATTATATATACTACTTCCGAATACATATTAAACTTATTTTTCATTTTTATCATGATTTGAAGTTCCTACATAAGGTGTACAAATGATATAAACATAATATAGAAAAGATAAAGCATTTATCTTTTACAAGTTCTAATATAAGTCTTGGTATTGTATGCATGAATTGTGTAACATATTTTTCCAATTTGTACCTCTTCTGCATAGACTACAATTTCAAGTAACCAAATTTTTTTTTATGAATTACCTCTTAGAATACAGGTTCAAGCTAAAAAGAATTACATATATAGTAATGATTGTCTTGCCCAATACAGCTATTGTGTAATAGTGATGAATTGTTAATCTGACTATTTTTTAAAAAAATTTGCTTGTAGATTTTAAATTTCTTTTCAAATGCTACAAAAGAGGAGAAGGATCTTTTGTCAAAAAAAATTAAACCAGTTGAAGATGATGACGAGAATTGTAAAAAAATAAAATTTGATGATAATATGGAAGTTCAAAGCTTGAAAAAAAGTTTGAAGGAGCTGGAAACAAAATTCAACTTTTTGATTAATGAGTTGAAAAGTTTTGGGGAGCAATTAAACGAAGAAAGAGTTTCATGTGAAACAACTGAAAAAAGAATCCAAATTCTAGAAATGAAGATTCAAAAGTGTGAAGGGCGTGAGGTCACGGAAATGCAAATTTTGATAGAAAAGACTGATGATACTAAAGGTAACAAAAAATTTAAATAAAAAAACAGTTGGTATGACAAACATAAATAGTTCTACTAAATTTTTTTCTTTAATTTGACAAACAATGAAGATTTCATTTTAGAAACCGAAGAAGGTTTAACATATGAAAACAACAAACAAAGTACGGAGAAATTTGCTGCTGAAATAGCAATTACCATTGAGGATGAAAATAGTCCTAAAGAAGAAGCGAAGAAAATGAAACCAAAAAATACTGAAAAATGTCAACTGCTATAGCTTTTTAGTGAAGAACAACAAGAAGTTGTAAAAACATTTTTTAAAGTTTCAGGGGGGAACAAGTAAGTAATTAATCTACTTTATAATCACACAAACTAAATTTATTTTATTAACAATCGTTTAACTTTACAGCAATGAAGCATTCAGTTGTGATGATGAAAATTTCATCGCCATAACAAAATGCATGATAGATGACCTCTTATATCAACATAGTATTTTTGGTCAAGTAAGTACAACAAAATATACTTTCCATTAATAAAAATTTCTCATTTCATTAATAATATTTTTCAAATATAGGTCATCGATTGGTTCTGGTTGCGAAAAACAAAGCTGCAAGAAGAAAGCAACAAAATTGTCTATGTGAACACAACAATGACAGTAAGTGGAGTATATTATCAAATTAACATTTTTTAAACAACAAAATCTAAAACATAATTTTAACAGAAAAGTGCAAATGATGGAAACCTGAAAAAAAACAAGAAACAAATTTTTCATTCCATTCATGAAAAATACACTTTTAAATCCATTATGTTCCAACATATTGTTCTCCATACGTGGAAATGAACATTGGAGCTTGTTAGAGCTTGTTGTTGGAGATTGCACCTGGAATCACTATGACTCTCTACACTTAACCACAAGATCAAAAACTAGGAGAAGCGGTCATGCACAATTTGCAAACAATTTGGTAATTGCAAACAAAAAAAAGTAAAAATATAAATGTGTTTATATTTTTTTCTTCAGTTTTTGCAGAAAGCAGAAGTCAACACACTAAATAGAGAGTTACAAAATGAAGGACAGAAAACCATTCTGAAGAAAAAAATTCAGTGATAAATAATGTTAACTATGCTCAACAAAATACTGGGTAATTTTTAAAAATTGAATTTGACAGTTAAAATTTCGTAGTAATCATATATGTAAAATGTTATATAAGTTTAACATATTTTACCATGGCTAATTCGTAGTAATCATATACATAGTATGTTATATAATTTGGAAGGAATTTGACCATTATGAGTAAATGATAGCATTAAATTCTAGAAGATATAAATGGTTATATCTTTTCAACAAAACTAAGTTAATACATAATATGAAATGTACTAAGGTTATGTTAATGGTTTTAATTTAAATTAGGATATTTTAAACCATTACACAAATGATATAAAACTTTATGTAATTATTAAAATGTACTAGTAACTTGATTTACTAGAAAAGATAAATGTATTTATCATTTGTTGATTGTAGGCTACAAATTGATTTTTGTATAAAGTAATGCTTGTTTACATTATCATAATAATAAGTACAATGAATGCAGGTACGATTGTGGAATATTTGTAATGATGTTCATGCAAAAAATAACTCAAGGAATGCAAACTTCAACAAAACTAAGTACTGAACAAGTAGATGCATTCCGAACAACTATAGCGGCCCAAATACTTACTGACGAGCCATACTGTTGGAAGCTTGAGAAGTAATGCAGCTCTGGGTGAAACCTTTAAAATGTTGTTGATCACGAATGATGTTTTTAAATTGTGAATGATGATGTTAGCAAATAGATATTGAATTTTTTGTTTAATGTGTAATAGCTGATGCTGATTTGATCATTATTGTTAGGGATTATATCTGCGTTTGGAGATTAATTACAAACTGCTGATGTATTGTTCTGTGTACAATGTTATCAATCAAAAGCTAAATGTTGTTACCTTTGTTTGAAAAGTCAATTTCTTTTATTTGACGGTTAATGAACCACAACAGTAATTTTTATGTATTTATTTAAATTTATCTTTGTTATTAAATTTAGTGCTAATATACAATCTTTATGCAATTTCCAAAAAAATATACTGATATAACAAGCGTCTTATAACAAAAAGATAAATATATTTATCTTTTCACTAATATCCCACTTTTTTTTATTGTTTATGACTAATTGCTGAATTTTGTTAGTGTATATAATTAATTGGTGGATTTTGTTAGTGTGTATGATTAATTGATATCAGAATTGTAATCATTTCAATTAATAATTTATTGCTGTTTGTAGAAATATATAAAATAAAAAGATAAAAATATTTATCTTTCTCATCCTGTAAACCACAAGATAATAAATTTAACAGTGAAATCATTGTGCAATTATTTACTAATGTATTGAAACAAAATTATCTTTTAGGACACAGATACCCAAACAACATGAACCTATTAAATTTAGTACAAACAACATACTTAAATTATTGGTTTTACATAAAAATACAAATGCAGTTATCTTTTCAAAACTTTGTTGTCCAGGATACAATAAAAAACAAATTATCATTCAACAGAACACAACATAAATTTAAGAAGGCCAAATAAGTAAATAATCATTCAACAAAAGAACTAGTTGCATAATATAAAATAAAAAGATAATACAGAATATCTTTTTAATAAAATAAACCACGTCATATAACAAAACATAAAAGAAAAATTATAGAATTTCAATCAGTTCTAAACATTAATCACTCCTAAAAATCAACATTCATCACATCCATATAACCAAAATTTCATTTTAGCATATTATTGAACTGAAATACAGAATTTAAAATAACCATTCAAATACAATGAATTTTAAACAGCAATTCAATCATTCAAAGAACAACTTCTTCTATTATGCCCCAGTTTTTTACACTTTCCATATTTGTTTTGTTTAGCATGAAAATCAACACCTTCAATTCTATTCACTCTGGGCCTACCATCTTCACGAACAGCTTTAGGAGGAAGAACAGTACATGATTCTTCAGCTTCTGTTGCTTCTTTATCAAAAGTTGGAATTGGATTTATTGCGTGTGAATTAAAAACTTGATAATACTCAATAGTGAAGTACGGCTTAATGTAATCATAAACAGAATTTTTGGACAAATATATACACTTCAAAGCATGGGCACTAGGGAAACCCTTCACTTTCCATTGATTGCAGTTGCAAATGCGATTTTTAAGATCTACTTTTTGCGATGTTGGGGAATGAACTTCATAAATAAATCTACAAAATTCAAAATATGTCATATGTAAATAAATAACATTATTACAGTTAAAAAGATCCCACATTAACATCTAATCCTACATAATATGTTTAATATCCTGATATCTGCATAATAAGCATTTCTTTCATGCATTACATAATATCAGACTACAAATAGATAAATACTTAAATTTATAGTACGAAGTTAAAAAATACTCAAATTATCCTATTGTTACATATTTCTCATTCATCTTCTTCATTAACTTAATGAGCAAAATATTAAAAAGATAAATGCACATATCTTTTTAAGAATCAGCTTGCACTAAAAAATAAATCTTTTCTAACTGTTTACATCATAATCCAAAAAATAAAACATACCTATATGATTTAGTAACACTCCACCCAAACCCTTCCTCCTTCAATTTCAACAAACAAGCTTCCATTTTTGGACAAAGAATACTATTCCAGTTAGCGTCCTCTTCTCTTCGATTGGACATTTGCAACATAAGGTTAATCCGAATACCATCAAGACATGCGGTAATAGGCAGACTTCTTTCATCCAAGATCCATGAATTGAAACTCTCCGCTACGTTAGATTTATTTTCACCATATCTTTTTCCAGGAAAAAATAAATCAGCCAATGATCATATGGCTTATCATTCAAATACTCAATAGCTTTTGCACCCCCAATTTATTTAAATTTAGTCATAGCTTTTTCAAATTCATAGGCATTTGAAGCTAACGCACACTATTCTAGCAAATGACCTACCCAAGCACCCCTCCCACTTTTAACAATACCAACAATATTACTTTGCATATAATGTAGACAGTAAGAATGATGACTATTTGGAAAAAATTTAGGAATACTCAACAACAAACCCCAATGTCTACCACTTAAAAAAGTCAATGGTTTAGCAAACCTAAGAGCATCTCTTAAGTGGGTCAAAAACCAACTCCAACACTCTTCATTTTCTTTAGGCACAAGAGCCATTGTCAATGGAAAAAAAAACCGAAACATAAAACAGCAACAAGAACAATTATTCTAAATAACATTTTCCAACAATACAAATTAAAATTTTCAGTAATACTACATAATATGATAAAATTAATGAACTGCATAAAAAAAAATTGTTCTATCTTTTTCTTCTATTAAATTACAAGTTCCTATTTACTGCATCTTCAAACTATAACACAATAACTTGATTATTAATATTTAATTGTGTACTAAATTAAAAAATAATTAATAACATTATGTGCCTTGATTCCCGTTTTTAGCAGTAGCAACCATCAAAATACTACTTCGACCTTTTAAAAAAATTGCATCAAAAAAAATCAAGGTTGACAATACCTAAATCCAAATATACAAGCCTTGTGGCAAACAAATACTCTCTCAAATTGATTAGTCTCTTCATCCACATCCATACTTGTATAACTTTTCGGATTATATTTCCCAATTGCCTTCAAATACCATACTAAATCATTATATGATTTTTTTTCATCACCATATATATCACTAATAGCCAATTTCCTACCTTTATAAGCATAACAGTAGCTTAAATCTACATCATAATCTCTCCTAAAACTTTTCACAATATTCTTCGTTTTCCTTTTCAGCTGATCACGTATTTGATTAACAATCAAAGCTTTTACAAGATCACTATTAATAGCTGGACTACTAACTGATCTAAAACCACCTCCACATGAATGGCTTAGCTGGATTTTTTTAACAATCAATCGATCCAATTGCTTCAATTTGCAAGAAGCATGAATTATAAATGAACAAACCTTTACAGCACATCGAACTGTCACCCGCTCCTTACAATTCTTAACATATTGTACTTTGAATCCATTTTTCAAACAATATGCAGTAACCATTCTACGAAATCCAATAGCCGAATCAAATATTTGTCCAACACCAGTAAAAAATTCTAAATTTGAATTTTTCTTCAACAATTCATGCAAGATTTTTTCTTGGCAATAAGAAGAATCTAAATCATCATTATATTCAATCAAATTACTACTTGATTCTCCAACACCAACAACTGAGACTGATTTACTACTGTCAACAGCAGCATCATTTGAATTATTCTTTAAGCATACAAAAAAAACCAAGAAATCCTCCTTTTTAAACCATGACAAGCACAATATAGCATGTAGATCACTATCCGTCTCAATGTAAGTAGTTTTAGATTCTCGAACATAGAACACATCAAAACATAAAGGAGTAAAAGTATTCCACTCCTCACAAATCTTACTTCTTACATAACTAATTGATGCATCCAAACCAAGACGAATACTAAATGAATTCTTATTAAAATCAAATACAACCATCACAGATATATCAGACCTGCAATTCAAAAAATAAATAAGTAAATAACTATACAATTTACGGATTTTTATAAACCATTTTACAAAAAGATAAACCAATTATCTTTTTAATGCTGTTACGATATTGAAGAAAATAAAGAATTATACAACAATTTTAAAATAACATAAATGCTTTAAAGAAATTGGGGTGCAAAAGCTATTGAATATTTGAATGATAAGCCATATGATCATTGGGCTGATTTGTTTTTTCCTGGAAAATGACAAAAAAGATAAAACGACTTATCTTTTCCACTTCTGTTTTGTTAATGAATTTTTTTTACCATAACTACACAAAAACTACAATTAATTTCAATAATAAACAAACATAAAAAGCACATTTCACATGTCATATGAAAATTTTAATTAAATTACACCATAGCTTTCAGCAGCCTGTTCAACTAAAGGAAAATTTGAAGTTTGAGTTTTCTCTTCCATTGATTTAACTGCATAGTCCACAAAAATAAAGAATAAATTAGCACATTTCTATATCATATACCTCAATTTCAGATTCAATTAAAATTTCAAAATCGCTTTGTAAAAACATAATCCACGATTTAATTAAAAACTATAAAAATCACCTGATATTTTAAAAAAAAATCAACAAAAAAAATCGCCTCTTAAATATCAAGAATTTAAAAAATTTATGTCGAATTATAAAAAAAATTATGTCGAATTTAAAAATTTATGTCGAATGATAAAACTCACCTGAAAGAATTAACGATGGCAGATCGAATTTGAGATATCGTGATCAACGCGCCTAATTTATTTGAAGAGATCGATAGTTTTAAAAAAGAAAACTGGTCGCCATGTTTTCTGTCCTGCAAACTAGTTATTTCACTACGCCATAGATGGCCTACGGCAACCCCAGAGAAGTGACGCAGTAGGTTCCAAAAAGAGTTGCTATAGGCAAAAAATGACCTGTGGCAACACTTTTTTGGGGTTGCCTTTTGCCGCGTTGCCATAGCGTTGCTTTAGAGTCAATGGCAACGCCTTTGCGACCCTATGGCAATATCGGTATAGGTGTTGCCACAGTTACTAGTAAAACAAAAAAATACCCTTTCACAACTGCCAAAAACAGTTGTAATATGTCTAGTACAGCTGGCAACCGTAATAAAGTCAACATTTTTTACAACTGTTTCTAGCAGTTGTTAAATTTTATTTTATAGCTGTTAAAAGTAATTACACCTCAACAGTTGTTAATAAAAAAATTCATAATATTATAATAAATATTATTATAACACAGTAATTTATTCGAATAAATATTTTATTTCAACATTTCAAATGGTACAAATGTTTGACTCCACTATTGTACATTCACTTGTATATTACACAATCATTTATATTTACATATATTCCTCACTACACTGTCACTCGATTCACTCATATACAGACTCACACATAGCCAAGAAGTGATACAAATAGCCTAACCTGTATGCACCAAACATGTAAAATGTTGTATGTCCCATAATTGTATTGACTCCAAGGTAGAAGCCAGTTACTCGTTTGAAATTCAGTCCGCCAAACCTGCAACCAAAATCATCAACAGATTAAGTACATACACATATATGTTCTGTGATAATTTTTTAACCTAAATTAAATATTAATTATTTATTATTATACTGCAACTTTTCCCAACCATTGTACTTGTACCCACTGAAATACAAATGCAAAGTCAAGCACTACCAAAAAACATAAATTAGGAAGACTTACTGGCTTGAAGAAATACAACTGGATGCTTGCAGTGACAGAAAATGCAGTTTCCAGACCCAAAATCAAAGATTTGTCACCTAAGGTTGTAATCTCCACCAACTTACCAACTGCCAATCAAATTCAAGTTCAAATGTCTGAAAGAAGTAGTGCCCATCGCCATTTTTACAGCAAACTCCATAAGATTTGGTGTTGTAAATGAGAACAAGCAAAAGATACTTAGTTTCCACTTTCCACTACAATAAGGACATCAAACTACAACAAGGACAGTAATTTTTTGTAAACGAGAACCAGAAGATAAAGGTAATAAAAGACAGTAATTCTTTTGTATATATATTTTAAGATAAAATTTTTTTTGCATACTACAACAAGGACCTCAAACTTGATCACTTTCCACTTAGCTACCTGATAAGTTCCCTGCAATCTGAGTAGCTATCTTTGTCCAATACTTTAGCAGAAACATTAGTCCCATTCAACTTAGATACCTAATAAGCTCCCTGCAACCAAAGATGTGAACAACAATGTTGCCTTGTATCTCCGAGATATTTATCAAAAGGAAAAAGAGAATGAGCACAAACTACCTGTTAAGAATAACCTTCATAAATCGCCCAATGATTTGATTGCTACATGCCTAATATCATTTTACGAAAATTTGTAACAATATATAGTATTGTCCTCTTCAGAAGAAAACCACAATATACAGTATATGCAGCAGGATATACAGTATCCAAATCCACAATATACAGTATATTAGTCTAATGATATTAGTCTAATACTGTATAGTGTATACTAGTCTAATGATATTAGTCTAATGTATACTGTATACTGTATGATATTACTCTAATCCTACGATATACTGTATGTAGCAATTGAATTAGTCATGTAGCAATTGAATTAGTCTAATGATATTAGACTCATACCTTAGACTAATGATATTAGTATAATGATATTAGACTAATATCCAAAACCTCAATGATATTAGACTAATATCCAAAACCACAATGATATTAGTTTAATCCTACTGTATACTGTATGTAGTATCCGAAACCACAATGGTATTAGTCTAACGATATTAGACCCATACCTTCATAAATGATATTAGGCATATAATATCCTACTGCATATACTGTATATGGTATAATTAGACTCATGCCTGTATATTGTTACAAATATACAGTATCCAAAACCACAATATACAGTATTATCTTACTGTATATGGTATGAGTCTAGTGATATTAGGCATTACCGTATCCTAAATGCCTAATATGCATATTGACCACTAATTGTTAGATTGCTTTGCATAAGCCTTTGTATGCCTTTCTAGAGCAAAATTACAACCAAGATGTTTGGCAAGTAAGTAATATTGCTGAACAAGGTGAGACTATACAACTTTCTGGTGATGTGGTTAACAAGAACAGTGAAGACACAAATGATTCCAATGAGCTGCAAAAACATATTAATATACTTACTGAAAAGCTAAAGAAGGATTTAGCTGATGATAGCAACAACAAATATAGGATTGCAACAATTCAAATGAAGCTGAGAGATTCTCAAACATTCTGCCCAATTTGAGCAATGGTGTTCCTAAAAAAGACATGACTAAAGCTATTACAACTTTGCTCAAAAAGAATATTATAGTGAATATCAGATACGTTCACCAATACCTTCATTAACATGCAACTATAACATAATTCAGTGTACCATAAACTTTAACTTAAAAAATCACATTATCATTCAGTTTTGTTTTCATAAAAGATTTGGTGTAAAATAGAGCTCTGTCCAGCTAACACAGGCCTTGTTTTTCAGAAGGCTCAAGGCAACAGAAATATCAACACTTTAGTGAACTTAAAATTTTACAACAGGAAGTTTTTTTTTTGTATAATGAAATGTAAATTCTTAATTATTCACCTCAAATGAACAGCAAAGATGCCAACAAAACTACAGACATAAACTTTCTCTATACCAAAGCTATCCTAGTTGGCCTGCAATCGCAAACGGAATAAGTTGGGGCAAGTAACTAGCATTATCTGCCTACCAATGAATTTAGAGTGAATTAAATTATCAAATGACTTCCAATCCCAAACCCCGTTTCGTATCAAATTAAATTTTATGACCTCTTCCACCTTCCGTCAAATTGGAGTTTACAAATAATTTGTCATTGGAGCTAAAATAAAAACCAAATCAAAGTGGGATCTATTATGAAACTAGCACAGTGAAAGTAAGATTACTGACTTTATCACGAGCTCGGCATGCGGCGGCGTCGAGGCAGAAAGTGGCAAAACAATCGGAGCAGAAAACCCAGTGGCGCTACGAGTTGCCGGAGGTTGTCATCATCCTGAGCGTCGAATTTTGACCGATTTATTGATGAAAGAATACACGAAATAAAATTAGGGATCTGAAATTTGAAGTTTGGGGGAGAACAAAATGAAAAAAGTAGCGGGTGAATTAGAGTGAAAGTTGAAAATAGGACTGAGGTTTGGATTGATAGTAGGAATTAACGGTTGCGGATGTGTTTTAAATGAGGTGCAGATCACTGAGGTGTCATTCTTATTTTTATTTTTTTAATTTTAATATATTTGTAGCTACTGCAACATATTCTGATATATATTCTAACAGATTTAAGCGTTCGTTGCAATAGACAAAAAATAGCATAGCAATGGCAATATTGTAGCTAGCAACACCATGGATTTTCGTTGTGATAGGTCATCTATGGCGTAGTGTTTAAAGGCCGTGTCCTAGTAAAAAATGAAGACGCGATTAAGAGCCCTTAAAGCAAATTTCCTGTATTGTTTATTAGGTTAATCAACTAGGGAGTAAATGAGTATAGTTTATGCGAAAAAAGCAAAAGTATATTGTGAGATAAAACCGAATAACTTAATAAACATGAATCAATGATAGAACGATATATTTGTGGAAGTATATTTTATCCATTCACTAGAACTTTTGTTCTAACTCCCTTCTCATAACAAACCCGCAAGTTAGACAGGTAGTTAAGATTTTGATGCTTAGAGACACTTGTTGGATAGTCAATATATTGGTAAATATCTACCTACTATTATATTTTTTGCCTATCTGCTATGAGATTTCTATTATGAGCTCTAATATATTTATCTTTGACTTTATGTAGGATACCAAACTAACCAACTCGAGCTTCAATAGATTTGGATTTTTTTAAATTCAATTTATTGAAATTCAGGTTGTTGCATTACTATTGTATTCGTGACAAGATTCTAATCCGATTTCATATTTTATTTATCGAAATAGAGCCCGTTTGAAGAATTTATCGACAAAATAAGTTACATGTAAAATATACACACATAAGATTTGAAAATCAAGATGATTAAATATAAATCTGGAATACAATTGGATACTAACTGCATAATAGAATATTCCTCGAAGATTTGAATTTGTGTGTCACACACACACATATATATACACACAAATCAGACAAGAATAAACAAGAAACGGTAAGAATCAATCACTTTGATAATATAAGTAATATAAATTAACATAAAGGGAAACACATCTCCCTGGCTCGACCCCAGAAGGGAAGCCGACCGCTTATATAGAAGGAGGGTCGACTTGGTGGTCAATTTCCCTCTTATAGAGGGTCGATCACCCTCTTATTCGTTGGAGGGAGAGAGGCACAATTTTGAAGAATTTTTATATAGTTTTTCTTCAAATGGAATGTCCAGATTTAATATAACTAATCCTACAGTTCATATACACACTAGAAACAATAAATAGATCCCCAAGCCTCTCCCCAACCCCTAACTTTATTCTACTTTACGCCTCCATTCTTTCTCTTCACAATTTCTTAATTCCAAAAGAAAGTTTAGGCTTCTTCTAACCTATAAACAATCTCTTCTGAACTAAATTCTTATGTATAGATTCTGGAATTAAGTATGATATGTATATATGAGATTTTGAATCTGGTTTATATATATATATATATGAGAATTTGGAGTACGTTGGCTAAAAGGCTAAGATCCAAATTTGATATATTCTACACTAAATCCATTATACTTCTCTTCTTATCTTTGTGAGGGGAAATTATATGAGTTTGTTATTCCTTGTATCTTGTTAGTGTAGATTTGAATTATTATGCCTAAAGAGTTTAGATTTGAATGGAAATAAAACAATATTTATCATCCAAATCTCTTATTTATATTATTTACGGAGATGGTCAATTAGTTATTGTATTTTGGGTTTGGTTATTGACGTAATGAAAGGTAGACTTTTGGGTGTTGTATAATTTCTGATAATGGTCTAGTTCACTTGTTTGTTATAAATATTCATATTTGTGTTTACTAAAGTGTGACGATCGTTCCCATAACTCCTACATCAAACTAAGAAGAAGTGTGTTGTATGGCCAACATGGGATGATTTTCAAGGAAGAATAACTCAAAGAAACCCTGTTGTATAACCCATAGTGCATGGATAACATATAATAGGAAAATATACAACATGATATGGATAGTAAAGCATAATAGAACAGAAACTCAAATCTCATATCATCCCAAAGTCACCATTACAAATGAACTATATAAATGAGGTAATCCATACGTCAGGCCTCACTACATATCTCTTAGAGTAATCATAAAATCTCAACAGATAGTGGAAATAAAAAAAGTCATCACTATAGTAGGTAGTAGTAATACGCCAGCCTATTGATCGTCATCGCACAACATCATCAGTACTAAAACCTACAACCTGCTATCTCAGTCTGCTCACCATCAGCGTTGATGAGCAGCCCAAGGTAATAAGAGGGAAATATAAAACCTTGAGTTAGATAATAGTCTTAGTGAGCGATAAAATAACCAATAACAGCTACACAGGATATATGAGTATAGACGGTTCAATCTTCTGATCCATCTTAGCAACCATAGGATTAGCACAGGATAATCATTTATCGTATGCCACTCTAGAATATGAAAGGACATCCCTTAAACCAGCTTTTCTTCAACGACCTACGGTGATAGCTTACCTAGAGAAAACAGAGAAGAAAGAGCACAATCAACCATGACATTCATAGCAACCAGTTACCCTAGATATCATCAACTAAAGCCATGAATACATCAATTATCAAATGATCGGACGCTGACGTCCATCAAGGGCTAATGAGAAACCCCTATATTAGTCAGGCTACCATACATTTGTCTTATGTATGTTTGCCTCCATATGAAACAACTGGATCACTCCCAGAGCTCGATCCAGGGTATATGATCCAACCTGATCTTGATGGGCGTTCCTACGATACCCCTGTTTTGAGCCCGCTAGAACCTTTGATAACCAACGATTCCTAGGTGCATCAAATCTGTCGGGCCTTCCTTCTCAGTGATCACACCTTTAGTTCGAGCAACTCCACAAACCAATTCCATTTTCATTCGCGATCTACTCCCACCTAAGTCAATCTATCATCTTACTGGATCATACAACATCCCGCAACTAGTACCACATCAATCCAGCTCCGACCACTACAACTTGAGTTCACAATTAAAGAACTAACCATAATTGAGTTGTAAATCAACCATCAAAAGTCAGTTCATTATCCAACTTCACCAGCATCCCCTAGATGCCAGCAACATCGAAGATCCAAAGTCATGACTCCCTATTGTGCTTCCCGATGGATCGGTACCGATCCATCACCCATGGACTCGTACTGGTCCTTGTACTTAGCCAATTCTGGCTGAGTAATTTGACCATCTTGATAACCACTTCAAGTGCTTCATACCGGTCCAATTTCGAAGTGTTTCACCAATTCAATTAAATATCCTATCGGTCCATCATTGCACTTGAGCGATTAACCTTCAGCCCATCCAAAAACATATCCAAATGACTTAAGAAATTGCAGACAACCTCTATTTATCAGCACAATGCCTGACCCCAAAAATCATCGCCATCTGACCAACCTACGTTAATCGGTACTGGTCCATCGAGCATGGATCGGTGCCGATCCATGTACTTAGTGAGTTTTGACCCAAAATTTCTCGTGTCGCCTTTCTTCATCATCCAGAGCTCCTCCGCCAAGTTTCATCTTAATCCGACCATCTGAACATCTGATTTTCTCTGTTCTTCAAACCTAAGATCTACGACACACAATTCTAACAAACAAATCAACCAATGCATTCAATTCAATCAAAACAAATATCGATTCATCAAATCTTGTTCATACAAACATGCATATACCATAAACATATCATAAAAAATGGATCTAATATGAACTGGATGTAAACATATGCATACACATGATTAAACTAATTAATTGATGATTTAGGTGATTAAATCAGGCTTTCCTTGGACGTCTAAATCTGAGTTAAACATATATGATCAGATTAGGGTGAATTTATCATATAATCATGAATTTGATCCTAATTCACTCATAAAATCTGTATCTTCCATGAAAGCGATATCTATCACTCACCAAATCTAAGATCCAAAGCAAATCGGATGAAATCGGATCTGAACAACAATGAAGAACCCCGAAATCGATACAATTTGAAGTGATCTAATTTTCCTTGATGGTGATCTAGCATCTAGATGCAATCTATGATGAATTAGAAGAAATAAGTTGAAGAAATTAGGGGTTAGTTAAATCATATAACCATAGGCGCCACACATAATGTTTGAATGAAGAGAAAAACCTTAATTCTCTCCCCAATCCCCTCTATTTATAGCTGTAGTTCATTAGCCTAATGGTCTTGACTAATCAACCCATTAGCGGTTAATTAGTCTACCTAACAAAAATTGAAACTTAAAACATTAATTCCTCTCAAACTGCTAAAGCAAATCTTTAATGTGACCACTATAAGGAATCGTAAACCATCATTCAATCTAATGAGACCAAGTTCAATACCTGATCCGATCCCTATCAAAAGTTATAGTTAAAACAATATTCATAAGGACAAAATGGTTATAAGTCAACTTGGTAAAAATCATAGACATGTCCCTCATCCCCATGAAAAATATATTAAATTCTAAGAATGATCCGACCACTAGGGAATTAAATATAATTATTTTGCGATCCTCTAATACGTAAAATACAGGTCGTTACATAAAGCATAAGACTTAAGTATTATGGATTTAATAGGTTTAAGCATCTATTTTCAATAGATTGTTTGAACTTATTATTCAAAAATCACTAAAGTCTTAAGTTTTGTATATAATAATATAAAAAGTGAAGCAGTACCAAAAAGGAATTCTTACATATATAATTGAATTATTGCACCTTGTCTTTCTTCTGTTATTAACATAATCATTCAAACCCCGGTTACAAGTTTTACGTATATGTTGTTATTTCCCATTTATTTATTGAATGTGAAAATGCATATTTTTGCCATTAGGGAAATAACTTATATATTGTGATTATGTTGTTAGGTTTGAATTTTCAAACGTATTAAGTCGTTCCTTTATGTGCGCTTGATTCATGTTTTTATTTATTTATTTATTTTTGGCAAAGCTGACGGGATTGAATGGACCCCTACCATTTTTATTGATATACCGAAGAAGATTACATAGAGACAAAGACAAAAAAGCAAAAGGAAGAACAAGGGCAACATGGTACATGAATGCTAATAGGAATTAAACAAAACACATATAAATAAAAACTGCAAGAAGCTGTACAATTTAGCTTCCAAAAATCCCTGAATCATAAGCAAATTTCAGGAATTTCAAACCATCCTTAATGTCATTCCAAAGGACATGCTTTAGCTGGGAGTCATTTAGGGTACGCGCATTGTCAAAAAATTTGAAGATTTATTTGGAACCAAATGTGCCTAACAAACTTCTTGAGAATATATGTGTAAATCCTTGATTTGCAGCTACTACCGCTGGTCTTAGCTTATATTTCAACCCACTCTTACTCACTACTACGTTGGAGATTAGTTCTACCAATTTTTTTTAAAGTCTCAGTCCATAGCTTGCAGATAACCACACATTCAAAATATAAGTGGCTACTAGTTTCATTGTTGGCGCAACAGAAGCTACATGTGAGAACAACATTCATCCCTCTCGCACACAGCTTGTCATTCGTCCAGATAGCATTGTGAACCTTGTTCCATAGACTGAAGTTCTCCTTCATCTGATTGTTCCTTCTCTAGATGGTTTTATGCCAGCTGCATTAAGGCAGAAGTGAAGCACCAAGTAAATGAGTGCACATATTTTTAATGGAGAAGTGATCACCTTTGAGATTCCAAACAGTAGCTGCATTTGCATCTGAATGAGTCTATTTGCATCTGAGATAATCCCAATAATGCTCTAGCTCTTTATTTATTACTATAGTGTGATTAACGTATTATGATGCATAGTAGTTGCATAATATATACATTTAGATTAGGAAAGTATGAATTAAATGTCCCCACAGGAAATTTATATGTGTGAGCTATGGCTTTAATTAATAAAAATGATACATAAACATGAGGTTAATCCCTACTTGTAGTAGAATCCCGCCCAGAACCGACCGACATATCTGGTATCTATAAGTTATTTGTGTTAATGTGAGAGGTTTAAGTGATATGGGCCATTATAATTATTGCACAAGGCACAAGGTTAAGCCTAACTTGTACTAGAAGCTTGCTTAGAACGCCCCGACAAATCCAACCTCTATAAGTGGTCGGTTTAATACGAGATGTCCTGTATTTGTATGTCTGTGTGTATATATAATTGTGTGTGAATTAGTCCTACCTCGAGAAAGTATTAAGTGGATGACTATCTTGTTTGTATACTAAGTGGTTAGGACTAAGTCCATTCCTAAGGTTTACTTCTTGATTTAGGACCAAAGTCATGGGACCCTCCCTTATAAAGGTCTTAAGTAGTCAATTGGTCTTCCTTTCTCTTAAAAGGTATTAAATGGTCTTAAGTAAAACGATACACATTTGAGTAGGATAGTTCTCCGAAAGTTGTCTGTTTCTTATCTAGGAACTTTGTAAGGGCATACCATGGAATAGGTACATAAGAGTTTCTAAGGAACTATCTGTCTACGGGAAGTAAAAAAGTGGTTAGGAGTTTACCTATAATGACATCTATATAGTAGCATATAGGTCCAGTAGGAGGGCAATAAATGAGACGAGTATCTACCTGAACCTGGTATTAAGCAGCATATTATTAACTCTTGATTTACATTGAGAGTGTATTTAACAACATTAACGATTGTAATACAAGGTCTTAAGCGACTGGGGTTTGGCATATGGTTTTAAGCGATCAAAGGAATCCATCCATAAATAAATATACACATATAATGGACTTAAATGATAGTTTAATAGTCCACCTCATAGGGTATTAAGTGATTATAAAGATTCTGCCCTTAAATAAATAAGTAACGTGTAGGCCTTAAGTAACTGTAGGTTAGTCTGCCTCATTATTACATATGTTGGATTTCGTAGACATGATTTAGCGATTTCATACTGCCAAGTATAGGAAATAGTTATTCCTTAAACTTATGTGATTTTCATTCACCAGAGCTTATTGTTCCAACCTCCCTCCTTTAAACATATAAAAATGTTAGTAGGTAGGAACGCTTGATCAATGATGCCATGGAGAGTGGAACCCGATGAAGGAGAATTTATAACTATTAGTTATCATTTATGGTAGTAGTATTATGATTGTTGTTGAATTTTTGAGATAATTATTATTATTGATGTATCTTTTATGACAACATAAACTTGTTGTAACCAACAGTATTATGGTTTTTTTATTTTTATTTTATTTATTTTTTACATTTTAAAGGAAACTATATACAAAAGGGGAGAAAAATAGCCTTTCTCCAATCGCATACAAAACCAGATTTGTAGTGTATAGACAACTACAAAATCTATACCATAAATGAAAGCATAAAAAAATAAAGTTGTACTAAAAAGAAGACATAAACAGCTCTTGGCAACCATCACTGAAGAATGTCGGAAATCGAACCAAGTCTCTGACTCAAAAAGACTTCCCAGAGAATTGGTAGGAGACCAGTCTCCCATGTGGAATAGCAGTAAAAAAGCAAGACCTCCTAACCGAAAAAAAACCTGAAAGCTGAGAATCACATCTTCCTGATAAGACGACAGTCCAATCCAGCTTGGCCAAGCAAAAGCTCCTGCTCCAACAGGTAAGCCGATCCCATACAACCAATAAACTAGGTCCTGCTTCAACAACCATGCCGTGAAAAGGCATTGACAGGACCAGCCGGGTCAAAACCAACAACCTGTAATCTAGTTCCTGCATAACTAGCGAACGACATAAGATCTATTGGGGGAGGGGTAGTGAGATAAAGTGACAACGGATGTAGAATACAATTAAGAAAAAATCAACTAATTGCTTCGTTGGGAGCGGACGTTATCGAGGAAACACCAAACGTAACAGCCAAACCCCTAGACCGGGAGCTAAAAACGTGGCTGAAAGGCCTTCCTCAGGAAGTAAGGAAAACATCATTCCTTACTCTCCGGATAATGGTAGGAGGATCCATAGCCACTTCGTCAAATACTACCATATTCTGTGAGCACCAGATGTGCCAACAGACAAGACAAGGAATTAAACGAAGCAGGATCGTGCGAAAAGATTTACTTGAGATGCCGGTCCACCAGAGTCTCAGTAAACCCTCAAGCGAGGTGGCATTATCTCGACAACCGATCAGATTCTCGAAGTAATTCCAGACAGACCTAGCACAAGACCCAGAGAACAACAAATGAAAAGAGGATTCCGAGCATCCAGTACTGCAGCACCTGTAACGGGACATGAAAGGGATTCTGACTCTCTGGAGGTTCTCATCTATCGGTAACCCGTCATGTAGAGTTTTCCACATAAATAGAGAGACCTTAAGTGGGATTCAGACATTCCAAACGAAAGAGAAAAGATGGAGACGTGGACTCAGTGTCCTCACCGAATTCCACGTTGCCTTAAGCAAGAACGGACTACTGTCCCAATTGGACCCATTGCCATGAGCATATGTTAAGGCCTTCACAGATTGCATCCGTTTCCACGTCTCACTAGCGTAGGACGGGATACCGGTGTTATTCGTTCCAGCCAGTCTATGGTACTTAGCATGAAGGAGCATCGCCCAAAGGGAGTTTTTCGCTCCAAACCTCGCCTATATCTTGCAAGAAAAAGCCGAACAGATGACCTTAGGTCTCGAAGGCCCAAGCCTCCCTCACTTTTAGGACGATAAACGATATTCCAAGAAATTCAGTGGTGGCAAGAAACGTTATCCTTGGTACCCCAGAAAAAGGACGAAGCCAATGATCGATAAGAGCGAAAGAAAGAAAGAAGTAGTAGGAGTCATGGCAGCAAAGATATGTGATCCCATAGAGTCAAGGACTGACTTAATGAGAACCAGTCTGCTAGCCTGAGAGAGTAGGGTAGCATTCCAACGAATGATTTAGCCCCTGACTTTGTCAGTTAGGGGATCGAAAATGGCACTGAGCTTCCGTCCTCGATATAAAATAATACTGAGGTAAGGAAGTGGGAGCGTAGCTGCCTTGAAACCGGTAGATGTCTCGATCCAGGTCGATCTAATCGAGGGCAGGTCTTTCGCGGACACGAAGCAGCTTTTAGATGAGTTAACGAGTTGCCCTGAGCATCCCTCATACTTTCGAATAAGACTCATCAGATTACGAATAGAACGACGACTACCATTAGTAAAATTGATGATGTCGTCAGCGAAATACAAGGAAGAGATAAGGGGACAGCCCCTAGGGATGCCGAACCGATGAATCTGCCCAGCTATCGTCTGAGAGTGTAGTCCGCAAATGAAAGCCTCTGCAGCAATGGAAAACAAAGTAGGGGAGAGGGGATCCCCTTGACGAAGACCCCTCTTAGACCTCAAATAATTGGAAGTCGACCCATTGATGAGAACGAAGAACCAGCAGTTGGAGGTAAGCCTCGAAATAACATCGATAAGGGTTTCCGGAAAACCGAAAGCCCTCAAAACCTTGGTGATGAAGAACCAAGACATATGATCGTAAGCCTTAGCTATATTCAGCTTAACGACCACATTAGAGCCTCGTACCTTCTTATCGATCTGAGAAACCATCTCCTGTGCAAAAAGGACGTTATCAGTGATCAAAAATCCTTTTACAAATCCATCTCGCGAAGAATAAATAATATGCTCGAGAAACGGTGCTAGCCTAGAGGTTAGGACCTTAGAGATGACCCTTTAGAGAAATTACACAAGCTGATCGGACGGAAATCCGCACAAGTGCTAGGCTGGTCACATTTCGGTATAAGGACAAAGTTGGTGGAGTTCCATCCCGCAGGGAGATCTCCACCAGAGAATAAGGACTAAACAGCAATACAAAAGTCCTCCTGAATTACCGACCAAACACTCCTGTAAAACACCCCATTGAATCCATTCGGGCCACTCGCACTATCCTTACTTAGAGCAATACGCAATCACATATTTCTTCCGAGGAAGGTGGTGTAGCAAGGTCGGAGCTATCGGATGGGAGGATCAGTCTAGGAATAAAGGCAAGCATGGACGGTTCAGAAAATGCCACAGAAGGAGAGCTAAGGAAGGATTGGAAATGGGGCTGAATAGTGTCTTTGACTTCTTCCGGGGTAGAAGCCATAGAGAGATCGGGGCACTGGATCTAGCGAATCGTGAGAAGTCTATTCTTCTTACAAATAGATGAGTGGAAAAAATTAGAGTTCGTGTCACCTTCAACAATCCATTTGATCCTCGCCTTTTGGCGAAGATGGTCATGCTCAATACGAAGCTCCGACAAGAAGGCAAGTTGGGCAACACCCACGCTTTCTTGTTGGCAGCGGAGGGAACCTCATCAAAAGACGCCTCTGCTAGAATAAGAGATTCTTCGGCAGCCCAAGCACAGTTGAAGATAATCTTGAAAACTAGAACGTTCCACTCCTTAAGGCAAGCCTTAAGACGCTTCAGCTTATGAGAAAACACCACACATGGGGGTTCGCTCTCTGAAGAGATCCAGGAGTCCTCCAGACACTAAGGAAAGTATGATGGGATCTCCATATGCTCTGGAACCTAAAGGAGGACAGACCAGATAGGGAAAGCGGGGAACAACTAAGAAGCATTGGACCATGGTCGAAGAAGGTACAATGCATATGAGAGATAGAAAACGTAAAGGGTAGGCCGAACCATCCCTCAGAAGCGAAGACTCTGTCAAGCCTAGAGAGAATACGGTTTCGCCCGCCTTGGTTATTATACCAATTAAAGGCCGAACCTACAAAAGAAACTTCAAAAAGACCCGAGCTGATGATGAAGGCATTGAAATCTACAACCACCAAGCGATTAACGGCATTGCCTCCACATTTTTCAACTTAGCTGGCGACAACATTAAAGTAGCCACCTAGAACCGAAACAGGAAAGCTATGGTCGGATAAAGAGAGAATATCATACCAGAGGGACAATCTCTCAATCCTGTCGCACTTCGCTAAACCGCAGAGAACAAAAAAGATAAAGTGAATGAGGAAAGCGAACAAGTCACTGAGAGCAACTAATCCGAGTCGAAAATAGGGTGGACGACAACACCTTTGGACTAAATGATCCAAATCATGTCGGACACGTTGGCTAACGCACCACCAAAGCAAAGAGATAAAATCGAATTAGTGATCGCCTCCGGACCCACTAAAGGTACCAACAATGCTTCCAAACAGATAGAATGCTTCTTAACAATGCGCTTGAGCCTAGCTACCAACACATCACTACCTATACCCCGAACGTTCTTGAAAAGAAAATTCGCCATCAAGCTCAAAATAAAACATGGAGACGAACAAGAGGAAGGCGACAAAAGGCAAGTGCATTGTACAACTCAGATAAGATACGAAGTGTGTCGAGTAGATCTAATGATCTGCTCAGACGCTGCTATAGGCCGTGTGCGAATGGTGCGGGGGGTGCGAGGAACTGATCGCAAACTACGATGTGTAGGTCGAGAAGTCGGACAAACAAGTGACTCATAAGAAACAGAAGACCCCAGCTCCAGACTAGACTTGCAGTTTGGATTAGAGACCGAGACGCTAGACCTAGGAGGATAAAAATTCTTAGTAAGGCGAGATAGGCGATCATTAATGATCATTATCTCAGCCTTACTAAGAAAGGGAGAGGGAATCTCGTCCTTACTAAGAAAAGAAGAAGACACAAAAGAAGGGAGAACATTAGCGGTAACTGAAGTACACAAAGGGAGATTTGGTAATAATAAGGAAGGCAAAAGTGTAGGGTACGTCAAGAAATGCACCATAGGTTCTTGTGTGAACTTAACCAAAGTCGAGCTGTCATTAGATTGACAACCCAGCGTAGTAGGTAAAGTTCCTACTCCCACTCTCTAAAAAGCGACATACTGTGAAGACTTAGTCGGTCGACATTCTTCCTGGAAACTGGTATAGTGGACCAAATCTGGATCAACTACACGTCTACAATAGGAAGACCTCTAAGACCAATAAGTCAACACCATATGATGATGCCAACAAAAAAACTGAAATCTCACAAGCCTAAACGAACTAAAGAAAGTCTTCGACGACATGAGATAGGCCTTGTCAAGACTATCCCGACCAGGTAACCAATAGTGTACAAAAACCACTGCTGATGTGCCCACCAACAAGCAAGTAACGAGCACAAAAATCCAACACCGAGGACATGCAAAAAGAAGGACAAAAATTTGGCAATAGCCGTAAAGGCCCAGAAAGAAATACATGATCAGGCATTACGACATACTAGCATCAATTACCACAAAACCAATCTCAGAAAATAAAACCCAGACAAAAGCTAACCTAAAGAAGTCAGAACCATAAAAAGATGGCAGCAAAGATAAAACGTATGGGACAAAAATATGGGGGCTAACATGAATCATAAGACAAGGTAAAGACATCAAAACAGTAGCCCTATTAAATGGCTCAACTTGCACAAGTAAAAGACCAAAGACAATACGTATAGATAGTTAAAAGTGTACCTGTCTGTCAATGGAGAACTCACCAAAGCTAAATGGAAGGCGCTTAACCTCATGCGGCTGTTCTGTTACCAAAGGCAATGCCTCAACAGAGCTCTGCCTCTCAAGAGCTGATCCAAAACCAATAAACTGAAGGACCTCATCGAGGGGCAATAGCCCATCGAAATGTAACTATCCAAACTGACTGCCAATGCCTCATGAAGAACAGAGGAGCCCGCACAATATGACGAAGAACAAGCCAAAAAATCTGGAGCAACCTGCGAAAAAACCACCTCCTCAAAGAGTTCAATCTCACTTGCCTTGTCAAGCTGTGGCTGCAAGTGGAGACTGCCCACATTCTAATTGACCGACGATGACGCGACAAGTTCGCCACTCCAACGCCAGTCATGAAAAACAACCCCTTCAACAGCCTCTAACCCAGATACAACGTCAATCACAGATGACACAGAGAATTGAACAGCCCTACGCTTTTGACGATGGCGTCGCTTGCACTTAATAAGAACAGCTAATCCCGCATAACCAACCTTCGATTTCGAAACAAGAGAGCTAATCGTCAGTGGACCCTTTTCAGACAGAGTTAGAATCGAGGCCACCAAATCCCCAATGCGAGCTCTGCCAATATAAGAACCAGTAAGGGTGCAATGGTCAGGGATGCCGCTACAAAACAGCGTGCCAAACATGAGACCGGTGGGGGACGCACGACGTTCGTGGAGATCCGTAAAGAAAGGGATTCTTTTAAAAGACAGACAAGGTACAAAAGAGGTGATGAAATCTCCTTCGCCTTGTCCATCGATCGAATAACCCGTGTCCCCAGATCTGGGCAAACCAACTGAAAATTGTAGCCTCGCTGATAGAGGAAACAAAGTCAGGGATCCAGAGTAAACTAGGAACAACTCCAAGAAAAACCCATCAGCCACCATAAACTGATGCCTGACCAACACAACAAAGGACTGCAGTTCACACAAAAGAACCTCTACAGAAGAGATTCCAGTTAGAACAACCGAGAAATGGTCAGAGACTACCTCGCCAATTGTCGTAGAGATGATGTCAATTCTAGGGCAAGGACAATTGAAGTAACCTGGTACAAGAAAAAAACCGTCTCCACTAACTGAATTCATTACCCTAATTAGAGGCAGAAATCAATTGACGAGATAAGCGGTAGCAAGCAGAGACCACGAGGAAGAGAGAAGAAAAGCAGATCGCGATGAGCGATTCAAGAAAAAAGAGGAAGGAAAAATCGCCGGAAAAATCACTTGAGAATCAAAAGGAAGCCATGGAAAGATCTGTTGTGTTTTTTTGGCTGTTGTATGACAGGTAAAGATATGTAATGGTTTTTAATTATGGTGCATTTATTTCAAGTTATTATATTTTATCACTTCAGTTAGGCGAGAATCTGATTTAGTTTTAGTATGCTTTGTTATGAATATTAAAGTATTTCCTTATGGGAACCAATGATTTATTTAGAATGACTCTTAGTTATGATGGGCCTTTTCTAGATCAGAATTTAGGCCCATTCCGGTGGATTGTTACAAGACTCTACTGACCTCGCATTGTTAATCCACCTGGTCTAGTTAATTACCCAAGTTGGATTATAACTATTATATTTCAGTATTGGACTTACTCAAATATTAATTACCATTGATCCCCATTAAAGTTTTATACCATAAATGTTAGCCTAAGACATTTACGGACGTTACTAATTTGCAATTAATCATTATCATTAGACCATTTCTCCTTTTTCAAATAAATTTCTCTATTTACTTTTATTCATTGTTTTTTTCATTAAAGTTGAAAACATTTATTGTTTTTAAATTGAATGTAACCTTTTGATTTTGAAGTCACAATTATTATGGTCATAATCAAATATTTCATTTATTACTGACAACATCCTTTTCAAAACAAATCCCAAATTAATAAAGGTTACAATCTTCTCATTCTTATTAATTGATTGGCGACTGCCAAATAATAGGAACTAATTCCCCTCTTCCTAATCAATAACAATTTATTTGTCAACAATTTATTTATTTATTTCTTAAAGGATTTATTTATTTAGAGAGGGTTATTCTTGAAAATTTAGTTAAATTCAAGTTTCTTTATTTTATAACGTAAACCTTGTTTGTATATTCTAGTCTTGACAAACATTTACATATTCCAGTCACAATTATCTACTAGAACATGTTTTCATATTTAATCTGCTGAAAATACGTCTGTTAGGAAGGATTTCCATTTGATTTCCATAAGTTTATAAAACAAAAGATTTCAACGCCATTTAAAATCACGAATATACATATTCCTTTTATTTGGAATACGCTATGGAGAAATTCGCTTACTTTAGACATTCTACCTTTTAATTTATTTTTATTCTATGTCAAGCTTATCTTTTATGGAGAGAAAAATGGAAACAAAATAAATCTATAATTATCAATATATATTCTTTTTATAAGTTACACTATGGAATTTCAAAATGTTACCATGATTGATAATAATCCTCCGATCAAATTATCTTCTCCTCACCTAAATTTACAAATTTGCATTAAAACAAATATTTACTTAGCTACAATTCTTTGGGATGATTTCCAGATCTAGGCGAAATAAAAAATAAATCCACAAATGTATCTTTAAGTAAGAGATCTAATATAAACGAAACAATAAGCCTGCATCTTAGATAAAAGATAAATTGTGGCAAAAGGATTACATTTGTGTCGACAAGATGAAACATATTGTAAAACAATAAATATAGTTTTCCACTACCTCGAAACACTGCTCCCAAATTCTAGATCTAAATTATAATTCTAGGTCTAAGTCTAATCTTATTTAAATCGAAGTAATATGTATGTAAAGGAATATTGCAATATGTTAGAATTACAGATCTCAAAAAATATTTGGCATTCGGAAATAAAATAATAGATAGAATGAATCAGATCCAGGTGTGAAGAACTGTTGAGATTTGTGATACGCAAATCACAAAATTGTAGGCAACAAATTTTCTATGTGGATCCATTTTTGGTGGAGATATTTGTTGCTACTTTTGTGGGATATTTGAAAATGAAGGCAAGGATTATTTGGTGCTTATCCAAATAGATATATTTGAGATATATGAGGATATATTTGAGATATACGAGGATAATTTGGGTGACAAGTTACTCTATAAAAAGCCTACATGATATCTTCTTTATGTGGTGGAAAAATTTGTCATTGTTCTTCATTATCTTTCTCCTCGAATTGTTTAGCCATTAGATATTCTCTACCTATTTCTCAATAAGGTTATTGATTCAAGTTGTGTTTGTTTAATGATAGTTGAGATCGGTTGTAAACAATATTTTGGTGAATCAATAAAGAGGGTGGTTGGGTGGAATATCGTGTGTTCATATTTCCGATTTTTTTTGTGTTGTTGTTTGTTATTCAATCACATTCATCTTCAAGTGATTGGGTGAAAAAGATTCATTTTGTTTTTGGGTGTTTTGTCAAAACTTCCGCTGCGCACAAAACCCCAACAAGAACATATCTTGGGCGCAAAGGTTTACTGATTCAATCGTTTTCTCTTTATTTTAATTTTTAATTTTTTCTGAATTGTTTATATATTAACATGCAATTCTTATTTTATGATTAGGAAAGAAAGAGGATGAGAAGAAGAAACGATAGAGATTCTTTCTATCATTAGAAAATAGGAAAAAAGAACGAGTGGTTAGGCCTTTATTTATAGGCATACGAATTAGTTACGATTGTCGACTAAGAGTACGATCTAATCTAGGTCATCATGACATATCATAATTTGTGTGTGCCTATGTGGAGAGGTCTACCACTCCTTTTCATTGAGGACGATTGCCCTGTTGATTGTGCCTAGGCACTGGTCGACCTATGGGACATATAATATAATGTGCATACACTAATATATATTTTTATTTATTTTTGTTCTGTTTTTCATCTATAACTTCTTCATACAAACTCTATTCATGAAACTTCAAACATGAAAGTTAGAATTTCACAATGAATGTAGCGATCGAGCTAGTTGGTCAAACTCCAACATTTTTACAAATTACATATTTGGTAACTAACTAATTAACTGCTAGAATAACTAACAGAAATAAGCTATGTTACAGTTACAACTTATATTACCTCTTTTAAAATTTAGACAATTTTCCATCCCTATTTCACATCATTGACGCAGGCATTAGCTCTCCTATAGCTATCTACCTATATTAGGCCTACTTACAACAAGTTTGGGGTTCGTAAAAATTGGTTAGAAATATTCCGCTCCTTTGTGTGAGAGCTGGAATCTCATAGATTGCTTTGTCTTCATCATTCGTTTAGTCACAACATTCATAAGGCGAAGTTTACAAAATAAGATTTTCTCCTTATCGATTATTATTTTAGCAATTTAGTACTACTGATTCTTCTTTTGCAAATGCAATAAAGACTGATCGAATTGTGGGGGCTTTAATGATGTTTAAAGCAAAAGCGGGTTTTAATAAATGTTTTTACCATTTCGTAGAGAATTGAGGTCAATCTTGTTTTTCTGGGTGATCATGAGTTGGTTGTAGATTTACTTGAATATTATTACGACCAGTGGATTGAGAAACAAGTTAATAGAGCTATTAATATTTTCAGTGCTACTACCCTTTTAGTTGAGCATAATGTAGCTCCTAAAGACCTGCCAGTTGAAAAGGTTACATAATGTGGTTATTCCAAATTCTGCAGGTGTAGATGATATATTTCTTAATCTTTTTTTGTGTGTATGTGCATGTCATGAAGTTCATCTATTGCGTACAATGTTTAGTTTTATGTAATGAATCGTTTTCTTTAGAGAAATATGTTTTAATAAGAATGTTTGTAAAAAGAACTTGTGAGACTCCGACATGTTAAGTTTGCACCTCCCATTACCATTAGTTTTTAAAATGCGAAGAACTACTTAGGTATAAGTCTCTAATGTTCGTTGATTAGGCTTTAGAGGTGACTACTTGGAATGGAAGCTAGGTTTATCCATAGACAAAGTTGTGGAATTGGAGGGTTACTTAGAGAATGTTGGGTATGTTTACGTGATGAAATAAATAAGTATAGAGGAATAATCGCAGAGTTGAGGAAGGATGCTAAGAAGGGTTTCAAGGCAGAAAGTGGTTCCCCAGCTCCATCCATCACAGGGTCTTGTCCGAAGTTGGATGTTGTTTCTACACCTTCCTTCACGAGTAATGTAGATGAGCTTCCTATTTGGAAGAATATTGTTTGGAGTCATTACAAGATAAAAATCAAGGAATTAAAGGATAATTATAGGTAAGAAACGGGGACTCCTTAGGATTACATCTCGCCTTTTTTTAGATATAGAAAGGCTTAAGGTATGTTTTTTGAGGGTATTTGAATGTGACATTTGAACATGGTATTTGAGTGTGACACGTTAGTGAACGTGGAATGCGTTTTTTGCTACAAACGGAGTATTTGAGCATGATATTTGAACAAGATATTTATATACAATGGGACTTTTAACTTATTTGTTTTGAATTAATTAAATACTGATTGCACATAAAAAACGACTATATTTCAATAAGAGAAACAGAAATACTACCATAACGTTTATCACTGAAAATAAAACTAGTACACTAAAAATAAAACTAGTACGAATTTGTTAGTCACTACTATTTGGTTACATACCCTTATCGATCTTAAATTTTTTTTGTTTCATATTATATTGTATATATCACCTCTAAGTACAAGAAGATCCTTGCAATATTTTTGACTGCAGTATCGTGTAAGATACTATATTGAATATCATTATTAAGCATGAGCCTACTATGCAGTATATTTCATTGCAATATCATGCAAGGTTACATACCCTTCTTGATCCTTGCAGTATATTATATTTGTAAGGTACTATATTACATATTATTATTAAGCTTGAAAACCTACTATGCAATTATTTACTTTCGTTGGGAACAATTTGAAATTAGCATGACAACCTACAGTCCAATTATTTACCTTTTTTAGGAACAAACTGAAATTATTTGCTATTCAGAAAATGGGTTGGCATCCGATGGGTCGGACGCGAACGGTCCATTATTCTGTGGTCAATTTGACCGTTGTTATCCATGCTTTACCCCGTCCATGCCTTCGACGCTTCCGACATGAACACAACTATAACGTGCCCATTTTTGCCTGTGAATGGTACCTTATTCCCTGTCGCTTTCGAACGTTGGAAAAGACACTGACTAATTTCTATAGGAGATTGATCGTGTCAAGCATGCTCTTGAAAATAAATGATATAACTGAGAATGTGAAGCATGCTTGGATTATATGGTAATCTTTAAGGGTAAACTAAGTATGGAAAATCTCATGTAACACCCCGAATTTTCTATTAACACTAAAGTTGCTAAAATAATAATAAGTGTGTAGAAGAGGGGATGTATCTAATATGAATATAAAAATATTAATAAGTATGTAAGAGAGGGGATGTATCTATTATGAATATAAAAATATTAATAAGTATGTAAGAGAGGGGATGTATTTAATATGAATATAAAAATATTAATAAGTGTGTAAGAGAGGGGATGTATCTAATATGAATATAAAAATATTAATAAGTGTGTAAGAGAGGGGATGTATCTAATATGAATATAAAAATATTAATAAGTGTGTGAGAGAGGGGATGTATCTAATATGTATATAAAAACAATAATAAGTAAAGGGGGATGTATCTAATATGTACATTGTAGAAAATATATATATATATTTATGACATGAATAGAAGTTTATTAATATGCTGAGTGTTTGCTGAGTCACTTCTGATTCATTGCTGAGTCAACAAGATAAACCCCATCTTGTCTGAACGGCTGCGGTTATTTCTAGGTTAAATCTAATGGCCTAAATGAATTCTAAAATCTATAAATAAGTGGGTAGACCCTAGACCTAAATCACTTGTAAAATTAGAGAAGCTACCGCCATGCTGCTGCCATGGAGTTCAGCATAGCCGTCACAAACTAAGAAGAGGAAGCCTAATCATCTACAACTAAATCTACACAAATCAAATCAAAAGATCTCTCTTTCTCTAATTCTTTTCTTTTGTTGGTGAGTATGATGATTCTCACAAGACTATTACAAACTAATTTGACTCAGTTATGAATGGATCACAAGAAAGTGACGTGATTTGTAATTGTAAATTCTATATATTGTGGATCTCTTATTATGTTATTATATTGTCGTATGATGTAAATTATATATGCTATGTCATGCTATGTTGTAAATTCTCTTATGCTATGTCGTGCTATGTTGAGAATCATGTCAAGCTATGTTATACTATCATACTATGCCATGTTATAAATCATGCTATATTATGTTGTAAAATCATGATGTTGTTGGAACATGCTTAAAGTTATGTTTTTTTAAATTTAAATGGATCTTGTTTATGGGAATTTGCCTATTAGGTTAGGTGTACCCATAAACTTGAAACTATAATTAAATAAAACTTGAATATGGGAATTTGCCTATTGAGTTAGGTGTACCCATATAAAACCATGTTGTTAAAAAAATTAGATGATGTTGATTCACACATGTTCATATGTAAGTTTATGAAAATTGATTGAGATTATATTAGGTGAATTTTGAACAAGTTGACACCTTTAGGTCCATGACATGTATAATCTATGCAAGTTGGACATATGCAAGTTTCACCCCTTATTATGATTCATTTGGTCACATATACATGTTGTTATTATGATAATCTCTTTTATGCTATGAGTTAGGCTATTCGAGTCTAACATATATTTTGCGAATAAACGTTCAAACGTGGGGTAGGGGTAATATTAGGAATTAATAAATTGGGTGCAATTTTGTAAGATTTTGCATACCATGAATGGATGTCCATAATTGAGTCAATTATGGACATTGTTAAAAATTGGAAGTAATTAATAATTCAAGTAGGGAATTATTAAAATTGGGGGAAAGTGGATTATTATTAATAATCAATGCTTAGGACACGAGGTTGGACCCGTTTGTGATGTAAACCTGCCCGGACCCGCCCAGCAAATCCAGTAGTCACAAATGTCGGCCCAATGTGAGAGGTCCTAGGCCCAAACTAAAGCATAACAGTTGTAAAGACACGAGGTTAGACTCTTTTATGGTGTAAGACTGCCCGGACCCGCCCGGCAAATCCAGCTGCCATAAATGCCAGTCTAATGTGAGAGGTCTTTATGAGGTTATGGCCTTAATGAACTAAGAAATACTTAACCAGATAATCATGTAAGGTGGGACATGGGGGTTAAGTAGGTGCCTTGGGTGGCATGAGGAATCTGGTGGTTGCCTTTAGAGGCATTTGAAATACGATTAGACTTAACCAAACACACATGTAAATGAACATGACTAAGTGGGTTAAGTGGGATGGACTAATGGGGACAAGCTTAGGTGGAATGCTTGTGGTAAATAGTAGGGGCCCATTTCAACCAGTATACCAAAACGTATCTTTGTGGGCTCGACCCAAGTCGAGGACGGGACACGCATACTGGGTTTGACTATAAGAGGCCAAAACAGGGAGCGGTGGCAACGCAAGTCCAACGGGTTTCATATGCGTGTGTGGACCCGGGCTGGTAGGTAAGACGTTGTTGCATCGTGTAGGTATAAGTCGTGCATGTCCGTTGTATCAGGTTGCCACTTTAGGGGAGTGATACACCCCACTGTGGGGCCAGCACGGGTATCTACGAGTTAGGAAGCCGATCGAATAATAGGAAGTAGGGTACACCTAGTGGAGATAGGGGCAGGCGGCACCTATGTAGTCAGTTAGGGGTACGTAAAGCCATTGGGAAAGTTTCTAAGTGAAGCTAAGTGGGATGAATCTTTAGGGTGACTGGTGTGGTGCAGTATAGTGTTTATCCTTTAGTATTTAGGAGCGCCTATAACGTTGCCTTTAGCGATTGTCTATGTCCTTAATCTGCTCTTCATAGACATTTTCTTGTTTTCTAGCTTATGCCTTAGTCCAGTTATTTTGGTAATAGTATTGTAGAATTATCATATTCACCAGACTTTATGTCTGACCCCCTCTTTTCCATCCTTTTTCTCCCTTCAGGTCCGCAGGTTGGGCCATGTTCTAGTGGAGTCTAGTTGGATCGCTTATCTACTGGAAAGCTTGGACTGCTGAAGTAAAGTCCAGCTTGTTATCTTTCTTTTTAATGGCTATTCATGTAATGGGATTATGTACTTGTTTTATCAAGATAGATATTGTACTTGACATTGAATATGGTGTTATGATGTAATCAAACATGTTTTGACTTCTGCTACAATGAAATAAAGTTTTTGAATTTCCAAGTACTATTTTATATCTGTCTTGTTGTAATTTTACTGTTCTATATTCACTTAAAACCTCCATGGAAGTTAATGCATTCCCTTTGTAAGTGACATTAATGGACGTGGGGTGTTACATCTCATATATGAAGTTAAGAAAGAAAAGGTGAAACGAAAGGCAGATGAAATTGGGCGTCAAGGCGCCATCAATGTTATTGAGGGTTTTTAGCCATGTATGGATTTAACCTTTCTTCATATTATTGCTATTTACGTGTACTTGTCCCGTAATCATGGGAATACCTGGGATGGTGTTAATTACAATCCTCGTGTTGCTTATTTTGGTCCAATCAATAAGATTGAGGCTTATACTATCACAACTCATATTTATGCATTTTTGGAGCATAAAGTTTGAAATATTACTTTCATATAAAGTCATATGATTCTATAATTTTCGATAATGACAACTACAAACATTTCTTGTATTCATTTGTTTTTTTTTTTTTGAATTTTCTATGATCATTTTTCCCTTGACGAATCCTGTTTTGCTTCTAACTTTAAATTGGAGTGGAATTTGGAATTGATACCACTTCTATTAGACCGAGGTAATGGATTTCATTTAAATAAAATGGCAACATTAAGAAAACAAACTCATGATTTGAGAACTATGGTTGTTTTAAGTTCTAGTAGGTTTTAAATATGTGATTAATAGCCATTAATAGAGGAGCCTACAACTAATTTCAGGATTAAAAGATGCGGAGGCTTATATACGTTACAATAATTTCATTTCCTTATTTATCTCCTTTCCCAAAACATACATAACCTCCATTAAAACATTTTTCTCTAAATCTTTCCTCTTAAAACCTTAATTTCTTCATAGGTCAACTATTAAAAAGGAGATTAGTAAGATTTACACTTAGAGAAGAATAATTGTTGCTATGGAGGATAAGAAATCCATTTTATTTGTTGTTTTCAAACTTGGAGGATTTACTTAGAACTGGAGCTTGTTTATGCTTAGGTGAGTTACTAGATTTTTTTGCTAACTAATTAAGAACTTTTAAACTTTAAGTCTATTCTATAAAAATTCATCCAAAATTATCAAATTTCTTTTTAGTTGTTTCAAATCACACACACACACACACCCACACACACACACACACACATATATATATATATATATATATATGAATTTAACATGATTTGCGGAAATTGTACTTTTATGAATCCTTAGTCTTTTATGGATCTCAAAATTTCTACCTTAGATATAGGTCCTTCAAATCTTTTTGAGATTGATCGTTTGAATGTTATCATTAAATTTTTAAGTTATATGCGTGATTTCCCTATGTTTGTAAGTGTGAAAATTTCGGTCAACTGGCAATACATATTTAGAGTTGGACTAGGGTTCATAAAAAACCCCAAAGTTTGTATATACCTAAATCTCCATACAATCTGTTGAAAGCGACAAAGAAGGTCTCTTAGGGTCGTATATAATATTTAAAGTCGTTTTGGAATTCACATATAGGTTTTATGGTCATCTGAAGTTGGAGAACTGATGTATTCTAGAGATCAAATTGGCTAATATTTGGAACATAAAAGTCATTAAAATGTTATTTAATTTGTAAAAGGCAAAGAGGAAGGGCCTAAAAAGCTATTTTTAATTTTGAAGTCATTTGGAGCTCGCATGAAGAGCTTATGATTGGATATGTAGGGGATTAGATTAACAGTATGGTTGTCAATGGGTCGTGTCGATCGAGTCAAATCGGGTTCGGGTTGATCTATAAACGGGTCGAGTCAACCTGTTTATTAAATGAGTCATTTTTTCTCAACCCTAACCCGACCTTTTATAAACGGGTTGACCAGACCCAACCCGTGTAACCCGTTTAACTTAATGGGTCATGTCGGGTTGGGTTCACCCGTTGGATACATTGGCAAATATTGCCACTAATATAAACAGCAAAAGAACCAAATCACCAATAAAAACACTATTATACAATCACCAACAGACAACAAGTTACAAAATTATCAACAAGAAGCACGTATAAAGCATGAAATCACCATATCTAAAAATCATTCTCCTTACATATGAATATATGAGCATACTGCATACATAAAAGACTAATAGTATGGAAGAGATACAATTGTTATAAGTAAAATATAACTAACAACATACAAGAATAAATTAGTAAAATATAATAGCTTACACAAGAATATACGAGCATACTGATTACTACATACGTAAGAGACTAACACTAACATCATACATAAAAAAATCTAATAGTATAGAAGAGATTCAACATATAATCGGGTTTGGCGGGTCAAAATCGGGTTAGTGGGTCAACCCTAAACCGACCCGTTTATAAACGGGTCAAATTCCGGTTGACTCGAAAATGAACCGCCAACTATATGCGTCAGGTTAACCTGCTAATTTCCGTGTGGGTTTCAGATCATGTAGGAAATTGGCAGCCTTAATTAATAGAAGTTTCAAAAGACTAAGTGAAGGGATCATTTTATACAAATCAGTACAAATCTCTGTAGCTCAATCCAAACAAGATGGAATCACTGGGGATTGATGTTGAGGTCTTATAGAGCCTACGTGTGAAATCTAAAAAGGATAAGAGCTAGCATGCATTAGAAAAAGTAAGAAGAAGGAGGCATACTTCAGGGGTTGACTATGTACAAGGACCGGTACTAATATGATCCCTGGTACTATCTCATAAGGGAATGATCCTTATGTTATCCAAGGGAGTTTATACAGATTATAATAGTGCAGTCGTCATTCGTCAGTTATTGCTCATCAGCTCTTGTTTGATGATGATACTTCTTTATAAAACAACTCCAATAAAAACTAACTTTACTATAAGAACTAGAGTGGAAGACTATAGTTCGCGTGATCGGCTATAAATCAAGGTGATGGAGTTGTCAAAAGAAGGTTATAAGATGACAATGTACTAAGCTAGACGATGAGTTAAGAACGTGTCTAAATAGCAATAGCTTTAGATGGAAGTTAGAAGGGCTATTCTGCAATGACCCTCCCATAGAGATGCAAGTGCAAAAGGATCGTTAACATGTAGGTTAGTATAGGTATATGGAAAAATAAAGGCTGAGTGTTGTGTCACTTTGAACTGTCGGATCCTCAACCTACTATAGTTTCCTCTAATGGGAAGATGTAAGTTGTTTGTTATTCCTCCACTGGATGTTGGTTGCCTTAGATGAGAGGTATGCGACATTTTCTCGGATGAGAGATATATACTCATTCTCAACCCGACATTGGTTATTTCATTTAGTTTCTGTTAGGCTACTTTGTGAACTAGGCTACACAAAGTTAAAGACTCAACAATGAAGAACGCCCTGCCAGATAATCGGATCGGATCGGGTTTCCTTGGGTAGAGACAGATCAACACAAAGCAGAAAGGGAAGGAAAATAAGCTGGATCGGATCGGAAGGAATGGAGCTGAAGCACAAAGCAGAAAGGGAAGGAAAACAAGCCGGACCGGATCGGAAGGAATGGGGCCAATCTGAACCCCATCCACAAACATATTTGATTCGATCCCAGAGTCACAGCAGCTTCCACCCCACGTTTTCCTTAATACTCGAGACGGTTACGCACACGATCTACCCACGTTTGCCACTTACATTGTGCGCTATCATCATCAGATTCCATCCGAACCCGATTGTGGTGGGATTGAGGCCACGTGGATCCAAACCGATCCCACTCCAGGGGGATTTTCCACCTATAAATACAACATTAAGAGGCATTTGGAAGGATCTTTTGGCATTTTCAAGATTAAAACTTCTTTGCAATCCGATCTCTATCGTCTTTTTCAGACTACAATCATCTTTCAAACAATATTTTAGATAATCTTAAGTGAGTTAATGTATTGTATGAGTATAAGAGAGTGAAGATCATCATTGTATTTGCATTTGAATTATCAATTCGAAGAGTAGAAAGTGGACGTAGGCTACTTAACACCAAACCACTATAAATTGTGTGTTCTCTTCGTTTTAGCTTTCATTTCATTAGAATCATTACTAGTTTGGGTGTTAAAGCCAATTTTGGATCTAAAATTTTGGTGCTTTCACTGAGAGATCTTTGAATTCTTCGCTTTTTGGGATTATCATTCTACTATTTGGACTTTCAAAGTTCAAAGAAGTTAATCCTCTATTTATTTTTGACATCCTTAAGTACTTTTTGGTGAATCATTGAAGAATTGAACAATATGGCCAAAATGAAAGGAAAAGAAGTGCAAGGCGTTGCGGAGAACGTTGCTAGAGAGAATCAACAAGCCATGGTATTAACGAGGTCGCGTGGACAAGATTCTGGAGCAGGCCGCTCCGGTCAGGAAGGTCCGATCCGAGCAGGTGATACTGATCTGAGCCGATCAGAAGACGTTGAAGTCACTCGCTCCCCCCATCCGAACTGGTCCGGTCCTAGTACCTTGCTCCGATCCGATCCAGAGTGAAGCTGGAACTTCTACTCGAGCCCCCTCCAATGCTCCGATTCCAGCCGCTATGACCAATGATCAGCTTGATCCGTCTGCACCCTTCACCCAAGGAGATTTTTCTCGCTTCGTTGACATGCTCCATAGTACTAAGGAGGCATTGGAAGCCCAAAGGCGTGACAGCCTTCGCATGCAGGAAAACATGATCACTATGAGTAGAGAACTCCAAGAGCTCCGGAGGCAAAAGACACATTCCCCAACACGAAGTCTTGCTATAGACGATTCATCTTCTTCAGATGCGAGACGTCCTCATGAAAGAAGACCACTAGAGCGACCTCAAAACCTTGATCAGCTGACTTTTGGATCTTTAGGATCCCGTGAAGACTGTGCTCGTGTGTTAGGGTCTGATGATCCAAGCTTGAAAGAGCCTATGTTATTGCCCATGCATGGATCCCACGTTCTACCTAGGGATTCTAACATTACTAATCCTACGCAACAACAACTTCTTCAGCCCCTCCCTCCTGAGATCGACTGGGAGCGTAGGGAGCAATGCAGAGTAGCCACCGCTAGAAACAAAAGGTTATCCTCTAATCAGGAGCTTAGGGGTAATCCGAATATTAGACCTAGAGAACCGGTGTAGACATTAACCAATGCCGATGTATGGGAGATGGTGCGTCAGATTATGTCCGAAAGTCGACGGTACACTAATGAGGACTGGGATATTGAGCGAAGTCATACCCCCTTCACACATGATATATTGGATTTCCAGTTCCCTCGATAGTTCAACTTGCCTCAGATGGATCGGTATTCAGGAAGAACGGACCCAGGGCAGCATCTGATGAGGTATGCATGGTTCATGAATGCTGCAGCAGCTCCAGATGCTGTAAAATGCAAAGCTTTTCCAATTTATCCTGAAGACGTGGTGTTAACGTGGTTCACCCGACTCCCTCCCCTGTCGATATCAAATTTTACAGAATTGAGTGAGCGCTTCATGAATCAGTTTCGACTTCATGCCCTAAAGTCCAGGAGCGTCATAGAGTTGTCACATATTAAACAGGCCCTAGGAGAATCTTTGAAGTCATATTTAGACTACTTCAACCTGGGCTTCACTGAATTTAGTGATCCTCAAAAGCCCACTATCCTGATGGCCTTGATAGAAGGGGTAGACCTTGACACAGAATTCGGGGATTACTTGTCTGGGAAACCACCTCCTACTATAGAATTGTTCTATGAAAAAGCTAATATCCGCTTAAGGCGAGAAGAAGCTCATGCAAATAGAAAGAGAAAGTCCAAAGGGGCCTCGAGGGAAGGTATCCAGAGTAATGTTGTTGTGAAACAATCTGGTGACAGTTCAGGGAAGGTTGAAGTAAATGTTGGCAATCAGAGCGGGAGTAATAGCAACAGGAATGGCAATGTCAATAGAAGGAACAGAAACCGAGGGAATAGCTCTAGTAAAAGACCCAGATTCTAGACTTTTGAAAACTATATGTCGTTAAATGATACGTTGGAGAATATATACTTGGATACATATAGCATATTGCAGTACAAAAAACCACCACCCAGAGACTCTATTGAGAAAGAGATCGCAACGGGAGAGTTTTGTTTGTTCCATGGAACCCACGGTCATTCCACCAACGAATGCCATCATTTGAGAGATACAGTCAAAAGATTGTTGCGGGAAGGGAAGTTAGACGAGTACAAGGTTGCCCCAAGGGACAAGTGGCAAGGGGAACAAGCCCCAGACCAAAACCAGCCTACTTCAAACCCACAGCCCAACAAAAAGGTAAGGGGATCGTTATTAATACCATTATAGGCAAACCCCACCTAGTTGGTCGTAGTTTCAAAGCAATGGATTAGTACTTCAATGCCGCCAAACATTTTGAGGTAGGAGAATGTAGTAGCCTCGAACACATTACTCCGGTAAAACAACAAAAGACAATGTTAGACGACGTCGTATTCCGCAGTAGAGATGATTCCGGAGTTCAATCCCCAACTGATGATCCACTAGTAATTACCACGACAATTGGCCCTGCTTTAGTCCATAAAGTGTTAGTGGACAACGGGAGCTCGGTCAATATCCTCTACAAGAAAGCTTTCGAACAAATGAGACTTGAAGCAAAAGATCTAAAGCCATGCGAAGGATGGATACGTGGCTTCAACGGAGCGTCGACGGCTCTGATGGGCTACGTAGAATTACCAGTGACATTAGGGCAGGGAGATAGCCAGAGAGTGAGGATCCTGTCGTTTGTATTTTGGATGGGGAGTCACCCTACAATGCTTTCCTAGGTCGACCGGCCCTTGCTGAGTTTAGGGCATGTATTGCATCTTAGTGCGTGCTGCTTAATTTCCCGACTGATGCAGAAATTGGGGTGATGAGGGGCGACTAAGCTACGGGACGAGCTTGTTACATGACGGAGTTGAAGATGCTAATGAAGGGGTTGAATATAGAAACTAAGAACAATTATGCCCCTCCTAAGGAGAACTCAGCATAGCAATTAAGGGGTCCTGACCCAAGAAAGTCGCCCTCAGATGTGCTCGAGGATATAGATCCCAGAGAGGATAGAGAACCCGAGGATAGGAAGGCGACTCCCAACGAAATAACAGTAGATATACCTTTTGATGAGACAGATTCAACAAAAGTACTAAAGATCGGCTCGCAACTAGATCCAGTTCGAGCGAAAGAGTTGGCTAATTTTTAAAGGGAAAATCTGGATGTGTTTGCTAGGACTCACGCTGACATGTGTGGGATTTCGCCTGCCATCATTAGCCACTCTTTGTGTATTAATCGAAAGCACCCACCAGTTAAACAGAAGAGATGGATGTTAGGCCCAGAGCGGTCAGCAGCTTTGAAAGAAGAGGTAGAGAAATTAAAAGATAATGGATTCATTAAGGATTCGAAATATCCGGACTGGATATCGAATCCTGTCCTGGTTAAGAAGTCAAACGGGAAGTGGCGTACATATATTGACTTTTCTGATTTGAACAAGGCCTGCCCGAAGGATAGTTTTTCTCTCCCCATAATTGATCAGCTAGTAGATTCGACGGCTGGGCACGAGCTTTTATCCTTTATGGACGCCTATTCTGGGTACAATCAAATTCCCATGCACATACCTGATCAAGAGCATACAAGTTTCATCACAGACTTTGGGTTATATTGTTATGTGGTCATGCCATTTGGGTTAAAGAATGCAGGAGCCACGTACCAGCGCTTGGTCAACCGCTTGTTTTATAATCAAATCGGGAAAACCATGGAGGTTTACGTGGATGACATGCTTGTGAAGTCTAAACAATCTTCCGACCATACAAGGGACTTAGCTGAAATATTTGATATTCTTCGAAGGTATGGAATGAAGTTAAACCCCCTAAAATGCTCGTTTGGGGTCGCATCTGGAAAATTCCTTGGGTTTATCGTTAGTTTTGGAGGAATTGAGATAAATCCTAGCCAAATAGCAGCAATAAGGGATATTGAGGAACCACGAAAGATCAAAGACGTTGAAAGCTTGGCCGGAAAAGTTGCTGCATTGAGCAGGTTTATCTCCAAAGCTACAGATAGGTGTGTACCTTTCTTCGATCTCATAAAACGAGGAAAGCGAAATTTTGAGTGGACCCCCGATTGTGTGGAGGCGTTCTAGAATCTATTAGACTTATTAGAAAAGCCTCCAATATTATTAAAACCCATGGAACATGAGGATTTGTTTGTCTACTTAGCGGTATCATCTCACGCCGTCAGTACGGCATTAGTACGCGAAGAGGATAAAGTCCAAAAGCATGTATACTACATGAGCAAAAAGCTAGCTGCTGCGGAACGTAATTATCTGAAGATAGAAAAGCTTGCTTATAGCCTCCTGATTGCTTCCCGCAAGCTTCGCCATTATTTTCAGGCTCACCCAATAGTTGTATATACCGATCAACCTTTGAGATAAGTGTTACAAAAACCCGAAGCATCGGGGCAGTTACTTAAATGGAACATCGAGCTGAGTCAATTTGATTTGAATTTTCAGCCATGAAGATCAATAAGGGGGCAGGCATTGGCTGACTTTATAGATGAATTCACAATTCCCGAAGAGGAAACGGTGGGTGACAAGGTAGTTACTTTGGACCAAGATTTAGAGCTTAGTCCGTGGAAGCTATATACGGACGGAGCCAAAAATGATCGAAGGTCCGGCGCCGGAGTTGTTTTAATAACTCCGGAAGGACGATCTATTTACTATGCATTATGATTAGAGTTTGTTGCTACTAATAACGATTCCGAGTATGAAGCCCTAATTGCCAGTTTGAAACTCGCTAAAAAATTGGGAGTGAAGACACTGGATATATATTGCGATTCCAAGATAGTTGTATGCCAGGTTCGAGAAGAATTTATTGCTAAAGGACCTCGACTCGTTACTTATCTCAAAAAGGTAAAGGAGTTGTTGGGAAGTTTGGAGCATTATAGCATAACGCACATTCCAAGAACAGAAAATCAGAAAGCAGATCAACTGGGGAAGCTAGCAAGTTTTGATAATCCCAAAGAAACTGAAATGGTTCCGATAGAGGTTTTGGAATCATCGAGTTTCGACCTAATGGAAGCGGAACTAGCCTTGGAAGTCGACTCAGAGAGAAAATCCTGGATGACGTCGATCAGGAATTTTCTCAATAATGGAACCCTCCCATTGAAAAAGAGAGAAAGACGAGATGTAAGACGCAAGGCTGCAAGATACGTTTTACAGGACGACGTCCTTTATCGCCAAGGGTTTTCAATGCCCCTGTTACGGTGTATCGCACACGACGACATTAAACGTGTACTGCAAGAAGTACATGAAGGTGAGTGTGGAGACCACACTGGGGGCCAAACCCTAGCAAAGAAAGTATTACGATATGGATATTTCTGGCCTACCATGAATAAAGACACGGCTGATTATTTACGACACTACGACAGATGTTAAAGATTTTCCAAAGTTCCCAAAGCGCCTCCGAATCAGCTCAAGTCGATGGAAAGCCCATGGTCGTTTGCCATGTAGGGGATTGACATTATTGGAGTGTTACCTATTTCCAGAGGAGGAGCTAAGTACGCGATCATCGCCGTGGACTATTTCATGAAATGAGTGGAAGCTGAACCTTTAACAACGATCACGGCAAGAAAGGTGATTAGTTTTATGGTCAGAAACATCATTTGTCGATTTGGGATACCGAAGACCATCATAACTGATAATGGGACATAGTTTGATAGCATCGAATTCAGAAACTTCTGCCAGAAGTACAAGATTGATAAACGGTGCACTGATGTAGCTCACCCGTAGTCAAATGGCCAGGTCAAAGCAATAAACAAGATCATTAAATCTATTCTTAAGAAGCGGTTAGAGCGGGCCAAAGCCAGATGGGTAGATGAACTACCACTAGCTTTGTGGGCCTACAGGACAACCTTTAAGACGACCACCTGCCATACACTCTATTCACTTTCCTTTGGGTCAGAAGCAGTAATCCCGGTAGAATTGGAAGTCCCTTCTCATCGAGTCGCGTACTATGGCCCGATGACAAATAAAACACTCCTCCTAGAGTCTCTTGATATGATTGAAGAAAAAAGAGATGAAGAAGACTTGCGTGCCTCGAGACATCGACATCAAGTAGCACGTTATTATGACCGGAAAGTTCGCTTCAAAACCTTTGAACCAGGAGACCTAGTACTGAAACGAGTCTTCCCGCCTTCGACCCAATTGGGTCCAAAATGGGAAGGGCCATACACCATCCAACGGAAGCTTGATACAGGAGCATTCAAGCTAACGACCATGGACGGTGAAGAGATTCCCAGAGCTTGGAACGCTCAGCACTTACGACGATATCTGAGCTAAATATGAAATGTCTTCCATTTTGTTTTTATAAGCTATGTAAAAAGGCACGACTTGCCTTAAAAAGTCTGTTTATATGAACAAAGGATTCTGAAGTGGATGTAGGCTACGAATTAGTTGAACCACTATAAAAATATCATATGTCATTTACTTTCCTGCATTATTTATATCTTCGACAATTATTCTATCATGATCATGAAACATGAAACATTAAATTAAATCTGGAAAAATTGGAGATAACCTATCAGCAGGAACGAACAAAATGACCGCTTGCATGATAAAATGCAAAAGAATGGGAAAGATGGCATTCTTAACTCTAACTCTCATGAATCCAGGGAGAGTATAAAGGACGGGAAGACGACGTCCCTTGAGGCGTGAAGGTGCACCCCGATAAGAGACCGCCTCAATAATACTCTAACCTGGTTATGAGACAGGAGAGTATAAAGATGCTAAAAAGAATAGGCAGCAATGACGAAAGGAGTATGGCCCCATTGGAGAATCGGGTGCAATTGGATTTTGAATTTAATCAATCTTGAATAATTCTTACTCAGTTATCCAAGATTGATTGGAGGCATTATGTGCACACATGTTCCCCTCAATAACGACTTTATTATATAACTGTAATATGACATGTTGTCCGTTTGCATTTTTACTTAAGTGCTAAACTAACAACTATCAGACATCGCAGGAAATAAACTACTTTATTTACAAACGCGTGAGTTTGTAAAGGGAAATCAAGAAAAAGATGCGAGGGCCGCACTTGCTGCAACAATTGCGGACCAATTGAAAATCAAAATAAAACAAAGCACATTATCACTTGGGCTTTGGAGCAGACTTGGATTTTTTGGCAGCCTTATGAGTATCTCTAGCCTCTTTTTCAGCATTAGTCATAAGACGCTTTGGCCTTTTCTTCTCTGTAGTTGAAGTACCAGAATCGGTGGATTTCTTCCCAGGAGTCAGAACACTGGAATCAAGAGAAGATTTTTTAGCAAGCTCTTCTGTAATAGACCTAGTTGAAAGCTTAACAACTAACCTTGATCCAGGATCCACCACTACAAGGGGCTTAAGGCTTTCGGGGTTCATGTCTTCAGCTTTTAGCTGCATGTGTTTGTCTTGTTCGGCTTTCATTTCAGCCAAAGTAATGTCATCGTCACTTTTTGAATCCCCAATTATAGCCACATCAGGATCTTCTTCATGCCCCTCGTTACCACCGTCGTCTTTTAAGGCATATATCATCTCGTCATCATGAGAAGTGTCGGCCTTAGACAGTTCAGTGCTCCCTCCGGATTCGACGGTGGTAGCCTTATCCTGTCCCCACTGAGCCTTTTTCACGAATTCCTCTCTAATAGAGGCTCCCTGAGGCTCATCGATCTTCTCGGCTGGTCTAGCACCTACCGAATGAGAAGCAATAGTTATCAACTCAGGAGAAAATAAAGGATTCTCGATTGATTGCCCAATTATGTGATGAAAGGTTGATACAGCCTTGACAAATTAAGGTGAAAAGGTAGAAATACCTTCTTATGGTTTCTCAATTGGGGTGGCTACCGTATCTGACGCTGGTTCGGGTATGTGAGATAAAAGAGACGCCTTAGGAATTCCCGGATTCTAGGGATCATATCCCTCAACTTCAGTAGTTTCAGCGGTAGCAGAAGAAGAAACAACCTCAAGGATATTCTTTTGTTTGGCCAGGCGTTTCTCCTCCTCCATAGCAGCAGCAATGAGGCGACGCCCCTCGGCCAGGCGTGTCGGTTCGTCATCTTTCAGATACTTCTCCATAAGTTTATCTTCATCAACGAAGTCTACCTTAAGTTCCTCTTTCTCCCATTCGATGATTTGACTCGATAGTCTTCAATCCAAGAGATGCTTCAGCGACGAATTATGTGTGCAAAGAATTCAATCAATAGTTCGCCAAAATCGTGCACTTCTTCCTGAGCCTCTAATAGCTGTTTACGGGTTTCTTCAGCAGACGTAATGGCGTTATCCACATTCCCCTCATTTAGGGCAGCCCTATTTCTGACTTCCATTAACTTGGACTCCAAGTCAGCGTTTCGTTTCTCCAGTTCAGCATTTTTTCTCGCTAACTCGGCTTTTTCTCGCTCAAGAGTATTGTAAGACAGTTGCATTTTGACACTGTCTGACTTAGCGTCTTCCGCTTGTTTCTTCAACTGCAAATGCTCTTGACTATGAGATTCCAGCAAGTCATGATAACGCTTCTGTAATTCCTCAAATTGCTGTTTGAAGTTGTTGGCATCTCGTTGAGTATTGACGAGTTGAGCCTGTGTGTCTACTAGGTCCTTCTCCAAATTTTTCAAGGAATTCTCATCGGAATCCGCAGCCTTTTTCATTGAATCAACGTCTGTAATTAAAGTCTGAATAATTCTGGAGAGATTGCGTGAATATTTGAACATCTCCGAGTATTGCTTCTCAACTGCGTCAATCTTTGCTTTAGCCTCATCTGCCCACTTTGATGAAATAGGCTCAAGTGCAGGTAAAAAACTTAGATTCTCAAAGTAATGATCTGGGAACTGCTTCTCCAGACATGCCAGCTTAACTTTGGAATCAGCATCCAGTGGTGGAGGCTTGCAGTATGTTAGTTCAATGTGTTTTCGCTTAGTCGGGACGATGGTTTCATCATCCTTTCTAGATTGCTTCTTAGAAACTTTGTGTTTGTCTCGTGAATCGATATGTTTCGGTGGACTTTTTTCCCGACTGTGTTTGTCTTGAGGAGAAGTTCGGTCTTTGGATTGCGACGTGTCTCCTCCTCGACGACTCTGGTAGCTCTTATATCTGTCAGGATCCAACCGGACGGGAGAACGAGAGCGCGCGGTATGTGGTCGATGAGAATCATGAGGCCTTCTGTCATCTCTGCCCCGGCTCTCACAGCGATCATGCTCGATATCGGAAAAAGGTCTAGACATGTTATAGCGCATTTTTCTGACATCGTAGTAAGGGCGAGACATTGTACCTACGCAACAATATAAGTGGAATTCAGAATCAGTGTTCACATAAGACATGAGCGTTGTGACGTGTGGTGCTAATGTGTTGAGTGCATCCTAAGTGGTGTCCCCCCCCCCCAACAAACCCGAGTCTGAACCCAGACTAGCATGAGCGGGCTCTTTGGTCTTCACATGAGTAGTCTCCTCTGAAGAGGTGAAAGTTAAAGGGTTCGTGCTGAAGTCCTCTAAAGTATAGATGGTTTCAGACAGGGGAAGGTTTCCTAAACCCTTAAATGTGGAATCGTCGGTAGTAGGAGCATCTCCTTGAGAAGCATATGTTGACTTCTCAGGAGAAATAGCGTCATCGGGGATGGTATACCCTTCTCTGTGCTTTTCAGCTATGTTGGCTAACTCGTCGTCCTGAGTTGAAGATGGAGAAGGCGAAGTCCGAAGAGGTATTGTTGGACCTTTCGAGCCCTCGCCCGTCTCAGGAATAATGTCTACCGGGGCTATGTACACATATGGACCCATCCCATGACCTATACTACGGGTAATGGATAGTAACCCGTGATGATGGAGACACTAATCCTTAAGAACTTCGTCGATGGTTATAAACTTTTGATCGCCATTGAGAAGCCGATGCAAACGATCAAAGTACAATTGATCCGATATTTGCTTTGGGTTATCAACTGCGAATAAAAAAAGCAAGTTATTGTGTTGGCATGAGCATTTAAAATTGAGATCTAGAAAATCGGTGCTTTACTTGATTTGGTCCATCTCCTGGCGCACCCCGGCTGCTGCCTGATATAAAACCATTCGAGCTTAGAATCTCCAGCCTTGCTGCTAAATGGAGCTGTAATAATTTTCCTTTTTGGGACTGATTTAAAATATGAGAAGAAAGGAGTCTCTTGAGTCTGATGCTTGAAATTATAAAAAAAGTGGATGTCATCGAAGGTAGGATCTATACCTAAAACCTCTTTGTATGCTATATATAAGGTGTATAAATAAGCATAAGAGTTGGGATGTAATTGCATGGGGGCAATCCACATCTGTCTCAGAAAGTCGACAATAAAAGGCGGAAACGGTGGAATAGCCCCAACCATACACATCAATCAGGCAACTGCCATAAATCCTTTCGGAGGATTGTGGGGGCGATTTGCTTTCGATGGCACCATGGTATCTCTTTTCAGTATTCCATGCTTTAGACATATCCGAACAAGTCTGTTGCCATCAATCGTCGATTCAACAGAATCTTTGGGTAACTCCAATATAATGGCAGACTCAAACTCATCAGGAGCTCGATTATTTCCTATCCCTCCTTCCTCTTCATCGCTAAGAGAAACTTCACTATCATAAGGTATTTCACTATTGTGTGCTTCTACTTCATAATCTGGGCCCTGATCGTCCCATTCAGGGTCTGAGGGAGAGGATATGTCATCAAGAGTAAATTTCTCGGAAGTTTCCGCAACTTCTCTCTTCTCTACTAACCTAGATGAACGTCTCACTTCCATGATCACTAAACTACTGAAGAAGCAAACATAAGTTAGAGTAAGATAGCCCGTATCCCCCCGTGTATGTGTGTGAACTAAAGTGTGTCCTATGTGTGCAAAGGATGCAAAGTAAACACATGAGAGCGGGATGCAAAGGTTTGATAAAGCAGCAATGTTCAGAATAGTTCTTGATGTTCGTTTATGTTCGTAAGGTGCTATCCTAACTGTTCTTTAAGTTGAAGGTTACATCAAGTATTGATTTGGCTAGTTGTACAAATTCTTGTGCATTGAGTAGAACTGCGTCGGTTCGGTTCGGATGTGAGTATTGGGATCGGATCGGGGGATGTAATGACCCACATTTGTCAGAGGTATTATAATTAATTTTTTTAATTATATAAATAGTGATTTAGGGAATTAAATCGTCGTTAATTAAATTATAGTGAATATTTAGTTAAAATAATTAATTAAATAATATATTTAATTCAGAAATGATCAAAAATATTGGGAATCACAATATTCTGTGAACGGGGTCATCCCTTAGATTTAATTCAGCTTAGAGTTGAATTATATTGACGAATATATTCAATCGACGACAGTTTGAACATATAATTTTATTATAATTAAAATCGAGCTTGAAATGGCGTTGTAGTTCGTGATTTGGCGATTTGAACTTCAACTGAATGTACAGGATTCGTTTTAAGCCGGATTTCTGTGAAACAAGAAACGTGTGGAGCTGGTGGAGTATATCTTTCTTGTGGAAGAGAAAAATCGAGACTTCGTCGTGTAGATTTTGATTTACATCCAAATCAAATTTCAGAAAAGTCGCTGTGGAATTCCTTTATAATTTGCGACGCTTTAATTACGTTATAAATGGATTTTCGATATAAATTGAATATCGATTTATTCTGGAATTCTGGATATCAAGCTGTAAATTCTGATATGATATTCTGGAGCTGTACGATATCATATATGGAGATATATGATAATATTAATTTATTAATATTTAATTTAATTGTTTTTAAATATATTTATATATTTAAAAGGGCTATTCAGGGCTTTAAAAATAGCCACTTTTGCAAACGAAGTCGAAATTCGACGAAACTAGTTTTGTTGGATCCGCAACATCAAATTATTATTAGATTTCAAGTTTCGTGATTTTTAGAGTAACTGTGTGGTCGTACGGATTTTTAGAGTGAGAAACAGTCAGTATTTCGATGTTTAAAAATACGCTGTGTGAGCATACGGAGTCAGAATTCGACGAAACCAGTTTCGTTGGGACCGTAATGTCGAACTGAAGGTGCATGTCCAGTTTGGTGATTTTTGGGTATCGTATGTGGTCACAGGGATTTTTAAAGACCATAAACGAGAATAAAATCATTAGAATAAATAAAATAAAAAGAAAAAAATATATCCCACATCATTCTATGATCATATGGGAGGCCACACACACATCATTTCCGACCACATATCCTACCAACCACCGCAACAGCTATATAGGACCGCATAAGCTCTTTACAATAAGAAATTTCCCAAAAGAAAAATCATAACAAGCAAAACAAAAATCTGAAAATCCTCTAACTCATATACTGGAGTTACACGCATGATTCTCTACGGCCTGGTGATCAATCTGAGCAACTCGATGGCAATTGTGGGGTTCAACGCGGAAAATCAGTCGAACCTAGGGTTATGGCTTTGGCAAGTTGAGGTATTGATTCAAGCATTGGATGTTGGATTTAGGTTCAGGAGATCGTCTAGCACCTTGTTGGAGTTTCTGAAGGGAACCCGAACCAAAAACCGTCGATGTCAGCACCGAGGACGACGACGTCGGGGCACTCAAAGGGGCCGGCGAGTTGGGTTTCGACGTGGTAGTATTGGGCGATTTTGGAAGAGATGAAGGATGGTGCCCTTCGTTTTGATTTCGGTTGAAGAGAGGATGGACGGTTTGAGGAGGAAGATCGGAAATTTGGTGGAGGGATTTACTGGTATCGAGCGTATGAAATTGGGAGAGAAGGGATAGTAGCGGGTTCGGTTTTGTGTAAAGGGTGTTGGGCCTGAGAGTGTTAACGGGCCAGGGAAGAAAACAAAAGGGTAAAGCCCTTTTATATAAAAATAAAGTCCATGTTTATTTATTTAAAATTATTCAAACTTTAAAATCGAATATCTTGATCATACAAGATCAGATTGACGAACCGTAAGTTACGTCGGGATCGTATGGACGAGAGCTCCACAATGGAACTGACCGCGAGTCGATTGGAGTCCATTACAATTTATAGAAAACTAAATTGTCTGAATCAAGCGATGGTTATCGTCATTGACGATGATCGTCTAATGTGAGTAAATCTCACCAACTCTGAACAGTTTATAATTTCATGTTGTATCTTTAGAACTGTTAGAAATTGTCTGATTTACTGTGTGTTGATTGTTTGATTGAACTGCTAGTCAGTTAGTTAAATTTCTATATGGATTCTGTTTAACAGAATGTATCATATGGAACTGAAAGTGATGTTATCTATATTGTCTAACATCTGTGATGCAGGGAAACAGGTTGGAGGAATCCGACTGGATTCCTCAACAGTTATTTTATTGTTTTTCATATATTGTTATATGATGTGATATAAAATCTGTGGGCGATTATATGTGCTTGGACGATATTGAACATCGTGATTTGATATGATTGAATACCATAACATGCCGGAATGTTGATAAGGGGATTTTCAAAGTGATATTGAAAAAAAAAATTATAAATTGGAATATTTATAAATAAGAGAATATTTATAAATTGTAATATTTATAAATAAGAGATATTTATAAATTTAAATATTTATAAATAAGGAATATTTATAAATTGGGATATTTATAAATAGGAGATATTTTAAAAAGGTAAATAAATACAAAACATTTCTTTTTGAATGAAAAGGCCTGTGTGGCGGGTTTGGGGATTTTCCCGATGCTCCCGATACAAAGGAGGTTATGGCGAATTTTCCCGGGAATTTAAGGAGTTAGAATATTTTTAAGAAAAAATTTGAAAAAGGGAATATTTGCAAACCATTTGCAAATAGAATAAAATAGAGAAAAGAAATATTTCTAAACCATTTACAAATAGAATTGAAAGGGGAATATTTAGAAAATAAATAGAGTTAATAAAAAGGAAATTGGTTTATAAAGGAAACCGTTATAAAAAGGAAAACGTTATTAAAAGGACATTTATAAAGTGAAGAACCGTTACTAATAGTAAATCTTTATAAATGAATAAACGTGTTAAAAAGGGGATCTTTTTAAAATGGATAAACGTTATAAAAAGGAGAAATTGAATATGGTGTTCGAAGTTAGTTAATCGAATATGGTATTCGAAAGGAGAAATCGAATATGGTGTTCGAAGTTAGTTAATCGAATATAGACATTCTAAAGGAGAAATCGAATATGGTATTCGAAGTTAGTTAATCGAATATAGACATTCGAAAGGAGTTAATCGAATATGGTATTCGAAGTTAGTTAATTGAATATGGTATTCGAAGTTAGTTAATCGAATATAGACATTCGAAGGGAGTTAATCGAATATGGTGTTCGAAGTTAGTTAATCGAATATGGTATTCGAAAGTTAGTTAATCGAATATGTTATTCAAAAGGGGTTAGTCAAGTCGAGTTAGTCAAATAGAGTTAACCAGTTAGAGTTAATCAGTTAGAGTTAACCAGTTGGAGTTAATTAGTTAGAGTTAATCGATTAGAGTTAAAACAAACTAGAGTAAATCAAGTGTAGTTATTTGAGATAGAGTTAATCATACATAGTTATTCAGGGTAAGTTGCCATCTCGTACGACTGCTAGCGTAATTCGCAGGGCTGTACATAGCCTAAGGGGTTGGATGTTTCCTGAGGGAGTCAGGCGTAACCATTGTGATCGCTGCGATCTAGAGTCAAGCGAATGGAGTTTAATCGAATATTAGTTATTCGATAGGAGTTAATCGAGTTGATCGAGTTGAGAAATAAGTTAAATAAGTTGAGTTGATCGGGTGGTTCGACCAAGTTAGTCGAGCCTAGTTAATCGAATCGAATTGGTCGAACCAAGTAAGTCGAGTTAAGTTAGTCAAGTTAGTCGAGCCTAGTTAATCGAATCGAATTGGTCGAACCAAGTAAGTCGAGTTAAGTTAGTCAAGTTAGTCGAGCCTAGTTAATCGAATCGAATTGGTCGAACCAAGTAAGTTGAGTTAATTAAACCAAGTTAGTCGAGCCTAGTTAATCGAATCGAATCGGTCGAACCAAGTAAGTTAAGATAGTCGAGTTAGTCGAGTTAAGTTCGTCGAGTTAAAGTTATCGATGTTAGTTTCATCGAAAGGAGTTATCGATGTTAGTTTCATCGAAAGGAGTTATCGATGTTAGTTTCATCGAAAGGAGTTATCGATGTTAGTTTCATCGAAAGGAGTTATCGATGTTAGTTTAATCGAAGTGAGATTTTCAAATATGAGATATTTGAAAAGGAAGAGTTATCGAATATTAGTTATTCGAAGAGAGATTATCGAATATCGTTTATTCGAGAAGGAGTAATCAAATATAGTATATTCAAAAGGAAGGAGTTAATCGAATATAGGTTATTCGAAGAAGAGTTAATCAAATAGAGATTTCTCGAAGAGAGTTAATCGGCAAATTCGATTATATCGAATTCGGGAAAGTACTTATACTTTCCAGTGTTTAAATAGAGATTTATTTATTTATAAATAAATAAGTGTTAGGTTAATTATTCACTAATAAGAATAGAAGTTATAATTAAAGTTAGATAATTCGAAAGTAGGGATTATAACGTTATCGTTATAACCAATGTTTTAAATATAGAAGTGGATTAGTAAAATTGAATCCGAGAAAGGCGTAAAGAAGTTGTTAAAGATTAAAAGATAAACTTTGACCATTTCGAAGTTATAACGTTGTTCAGTTAAGGTCTGAGAGGTAATTATACCCCAACTTGAGTGACTTCCTTCTTAACTAAGAAATGGTAAGGTTTGATCGTAAAGGAGTTTTGGAAATGTTTTCCAAACGAGAATCAGAAATGTTTTCTGATAAAAGAAAAATAACAATTTAGAATATAGGGAAGCAGGAGATAAATAAATGAACTAAAGAAGATTTATGTTAAATGATGTTTGTTCGATATAATTTCCATTTGGAAATAATATCGTTGTTTGCACACTTGTTTTTCTTTGATAGTTAACTCACCGACTATCGAAGTTTTGACCATTTTAACATTGTTAATATGGAGAGACCGGTTGGATTGTTATCCAAAGAACCACTCTGTATTGGCATAAGCGTTGCGAATCATATATGCCAAAGATAATTGAAGACGGAGTAAAGTGCAAGGGTTGTTGTATAAGTCTTAGTTAACAGTGACTAAGATTGATATACTGAATAGTGCCTTCAGTTTGTCCAGTCCCAGGACAACTTGTATGGATGAAGGTCTGACAGAGTATATCCAATGGATCGCGTAAGTTGATCTCTTCAAACGTATATACGTTGGTGGCGGAGGAATTCGTTTCTCTTAGCTGTATACCCATGTTATTTTTGGATAAGTCAATTTGTGATTTGGCGGGTATGACGATGTGACATTCTAAGTGAATGAAGATGGATGTCTGACAGAGTATTTCCAGACGATCACGTACATTGATTTCTCCAACCATACCAAGAGTGGAAGCGGGGAAGGAAACTTCTTTTAGCTAACACATAATGTATTGTTGAGGACGTCAATCGGTGATTGGATGGATTTGATGATGTGGCATTTAAAGTGAATCTGATGTGAAGATAAGCGTAGCTTCTAGCCTCACATCCGGTAAATGACAGAAATCGGGCAGGTAGCATGGCTATGTAGGTCGCACCTATTAGGGTGTATAATCACCTGATCTAGAGTTTCATTTATTTCTAAAAATCTATTGTTGATGCTGTCCCATTCGGGAAACGGTTGCTGATCCCAACCGTTGGTGATAAACATTCGATACACTCAAGCGAAATGAGTGGTCGGTCATGTGTGGCCGGGTTGCAAGATGTTCTTGTTGAACCCAGTGTATTCCTCTCTAGAGGTACACTAGCAAAAGGTGGTTCCATACCTTGTCATAGTTGGAAATCCATTATCCAATACGTGCTTACGATTTTGATTGTATACTATGTATGTAGAACGTGAGATGAAAGCGTTTCTGCTAGTTGATATCTATTTGTACATAGACATTATTATAATATCAAAAGGTTTTTGATATAAAGATATTTTGGATTCTCATAAGGGAAAAACCCGTTCCGTTCTGCGGCGTGGTCTTATGAGATATCGTTTACTTGTTCATATACCTGTTTAAACTGTTTTACTCACACCAGTCCCATGACTGACCCGGAGTTTACTTTGTTGTTTTCCCTAAACTCTTGGGTGCCTAAATTTTTACGGGAAGTCAAGTAGTCGGGATTTGCAGATATATTTGGAGAGCTTGGAGCAGGAGGTTTCAAGATCATATAGCTATAGTTATTTTTGCTGTGTTGTAAGTGTTGTACTCTGATAAGTGCTATTGTATACATAACTGTTATATTTCAAAGTTATGTTATCTATTATATGTTATTCGTTCCGCTGTGAGGTTCGTGTTACTCTGATGTTGTGTTCTTCTTCTTCTTATATTCTAAGTTTCTATCTTATCTATTCTCGCCCTCTAATTTCTTTCATTAATTACCGGGATTTTTCGATGTTTTGGTTATCGAGATCGTGTTTATGTCGATAACCAAAGTCGCTCGAAATCCGGGTCGTTACAGTGGAAGCCATGTTTTGGTCTGAAGCAAACGTTCGCAACCAGCCAGTAAAACCAGATCGGTTCGGAAGTAGGTATTCGGAGCGGTCCGGATCGACTTGAGTATCCATGACTCTCTTCCTGTTTGTTTCTTACTCCGACCTGATCTGGTCATAGGAACCTCTTCCCCTTTCCTTCACTCTAACCTTCCTGCACCCGAACCGATCCTAGCTCCTCCCTTTCTCTTTTTCTTCTCCCTTTTTCATCTTGCTCAACCAACACCGAACCCACTCTCGTGTTGAGAACTGAACCAAAATTGAGTGTCCATGTGTTGGTTCGAGCAGCATCAAATTCTGGTCCCCTCCGTAACCGCGTTGAGATGGTGACGAGACCATCAACGATGGTCGTGATAGGGAGGAAGTCATGGCGTCAGAGCCAATTAAACACCATACCCAAATCTCTCAAATTATTCACAAATCCTAATCAAAATCAGCCGTAACAAAGTTAATCTAAGTTACAGACCTACCTATGTGCTCAATTTGAAGATTAAAATAGGGACTTCAGAGTTTTTGAGAGCTAGGGTTTTTTGCAAACAGCGAGAACAATAAAAAGAGAAGAAAGATTAAGGCATGGTGGATTTATATATGAAATGGAAATGGCTCTTAGTATTCCCCGTGTTTTAACCCGTACGGACCGGAATGTTAGCCCACATATATTTGGCCCAATAGTGTAATAGAAGCGGGGTGAGAGAGGCTGTTCGGATTGGAAACTGAACCCCAATAGAATCACGCATATCAACTTGGCATACAGGTTGAACTCAGAGAAAAATGTATATAAAGATTTACCTGGAAGAGCCACTGGACATCAAGCAGGGTTATCAAAGTTGTATGAAACAAAGAAAGAAATTTGCGTATTTTTTTGATGTATTTATAGGCCATAAGAGATATGAATTTGTGAAGCAATGCATCCCTACACACGAGCAGAAGCAGCTATTCAACGATTCAAATTCAGAGATTAATGGACAGTAAATGTCAAAGCACGCTCCATCTTCAATAGAAACGTCCTTTAAGGGGGCAAAATGTTAGCCTACTTTATGAACTAGGCTACACAAAGTTAAAGACTCAACAATGAAGAGCACCCTGCCAGATAATCGGATCGGGTTTCCTTGGGTAGAGACAGATCAGCACAAAGCAGAAAGGGAAGGAAAACAAGCCGGACCAGATCGGAAGGAATGGAGCCGAAGCACAAAGCAGAAAGGGAAGGTAAACAAGCCGGACCGGATCGGAAGGAATGGGGCCGATCCGAACCCCATCCACAAACATATCCGATCCTAGAGTCACAGCAGCTTCCACCCAACGTTTTCCTTAATACTCGAGACAGTTATGCACACGATCTACCCACGTTTGCCACTTACATGGTGCGCTGTCATCATCAGATTCCATCTGAACCCAATTGTGGCGGGATTGAGGCCACGTGGATCCGAACCGATCCCACTCCAGGGGGATTTTCCACCTATAAGTACAACATTAAGAGGCATTTGGAAGGATCTTTTGGCATTTTCAGAATTAAAACTTCTTTGCAATCCGAGCTCTATCATCTTTTTCAGACTACAATCATCTTTCAAACAATATTTTAGATAATTTTGAGTGAATTAATGTATTGTATGAGTAGAAGAGAGTGAAGATCATCATTGTATTTGCATTTGAATTATCAATTCGAAGAGTAGAAAGTGGACGTAGGCTACTTAACTCCGAACCACTATAAATTGTGTGTTCTCTTCGTTTTAGCTTTCATTTCATTAGAATCATTACTAGTTTGGGTGTTAGTGCCAATTTTGGATCTAACAGTTTCTATCCCTCTAAGTGGCATGAGTTTGTGTAATAAAAACTGAATGTATCGTATATCTAATGCACTGAGTGAGTAAATATAAGGATGGACGATGGGTGCTATGTTTGTTTTATCGTTTATCATGTTAGGGATGTCACCCGATATTAGGCATTATTGGTCAGATATCTTGGTACCTCTAGTATCCTTATATTAGGTAAAATCATGATGTTTGTTGTAGAACAGTACATTCTTTTATGTGCTAACTCCATAGATGTAGAAACAAGTCAGGTATGACTCTTTATACCATGTATTCTAGTATTTGTTAGTTTTTGAGATTTCTATCACTCACACCAGACTGTTATCTAACATGAGTTTTATGCTTTTCTTGTTTTTACCTTGGGTATTCTTAAATAAGTTAATTAGAAGCAGGACTGGTGAGTATGTGTGGTTTTTTCGATAGCCACTAGGGGATGCTCTCATTTGACTATATTTATATATTTTGTTATTCTGCTATGCAACATTATGAGGCTTATTAGTCTTTATTTTATGTGATAGTTATTCTAAGTTATTTTGGGGATGTATTACTTTATTCACTTTGTTATTTACTATTTTGGATATATTAATCTGATGTTGTTCATTTCAATTACTTATTATCTATATCGTTTTATATCATTTAAGTTGGTTATTATATTTTATTCAATGCATTGTGAGATATATGATAGGTTATGTTTTTTTTGAATTTTTTTCCCACCTTGACAGTTGACCCCACATTGCCAAAGCAACATTACAACACACTTTCCATGTTTCATACGTGACAATGATGTAGCATGGTCATCACATTTGGTACCAGAGCTTAAGTTGAATTTTTAACCTAAGGGAAGGGTCGAGAGTGCATATTTAGGAGAGGTCAATTAGAAGGATTTCTTGTAAAGGAACTAATTGTCGTTATCCCTGAATGTTTATGAATTCCAAACATGGGATGTTGCAGGGAATTCTAATTGCAATGTGAGGAGAAAGCCGTTTGAAAGCTGACAATCAGGACCTACATACCATATTTAATGCTTTATAAAGAAAATGATGAAGAATGCTCAAGCGACTACTCCTAATAATGTTGCCAAGGGAGATGATTCATCGTAGGTGCACAGGGATGACTTCACTAGGTAGAGCAAGGACTTTACTAGTCTGGTTAGTAAACCATTCCAAGGAAAAAAGTTTGCTATAGAGGTTCAAGACGGGCTCGATACTTGTGTAAGAGTCTTTAGTGAGCTTGGTTTGGAAGATGCTATGAGGAAGCAGTTGGCATTTTGTTAACTTCAAGAAAGATCATCGACTTGGTGAAATACAGTGAAGTTTGCTACACTTGAAGATCAATTCACTTAGAATCGATTTAAGCCCCCTTTTAGAAGAGGTTTATTCCATCTACCTGCATGTCAACTTTATTTCGTAAGTTTGTAGATCTAAAGCATGAAATATTGGATATCTTTAAGTATGTAGCTGAGTTCGAATCTTTGTCTAAATATGGGATGTCCATTGTTGACATCCCGCAAAAATAAGAACTAGACGTTCAGTCTTGGATGGGATCATATTACTTGGGTGAGAAGCTCTCAAACCATATTAATGAGACCTTTGAGGCGGTTGTTAAGTAGGTGCTAAGGACTGATAGTAGCTATCCATAGTCCAAAACTGTGGTATATGTTGTTTCTAAGGATGAACAGACATTGCAAGTGAGTGGGTGAGGAAAGAAGAGTGGAGCAACGAGAAGAAGCCATCTTAGAATAAAGATGATCGGAAGAAGAACACCAAGTCTAAAGTGACTTGTTTCAACTACGAAGAGAAATACCATTACAACAATCAGCGAAAGACCGATAGAAGGAATTGTTATAACGGCTACAAGAGTGGACATATTAGAAAGGACTACCTATTTGCCTAAGAAGGAGACGCAGGCCATATGTTATCGATGATGGTCCAAGTTCTTTGGATACCACTTTGACGAAGGTGAAGGCAAAGCACATTATCATTCAAGGTTTTCTTTTCACTTTTTATATTCTTAATCTAGTTTTGTTTGATATTGGAGCTTCGCGTTCCTTTGTATCCAGTGACTTAATAGACAAATCAGGATTGAAACTCAATTTTTTTTATTGACCTTTAGTTGTAAAAATCCGTATTGGCCTTATTAACCTATATATGATTTGTTGTAAGATGGTTTTATTGGGTCATGGATGTTATTTTGTTTGTTTTGGTGTTGTTGGTTTGGCATTATTCTAGTCGTATATTGGTTGCATAGATACAAAGTAGTGGTGGATTGCGAGAGGCTATTGGTGATGATACAAAGTTATGCTTACCTATCGATGAGGTGATGGTTACCTTCCTTTTTTTTCAATGTTCCACATGGTGATTTTTTGTCAATACCAATCTCTTTGGAGATTCTAGACGTACACAAGGTGGTGACTAAATTTTTGCCATATAGGGAGATAGAGTTTTGTATTGATTTGTTAAAAGATGTCAGACCAATAGCGATGCCTTTAATGAGAATGACACATAGGGAGAAGAAGGAGAGTGGGGTGCAAGTTGGTTATCCTCTACGGATTCACTCATAGGAGTATATATGTAAGTGTGGAGCACCAATAATATTCACAATGATACAAGATAGTTCCATTAGATTGTGCATTGATAATCGTGAGCTGAACAAGATAAGGAAGTAGAACAAGTACCATTTTCGCTAGTTGATGACCTGTTCGATCAGCTTCATGGTGTTTCGGTGTTTTCTTAGTTAGATCTCGCAGTTGAGCTTCACCTATGAGAGTAGCAAATGAAAGTGTGATGGTTATTGCGTTTTAAATGCCATTTGCATTTTCCAATTGGTTAGTTATGTTGTTTAGGCCAAATAATGCACCGGCATACTTTGTGAATCCTATGAATCGTGTTTTCAGAGGTTAGCTAGATAAGTTTATGCTTGTGTTCACTGATGATATTTTGTTCTATTCTCTTATAGAAGGGGACTAAAAGACATGTTTATAGATTATTCCTAAGGTGTATAGTGAACACTGGCTGAAGGCAAAGTTTTGTATGTTCCACTTCTGAAGGAGAGAAGTGCGATTCTTTGGCCATGTTGTTTTGGAACAATGAATTATAATAGACTCTAGGAAGGTTGTTGCAGTAGAAGATTGGACTATCTCCAAGAATACAATTGATGTTAGGAGTTTCTTAGTGCTAGTTGAACATTATAGGCAGTTTATTTATGATTTCTCTAAGAGGCAGTGGCACTGCTAACTCTACTGACAAAGAAGAATCATACTTTTGTTTAGGATGAAAGATATGAGAAAGAATTTGTAAGTTATAAGGAAAAGTTGATCAATGCATCTGTATTGGTTATTCCAAAAACAAAAAAAAATACGATGATATAATGAATGTTTGTAGTACAAGATTAGGCATGGTATCAATGCAAGGGGAAAATTTATCACTTATGCTAGCCGACAATTGAAACCGCATGAAATAAAATACCCTACTCATGATTTGGAATTGGAAACAATGGTTTTTGTGTTAAGTATACGGTGGCATTATCTTTTAAACGTGATGTTCGAGTTATTCAACGATCCTAAATCATTGACGTACCTCTTTTGACAGAAGGATCATAACCTTCACCAACAACAATGGTTAGAGTTCCTAATTTCCTATGTCTTCAATATTTTGTATACACTGGGAAAGGTTAATGCAGTCGTTGATGCTTTGGGTAAGAGACAAGACAACTTAGGATCCATGTTCTTAGAGTGGACGTAGTAAGAGTATATTGTTGGTTATGATTTCCAAACTAGACGCGGGTTAGAGCCACAAATATTGGCAAGATTGACTATTAGACCTATTTTAACTGAGCGGATTGGAACTAGTCAAATGTTTTATCCAAAGTTGGTTGGGAAATCGTTACGGTTAGGGTCAGAGTGGAGTCTGAGGATGTAAAGCAATATAGACTTGACCGACATAGTTGACTAAGTAAGATGGAGAGGCTATTTGCCCTAGATGTTAATAGATCGAGGGGGATGTGCTTCTAGAGTGTCAGCATTCAAGATTGACTATACATCTCGGTAGTAATAAGATGCACTATGTTAAAGATGACTTTTATTAGGAAGGGATGAAGAGAGATGTTAGAGTATCCATATTGAGGTGCATAAACTTGGTTATGGAAAATAGAAGAATCCTAGTGGCTTAATGCAATCGTTAGAAGTTCCTAACCGAAAGTAAGAGCAAATGTCATTGGATTTTATCCATGGGTTATCAAGGATTCTAGCAAGGTATGACAATATCTATATCATAGTTGATTGGCTAACAAAGATCGCTTGATTTACACCTACTAAGTTAAGTAGGACAACAACTAAACTAGCCAGTTATATGTGAAGTGGGTAATATGATTATGTGGTGTACCGGATGACTGAAACCCATTGTTTAATAGTGGGTTCTTTAAAAAAAATTACAGGTAGTGTTGGGGATATAGCTACAACGCAACATAGCTTGTCACCATCAAAATGATGGTCAAACTAAGAGAGTGGATCACATTTTGGATAATCTATTGTTTGCTTGCATACTTAGTTTTGGCGTCTGATGAGATGATCATATGCATCCCATTTAATTCAAGTATAATAATAGTTATCTATCTAGCATTGGTATGGTACCAATTGAAGCATTATATGGTCAATCATGTAATGCCTTTTCATGTCAGTGGAAAGCACGCGAAAAACTGATACTTGAGCCAGAGATAATAAAGGATACTTTAGAGAAGATATAGATTATTCGCTAGTGAATGAAAGCTTCCTAAGATAGGAAGAAGAGTTATGGTGATAAGAAATGTTAAGATTTGGAATTCTCCGTCGACGATACGATGTTTGTCAAAATTTCTCCTTCAAAGAGTGTCGTTTGGTTCAATATAAGAGGGAAGTTGGTTCCAATATTTACTGGTCCTTTTCTGATTTTTGAAAGGGTTGGATCATAGCATATAGAACCGACTTACCCCAAAAGATGACATGAGTGCACAATGCATTTCATGTTTCTCAGTTGAGGAAATATGTGCATGAAACAAGCATAACTATTGCATTAGGTTAGTTGAATCATATCGAAGTTGAACCAAAATATTTGGGAAATTGTAGGAATATTCATATTATCGGGCATGATACAAAGTGTCGTATAAGGAAATCCATGAGGTTAGTGATACTTGGCAGATTGTGAAGAGCATAAGGATGTCATATCCGGAGCTCTTTGCTTGGTAAGACTCTTATTTTATCGTTTCACTTGAAATATCGTAAATGGCCTTAGTATAGTATCTCATATGCTAGGATAGGTATTAATTGCTTTATTTCCATTTGATTATTATGTGTGTGTGGTTGATTAGATTGCATATGTTGTTAACCATGTAGAGTGAACCTGTTAACTTATTTGAGGAATTTTGAGGGCGTGATTCTTAAAGGTGGACATTGCAACGACCTATGTTTTATGCATTTTTGAAGTGTGAAATATGAAATATTAGTTTCATATGAAGTCATATGACTTGATAATTTTGGACAGTAACAATTAGGGGAGTTTCCCATACTAAATATTTTTATCACAATTTTCTGTTATCGTTTTTCCCTCTGCGGATCTTTTTTTGCTCCTAACTATTGACTGAACTAGAATTTGGACTTAAAACTACGTCTATTAGATTAGGATAATGGTTTCCGTTTTCGTACAATGCATACATTAAGTAAATAGACTAATCATTTATGCTTGTCTTAAGCTTTTGTGGATATTAGGTAGTTTAATTAAGGGCCACTAATCAAGGGATCTACAACTAATTTCACAACTAAGAGATGAGAAGGCTAAAATATGTAACATTAACTTCATTTTCTCATTTCTTTTCTTCCTTAAACATTCCTAACCTCCTTTAAAGCATTTTTTCTCCAAATCTTCATCCTAGAACCCTAATTTCATCATCAATCAACAAATTATACACATAAGAAGAATATTTGCTGTTGTAGAGGAGGAGAAATCCATTCTACTTGTCGTTGCTTATTAGATCTTACGGATTTTCTTAGATTTGGAGCTTATTTAAGATAAGGTGAGTTAATAGATCTTTATCTTACCAACTAAGATACTTTAAACCCTAAACATATTCTAGAAAATCCTTTAAAAATAGTTAGATTTCTTTTTTGCTACCTCAAATCATGTATATGAATTTATATGATTTGGATTTGATTTGCAAAATTGTGCTTCTATGAATTCTTTAATTTTTTATAGATCTTAAATTTTCTACCTTAGATCTAAGTCCTTTAAATCTTGTTGAAATTGATTATTTGAATGTCTTTATTATGTTGTATATTGTATGCACGATTTCTCTTTGTCAAAATATGTGAAAAATGACAATCAAATGATGATTTAGAGTCAGACGAGGGATTGTCAAAAATTCCAAATTCCCTATTTCCATGCGATCATGAGAAGGTGCTGAGGAAAAGGTCTGTCGAGGCTTCACATAAAATTTAAAGGTTATTTGGAATTCGTATGGAGGAGTAATGGTTGCTTAAAGATGAAGAACTGATGTATTATAGGGATCAGAACGACCAGGATTTAAAACCCAAAAATCATCAAAATTTCATATGATCCATAAAGGGGAAATTGGAATGCTCCATAAGTCTACGTTTCAAATTTCAAGTCTTTTGGAGCTTGCATGAAGAAGTTATGACTGACTGAAGACGGATATGCAAGGGGTCAGATCAGTAGAAATTCCAGAAGACTAAGTGAAGGAATCATCCTATATGGATCAATGTTGATCCCTATGACTTACTTTAAAGAGGGATCCCTAAGGATTGATGTTGAGATGTTGTAGAGTCTATTTCTGAGATCCAACAGGAGTAAGAGAAGGCATGCAATAGGAAAATTAAGAAGGAGGCAAACCTCAGGGATTGACTAAGTATTAGGATCGGTACCAACCAATACCTAACACTTTCCCAATATAGGTGCGATTCCTATGATACGTAGGGGAGTTCGTCCAGGTTTTAGTGGCGCTATTATCTTTTGTCATTGAGAGCTCATTTTCTCTTTTCGATGGTGATTTTTCTTGAAGAAATAACTCCAGCGACAACCAACTATGATCCAAGAAGCAAAGTGAAAGACTATAAGTTGAATGATTAGGATACGACTCAGCTGATGGAGCTATCGGAGGAAGATTATGGGATGACAATGTTCTACGATTATGGATGGGTCAAGAATGGGTCCAAATCGCAAGAGCTTCAGACAAAAGTTAAGAGGATATTTCTAAGATGGACTCTGCTGTGGCGACACATTTGCAAAGGGAACATTGGTTCATAGGTTTAGATGGGTATTCGGGAAATTGAGGGATGAGTGTTGTTATACCTTGGATCCTCGGATCCTTAACCTTATGTAGGTTATCCATCAGATCTTGAACCTGATGTAAGTTGCCACAGATGGGAGGTTTGTGTAATTTGCTTGGATGAGAGATCTACGCTCACTCTAAACCTGATGTAGGTTGTCTCGGTTTAGTTCTCGATCCTCTTAGCAGCATGGATTTAAGTATACAGGAACCAAATGTATATGTTGAGCGAATGAATGTGAGGATGGATGGTGAATGTTGTGTTTTCTTTATTATTTATCTTCTTTGAGAAGTTGCCCGATGTAGGCATTGTCAGTGTGATATCTAGGCACTCCTAGTACTCTGAAGTAAGGTATACTCATGATGTTTGTTATATAATAATATATAGTTTTATGTGCTACCTTGTGGATGCATTAACATGTCATATATGACTCTTCATACCATATGTTCTAGTAATATTTAGTATTTGAAATTTCTACCGCTCGCACCTGACTATTGTCTGACTCGAAGTTTTATGCATTGCTTTTATTATCTTATTACTCTTAAATAGGTAGATGAGAGGAGGATCTGGTAAGCACTTGGAGTAGTTCTAATGCTATAAGGAGGCTACTCTCATATTACTGTATTTATATTTTGTTATTCTGTTGTGTAACTCTATGAGGATCATTAGTGCTTCATGTTAACAAATATTATTTTTGAGTTGTTTTAGAAGTGAATAAGTCCACTTTGCAGTTCATTGTTTTTGATTTATTACTATGATGTTAGGATTCATTTCAGTTATTTATCACCCTTCCTGTTTTATATCAGTTATTTTGACAATTATATTTCATTCCATATGTTGTGAGATGTACGGTGAGTTATGATTTCTTTTTTCAGTCATAATGGTTGCCTTGCTTCAATCGAGCACCGTTATAGTGCATTTTTCAGGTTATCTTAGGTGTTAACGATGTAGGGTGGTCATTATCATACATGATCATCGATTGTGATTACGGAGTTGAATGACTAGCCCTTTTGTCTTATAAACTCGTTAGATCCACGGTTTACTTCTGCTTAAGTTATATTAATATAGAGCAATTGTAATTTACTTTAGCTCGAAGTTGTTGATGTAGGGTCAAATGTAAATAACTATATGTAGAAACTTGTCTAAATAAATTTTATTAACTGACATACGTTTATAGTATGCTTTTTGATCTTTGATATGTTTAGTTCCTAAAGTAGGTTATGTCCCTCCATATAAGGTCTTCACAATTTTTCCTCTAGGGTTATGTCCCTCTACATCAAATCTTCACAATTTTTCCTCTAGGGTTATGTCCCTCTACATCAAATCTTCACAATTTTTCCTTCCTTGAAAGGAGGAGAAGATGTTTGCCTCTAGCCCGGGTAGCGCATGTTGATTGCTTGACACAACTTTCCCTTTCGCTTGAAGGTAGGCACGACCACGATACAGGGTCAGCTGTTTTAAATTTAATGCATTTGGCACAACCTTCTCCATAATTCGGAGGGACCTTTTTTATTTTGTGCATCTGGTGCGGCCTTCTTCATAAGTTGGGGGTAAACGGTTTTAAATTATATCGTTCTCCTAGCACGGCCTTCCCTACAGGGTGGGGCAAAATGTTTTGAATTTCATACATCTAGCATAATGTTTTCCCTAGCAAGATGTTTTCCGTTGGTTGGGGACAAACATTTTGAATTTTGATTGAGAATCCAGGTCATGTAAATACAGCCCCAAATTCATGTGCACATGATTTTTTGAACTAGTTCCGCTTGTCTAATGGCATATTTTCAATGTGGTTGTGTCGAAGAAAAAACTCCCAATCATGAGATTTATTAATACTGGCAAAGGTCGTCTAACATCCGCACCAATTCATTATGTTAAGAGATTGATGTAAAGGTTTCTTTATACTAGTGCAACGCGTTTAATATCCCTTTTGGTTCATTATTTAAAGATATTATAATGGTTATTTCTTTATATTGGCATATATCGTCTAATATCATTGCTTGTTCATTGTCTAAAGAGATCAACACAAATATTTTTTTATACTAGTGCATACCTTCTAATATCCTAGCTAGTTTATTAAAGAAAAGGTTGTATATAAATACATTTGTACACTATATTGAAAATATGTTTTTTATTAAAAAAAGATTCGAGCCATCTGGAATTTCGGTCACTACATTGATATGCCACAACCTTTGATCATGCATGTCGCTAGCTTCTACTTGGGTCAAAGTTGGAATCATAAGAAAGGCTCATGTTCTCAACTAATTGGAATATCAAAGGGATAGCAATCCACAATACTTTACTATATCTGAAAGGTTGGCTCTTAATATTTGTCAGGCTCTAGTCCGACAAGGGCAGTTAGTTTGTCCTCCCTAGGAGGATTCTCTACCTCTAGCCGGCAGGGGAATTTTGCACATCTTTAGTTCTTCGGAAACATCGTATGGCCATCCCCACTGACCAAAATTTATCTATCTCCGTAGTTTAAGTCATTCTTTTAAGGTTAGTCTGGTCTACATGTCATTAGTCGCATAATCCTCACAATTTTGCCATTAACAAACCACCACTCCCTGTTATCTTCTATATGTCACATACAATGGATTTGCGGTAATAATGGGTTGTAGGCAGTGGATAATTGATTATGATAAGTATTGCACCTAGGGTCATAAATTACTCTAGTTCTCCATTTTCCTAGTGTTTTGGTCTTAGTGGGAGCCATGATAGAAGTTTGAAAAGCACTGGCAAGGATTCCACTTAAAATTATTCCCTCGTTTTTAAGGCTAGGACAGATGTCCTAATTGGGAGGATCCCAAATTGGTTAAAGTTCAAACATGGGTTTCATAGGTTGCCCTACTTCTAGAATGAAAAGGTTTGCGAGTTTTTTGATCACCTAGCACTATATTGGAATTTTTGAAGTAACGAGACCAAGCTAAGTCGATCTCGCATATTCGAAGTAATTAGGTCATAATTCGTGTTTATGATTGTGGGTGATGTAAACATTACCACCCTTAAGCATCCGCTTCAGCTAAGAAGAAGATAGAGAAAGTAAGAAGATGTTGGAAGGTAAAACCATAAAAGAATTTTTATGTGGTGCAGATCTTATCGCCAACTGGTAATCCACTATGTGCATCATTTCTTGCAAGCTCAAATATTATATCATACATTTTTCTTGATAAGATATCTTTGAATTTATCTTCTTTTTTAGAAGGAGAGGATCCTCTTCTTTCATTGTCAACATCTTCTTTTCTAGCCTAGAAGGCCATGCGTTGTATGCCAATTTTACCCTCTATTTTCTGCATTTGTCTTTATCTTAAGTTTTACCATTTGTCATGTATATACATCATTTATCCATTATGCCCAAATCGATGGCATGTTTCTTGGTAGGAGGTGTTGGTTAGAGTGGGAATTCTAGGAATTTATGCAGGATGTTTGAATTGATTTGGATGTTAATTCTTTGATCAGACGATTGACATATTATTCCTCATGGAAAGTCGAGTGGCATTATAAAGTTGTCGCATGGTAAGGTGTCTTCGTAAGCCAATAAGTTACTCTTTATTGTGCAACATTCAGGTTATAAATTTAGAGTAGTTTTCTTTTTTATACACGGTGCTCTGTATCCGTATTCATGTTGAGGGGTCTTGGTTGTGATTCGATTATGATGATATGGGCATTATGAGGCCTGACCAATTTGCCTTTCAAGTGCCCTTAATGCGGACCTACATTAAGGTTCATGGAAATATAAACTTTGTTTTCACTAGGCGGATTCATTTTGTGGCCAGTATCTTGATATGGTGCTTCATATTCTATCATCTTTCTTTTTAGCTTGTTACTACATTGAGGGACTTTCGTGTTCTTAAGCCGCCCTAAGTCATGTGACGACCACCCCATATCAACTGCACTGATTTATAAGTAAGATGCGCTTGTGCCAGGATTATATTGGACGATCGCCAAGGAATAAAACCTAAATAAAACATGTCATATATCTCACAATGCATGGATAAAGTATAATAAGAACATATACAATAAAATATGTAGTGAACCATGATAAATCAGAAATATAATCTCTGAATAAAATCTTAGAATTTGATACAATTATCTCAACAATTTGAACATACTAAACCTTACTCAAATCCCTTTCGAAGTATACGGACCATAACAATGGAATTAAATAAATAGCTATATCATAGAATAATATGTCATCCTCCAGCTCGTTATTGACCAACATCCTCATCACCAAGCATGCTACTCAGTCTACTCAACAACATCCTTGATAAGCTTCCCAAGGTAATAAGAGGAAACGTAAAACCTTATGTTAAGAAACGGTTTGGTATGAGTAATAAACGACTATCAACAACTGTAATGTAAGATGTTAGACGGTTCAATTCTCACTTGACTTATCCCTACGACCAAAGAGTCAGAACATAATAACTAGATAAAACATGCTACTCAAATAACAGCAGAAAATAGATTCTAAACAGAATAAGATTCCCGATCAATGCAATAATGGCATCCATTAAACAAAATCCTAACTATAATCGTCTAAAGCCTTGAGTATGCTGATAACCCGTATGACCATCCTCACTTATGCTAGAGGCTACTGGAAAACCTTGGTTTTCGTCAGACTATTATACGTCCCATGTACATTTTCCTTCCTAAGGTAACTAGAATACTTCCCAAGCGACCCAAGGTACACGACCAATGGTGGCAGCCCTAATGGGCATTCCCAAAATACCCTTGCTTCGAGTCTGCACCTAGAGCACTCCGAGCTACCATGATTCCTTGGCACTTCGAAGCACATGAGCCATCCACAACTCCATCTTTATGTTGAGTCCCACTTGAACGAGTCCATTATCTCACAGTCTCATTCCATTCCAAGCTTCTGATCACTTCTCCTTCGACCACTCATGTCCTAGTTCATAATCGAAGATTTATAAATTCGCATGATCACAACTTCCAGCTTATAGAAGCAATCGACGAACCATAAGTTCTAACACACTCCAGAGGAAGCTCACAATTAATCATAGGGACCACCCCTACCTGCCCCTCATTTGATGGATCAGTACTAATCTATCCACTATGGATCAGTACCTATATATACGCTTGGTCAACTTTGCCTAAGTGTCTTCATATATGCCTTCTAGCCTTCCTTTAGTACCTCCTTAACAAGTCGCATCATCAGCTAATGGTCTATCCACCTCTACTGACCCATCAAATAACTTAACCTTGGCCTATCCACATCAAACCAAACTTGCTCCATAGGTTCAACATGGTCCCATAACCAAATTTGTATCATAGTTTCAACATGGTCCCACCATCACGTTGCAGGAGTTGATTTCCCGTCGGAGCCCCCTCGTGGATCAGTGTTGATCCACGCCCTATGGATTAGTACCGATCCCTATAGTTAGCCAAATTTTGGCTTTGAAATTTTTATACCCCTTCCTTATGCCATCCAGAGCCTTTCCTCTAAGTTTCATATGAATCCGACGAACTTTACTCCTAATATGCTCTGATCTTCATTCTAAGACTTAATTCAAATAGTTCTAAATGCATAAATCAAGTATAACATATAATTCAAACATTCAAACAACAATTAACTCCAATCCCAGTCACATACAAACACGTAATCACATATAACCACGAATCAACTGATAAATCAATATATATATATATATATATATGACACAATTTAAGGTTAATTATTTATTAGTCATATTAGATCTAACAAATAACTTAGAATATATCATAATTAATTAACTTAAGGTATTTTTAGATCTGAAATTAACATGTATAAACCAATTTCATGGTTAAATTAAATGTAGGATGTTTAAAGATCTAACCCCAATGTATGATACAACATAGTCATATGAGAGAACACCATAGTTCTCCAAAACCTTTAATTCAATGTACTAGGATGTAAGCTGATCTACACTGCGAAGGAAATGGATAATTTGATGGGGTCAAATTTTCGTGGATGTAGATTTTTTTCTCTAGGTAAATAATATAGATGATTTAATTAAGAAAGATTACAGTTTAAGAGTAATAGGGTCAAGCAGAGTAGACAAAACCCAATCTAATGTGAGAATAAGGGAGAAAGTTCCAATTATTTCTCGACAACCCCCATTTATAATTGCAGCTCCTAGGTCTAATAGGATAGCTAGTCTCATCTCATTAGTTATCCCTATGCCTATTCAGCAAAAATGAAAACTTAAAAAATACAAAAAAAGAAGATTGATTTCCACATCATAAGATAAATCTAGTTGTAACTTCCCATTTTCAGAAAAATGTGTTAAAAGAGTTGCACATCTGTATGGGTAGTTTGAACATAAATTATCCAACTCAAAATCCAACATAGATGGCTCTAGAATCTATAAAAGACTCTCCTTAAAAGGACCATCAGAAGACAACTAAATCTTTATCTTCGAATCAATAGCTGCCTCCATCAAAATATATTCTAATAGGACATTGCCAAGGCAAATGTAACATGGACAACAATCCGTATAAAAATCTCAAAGCAAAGGACCAGTGCAAGTCCTACTACTACGACTAGTTCTTTTAGATCTAAAGCGGTAGAGTCTATGCTTATTTCAGTCCAACCAAATGGTCGCTCTAGGGATGATATCTAAACGACATAAGGAAGATCAGATAGTGCAAGTAGGTGTTATGGGCTAAGAAATGGTGAAAGAGAAGAAATGGAGTTTATATCTTGAGGTAGTAATGGAGCGAGATCTAATGTGCAAACTAGCGCAGTAGAAGAGGAGATGAGGCAACTACAAAGAAAGCGAGAGAAAATAAAGGTATGGTTTGGCTAGATGAGGATGGAGAGACAAATGAAAAAGTTTAGGGTAGGAAACTTGGACACAACTTTTATGGCTGAGTGCTAGGTTCAAGTTATACCAAAACTCATCGACTAGTTGACCACTCTAGATTTAACGCTTGGTGATTAACTGCTAAACTGGCTTTGTACATAGATTGAATCTAACCCATATTAGGATTGGATTAAAATATTAATTGTTTTAACATCCTTCCATAGATCACTGTCAAATTCCGAACCGTCCTTTAATGATTCAAAGTGACCTCAACAGAAGGATGTGACCACATAATCATCTTAAGAATAACCGAAAATATTACATCTAGTATTCTACAAGATTCTTATGATATTATCTCCTTTTCTAGCTGATGGGTAAAATAAAGATTTATGAAGCAAATGGCCCAGACTAAATAAAAAAGATCTTAGTCCGTTCAAAATAAAAAATTTGAAAATTATTTTCAAAATTGAGTTTTGTTTATACAATAAAGGTTCCTTACTTTATATTTATTTGAACCAGGAATCTCGCTTTATTTTTTAATATTTCTAGAAAAATAATTTAAATTTTTTGAAACCCAGAAGAGTGATTTTAAACGAAGAATATCCGAAATACAATACAAAGGTATGGAGTGAATACACCTTTTTAACATGCTTTTGGACTAATTCAACATATTAACATAAATTCCCAATTTTACTCAAAACCGTGAAAAGGTCTTCGATTGGAACTCTCAAACCAAAATAAAAAATCGCGACTGTTTGAGGTGCATATAGATTTTCATCCAAATATAAATCTCAAGTCTATGGGATTCACCATATGTCATTCTTATACTCTTTAAGATAATCACTAAGCATACCATGGAGTAAATCGAGCTTGAAAAAAAAACTCAAATTCCAAAATATTTTTGACTTATAATCGCTTAAATCTATTACTACTAAATAATATAGTGACTACTTCATCGTTAGATTATCTAGAGTCAAGCGCTAAGATCCAGAGAAAATAGAAAGAAGGCTCGAATACGTTCTCTCACTAAATCCTAATTTATTAATTCCTATTGATCATCTAAACCTAAACTTTGATACCAAATGTAATAGACAGAACTTTTTTAAATCCAAATTTCAAACAAAATCAAAACTCAACCTCATCCAAGTACGGATCATAATCTGGTACCTACAAATAATGAGTATGAGCATAATCAAAGTATTATAAACTAACTTGTAATGGAAATAAGATATGATAACAATTTTTGACACAAGTGCCTTAATAGAAAATCGCTACATCAATACAGAGCATGAGAGAACAAGAATGGAATTTCGAACACGAACACTTTCAAAGACCTATGTTCCGTAAGATAAACACGAGAGCTGTTATTAGAAGGGGGTTTGAACACAAGTCCTAATGAGTAGAAAAATGTATAACATTGTCCATAATATATAAATATATCCCATTTGGTTCTACCCAAATTATATGTCTAACAAGGTTAGCGATTCTAACCAAACCTTGCAAAGTTACGCAAAATGATTAACTACCATACTTAAGGTAGCACTTCCCACAAAATAGATAATTAAATCTTGAGATATAACTTTTAGGTATATATGAAGCCTTTAAGCCACCCTACAAACTCAAAACTAAGGGGTGGGCTTTCTAACGACTTAATACCTTACTAACGGAAAAGAGGTGGGTTCTATAGCCACTTATAACGTTACTCACTATATAATCTTTATAAGGTGGGTTTCTATGATCACTTTAGGCCTAAGGTAGATCAATTTATTACTTAATACCTTGTTATGTGTTTTAAAAACACACTATTATAATTAGAGGACACTAACTACTAAGTCCCCTAACGTTTAATTAAGGCTTCTATCATTTGTATCATAAACCCCAAATAAGGTAAGAAATAATAAGAAATCACTTATGATATCAGGATAGGTAAATGAATTTTTGGTATTTAATACCTTCCCAAATGGACCCCTATGTCATTATATAGCTGACCTTATTGGATAATCCATGAGCCACTTAACGCTTCCCGTGGGATAGGCAGACCTTTGGCACCTCATATAGCGGTCATTTACAACTATATCTGTGACGATCCCAAAATCCGAGGGGCGGTATTAAGGATAATCATTGGAATATAACACATTAATCATCATAGCAGAGTACAGATAATAGCAAAAACAATAAATAATATAATTTTACATGGATATGACAGCGGAATCACAACATGTAACCACATCAGAATAGCACAGCGTAGGATATAACTTAGTAAATAAAAGGGAAGTGATTAGTCATCATCGCCAAAGGCGGAATACATACATGCAGTGAGTCATAATAAGGGTATCAGTCTACATCGCCGAAGGCGGTACATATACATACGATAATAAATACTGAAAGTAAATCAGTCTGCATCGCCAGTGGCGGGATCATAATATAAGTACAATAATGGCGGAAAAATTCGAAGTCATCTCTGTGAAGTCAGCCTCGCCATGAGCCAAAAATGCACTCTATGCAACAGTGCAGAGCCAAAAACAACCTGCCACCTGTGAACTAGGCTGCCCATGTGAAAATAAGGGCACCCACGTTTGCAAAGTGAAACAAACAACGAGTCAGTCATGGGGACTGGTATGAGAAATCTATATAACAGTTAAACAACGGTGATAGCAAATCATAGGACCACGCCACTTTCACGGAACGGGTTTACTCCAGTGATTGCTAGTGCATTTAAAACAAAGTAAATTCCTTTAAAACAACGCAATGCTTTTTAAAAAGAATGAAGCCATTATAAGACTCAGGTCCCATCACACAATGCAACGCAAGCCGGAGGATAGAGTTTTACCTTATAATGGCCAAATATGCTTGGTACGTATAAAGCAAAGTCATTTGATATTATTACTAGTGCATATATGTTTCAAAAGCGAATAGCATCATAAATATCAGTTATAGGCGACATGAGCGTCCCATGCCACTATGTTGCCATATATAGGTTACAATCGAATCCGTTATCTCGTATTGGGAATTGTATTTCCGTCATGAGTCGAGGCAAGGGGCAAGCTCCTCTCCGCTTCGAGACATTCTAGCAAATGCCTCAGGACTACCCACTCTGGGTAACCCGTGGATGCTTCAGGGCCGATCCTCTCTTACGTTTGAGGATTAATTATGCCTGAACACACGTTTCCCGGTCCTTACAGACCTATAATCGAGGCGCCTCGAATTCCAACAACCACAAAGGTGAAAAGTAGATGTATATGTCAGGGTTGGTAAGTCACTGACACCACCATAGCTAGAAAGAAACGTCGTGCTCTCCCTGCAGTCCGTATCCCATTTTTAACTCATACCGGGGTGTGAGGCTCGCGAATCTAGGAAATACACAAAGCCAGGTCACGCAGACCGTGCTTTGATCATCATCCACAAGACTTTGCTTTGCAACAAAAGCCTTGATCACAGCATCTTGGCATGCCACATAGGCAGTCCACCCCATACGATTGATTTCCATCGATATATAACCTCTGAGCTCGTACGTCTCAGAGAAGGGCGTTAAGCAAAAGAATAAATTCTCCGCCGCCAAACAGATATATATTTAACAGAGATCAATCAGTATAGAACAAAATCCAATGTCAGACACACAATCCTTTTACAAGTCCGTTCTAGGTCTGAACGAAACCGGAGGCGTCAAATTCCCCGTATATCCGTCCAATCAACACATACGTTCAGACGGCTACTACTTCCGCCCCTTTCCTGTAGCTACTCCGGTCAGGAACCTCAGCAGCGCCCATCCAACCGATATGAAGATCGTCGGTCTTGAATCGTCTTTGCATTTTCCAATTCGAATCGCTCGATAAATTATTTGAAATGAGGGTTAGCTCGGCCGTTTCAAATAATTCATGTCATTAGAATTTAAATCGATTCTTTCTATGGTTATATTATTCGACATCCATCTTTCAGTTCTTTAGTATTATTTTCGTGTCAAACACATACAACCATCAAATATTAACAATTCAAGCCCAATTGGTTTATTTTCAATCTATGTTGCTTATAATATTTTATAATGATTTTTCGCCATTTTTATTTATTTAAAAATGGCCATATTTAATTAAACGACGTTTCAGGTCGTGCCGTGGCATTGGCGCTGTTTTTCCCCTAATTTGTTTTACACATATCGGAAAATCTAACCGTTGGATTTCTACAAAGTCTATATCAGTGGGAAGATATTCCCAAAGCGAACCCAACGGTTCCAGTTTCGTGAGAATCCGACGGTCGGATCTTCCATACTAGTCGTTTGAAGTTACGGTTTCAAAATTCGAACTGCAGCGTCGTTATTCGATTTAATTAAAATATGTTTATATTTATATATAAATATAAACGATTCTGGCGCTGTTTTTCTTCAGATTTGAATTAAACATTCCGGACAATCCAACCGTTGGATTTTTACAAGGTTGGTGCCGTTGGGAAGATATTTCCAAGGCGAACCCAGCGGTTGCGGTTTCGGGAAAATCCGATGGTCGGATTTCTCGCACTAATCGTTTCAAATTACGATTCCGAAACACGAACTGCACGGCCTCTATTCCTTTTAATTATATTTATATTTATATATATAAATATAGTTCATTCTATAATTCCAACTATAGTTCATTCTATATTTTCTACTTCGTTTTCACTTCAAATATTTCACTAACGCCTTAATATTTCAAAAAATTTCGCCATAACCTCCTTTGTACGGGGAGGGGTTTGGAAATTTATTGGGCCGTGTTAGGTACCCAATAAATCCTAAAAAGCATTCACATATTTATAGTGATATATTCTGGTGTTTACGGGGGAGCATGTATAGATAATCACTCCAGAGAATAAATTCTCGTCACCCCGTTTCCGTGTGGAAATAAATAGTCCATGTGCCGTATCTAATAACTAGAGAGACGTGATTATTGTCAACTCCAGACCTATGTGGGGTTTTTATTAATCTGGCAATTTATCGTTATATTTTATATAGTCCATATCAGTCATCAGTTCAACCTGTAGTATATAGTCATCGCCATACAAGCCTCTTTCTCGTATGGTAAATCTTCCACCTCGTCACACAAGCTCCAATTGCTTATGTGGAATATGATGAAGTATGCCTATCGTCAAGAAGTATGCCATGTATTGTAGTTCAAAATTAATTGTTACTATCCTATGGCGATATTTATTATTTCACACAGAATAACCAGCACTCTGCATCCAATGGCATTCACAGGAGTTGATATATAAATAAAATTGCGCAGCCAACTCATCAAGGTTTACCTATTTGTCGGGCACGCAAATAATTTCTTTAGTCTACAGCTAATCCATTTTCCCTGTTCAACACATGTACATATATGCAAAACAAAGCTAATAATAATATTCCTAGCAAACTATTATTTATTTCAACACATGTGTATTTTTATCAAAGCATATACATGATAAAAGAAATATTTTTATCGTCAAAAATATTTGTTCTAAACGTGAATGTTTTTAACACTCCATATTCACAATAAAAATATAGTTTTTATTGTCGATTCATTTTATTTTAAAATACGATAACATTCAACCCATGAATTTCAACTCGACGAACGAATTTCAATTTAACACATGAATATTCTGTATAATTTGTATATATATAAAAATGTGATTTTTATCGCTAAAACTATTTGTTTAAATTCAAATAATATTGAACACGTGAATTTCAACTCAACGAATGAATTGCAACTCAACACATGAATATTCGCCATGGTTTGTATATATATATATATGTGATTTTTATCGCTAAAGCTATTTGTTTAAATTCAAATAATATTCAACACATGAATTTCAACTCAACGAATGAATTGCAACTCAACACATGAATATTCGCTTCAATATATGTAATTTATTTCAATGAATGAAAATTATTCTAACACATGTATATTTCAGAAAATTTCGGCAGCATAATGGCAGGGTAGTTAAAACCGGGACCGTCCCTAGTACGGCTCCTCGCTCTACCTTAAAACCTCGCGGTTTTTGACAATGGGGATCATGCATCTAGTTCGCATGCAGGCGACATGTTTTATTTTCAATTCCACAATCCTATTCTAATTTGTTTTCAACCACAAGAGGGTATTTTTCAACCACAAAGGTATTTTTCAACCACAAAGGTATTTTTCAACCATAATATCAACCACAAACAATTATTTCCAACCATTCGTCATACCATATAATGTTACGTCAATCACAAGCAATAAATATCGTCCATGGTCTGTGGACGAGGGGAGTGTGTATATATATATATATAATATAATAATTCACTTGCATTTCATCACAACTCAAAGCATATATGTTTCATTCAACGCTTGTATAATTTATACATCGCTAATATAACTTATACAACACATGTACATGAGGTATACAATGCGTATATAATTTACACTTCGCTTATATAATTTATACAACGCGATTTCATTCACACAAATAGTTTAGATTCCTCACATTGGTTTCTGTAGTGCTAAAAATCCTAGGAAGATCAGAAAAATCCGCGGCTTCTTCTAGAATGTAGAGAGCCTCCTTGCAGTCACGGTGTCTCCTGTTTCATCAAATTTCGTTAACACACTAAAAAGATATGATTTTTCAAAGTTTTGCAACACTTAAAAGTGTTATTTTCATTTCAGAAATTTAAATCAGAAAGGTTTTCAAAGCTTCAAAACTAGGTTTTGATTTTAAATCAAAACCGTACCTTGTTGCTCCGATCAGACTACACAGCGTCGAAGGGCTACGAACCACCTTCTGATCGACGGTGGTGGCGATGAACTCGGTGGCTCCTGCGAGTCGCGGCGGCGCTCCAAAGGAGGCGACTTCCTCCTCGAAATTCGACGCGTACAGTCGATGGTTTGAGGCGAGGCTTGGTCGGATTTAAAGAGGAGGCGGAGGCGATCAGAATCCTCAACTGGAGGAGGCGGCGAAACTGGATGTGGCGGCGGCAAAAGCGATGGGAAGCTTCGAGCTTCGTACGTCGTTCAAATTGCCTGGCGGGTAGGGTTTTTTTCGATTTTTTTTTTAAAAAAAGAAAAATTCCTATTGGTCGAAGTTATATAGGAAATTTTAAATAGTGTTTTCACAAACGGACTCGAAATCAAACCCAACGACTGTCGCCCCTAGCTAAATACCCCCATTCCGGACACAATGGGATATGTTTCGTTGGCCAATTCGACTGTTACAGTCAGTTATTTTTCAAATTAAAATATAAAACATTCAATATCTAATTTGAACATACATTTCAATTTGCCAGGGCCACAAACTGATTCAAAAAATTCCAAAAAAAGAAATCTAGCTTTGTTTTGACGATACGGTCCTAACAAAACTAGTTTCGTCGAATCCTGAGCTCGTTTGAAAAACGGCCATTTTTAGGTCGACCCATTTTAACAGAAATTGACCAATCACATTTTCTTTTGCCCCGCTCACATACTAGCTTCAAAAATTATGAAATTTGAAACTTAGCAATAATTTGACATCCCGAACCTAACAAAAGTGGTTTCGTCGAATTCCGAGGTCGTATGCAAAATATCAATTTTCAAGGGCTATATATGTTATATAGCGACCTTCCTGAAAATACATTTGGCCATAACTTTTGATTCCCGCTATGAAACTTCGATTTTTCAGATTTGTTAGAAAGGTATTCATAAACAGATTTAAATATTTTTAGTTTCGCTAAAATCCGTTATATTTTCCACCCGGTACAGTCAGACAAAGTTTGTATTCAAAATTTCAAACTGCCTTACTATACCCAATTCTCTATTTTATTGAAATATGTTATTTCAATTATTCAAATTCTTTGGTAATAACCAGATAAAAAAATTTAAATTGGTTCACATTTTCCAGGTTATTACAATCTCCCCCACTTAAAACTTTTCGTCCTCGAAAAAGAAATAACAGTTAAGTAGGAAACAAAATGTAAATGCAAAGTATTGTAAAGGTACCTTGCACCGGAGTTAGTCAGAGATGTCTACTCTGCATTTGGGATAGGCTTGTTTAATGCTTTCCTCGGTCTCCCAAGTACAGTCTCTAGGATCACTACTTCACTGCACTTTGACTAAATGAATCTTTTTCCTCCTTAGCTCTCTAGTTTCTTTGCCAACTATCTTTAATGGCTCTCTTCTGAGTGCTAATTCTGGAGTTATGTCAATATCCTGTTGCGCTGCATCTTCCACAACAAGATCTGGATCATGAACATGTTTTCTGAGTTGAGACACGTGGAACACATCATGCACACCAGGCAACCAATCAGGTAATGAAACCCTATATGCAAGAGTTCCAATCCGTTCAAGTATAGGAAAGGGACCAATAAATCTCGGTGCCAACTTCCCAGTCTTGCCAAATCTGATTACTTCCCGCATTGGAGAAACTCTTAAATAAACATAATCGCCAATGGAAAATGATATATCCCTTCTTCTCGCATCAGCATAACTTTTCTGTCGGCTCTGTGCGGTTTTCAATCGCTTCTTAATGAAGTCGACTTTATCCGATGCTTCTTGGATCATATCGGGCCCTAACACAAGTCTGTTGCGAGGTTCTACCCAACATGCGGGAGATCTGCACGGTCTACCGTATAATGCTTCAAATGGGGACATTCCCAAACTTGCTTGGTAGCTATTGTTATAAGAGAATTCGGCTAAATGTAAGTGATCTTCCCATGAGCCTCCAAAATCGATAACGCAAGCCCGCAGTAAGTCTTCTAGAATTCTATTCACCCGCTCAGTTTGGCCATTTGTTTGTGGGTGGTAAGCGGTGCTTAGATTCAATTTGGATCCCAATTCTGTCTGGAATGCTTCCCAGAATTTGCTAGTAAACAGGGGATCTCTATCACTGACTATATTGAGCGGCACTCCATGCAGTTTAACTATTTCTTTGAAGTAAATCTGTGCTAGACTTTGAGCCGTTCTGTTGGATAGGACAGGTATGAAATGGGCAGTCTTCGTGAAGCGATCTACGATTACCCATATACTGTCGTTTCCTTTCTTAGTTCGAGGCAAGCCATCAATGAAGTCCATCGAGATTTGCTCCCACTTCCATCCTGGAATTGCTAAGGGTTGTAATAATCCAGCCAATTTCTGCTGATTGCTCTTAACTAGCTGGCAAGTGGAGCATCTACTAACATATATTGAAATATCTCTTTTCATTGCCTTCCACCAGAATGTGCGCTTGATATCGTTATACATTTTTCTCACACCAGGATGGATACTTAATTTGGACTTGTGGCACTCATCAAGTATTTCTCTTCTGAGCTCAGGAATTCCAGGCACACAAATTCGCCCTCGTAATCTTAGGACCCCTTGGCTATCAAGGCTAAAATCTGAGGGTTTTCCTTCCCGGATCCGCTGGCTAATCCTTTTAATGAATTCATCGTCTTTATGTAGAATAGTAATATTATCTTCTAAGGAAGAAGTAATGATAAAACTGGCGATGATTTCATTCTTTCTACTGAGAGCATCTGCTACAACATTGGCTTTCCCCGGAGTGTATAGAATTTCAAAATCGTATGCTGCAAGGAATTCTAACCAATGATGTTGTCTCAAGTTTAGATCTTTCTGAGTGAACAGATATTTCAAGGATTGATGATCGGTAAATAGTTCGAACTTCTCTCCCAATAAATAATGCCTCCAGATTCTTAAAGCAAACATGATAGCTAATAAATCAAGATCATGAGTTGCATAGTTTCTTTCATGCGGCTTCAGCTGACGGCTGGCATAAGCGACCACTTGGCCTTTTTGCATTATTACTGCGCCTAGCCCTCTAATAGAAGCGTCTGTCCATACAGTCAAGTCTTGGTTGCCTTCTATAATTGTCAATACTGGAGCGGTTGTCAACTTCAGTTTTAGCTCCTGGAAAGCTTCTTCACATTCGGGAGTCCATTTGAATTTCTCATGCTTCTTTGTAAGCTTTATCAATACACCAGATATCTTTGAAAAATCCTGAACGAATTTCCGATAGTAACTAGCCAATCCAAGGAAACTTCGAACTTCTGTGGGGGTAGTAGGTTGTTTCCAGTTCTGAATCGCTGTAATTTTGCTTGGATCTACAACAATTCCTTCTTTCGATATGACATGGCCTAGGAACTTAACTTCATCCTGCCAGAAGACACACTTAGAAAATTTAGCTTTCAAGACATTTCTCCTTAGAATTTTCAACACCTGTTCTAAATGTTTTGCATGCTCGCTTTCCGTCTTGGAGTAGATTAAAATGTCATCGATGAAGACTAGAACAAATTTATTCAATACACCACGGAACACTCTGTTCATAAGATCAACGAAGTATGCTGGAGCGTTACACAAGCCGAACGGCATTACTAACCATTCGTAGAATAAATCGGGACCCTTGAAGGCTGTCAAAGGAACACAGTCTTCAGCTATACGTAATTGGTGGAAACCTGTAGCTACATCCATTCTAGAGAATACTGTTGCTCCATTTAATTGATCCAACAGATCGTCTATTCGGGGCAAGGGATATTTATTCTTCAGTGTCTGCTTATTGAGATCTCGGTAATCAACACAAAGTCTTAGAGTACCGTCTGATTTTGGGACAAATACTACTGCTGCTCCCCAAGCTGAAAAGCTCGGTCTGATCAGACCTTTCCAAAGCAATTCTCGGGTTTGACTACCTAACTCTTCTTTTTCTTTCGGGGCCATTCTTCTAATTGGATGTACTACTGGTCGGGCGTTAGGAATTAGATCTATTCTAAATTCAATTTCCCTTTGCGGCGGTAAGTTTTCTACTTCTTCAAACACATCCGCATAGTTTTTAACGACCGGTATCTTTTCTAGTGAAGGGGGAGTAACTTCTAAAGAAGACCAAAATTCTGTTCTATTAATGGCTGAACCGTGGCATGGTATATATATAGGTCCAAGCTTCGTTTCGACTTTAACGATTCTCTCGGCACATCTAACTTCGGCCTTATATTTGGTTAACCATTCCAAACCGAGAATAACATCGAATTCCGATAAATCCATGACGATTAAGTGGATGGGAAACTTGTAATATGCATAAGAGATAGGCACTCTGTAGTACGAACTGAGACTAACAGAACCTTCTATCGGATTTTGAACTTTAATTGGTTCCTTAAGTTTTCTTCGTTTCAACTTTAACTTGCGAACAAGGTTACCAGAAATGAAGCTACGTGATGCACCAGTATCAAAAAGTACAGAAACAGGAATATTTTTAATGGTAAGGGTACCTCCCAAGACGTCGGGTTTACCTGATCCATCGGTGATAGCTGGCGGGGCCTCCCCGTCATACACATGAGCCACTTGTGCATTCTGCTTCAGAGGACAATTCCTGCTATAGTGCCCCTTCTTATGGCAGTTGTAGCATTCGGCTGAGTCGGGATTTGCCTTTGGCTTCCTCGGGGCTTTGCACACATTAGAAAAATGACCTGGCTTCCCGCAATTGTAGCAATTTCCTTTGGGGATCTTTCCAGGTTTCTGAGTAGCGACCGCTGAAATGCTAGACTCGGGTTGATCTGCTGAAGCCTTGCGCTTATTTCCAGCTTGGCTTTTGGCGCGGTCTTGGCTAGCGTGCCTTTCATCCATATCTTCATAATTGCAAGCCATTTCTACCAATTCTGAGAAGGAGAGTTTGATGTTACTCATGGCTCTGTCATGGTACTTACGCTTTAGCCCAAATATGAATCTCTTGTTCTTTGCTTTGTTAGTCATAATAAGCTCTGGAGCATAGCGCGACAACTGGGTGAATTTATTGAGGTAATCCTGGATAGAGAGATCTCCTTGCTGGAGATTAGCAAACTGCTCTCGCATCCTCTCTAGAGCCTGTTCAGGTACAAACTTCTCATTGAACATGGTTTTGAATTGCTCCCAGGTCCTGACAGTACCTGCTGCATCCTCTGAGGTAATGGCATCCCACCACAGCTCTGCTTCCTCCTGTAGGAGCCAAATACCTAGTCGTGCTTTGTTGTTGGTTCCCATACCCATGCCTTCAAAGATTTTCTCACAGGTCTTCAACCAAGCTATAGCCCCGGTCACTGTACCAGTGCCCGTAAAGGGTTTTCCCCCAAGGTTCCTATACCTCTTCGCTACTTTGTCTAGCTCAAAGTCCTCGGGTGCTGGTGGCTGAACAATAGGGCCTTCCACAACTACGGGGATATTCCCCCGTCCTCCTTCTGCTCCTGCTTGGCCTCCACGGCCTCCTCTAGCTGCTGCTGCTCGTGTAGCTATCTAAGAGAATACTGTATAAGCAAGAAAAGTGTCAATCTTACAGATTTGATAAATTTCATTTATGATAAAGCAGGGGAACGTAAGGAAAGATAATGATGATGTACTGATCAAATTGTTTTGCTAATCTTCTTAGCTCATTCTAGGACATTGCTAATCCTATCTCTAATGAGCTACTCGCCTCAGAACACTACTGATTCTATTCTGACGAGGTGTTTAATGTGTTAGATCCCGGAACTAAGGTTAACCAAAGCTCTGATACCAACTGTGACGATCCCAAAATCTGAGGGGCGGTATTAAGGATAATCATTTGAATATAACACATTAATCATCATAGCAGAGTAAGATAATAGCAAAAACAATAAATAATATAATTTTACATGGATATGACAGCGGAATCACAACATGTAACCACATCAGAATAGCACAGCGTAGGATATAACTTAGTAAATAAAAGGGAAGTGATCAGTCATCATCGCCAGAGGCGGAATACATACATGCAGTGAGACATAATAAGGGTATCAGTCTACATCGCCGAAGGCGGTACATATACATACGATAATAACTACTGAAAGTATATCAGTCCACATCGCTAGTGGTGGGATCATAATATAAGTACAATAATGGCGGAAAAATTCGAAGTCATCTCTGTGAAGTCAGCCTCGCCATGAGCCAAAAATGCACTCTATGCAACAGTGCAGAGCCAAAAACAACATGCCACCTGTGAACTAGGCTGCCCGTGTGAAAATAAGGGCACCCGCGTTTGCAAAGTGAAACAAACAACGAGTCAGTCATGGGGAATGGTATGAGAAATCTATTTAACAGTTAAACAACAGTGATAGCAAATCATAGGACCACGCCACTTTCGCGGAACGGGTTTACTCCAGTGATTGCTAGTGCATTTAAAACAAAGTAAATTCCTTTAAAACAACGCAATGCTTTTTAAAAAGAATGAAGCCATTATAAGACTCAGGTCCCATCACACAATGCAACGCAAGCCGGAGGATAGAGTTTTACCTTATAATGGCCAAATATGCTTGGTACGTATAAAGCAAAGTCATTTGATATTATTACTAGTGCATATATGTTTCAAAAGCGAATAGCATCATAAATATCAATCATAGGCGACATGAGCGTCCCATGCCACTATGTTGCCATATATAGGTTACAATCAAATCCGTTATCTCGTATTGGGAATTGGATTTCCGTCATGAGTCGAGGCAAGGGGCAAGCTCCTCTCCGCTTCGAGACATTCTAGCAAATGCCTCAGGACTACGCACTCTGGGTAACCCCTGGATGCTTCAGGGCCGGTCCTCTCTTACGTTTGAGGATTAATTATGCCTAAACACACGTTTCTCGGTCCTTACAGACCTATAATCGAGGCGCCTCGCATTCCAACAACCACAAAGGTGAAAAGTAGATATATATGTCGGGGCTGGTAAGTCACTGACACCACCATAGCTAGAAAGAAACGTCGTGCTCTCCCTGCAGTCCGTATCTCGTTTTTAACTCATACCGGGGTGTGAGGCTCGCGAATCTACGAAATACACAAAGCCAGGTAACGCAAACTGTGCTTTGATCATCATCCACAAGACTTTGCTTTGCAACAGAAGCCTTGATCACAGCATCTTGGCATGCCACATAGGCAGTCCACCCCATACAATTGATTTCCATCGATATATAACCTCTTAGCTCGTACGTCTCAGAGAAGGGAGTCAAGCAAAAGAATAAATTCTCCACCGCCAAACAGATATATATTTAACAGAGATCAATCAGTATAGAACAAAATCCAATGTCAGACACACAGTCCTTTTACAAGTCCGTTCTGGGTCTGAACGAAACCGGAGGCGTCAAATTCCTCGTATATCCGTCCAATCAACACATACGTTCAGACGGCTACTACTTCCGCCCCTTTCCGGTAGCTACTCCGGTCAGGAACCTCAGCAGCGCCCATCCAACCGATACGAAGATCGTCGGTCTTGAATCGTCTTTGCATTTTCCAATTCGAATCGCTCGATAAATTATTTGAAATGAGGGTTAGCTCGGCCTTTTCAAATAATTCACGTCATTAGAATTTAAATCGATTCTTTCTATGGTTATATTATTCGACATCCATCTTTCAGTTCTTTAGTATTATTTTCGTGTCAAACACATACAACCATCAAATATCAACAATTCAAGCCCAATTGGTTTATTTTCAATCTATGTTGCTTATAATATTTTATAACGATTTTTCGCCATTTTTATTTATTTAAAAATGGTCATATTTAATTAAACGACGTTTCAGGTCGTGTCGTGGCATTGGCGCTGTTTTTCCCCTAATTTGTTTTACACATATCGGAAAATCTAACCGTTGGATTTCTACAAAGTCTATATCAGTGGGAAGATATTCCCAAAGCGAACCCAACGGTTCCAGTTTCGTGAGAATCCGACGGTCGGATCTTCCACACTAGTCGTTTGAAGTTACGGTTTCAAAATTCGAACTGCAGCGTCGTTATTCGATTTAATTTAAATATATTTATATTTATATATAAATATAAACGATTCTGGCGCTATTTTTCTTCAGATTTGAATTAAACATTCCGGACAATCCAACCGTTGGATTTTTACAAGGTTGGTGCCGTTGGGAAGATATTTCCAAGGCGAACCCAGCGGTTGCGGTTTCGGGAAAATCCGATGGTCGGATTTCTCGCACTAATCGTTTCAAATTACGATTCCGAAACACGAACTGCACGGCCTCTATTCCTTTTAATTATATTTATATTTATATATATAAATATAGTTCATTCTATAATTCCAACTATAGTTCATTCTATATTTTCAACTTCGTTTTCACTTCAAATATTTCACTAACGCCTTAATATTTCGAAAAATTTCGCCATAACCTCCTTTGTACGGGGAGGGGTTTGGAAATTTATTGGGCCGTGTTAGGTACCCAATAAATCCTAAAAAGCATTCACATATTTATAGTGATATATTCTGGTGTTTACGGGGGAGCATGTATAGATAATCACTCCAGAGAATAAATTCTCGTCACCCCATTTCCGTGTGGAAATAAATAGTCCATGTGCCGTATCTAATAACTAAAGAGACGTGATTATTGTCAACTCCAGACCCGTGTGGGGTTTTTATTAATCTGGCAATTTATCGTTATATTTTATATAGTCCATATCAGTCATCGGTTCAACCTGTAGTATATAGTCATCGCCATACAAGCCTCTTGCTTGTATGGTAAATCTTCCACCTCGTCACACAAGCTCCAATTGCTTATGTGGAATATGATGAAGTATGCCTATCGTCAAGAAGTATGCCATGTAGTGTAGTTCAAAATTAATTGTTACTATCCTATGGCGATATTTATTATTTCACACAGAATAACCAGCACTCCGCATCCAATGGCATTCACAGGAGTTGATATATAAATAAAATTGCGCAGCCAACTCATCAAGGTTTACCTATTTGTCGGGCACGCAAATAATTTCTTTACTCTACAGCTAATCCATTTTCCCTGTTCAACACATGTACATATATGCAGAACAAAGCTAATAATAATATTCCTAGCAAACTATTATTTATTTCAACACGTGTGTATTTTTATCAAAGCATATACATGATAAAAGAAATATTTTTATCGTCAAAAATATTTATTCTACACGTGAATGTTTTTAACACTCCATATTCAAAATAAAAATATAGTTTTTATTGTCGATTCATTTTATTTTAAAATACGATAACATTCAACCCATGAATTTCAACTCGACGAACGAATTTCAATTTAACACATGAATATTCTATATAATTTGTATATATATAAAAATGTGATTTTTATCGCTAAAACTATTTGTTTAAATTTAAATAATATTCAACACATGAATTTCAACTCAACGAATGAATTGCAACTCAACACATGAATATTCTCCATGGTTTGTGTATATATATATAAAAATGTGATTTTTATCGCTAAAGCTATTTGTTTAAATTCAAATAATATTCAACACATGAATTTCAACTCAACGAATGAATTGCAACTCAACACATGAATATTCGCTTCAATATATGTAATTTATTTCAACGAATGAAAATTATTCTAACACATGTATATTTCAGAAAATTTCGGCAGCATAACGGCAGGGTAGTTAAAACCGGGACCGTCCCTAGTACGGCTCCTCGCTCTACCTTAAAACCTAGCGGTTTTTGACAATGGGGATCATGCATCTAGTTCGCACGCAGGCGGCATGTTTTATTTTCAATTCCACAATCCTATTCTAATTTGTTTTCAACCACAAGAGGGTATTTTTCAACCACGAAGGTATTTTTCAACCACAAAGGTATTTTTCAACCATAATATCAACCACAAACAATTATTTCCAGCCATTCGTCATACCATATAATATTACGTCAATCACAAGCAATAAATATCGTCCATGGTCTGTGGACGAGGGGAGTATATATATATATATATATATATATATATATATAATAATTCACTTGCATTTCATCATAACTCAAAGCTTATATGTTTCATTTAACGCTTGTATAATTTATACATCGCTAATATAACTTATACAACACATGTACATGAGGTATACAATGCATATATAATTTACACTTCGCTTATATAATTTATACAATGCGATTTCATTCACACAAATAGTTTAGATTCCTCACATTGGTTTCTGCAGTGCTAAAAATCCTAGGAAGATCAGAAAAATCCGTGGCTTCTTCTAGAATGTAGAGAGCCTCCTTGCGGTCACGGTGTCTCCTATTTCATCGAATTTCGTTAACACACTAAAAAGATATGATTTTTCAAAGTTTTGCAACACTTAAAAGTGTTATTTTCATTTCAGAAATTTAAATCAGAAAGGTTTTCAAAGCTTCAAAACTAGGTTTTGATTTTAAATCAAAACCGTACCTTGTTGCTCCGATCAGACTACACGGCGTCGAAGGGCTACGAACCACCTTCCGATCGACGGTGGTGGCGATGAACTCGGTGGCTCCTGCGAGTCGCGACGACGCTCCAAAGGATGCGACTTCCTCCTCGAAATTCGATGCGTACAGTCGATGGTTTGAGGCGAGGCTTGGTCGGATTTAAAGAGGAGGCGGAGGCGATCAGAATCCTCAACTGGAGGAGGCGGCGAAACTGGCTGTGGCGGCGGCAAAAGCGATGGGAAGCTTCGAGCTTCGTGCGTCATTCAAATCGCCTGGCGGCTAGGGTTTTTTACGATTTTTATTTTTAAAAGAAAATTTCCTATTGGTCGAAGCTATATAGGAAATTTTAAATAGTGTTTTCACAAACGGACTCGAAATCAAACCCAACGACTGTCGCCCCTAGCTAAATACCCCCATTCCGGACACAATGGGATATGTTTCGTTGGCCAATTCGACTGTTACAGTCAGTTATTTTTCAAATTAAAATATAAAACATTCAATATTTAATTTGAACATACATTTCAATTTGCCAGGGCCACAAACTGAATCGAAAAATTCCAGAAAAATAAATCTAGCTTTGTTTTGACGATACGGTCCTAACAAAACCAGTTTCGTCGAATTCTGAGCTCGTTTGAAAAACGACCATTTTTAGGTCAACCCATTTTAACAGAAATTGACCAATCACATTTTCTTCTGCCCCGCTCACATACTAGCTTCAAAAATTATGAAATTTGAAACTTAGCAATAATTTGACATCCCGGACCTAACAAAAGTAGTTTCGTCGAATTCCGAGGTCGTATGCAAAATATCAATTTTCAAGGGCTATATATGCTATATAGCGACCTTCCTGAAAATTCATTTGGCCATAACTTTTGATTCCCGCTATGAAACTTCGATTTTTCAGATTCGTTAGAAAGGTATTCAAAAACAGATTTAAATATTTTCAGTTTTGCTAAAATCCGTTATATTTTCCACCCGGTACAGTTAGACAAAATTTGTATTCAAAATTTCAAACTGCCTTACTATACCCAATTCTCTATTTTATTGAAATATGGTATTTCAATTATTCAAATTCTTTGGTAATAACCAGATAATTTTTTTTTAAATTGGTTCACATTTTTCGAGTTATTACAATATCTAAAGGCGAACTCTACCTCAGTCGCTTACCATGTAACACCCCACCTCCGCTAGGGTCACTCACAAAGGGAATCCACTAGTTTTGGAGGAGCGTTATCGAGGTAAACAAACACAGAAATATTACAAGACAGAACATAAATAAAACAGCGGAAGAATCAAAAGATAAATTTCATTACTTTCAAAATAGCCAAAGCCTTGTACATTCAAAGTACCAAATAGCCAAAGTCATTATTTTCCATTACAACAAATTTTGTCTTGCATAAACAAAGAAGCATAATCTTAAAACAACAAAAGTAGCTTAATTCCCCAAAGGTAGCAGAAATACAGCCATAGCACAGCTCAAGATCAAACCATACATGAGCTGACAGAAAGCAAGCTAAATCCAAGCTAAGAGCTAGAGTTTCCTCCCTGAGAACCTGGGGGAAGAAACAAAAGAAAAAGAGGCGAAAGGAAACGGGTCAGTCATAAAGACTGGTAAGTCCAAGTGACTTTCAGCATAAAAACAGGTAAAGGTAACATGACATGTATAAACTGAAAGTAAACATAAGTATGATGTCAAGATGAATAAGATAGACTAAGATAACATGATGAATCAAGTATAGCATCGCATGTTCAAGGTTCGCTGCACCAATTGTACTAGTAGCCCAACCCATATCAAGTATTAATCATGAAATGATCCCTGGGCCCAAAATCGTGAATGACCTATTACTAGGTCCAACGGAACGATCCACTAATCGATCGGCTCCCTACAAGTTCTAGCTCGTTGTGTTTCTGTGTCATACGACCCTATCACGAATGTAGTCACCTGTGCTAGGTCCACCATAGGGTGTATCAAGCCCTATGGTGTCAACCACCGACACGAATCAAGCATGCACAGATAAACCTACTAATGCCCAATGCCTGCTTTTTCAACTCCGGACCACGTGCACGACCATAGCCCGCCTGAACCTACACCGGCGCACCCACACAGCCGTCATTCTGGTCGCTTACAATCAGCCCAGTAATCGTGCCCCACCCTGCCTAGTTCCAGGGTACCATGATACACCTAGTGGGTTACTGCTGAAACGGACCGCGTAACTAGGGTTTCCGTCCAATGGGTTAAGTGTTGTCATTTAAATTCGTGACTTAACCCGCCTATCTGTCATGTCAAACTTGGCTAAGTGTTGTCATTCAAATTCATGACTTAGCCCTACAATTCACATGTCAAGTTGGTTAGTTGTTGTCGTTCAAGTTCATGACCTAACCCTACCAATCATGTTTCAAGTTGGTTAAATGTTGTCTTTCATGTTCATGACTTAACCCTATCATGTGGCGTTTAATTCATTAATGCACCCCAACCTCTCACATCGGACCTGTTGTTGTGGTCACTGGATATGCCGGGCGGTTCCGGGTAGATTTTCACCACAACTCAGTCTGACCTCGGGTTTCTAGCGCGATATGACCAACTACCCACATTGGATCCTGTTGTTTGCAGTAACTGGACTTGCCGGGCGGTTCCGGGCATATTTACACTGCAAAGTCAACCCGACCTCGAGTTGGCCATTTTCAAGTTCATTCTAGTGTCATGACCATGTTCAAGTTTCATGTCAAGTTCGTGTCAAGTTTCATGTTTAAACTTATCCTATTATCAAGTTCATGATTCATGTTTACAACCAGTTCATGTTTTGTCTAATCTACCCAAATCGTATTCCCATCGCATGTAAATGTTAATTGATCTAAACTACAAGCAAATCTAAATCTATAGATAATGGGAATAACATCAAAACTATGATAGGTAGAAGGGACAAGCATAAAGCGATAAAAGAAATTACAAGACTGGCATGATATAACTTGAGATAATCGGTTACAACATCACTGGCATATAGAAATTAATAGGGTTTCAAATCTAGCAAAATAAGGCGATATTCCTGAAAAAAACTTGACATAAAAGAATAGGCATGCAAAAGCAAGCCAAATACAAGGATAATGGGTCAATGGTTTTTGGTGTACATAATAATGAATAAACTAAGCAAGTCACACCCTAGGTATGAGATCCAACTAAATGCCAATCGGTGTTCAACATGGTTTTCAACTATAGTGTTATGAGCAATCAACTATAATAGTCAATTAACCACAATAGTTATACAATAGTCATGGATAATTATCCAAAAGAGTTCTAGGCAACTACCCTAATAGTCATAGGCAATTAACTGTAATAGTTTCAAATTCATGGTCATAGTCTTATGTTCATAATCATAGGCAGTAATTCATAGTCACGAGTCATAGGTGATTAGCCACAATTGTCCTTGTCATAGTCATAGGCAATGGTCTTATGTCCTCAGTCATAGGCATAGGCATAGTCCTTGGCCATTAACAATGGTTTCAATGTCATAGGCATGATAACGTTTGATTTATAATGCGAATAGGCCCAAACTGATTTCAAAGCAATATTCCCAAATGTCAAGATCCAAGAAGAATAAGAATAGATATGTATCATACGTATATCAAATTCCAATTTATAACATGCCCATATCAAGTTTATAGTTTTCATCTAAAAGTAACTGGAACTTACAGTGTGTGGATCGAGAATTAGAAAGCAGAATTTGATTGTTGAATCTCTATTTGATTGATCGTGTTCTAATTGAAATCCTCCAATTTGCAAATCTCTAAGCGTAGTCTTGACGGAGAAGAAGCAGTTCTTTTTCTTCCTTTTTATCTTATTATTTTGATTATCTTAGAAGCAGCATAAGGACAGAATGAAATGGTGTGGAGAGAATGAGGCTAGGGGTGAGTTTATATAGGATTAGAGTCACGAATATCGTCAGAAAATAGGTCTAGATTTAGAAAAATACAAAAAGACTCGGATCAGGAAAAAGGGGCCAGGTCGATCCCCAGGTCGACTCCCCAGTCGACCTGGTCATGGGGAGGTCGACACCCCAGTCGACTCCCGAGTCGACCTGGTTGGGGGGGGTCGACTCCCCAGTCGACCTGGGTATATGGGTCGGAATTTTCCCGCCATCCTTCTCTGGGTTTGAATTTCGAATTTATGGCTTTATTTTCGAGCTATTTTATTTTATTTAAATTCCTGAAACTTCTGTGGGTCATAACTTGGTCATACGAACTCCGATTTTCGAAAACTCGGACTCGATTTCATGCAAATTTCCGAGACGAACGCAATGGCGTAACCCGTTTCCTCTGATTCTTACTTTAAAATTTAATTTTTCCTTGATTTATGACTTTAACATGTTATAAAAATATGGGTTGTTACATTCTCCCCTCCTTAAAGGATTTCGTCCCCGAAATCTCTAAGTTAGGAAGAATATATCCTACCATCCAATCATCCATCAACTCAACCATCATCCACAAGCAACCATTGTCCTTAAACGATTTCTAATGCTATATGAACATATGCAGAAAGTGTGTGTATATGTTCCTTATCTAATGCAAACGATCAGGCCTGATTGATCTTCTTAATGCAAAATATGTTTAGTGCCATGAATCCAACATGTATGCAAATAGTCCTAGTCACATAAACACTATATGTGTGCACAAACATTCATCCATATGCAACATTCACATGATAACACATTCAATTTAATCCATAAACAAGTATAAAACTCATGCATATGTAATATGAAAATGTGTCTGAGCCGATCTAGTGCCTAATGTGTGTTATGCAACCACGAGCAACCACTTCCAACCATTCGCAAACATCAACCATAACATGTTTCAAATACATGTTTACATCCATAGGGTTCTACCTAAGGTTCTCAAGATAGGAACGAAAAGATATACAAGATAAAACAGAGCATCAAGGAGAAGAAGTTAAAGATATACCCCCAGAAGGTCCTGCTTGCGGGGCTTGTCCTTGCTTCTTAGGGCAGTTCTTGCTGATATGTCCAGTCTCTCCACAGTAAAAGCATTCACCCAACTTTTTCTTCTTCCTTCTACAGTCTTTAGCTAGATGTCCCGTAATGCCACAAAAGCTGCACTTCCTTGTCTCACGTGGTTTGTTAGTATTGTTGTTGTTCTTGTCACTCTTGTTGCCTCCCTTCTTGAAGTCAACCTTCTTATTCTGAGACTCGTCCGCCTTAACTTCTTTCTTATCACTCATACGTTTCCTATGTAACATGTTAACAAGCCTCATGAAAACTATCTCCATCGAACAGAAAACCCTCTACGAAGCTAGAAAGAAGATTAGCCGCAGGTAAAACTACTGCGACTACAGATGGAGAAAAGAAAGGAAAAGAGGTTCAAACAAGGAAACAAAGGATAGTGCTAATGGATTTTGGGGAATAGCCTTAAAAATAAAACTTTTCTTGATAAATGCTTCTTTGTAAACAGATTTTTGAAAATAGTTTTAGTAGGTTTTTAAAACTTTTGTCGAGTCTGGTAACCTTCTGCTCTGATACCAAATGTAACACCCCACCTCCGCTAGGGTCACTCACAAAGAGAATGCACTAGTTTTGGAGGAGCGTTATCGAGGTAAACAAACACAGAATTATTACAAGACATAACATAAATAAAACAACGGAAGAATCAAAAGATAAATTTCATTACTTTCAAAATAGCCAAAGCCTTTTACATTCAAAGTACCAAATAGCCAAAGTCATTATTTTCCATTACAACAAATTCTGTCTTACATAAACAAAGAAGCATAATCTTAAAATAACAAAAGTAGCTTAATTCCACAAAGGTAGCAGAAATGCAGCCATAGCATAGCTCAAGATCAAACCATACATGAGCTGACAGAAAGCAAGCTAAATCCAAGCTAAGAGCTAGAGTTTCCTCCCTGAGAACCTGGGGGAAGAAACGAAAGAGAAAGAGGCAAAAGGAAATGGGTCAGTCATAAAGACTGGTAAGTCCAAGTGACTTTCAGCATAAAAACAGGTAGAGGTAACATGACTTGTATAAACTGAAAGTAAACATAAGTATGATGTCAAGATGGATAAGATAGACTAAGATAACATGATCAATCAAGTATAGGTCAAGTATAGCATCGTATGTTCAAGGTTCGCTGCACGAACTGTACTCGTAGCCCAACCCATGTCAAGTATTAATCATGAAATGATCCCTGGGCCCAAAATCGTGAATGATCCATTACTAGGTCCAATGGAACGATTCACTAATCGATCGGCTCCCTACAAGTTCTAGCTCGTTGTGTTTCTGTGTCATACGGCCCTATCACGAATGTAGTCACCTGTGCTAGGTCCACCATAGGGTGTATCAAGCCCTATGGTGTCAATCACCGACACGAATCAAGCATGCACAGATAAACCTACTGATGCCCAATGCCTGCTTTTTCAACTCCGGACCACGTGCACGACCATAGCCCACCTGAACCTACACTGGCGCACCCAAACAGCCGTCGTTCTGGTCGCTTACAATCAGCCCAGTAATAGTGCCCCACCCTGCCTAGTTCCAGGTTACCATGATACATCTAGTGGGTTACGGCTGAAACGGACCGCGTAACTAGGGTTTCCGTCCAATGGGTTAAGTGTTGTCATTTAAATTCGTGACTTAACCCGCCTACGTGTCATGTCAAACTTGGCTAAGTGTTGTCATTCAAGTTCATGACTTAGCCCTACAATTCACGTGTCAAGTTGGTTAGTGTTGTCGTTCAAGTTCATGACCTAACCCTACCAATCATGTTTCAAGTTGGTTAAGTGTTGTAACAACCCGTATTTTTGAATAACATGTTATAACATAAATGGAGGCAGAATTAAACTGTAAAATCTGAATCAAGGGAAATGGGCTATGCCATTGCGTTCATCTTGGAAAAATACGCGAAATAGAGTCCGAGTTTTCGAAAATCGGAGTCCGTATGACCAAGATATGGCCTCGTGAAGTTTCACGAAAAATTCCCAAATTAAAGTATACTTAATTAAGTGAAATGGGTTGCGCAGAGAAATATATATATATATTGATATATATATATATAATTGAAAATTAAATAAATAAATATGCAAAAATGTTCAAAACAGCGAATTGGGAGAGGGGAATAACCGAACCGGCCGATTTTTGAGGTCGACCCGAGCCCGCTGGGTCGACTAGGGGTTAATCCAGGGTGTTTGGCTGTCAACCCGTGGGCCGATTCGCTCAAATGCAGATTTTGCATTTGAATGGTTCTCATGGTTCATCTTTAATCTAAAGGCCCTAGATGGTTCCTACACTTGACTTCTTCCCCAAGACATTCTTTGATGGCTTGGATTGAATCTAGGTTTAATCCTATGGCCTAAAACACTTGCCTAATCTATAAATAAGACCCTAACCTACCCTAAATCATCATTATTCATTCATACAACTAAACTATGGCAAAATCAATCCTCTCATGGCCTCCACTCTCTTCATAAAATTCCTAAATAAATTCCTAAGTGATTTTCCATGCATACAAGTGTTTTCAAACTTGTATGAGCATCATTAGCTTGCATTCAAGTCAAGTTTATATATTTGCATCATAAAGAAAGAGTCTTGATCATTTTGGCTCAAGGGTTTTGCTTGCATTTTGGGTTTAATTGATTTCATAAGGGCTTTGTCATATTTTTGTGACTTCTTAAGCATTGTAAACCCTATTCTACTTTGATACTTAAACTCTAAAGTTAAATGTATGATATGCAAGTTTATCATGTTGTGATATGCAAGTTTATATGCAAGTTTATCATGTTGTGATATGCAAGTTTATATGCAAGTATGCCAAGTTATGTTATGCAAGTTTGGGTTGAACATTTTGTTCATGCTATCATGTTATGCAAGCTTATTTTGGGTTTATGAACATAAAGCTTTAAGCTTTATGCCAAAGGTTGCATTTTAGCAACATGTAAGTTATCATATCTCTTATGATAACTTGCATGTGAGGCTAAATGCGAACTTATGGTCATCTCTACATGTCATTTAGCACCATGTATCACCAATATGCTAAGTTTGGTTTTATGCATGCTTTTGAGGCCTAAAAATGTAATATGCAAGTGTATGAACATATGAACATTTCATATGCCACCATGTTAAGCTTGTGGCTTCAATACCTTCATGTCATGATTATGCCAAGTTCCCTCTTTCTATCCTTTATGCGCTATTGCGATATGTAAGCGATGGGATTGCGTTTGGGGTTGGGTAAACTTAAAAGACATAAAACATAAGCTTGGGAATTTACCTATTAAGTTAGGTCTACCCATTGGGAATTTACCTATTAAGTTAGGTCTACCCAATTGATTGAAAACTTGTAACATGTTTTGGAAACATGATGGACATAACACTTAGAAAAGATAAGTGTGGCCAACTAGAGGTTGGGTTGAGTTTGTAGCGTAAACCTACCCGGAACTGACCGGCTTAACTAGTTGCTACAAACAATAGGACCCAATGTGAGAAGTTGGTCATGTTGTACCTTGAACCCGAGGTTAGACCAAGTTGTGGTGTAAAGCTACCCGGACCCGCCCGGCTTAACTAGTAACCACAACAAGGTCTAATGTGAGAGGTTAAGGCGCATTAAATTAATTAATGCCTCGTGATTAGGGTTAAGTCATGGTCCACTTAATACTTAACCAATTTGGGCTTGGTAGATTAATCGGGGTTAAGTCGTGAACTCATCGTTACACTTAACCAAGTTAATCCAGGATTAGCAAGAGGGTTAAACCGTACTTAACCCACTAGAAAAATCCTAGCAATGGGGGCCCACTCCAGCAGTAATCCCAAGTTAGTATCATCATGACCCTAGGGACTAGGCTAGGGTGGGGGCACGATTACTGGACTGGAGGTAAGTGACCAAAAGCGACGGCAGAGGGTACGCCGGTGTAGTTCCGGGCGGACTCTGGTCGTGCACATAGTCCGTAGCCGGAGAAAACATGCACGGGTACCAGTAGATCGGGACTGTGCACTCATGTTCATGGTGTCCAGGGGTTGACACCCTAGGGCTTGATACACCCGAAGGGTGGACCCGGCACAGTTCGACTACAATTATGATTGGGCCGTATTGACACCAACACGTGACGAGTTAGGCTTAGGGAGCCGATCGACTAGACCGTTTGGTTGGACCTTGAATTAGGGTTATTTCATGTTATTGGGCCAAAGCTTGGGCCAAGGGATCAATACTTGTTTATTCAAGTCATGTTAGTTTGCTAGTACACCTGTGGTGCAAAACCTTAATCTTGATTATGCGATGACACCTTTATCTACCTTGTTAGTTAATCATCATGCTAGTATATTGTTATCCTTATGTTCATCCCTACTGCTCATGCCAGTTAACTTTATCAGTTTACATTGATTGTAGTAGGGCTTACTCAGTCTTTTTGACTGACCTGTTTTCTTTCGCCTCTTTTCTTCCGTTCCCCCCCCCCCCCCCCCCAGGTTCTCAGGGAGGGAATACTGGAGCTTAGCTTGGATTTCGGATTGCTTGCTTGTGGGATTTCAGCTCATGTACGGTTTCGACATGAAGCTAGCTATGGTTACCACTTAATTGGGGATAACACTTATTTATTTCAGTTTTTCAGTTGATGTTGTTTTATCTAGACTTGTTTATTTGGAAAGCTATGTTGTACCAGACTTGTTTTGAAATCTTCCGTTGTTTTATCTATGTTATTTACTCTGTTTACATATATACATATGTTCTTGTTCTGCCTTGATATATCATTATGCATGTTTACCTGATTCAAACGCCCCTCCAAAGTCAGAGTGCTTGCAAGAGCCACCCTGGTGGAGGTGGGGTGTTACATTTGGTATCCGAGCATATGGTACGAGAAGGAACAAAAAGGCTTTTAGAAAACTTTTGGAAAACTATTTTCAAAACCAAGTATAAAGTATTTTCCAAAGAAAAGTCTAGTTTATTTTAAAGGCTATTCCCCAAAAAGCCATTAGCAAAATTCCTTCGTTTTTCTCCATTCTGAATCTGTCTTTTTCTGCGTTTTCAGTATGGCCGATAACTTTGCTATTCCGGAGGGAGTACACGTACCTGTTTGGTATAGGAGACTTTTGGAGGCTAGGGCGACCGAAGCCGGCCCCGCAGATGTTCCTCCTCCTCCTCCGGTAGTTAATGTTCCTCCTCCTCCTCCTCTGGTGGTTAATGTTCCTCCTCCTGTCGCTGAGGTTCCTCTTCCTCCTACCCCTCAGCATCCTCAAGTGGACTTCGCAAAGACTTGCAAAGATTTCAAAGCAATGGGTGGCAAGAACTTTCAAGGCACTGAGACTTTTGTAGAGGCCAGAAATTGGTTGAAAGAGACCGAGGATTTGTTTGCTATCTTTGGGTTAGACGATCAGAGGAAGCTCTTGTTGGCGGTTTGGCTTATGAAGGATGAAGCCGCTTATTGGTGGGAAGTCACCAATGGTACTAGGCCTGTTGAGACTTGGGCCGATTTCAGGGCAAGGTTCATGCTTAAGTTTCTATCTTCTGCTGAGGAGAATCTGCAAATGGAGAGGTTCATAACTTTGAAACAAGGAGATACGTCTGTCAAAGAATATGTGAACAAGTTCAATCAGTTAGCTCGTTTTGGCTTGGATATGGTGAATACTCCTCAGAAGAAGGCTCTTCGTTTTGCTAGAGGATTGAATGAGTCGTTGCAGGGATTGGCTATGTCACATATTCCCCATGGGGCCACGTTTGAGAGTTTGGTTGATATGGCGTTACTTCAGGGAGATGTCAAGAAAGAAACCAAGATGAATGATACTCAAACCAAGAAGACTGATTCCCAGGGAAAAGGAAATCAGGGTAATCCAAGTGGTCGGAGCAGTCAAGGCAATCAGAACAAGAACAAGAGTCAAGGCAACAAGGGGAACAACAACAAGGGCAATAACAACATGGGCAAGAACAACAAGGGGAAGTGCCATTATTGCGGTTCAGTTGGGCATCTTATTAAGGATTGTAAGAAGAGGAAAAGGGAGAATGGTGAATGCTTTTTCTGCGGTGAGACTGGACATTTCAGTAAGGATTGCCCGAGGAAGAAAGGGCAAGGCCAGGGTCAGACTCAGCGTGCTGGACCTTCAGGAGGGCAAGTTCATGCTCTCAATGTCGCTCCAGTTCCCGATCGAGGTAGTATTTCTGTTGAGAGCCTTGTATATATTTCTGATTTTCCAGTTCGTACCTTGTTTGATTCTGGTGCATCGCATAGCTTTATCTCATCTGATCTTGTTGATAGTTTGCACCTTAGTACTAGCTTGGTAGATGATCCCGTCTGTGTCTCAAATCCTATTGGGGGTTCCGCCCATTTGTCTATGATATGTGGGGATTTGAAGATCTCTATACTGAGTGTAGAGTTCTTGTGCAGTGCTTATGTTCTTGGTTTTAGGGGATACGGACTGATATTGGGCATGGATTGGCTGTCCAGATATGGAGCTATTCTTGATTATGAGCATAGGGTTGTGAGGCTCGTGACTCGCCTCGGAAACACCCTAGAGATTTCTTGTGATCCGAGAGGTCCCGTCATGTTGTGCTATCTAGAATCACTCGACTCGTCAATGGAAACTCTTCAGTCTGTGAGAGTGGTTCGAGAGTATCCGGATGTTTTCGATGAAGTTAGGGGGTTGCCCCCTAAGCGAGAGATTGATTTCCGCATTTATCTGGTGGATAACGCAAAGCCTGTTTCTTTGCCCGTTCGGCACATGGCTCCGCGTGAAAGGCGGGAGCTAAGTAAGCAAGTGAAAGAGTTGCTTGAGAAGAACTTCATTAGACGAAGTATATCTGAATGGGGAGCGCCTGTGGTATTTGCTACCAAGGCGGATGGTTCTCTCCGACTTTGCGTTGACTATCGAGAGTTGAATAAGCTGACTAAGAAGAACAGACACCCGTTACCGAGGATTGATGATCTCTTTGACCAACTTGTCGGTGCTTCTGTTTTCTCTCAGCTTGATCTTGCTACGGGGTTCCATCAGCTCAGGGTAGCTGAAGATAGTATAGACAAGACTGCGTTCAGAACTCCAGATGGATTCTTCGAATGGCTTGTCATGCCGTTCGGCTTGACTAATGCACCCGCATATTTCGTGGACTTGATGAGTAGGGTGTTCAGGGAGTTCTTGAACAAGTTTGTCGTGGTCTTCGTAGATGATATTCTGATCTTCTCTAAGGATGAGGAAGAGCACGCAAGGCATCTCATGGAGGTGATGGATACGCTTAGAGCGCATCAGTTGAAGGCCAAGTTCTCCAAGTGTCACTTTTGGAGAAGGGAAGTTAGATTCCTTGGGCATATAGTATCTAAGCAAGGCTTAGCAGTGGATCCCGCTAAGGTAGTGGCAGTTCAGGATTGGAAGACTCCAAGGAATGCAACCGAAGTGAGAAGTTTTCTAGGTCTTGCGGGTTTTTACCGGAAGTTCATCAAGGACTTCACAAAGATATCCGCTCCTCTCACTAAATTGACGAAGAAGAATTTAGTTTTTGCTTGGAGCATAGAATGCGAGGTTGCTTTTCAGAAGCTCAAGAGAGCCCTCACATCAGCACCTGTTCTAGCTTTGCCCGATGGAGGGAAGTTATTTACCGTATACACCGATGCATATGGCACGGGGTTAGGAGCTGTTCTTATGCAAGAAGGAAGAGTGATATGGTTTGGCGGTAGACAACTCAAAGTGCATGAGAAGAATTATCCCACTCATGACTTAGAGTTGGCAGCAATAGTATATGCACTCATGGCTTGGCGCCATTATCTTCTGGGAGAAAGATTTGAGCTTTATACCGATCACAAGTCATTGAAGTATCTCTTTTCTCAGAAGGATCTGAATCTGAGGCAACAAAGATGGATGGAATTCTTGGCGTCCTATGATTTTGAGATAGCTTATACCCCTGGCAAGGGGAATGTGGTAGCAGATGCATTGAGTAGAAGAAGGTTGACCCTAAGTCCTCTATTCGTTGAGATGAAGAATTTAGAGTATGTGGCAACCTTTGATTTCTCTTTGGCGATTGAGTCGATGACCGGTTCTTTAGCATCTCTGGAACTCAGACCTACCCTTCTTGATCAAGTTGGGGCTTCGCAGAGAGAAGACCCTCAGATAGTTGAGATTATGGATAAGCTAATTCGAGGAGAGACGTCTAGTCATCTCGCTCGATATTCTATTGATGACAAGGGTTGGCTGAGGAGAGACGGAAGGTTATGTGTTCCAATGGTAGAAGATCTAGTAAGAAGAGTTCTTGAGGAAGCGCATCGCTCTAAGTTGACTATACATCCGGGCGGAGATAAGATGTATAAAGATATGAAGCGCATTTTCTTTTGGCCTGGGATGAAGAAGGATGTGGCAGAATTTGTCTCTAGATGTATCATTTGCCAGCAAGTTAAGGCCGAGTCGAAGAAGCCCAGAGGGCTATTGCATCCTCTAGACGTTCCACTATGGAAGTGGGAAAGTATTTCCATGGATTTTATCGATGGGCTACCAAGGTCAAGGAAAGGGAATACGAGCATTTGGGTTATTGTGGATAGACTTACGAAGAGTGCTCATTTCATTCCGGTGAAGAGCAAGAGGACCGCATCTTGGCTAGCGTCTGTATATCTTCGTGAGATTGTGAGACTACATGGAGTCCCTTCTAGTATAGTCAGTGACCGTGACCCAATCTTTACAAGTCAATTCTGGAATAGCTTGCAAGAAGCTATGGGCACAAGGTTGAATCTAAGTACGGCTTATCACCCACAGACGGACGGTCAAACCGAAAGGGTGAATAGGGTACTCGAGGATCTGTTGAGGCTTTGTATTCTGGATTTTGGTGGTACTTGGGAAGACCATCTTCCTCTTGTTGAGTTTGCATATAATAACAGCTATCAGGCAAGCATAGGGATGGCACCATTTGAAGCTTTATATGGGAGGCTGTGCAAGTCGCCTACATGTTGGTGGGAGACTACAGATGAGCTTATACTTGGGCCTGATATGATCAGAGATACATCCGAGAAGATCGAGTTGATTCGGAGACGGATGAAAGCGGCCCAAGACCGACAGAAATCCCATGCTGATAAGCGAAGAACGGATTTGGAGTTTGATGTTGGGGATATGGTTTTCGTGAAGGTTTCTCCTTTGCGGAATGTGGTCCGATTTGGAGTTGTTGGGAAGTTGGCACCGAGGTTTGTTGGACCATTCCCTATTATAGAGAGGATCGGGCAGATGGCTTATAGAGTGAAGTTGCCCGAGAAGCTTGCTGGAGTACACGATGTTTTTCATGTCTCGCATCTCCGGAAGTGTTTACATGAATCAGCAGAGGTTGTTGAGCCAAGTGTTCTAAAAGATGTAGAAGTGGAGAAAGAGGCTACCTTGAGGAAAGCTCCGATTCGTATCTTGGGGACGGAGACCAAGAAGCTAAGGAATCGAGAGGTCAAATTGGTGAAGGTTCAATGGGGTGAAGCCGAAGAAGACGCAACTTGTGAAACCGAGGAGAAGATGCGTGGGCTTTATCCATTCCTTTTTGAGGGTACACTCTCAATCTCTTTTCTTTGTTAGCATATCTTTCTCTTTGCTATCCATGTTTATCTAGTTTATCGTGTTAATCTTGTCATGAGAACCTTAGGTAGAAACCCTTTGGATGAAACATGTGTTTAAAACATGTTATGCTTGATGGTTGCAAGTGGTTGCAAGTGTTTGCAAGTGGATACTCGTGGATGCATAATACACGTTAGGCACTAAGATCGGCTCACACACTTTCATATCGCATATGCATGAGTGTTTATGCTTATTCATGGATGAAAACTTGTTATGCTATCACGTGGATGTTGCATATGGATGAATGTTATGTGCACTCATGTAGAGATTATAAATTATGTTAGGAATTTGCATACATATGGACTCATTTCACTAACATATTTTGCATTAAGGGGGTTTACTGAATCAGTAACCTCCTGATTTTCGCATTAGATAAGTACATATACACACACCTTTGCATATGATCATACAGCATTTAGAACCTTTTAAGGACAATAATTGCTCGTGGATGATGTTTTGAGTAGATGGATGATGGATGGTAGGATACGTTCTTCCTAACTTGGAGATTTCGGGGACGAAATCCTTTAAGGAGAGAAGAATGTAACAACCCGTATTTTTGAATAACATGTTATAACATAAATGGAGGCAGAATTAAACTGTAAAATCTGAATCAAGGGAAACGGGCTATGCCATTGCGTTCGTCTTGGAAAAATACGCGAAATAGAGTCCGAGTTTTCGAAAATCGGAGTCCGTATGACCAAGATATGGCCTCGCGAAGTTTCACGAAAAATTCCCAAATTAAAGTATACTTAATTAAGTGAAATGGGTTGCGCAGAGAAATATATATATTGATATATATATAATTGAAAATTAAATAAATAAATATGCAAAAATGTTCAAAACATCGAATTGGGAGAGGGGAATAACCGAACCGGCCGATTTTTGAGGTCGACCCGAGCCCGCTGGGTCGACTAGGGGTTAATCCAGGGTGTTTGGCTGTCAACCCGTGGGCCGATTCGCTCAAATGCAGATTTTACATTTGAATGGTTCTCATGGTTCATCTTTAATCTAAAGGCCCTAGATGGTTCCTACACTTGACTTCTTCCCCAAGACATGCTTTGATGGCTTGGATTGAATCTAGGTTTAATCCTATAGCCTAAAACACTTGCCTAATCTATAAATAAGACCCTAACCTACCCTAAATCATCATTATTCATTCATACAACTAAACTATGGCAAAATCAATCCTCTCATGGCCTCCACTCTCTTCATAAAATTCCTAAATAAATTCCTAAGTGATTTTCCATGCATACAAGTGTTTTCAAACTTGTATGAGCATCATTAGCTTGCATTCAAGTCAAGTTTATATATTTGCATCATAAAGAAAGAGTCTTGATCATTTTGGCTCAAGGGTTTTGCTTGCATTTTGGGTTTAATTGATTTCATAAGGGCTTTGTCATATTTTTGTGACTTCTTAAGCATTGTAAACCCTATTCTACTTTCATACTTAAACTCTAAAGTTAAATGTATGATATGCAAGTTTATCATGTTGTGATATGCAAGTTTATCATGTTGTGATATGCAAGTTTATATGCAAGTATGCCAAGTTATGTTATGCAAGTTTGGGTTGAACATTTTGTTCATGCTATCATGTTATGCAAGCTTATTTTGGGTTTATGAACATAAAGCTTTAAGCTTTATGCCAAAGGTTGCATTTTAGCAACATGTAAGTTATCATATCTCTTATGATAACTTGCATGTGAGGCTAAATGCGAACTTATGGCCATCTCTACATGTCATTTAGCACCATGTATCACCAATATGCTAAGTTTGGTTTTATGCATGCTTTTGAGGCCTAAAAATGTAATATGCAAGTGTATGAACATATGAACATTTCATATGCCACCATGTTAAGCTTGTGGCTTCAATACCTTTATGTCATGATTATGCCAAGTTCCCTCTTTCTATCCTTTATGCGCTATTGCGATATGTAAGCGATGGGATTGCGTTTGGGGTTGGGTAAACTTAAAAGACATAAAACATAAGCTTGGGAATTTACCTATTAAGTTAGGTCTACCCATTGGGAATTTACCTATTAAGTTAGGTCTACCCAATTGATTGAAAACTTGTAACATGTTTTGGAAACATGATGGACTTGACACTTAGAAAAGATAAGTGTGGCCAACTCGAGGTTGGGTTGAGTTTGTAGCGTAAACCTACCCGGAACCGACCGGCTTAACTAGTTGCTACAAACAATAGGACCCAATGTGAGAAGTTGGTCATGTTGTACCTTGAACCCGAGGTTAGACCAAGTTGTGGTGTAAAGCTGCTCGGACCCGCCCGGCTTAACTAGTAACCACAACAAGGTCTAATGTGAGAGGTTAAGGCGCATTAAATTAATTAATGCCTCGTGATTAGGGTTAAGTCATGGTCCACTTAATACTTAACCAATTTGGGCTTGGTAGATTAATCGGGGTTAAGTCGTGAACTCATCGTTACACTTAACCAAGTTAATCCAGGATTAGCAAGAGGGTTAAACCGTACTTAACCCACTAGAAAAATCCTAGCAATGGGGGCCCACTCCAGCAGTAATCCCAAGTTAGTATCATCATGACCCTAGGGACTAGGCTAGGGTGGGGGCACGATTACTGGACTGGAGGTAAGTGACCAAAAGCGACGGCAGAGGGTACGCCGGTGTAGTTCCGGGCGGACTCTGGTCGTGCACATAGTCCGTAGCCGGAGAAAACATGCACGGGTACCAGTAGATCGGGACTGTGCACTCATGTTCATGGTGTCCAGGGTTTGACACCCTAGGGCTTGATACACCCGAAGGGTGGACCCGGCACAGTTCGACTACAATTATGATTGGGCCGTATTGACACCAACACGTGACGAGTTAGGCTTAGGGAGACGATCGACTAGACCGTTAGGTTGGACCTTGTATTAGGGTCATTTCATGTTATTGGGCCAAAGCTTGGGCCAAGGGATCAATACTTGTTTATTCAAGTCATGTTAGTTTGCTAGTACACCTGTGGTGCAAAGCCTTAATCCTGATTATGCGATGACACCTTTATCTACCTTGTTAGTTAATCATCATGCTAGTATATTGTTATCCTTATGTTCATCCCTGCTGCTCATGCCAGTTAACTTTATCAGTTTACATTGATTGTAGTAGGGCTTACTCAGTCTTTTTGACTGACCTGTTTTCTTTCGTCCCCCCCCCCCCCCAGGTTCTCAGGGAGGGAATACTGGAGCTTAGCTTGGATTTCGGATTGCTTGCTTGTGGGATTTCAGCTCATGTACGGTTTCGACATGAAGCTAGCTATGGTTACCACTTAATTGGGGATAGCACTTATTTATTTCAGTTTTTCAGTTGATGTTGTTTTATCTAGACTTGTTTATTTGGAAAGCTATGTTGTACCAGACTTGTTTTGAAATCTTCCGCTGTTTTATCTATGTTATTTACTCTGTTTACATATATACATATGTTCTTGTTCTGCCTTGATATATCATTATGCATGTTTACCTGATTCAAACGCCCCTCCAAAGTCAGAGTGCTTGCAAGAGCCACCCTGGTGGAGGTGGGGTGTTACAAGTGTTGTCTTTCATGTTCATGACTTAACCCTATCATATGGCATTTAATTCATTAATGCACCCCAACCTCTCACATCAGACCTGTTGTTGTGGTCACTGGATCTGCCGGGCGGTTCCGGGTAGATTTACGCCACAACTCAGTCTGACCTCGGGTTTCAAGCGCGATATGACCAACTACCCACATTGGATCTTGTTGTTTGCAGTATTTGGATTTGCCGAGAAGTTCCGGGCAGATTTACACTGCAAACTCAACCCAACCTCGAGTTGGCCATTTTCAAGTTCATTCTAGTGTCATGACTATGTTCAAGTTTCATGTCAAGTTCGTGTCAAGTTTCATGTTTCAACTTATGACTATTATCAAGTTCATGATTCATGTTTACAACTAGTTCATGTTTTGCCTAATCTACCCAAATCGTATTCCCATCGCATGTAAACATTAATCAATCTAAATTACAAGCAAATCTAAATCTAGAGATAAAGGGAATAACATCAAAACTATGATAGGCAGAAGGGACAAGAATAAAGCGATAAAAGAGATTACAAGACTGGCATGATATAACTTGAGATAATCAGTTACAACATCACTGGCATATAGAAATTAACAGGGTTTCAAATCTAGCAAAATAAGGCGATAGTCCTGAAAAAAACTTGACATAAAAGAATAGGCATGCAAAAGCAAGCCAAATACAAGGATAATGGGTCAATGGTTTTTGGTGTACATAATAACGAATAAACTAAGCAAGTCACACCCTAGGTATGGGATCCAACTAAATGCCAATTCGGTGTTTAACATGGTTTTCAACTATAGTGTTATGAGCAATCAACTATAATAGTCAATTAACCACAATAGTTATACAATAGTCATGGATAATTATCCAAAAGAGTTCTAGGCGACTACCCCAATAGTCATAGGCAATTAACTGTAATAGTTTCAAAGTCATGGTCATAGTTTTATGTTCATAATCATAGGCAGTAATTCATAGTCACGAGTCATAGGTGATTAGCCACAATTGTCCTTGTCATAGTCATAGGCAATGGTCTTATGTCCTCAGTCATAGGCATAGGCATAGTCCTTGGCGATTAACAATGGTTTCAATGTCATAGGCATGATAACGTTTGATTTATAATGCGAGTAGGCCCAAACTGATTTCAAAGAAATATTCCCAAATGTCAAGATCCAAGAAGAATAACAATAGATATGAATCATACGTATATCAAATTCCAATTTATAACATGCCCATATCAAGTTTATAGTTTTCATCTAAAAGTAACTGGAACTTACAGTGCGTGGATCGAGAATTAGAAAGCAGAATTTGATTGTTGAATATCTATTTGATTGATTGTGTTCTAATTGAAATCCCCCAATTTGCAAATCTCTAAGCATAGTCTTGATAGAGAAGAAGCAGCCCTTTTTCTTCCTTTTTATCTTATTATTTTGATTATCTTAGAAGCAGCATAAGGACAGAATGAAATGGTGTGGAGAGAATGAGGCTAGGGGTGAGTTTATATAGGATTAGAGTCACGAATATGGTCAGAAAATAGGTCTAGATTCAGAAAATAACAAAAAGACTCGGATCAGGAAAAAGGGGCCAGGTCGACCCCCAGGTCGACTCCCCAGTCGACCTGGTCATGTGGAGGTCGACACCCCAGTCGAATTCCCAGTCGACCTGGTTGGGGGGTCGACTCCCCAGTTGAACTGGGTATATGGGCGGGAATTTTCCCGGCAGCCTTCTCTGGGTTTGAATTTCGAATTTCTGGCTTTATTTTCGAGCTGTTTTATTTTATTTAAATTCCAGAAACTTATGAGGGTCATAATTTGGTCATACGAACTTCGATTTTCGAAAACTCGGACTTGATTTCATGCAGAATTCCGAGAAGAACGCAATGACGCAACCCGTTTCCCTAGATTCTTTTTAAAATTTAATTCTGCCTTGATTTATGACTTTAACATGTTATAAAAATACGGGTTGTTACATACCACCTAAAGGAAGCAGGCCCTTCCGGAGATTACTAAACTCGTACCCAATCTGCCATTTAATACTTCTCATTGGAAAAAGGCGAGTTATCCAATCACTTAATACCTAACAAGGAAGATCCTACGACTTTACCCTTACTCCTTAAAAAAGGGTGAATCCAATTACTTAATACCTCAATAGGCGGATCCCAAACTACTTAAGACCTTAATTCTAACGCAGGCTACCCCACTTGTATGTCTTTTAGGTTTCTTCTATTGAAAGGGGGGCGGGCCCTACAACCACATAAGACCTCAACACTTGAAGTAAACCACTAGGAACGTTCCACGCTATAATAATAATTATTGCGAGTTCTTATAATCAATGATATCTCTCATTAATAATAGATGTATACAACTATTGAAAGATCAAACTTCTATCGAACAACTCAACTGACCTTGTATCATCAACCTACTAAGTCCAATTCTTATATTAATTAGAGATAGTACTCCTAGAATTAAACTAAAAATTAGATTGAATTAATATTTCTATGAAATAAGATAAGATTATTATAAGCTCTAAGATCATTTATTAGACTTAGTATTTATTATAGTAATTTCCACCTGAATCCCCATCTAATTTAATTACAATAACTGCTATATGCCACTAATAACCACAACGTCATTTTTGCCTAAGGAAATAGACATTCGAATAAATTCCATTTATACCAGTCCCATTTATTTCCACCTACCATACACTAATGGTTATCTTATTTCTTACACACACATTCATGTTTATTATATTAGTTGCCCCTAATTTGGAGTTATAATATATTTAATTTCCATTTATATTAATTGTAACCATTTCAAATTCTTTCATTAAGACATTTATTTTCCATAAAACTGCAGTACTGTGCAATTACAATCTCTAATTCTTATTTAGACTAGTTGTAACCTTTTAAATTCTACAATAAATTCCATATTTATTGCCAAGAATTCCAGGTTATAACAATTTATTCCTTATTTATTATAGGAGATGTTACTATTTACCCATTCAAATTCAAACCTATTCAACGTTAAACGAATATTAATAATAATTAGCATTAATTACGTATGCTCTTAAATGGATATTATATACATACATACATATATACACACATATTCGCATATATATATTGTGTACTTATTACATATATGCTTAATTTCATATTTCTCTATTTATTCATTTACAAATTTCTTAATTCCCACTAATTTACATTATAGTCCAAACTACTGACTAGAATAATCTTTCTATGTTTTAACTTGCTCAGTTTTAAAATACCATTAATAGGTCCTATACTATAATTTCTATAAATTTGCCCAAACATTTAAAAAATAGGAAATATTGATATATTTAAAATTATAAGGAATAAGTAATATTTATTTGGAATAGACAATATAAACGACGTACAAAATATGTAAATTACACATCTCTTCCTGTATGTTTTGTTCGTATTATTTATAATTTCTAAGATCGTCTTTTTGCAGAAGAGAAAAAGGGGCTAATTTATGAAAAATAAACAATACCTTAAACAATCCCAATAACGTGTAGATTTAAAACTAAAAAGGATAATTTACATGAATCTTGCAATTACATCCATTTTTACAAATCTAGAATAAAACAATGCAGATTTCAACAATATTTAGGGGCTGGTTCTAGATTTAGGTGCAAAAATTAACTAAAAAATACAAAAAGAATTTTAGTTAACATTTAGATGTTTTACAAGAAAACCTACAAACTTAATTATCAGATTTAGGTATATGGATTTAAGTTATACCAACAAAACAAAACTAATATTATAAACAATATATAAATTTCTCACTCATATGTAAAGTATCCCAAATCTCAAATTTGAATTATAGATTTAGGTTACTTTTCCAAATTCTTACAGATTTATATAATATTTATATAAAGGGGAGATATACATAATAAAATTTATAGATCTAAAAAAGAATTAGATTAAGGAAGAAGAAATCAAAAATAGAATCCTAAGAAATTACTTTATGTTCAAAACCAATCTTTATTCATAAATTTGACTTCATTCACTCCAATTCTTGTTATTTGATTTAAAAACTAATTTATTTCAAAGCTTCGTTGTTGCCTTTAGAAAATATGAGCAAAAGGTAAAGGGCCTAGGTCTTTATTTGTATGCTTTAAAATTGACTCAACACTGTCAAAATTATTTTTAATAAGATCCGTTCATCCATATAACATTTTATTAACCATAAACCCTAGCACCCACTGGAGTCACAACCAGGAGGTCGCACCTAGTGGTCAAACTCTAGATTGACTGCCCTAATCGTCCTTCCTCCAATAGGGCAAGCGATATATAGTAAGATTTATTACTATTTATTCTTTAATTATTTTTCGTTCATATTCGTTTTTCGTTCGTAACTTTTTCATATGGGATCCTTCGCGAAGTCCCAAACATGAAAGTTGACCAGAATTCCATCACGATGTTAACGGTGCAAGTTTCATGATCATATTCCATTATTTCTCAGATTCCATTTTGGAGTGTAATTAAATAACTAATTTAATTGACATCAAATTTTATAATTTTACAGAGTGTAACACCCCGCACCCCTTAGCAATTTCCAAAAAAATAGGTTATGATAAGAAATGTGGAGCATTTTAGGTATAAAGAAACAAATCAAGTAAGATTCACAAGACATGAAGACAAATGCATCATAAACATTCTAATTAAAACGTAACTTATTATTTCAAAAGCCAAATTTTATTTCAAAACAAATCATTGAGTCATAACAACCACATATCTCATAAAAACCTCGGTGTTACATATAATCATAGTACAACAATAATAATCCCTCTAAAAAGTGCTAGTACAACCAAACCAAAACAAAAAGATGCAAAATAAAAGGGTACATCAGCAATGAAATGAAATCCCAATGAATGAACCTCTAAGATGTCTGAATCAACAAGTCATAGCCCGCAAGCCTAATGGAGAAGAAAATGAGGAGTGAACCAGACATAAAGTTTAGTGAATGAGGTAATTACTAGTATAATTAAGCAAGATAAAAATAATAGACTTAGTAACAATTCTAGTGTCATAAAGTAATGTGTACATGCACAGCTTAGAATAGTGTATGAGATAATTAGATTGTATGTATAGTTCACGCTGAATGATTAATTGATTGTTTGCATTGTTTCTACTATTATGAAAAATCTGATTAGGATAAGTTTTCACAATTCTACCTGTCGATCGGCTTTCCCTACATACCACCTCTCAAAATTGTAGTCTACCACCTCTTAGCATGGTAGCATGCCACTGTGAACTTACCCATTGTAAAACCGTAGCAACACAATCACCGTCACCCGTCGTTCGTGGCTCAGGTGGTTTGGGAGTCAGGAGATGGGAATCAAAGCAATATGTGCGGGCAAGTTCGAATCTCGCTGCAAACCACTTTAGGAGTTGGACGTTAAGCATCCGTGTGTGACGACTAAACAAAGCGGGGTACACACACGACGTGGGGTTTACTTAAGTGAGTATCAATGTATACTATGATATTAAGGTTCCCCATGATATAAAAAAACACGAATCACCGTTCTCGTTCTACCAGCAAAAGTCAAAAATTAGCGTATGGACGTAGTACTCCCCAATCAATTCCACATGCACAATGTTCATGAGTGCCCTACTTGCCTCCCCAACAGTACCCTAATAATATAACATGTTCCGGTCTTAATCCCAGATCTGAGATCACCTGCCGTTGACCTGAATGGAAAATGCTGCAGGCACCTAACAACCAATATACCAATTGCGTCTATTTTTGTTAACTATTCTTTTGACCACTTATTTTCCTATTTCAGCATAGTGTATCAGATCTCAAATCCGGATCTGGTCCTTGACCTGAAAGGGAATGCAACTAGGAATGACTCCTATCTAGTAATCTTTCCTTGACGCAGTCACAAATCTGGGCCCAACCTATTGATTTAGTCTCTGACCTGAGCCTATGATATTATACTTTTATCATAATATATTTTATTCTTTTTATTTTATTATGATGTTCTAACATGCCAATACAACTTCCAATCTTCATAATAATTAAGCTTTACATTAGCGCTTGTCATAGTTTACTGCGAATTCCTAAAATTTGCTTATTTTAGCTCAATTCCTTTTTATAACAGATCTACAAGTTATAGAAATATTTTTCTGTAAATTTACTGTTCTTGTGTTTAATCCGTGTTCATGAAATACGCTCTCTTTACTTTAATTTTCAAAAGAGGATTAAATATACATTTTAATGCTAACATTTACAGATTTATTAATCTTTCAGTACAGGTGTAAATAACTATAGAAAACTGTAAATAACTGGAAGAAATAAAATAACTGTAAGTAAAAAGACTAAATTAACTAAAAACTGTAAGAAAAAAGAAAATACTTACAAAAAATAACTTAAAAACTATAAGTAAAACTCAACTGTTAGGAACACTATTACTTCAAATTACTTAAAAGTTAAATAATTACAACACTCACTTGTCGTCCTAAGCTCTAATCCGTGGCCTTCTGAGATCTCGTACTTAAGATATCTATAGATTTTATATTTTAAAATCCCTTCCCAAAAATATTTAGTTTTAACAGTTCTATCTCAGGCAAAAGGAACCCAAAGGGAAGAAATTTGCATATGAGAGTATAACTAGATCCAAGGCCTTATTTATTGTGGGGATTGGGGATCTCAAACATACGATAAGTTGATTAAATCTATTCAAGACACATCACAAAACAAAATTTAACCATCCGATTAGAAGATCAACGCGTACGAATTTACAAAAATTAATTTTCCAATTCAGTCGACTCGTACCTAAATGTCCAGGCAATATTACGAGTCGATCTGGCTAAGGTAGGGGTCGAACTATAGGTCGATCCAAGCTTACCCATGCCAACCCCACGTATTATTTTTTGTGTTTGAATTTTCGAATTATTATATATGTATATAATTTCAGAATTCATATATATATATATATATATATATATATGAGAATATCTGTTGAAAATGGCAGGCGTCTATGGTGAAAAACCTAACCCTAACAGCACAAACTCCGATCTAGGGTAGAAAGAGGTCAGAAAGAAAAAGGCAAGCTTTGCAAATGTTGTTGCTGGAAAACGCCCTATCGCACAAGGAAGAAAAACACTCTCAGGTGAACAAAATCTACACTTTAAGGCTGGGAACCAAAACTGGAAAGATGTGTTAGCGGGTAATACCCAAATCGCTGGTGAAGTTTAGAAATTTGACGCTAAAAAGGATGAAGAAGGGGATTATGCGATGGTATATGAGCTAATCTATACTGAAGCAAATAATATGTGGACCAACTCAATTTACATCTGCTTGATCGGTAAACGACCGTATTATGTTCACCTAAATGCTTACATAAGAAGAGAATGGAAGCCCAGAGGCAGCTGGAACGTGTTTGCAAGAGAAAATGGTTTCTACTTGATAAAGTTCACAAATGAGGAAGAATGTAACAAAGTTCTTGAGAATGGTCCATGGTTTATGGACAAAAGGCTTATTTTCATTAAAAGATGGGAACCAAATCTCAAGCTGGATCGAGACATGCTTGAATCACATCCAGTCTGGATTCGATAACATAATCTAGATCTTACTCGCTAGAATGCCAGAGGCATCAGTAAGATCGCCAGTTTGGTGGGTAACCCACTCGCTATGGATGAATGCACTAAACAGGTTACTAGACTCAAATATGCAAGAGTGCCTGTTGAGATAAGAGCAGACAAAAACATTAAAAAATAAGTAAGAGCGAAAGATAAGTAAGGCAATATCTACTACAAGAGCATAGAGTACGAGAACTTACCACCCATCTCCAGCACCTGCAAATGCTTTGGCCATTCAGATAGCCAATGTGTCACAACTTTTCAACAAGTTTGGTAAAAGAAAAAGCTTGGAGAGAATATTACAGATGGTGAACAACACAACAAAACAGGATGCATTGACAATATGCCTTCACCCAACCTAACTACTAATCTAGTTAATACACAACTATTTACAGAGGAACCAAACACCGGTATCAACGATGAACATGAGGAGGTGCAGCAGGCGCCATTGGCCCAACAGGAGGAGCAAACGGAGGTGGTAACTTAGGTAGAAAGACATGGCATTCAATCCAATCCACATGACCTAGTTCCTGAAACAGTAGCAAATTTGGGAAAGTTAGTTGTAAACCTCAATGCAAATGAGGAAGATGAAAACACTAGCAAAAGTGGAAACTTCACCAAACATAATGAAAAATATGATGAACAGTTTAGAAATGAAGGAAAGAAAGGAAAGAACTTGTCTGGATGTGTAGTAACTCCTAAGAATTTGAGGGGTAACTCCCTTAAAAATAAATGTCCACAATAAGCTGGAATGTAAGAGGTCTAAACAACGATACCCATACTTTAGAACTCTGTAATCTTAGAAGGAGTCTCAACATGGGTATACTTGAGAGTAAAATGAATAATGATAATGTTAATTACTTCGAATAGAAACTTAGAATAGATTGGTTATTAATTGATAATAATGATGTTGGAGTTAAGGGGAGAATTATTTTTGCTTGGTCTAAAACTGTATGGGATGTAATTGTGGAGGATAAAGATGATCAACACGTGACAGTAAATGCTAAAAACACCTGTGGTCTAGTTTTGTGCATTACTACTGTGCATGCTAGTAACTTAGCAAGTAAGCGTGTTTCCCTTTGGGGGAAAATCATTCAATTATCAAAACAAATTACAGAACCGTGGTTAATCATGGGGGATTTCAATGCAGTTTTCCGTGCAGAAGAAAAATAGGGAGGTCTTACCCTTAGATCAACACAACTTTCAGAGTATAACAACTGTTTACTAGCTGCAGGGTTGATCGAACCGATCCATGGGGGCTGAAATTCACATGGGAAAGTGGAGAAGTCAGGAAAATTGTATGCAAGTTAGACAGAGCTCTAATTAATATGCAATGCATGAAGAAATTTGCAGATATTAAATTTAATATTCTGCCTAACTCAACGAGTGATCACTGTCCACTGCATATCATGCTTAAAGAGATGGACATGGAGGAGAAAGGAAAGCCTTTTAGATACTCCAATGAGTGGCATATGATTGATTAGTATCACCCAACCTTTGAGATAGAGGACCTCACAATCAGATGATAGCCATCTATTTCACTTGGTGAAGTTTCTAAAGAAAACCAAGGATAGGCTCAAGAAATGGAAAAAAATTAGACCAAAAGATCAGAATAAGCTTAATTATCTTGAAAAGCTTAACGAGGAATTTCTGCTAAAAATAGATGGGGGAGATAATTCAGAAGACACATGGAGACAGTATTATGATGCTCAGGCTAAGCTAAAGGACCATTTGCATATCAAAGCAATAAAATTGAAACAAAAGGCTAAAGAAAAATGGCTAATTGAAGGGGATGAATGCATCAAATTTTTTTATACTAAAATGGCAGTGAGGAAGAATACTAATTACAACATGCAAATGTATGACCAGGATAGTAACATGTGTATGGACACGAACAAATTTGAAGAAGATGCTCTACATTACTTTCAGGACTTGTACAATGGGCAATTAGAAAAAAACATACCATACATTGCCACTCGCAGGTTTGTTAATGCGAGTGGTAGAAGACTGCTGTTGGCCAGATCAGTGAGAGAGAGGTTGTAACAACCCGGAAAATCGGAACCAATTTAAATTTTTTATTTTGGCAATTTTAATGAATTTTGAATATTTAAAATGATTTATTTTAAATAAAAATGACTAGAAATTTATTTTGAACAGAATTAGAACGTATATATTTATATAAATCGAAATTAGAATATAAAATTTTATTTTAATTATAAAAGGAATTAGAAATGGCGCGGTAGTTTGAAAATTTGATTTCAAATTTCAATTGAATGTACAGGATTCACAATAAACCGGATTTTAGTGAAACCAGAAATATTTCAATCTGTTTGAAAATATCTTTCCAACAAATCTGAAAAATTGAAATTTCATAGCGGGAATAAAAAGTTACGTCCAGTTGAAAATTCAGACTAATCGCTATGGAAATATAGCCCGTAAAAATGGAGATTTTGCAAACGGCCTCTGTTTTCGACGAGATCGCTTTTGTTAGATCCGGAATGTCAAGTTATTGCTTGATTCCAATTTTCATAATTTTTGGAATCAATATGTGAGCATGGTGGATTTAAACGTGTTTGGTAATTTCAGTTTGAATTTAATCGACTGGAAAATGACTTTTTCAAACGGTCTCCAAATTCAACGAAATTAGTTTGTTAGGACGTATCGTCAAAACATAGCCAGATTTATTTTTCTGAGATTTTTGGAGTCCGTATGTGGCCCCAATAAATTGAAATGTACGTTTAAATTAAATATATATTGATATATAATGTAATTTAAATAAAAACAAATCGAAACGGTCGAATTGGCTTACCGGACATATCCCATTGTGTTCATAATGGGGGTATTTAGCTATGGACGACAGTCATTGGGTTCGAATTGGAGATCAAACGAAAAAGCAACTTTGTTGGAGAATAAATTAATTTAATTAAATATATATATATATATATTATAATCCCTCCCTCCCCTTCCTTCTTCTCAGTCAACGCATAAACAAATAATAATAAAAAGAGGAAACTACAGATCCGCCTCCGTCGTGCCTCCAAACTGAGCATCCCCAGTCGTCGCCTTCCGCATCTCCGACCCCCTTCCATTCCCCAATCTCCTGCGAAGCTCCACCTCAATCTGCGAGTTCCTCCTTCCAACATCGTCCGTCACCACAACTCGTTCGCCCTCCTCAAACAGAAACTGCGCTGAACTTACATGCTTCTCCTCTTCAAGTCGTCGCAGGCGTCCACCTTCTACTCAGAAAGCTAGGGTTTCTTTGATTCCCAAAATCGCAATCGATTTTTTGTGAAAAATGAATCTCTGATGGCTTCGAAAACTTTTGGGCTTGCTTTGTCTACGATTTGGTTTCGCTGCGATTGAAACCCTTGTGATTTTCTCTGATTTCAAAATAAATGATTTGATCTTATTTTCAAGATTTCCCTTTTTGCTTCTTTGATTGAATTGATGAATCTAGACTTGTTCCTATCTGTTTGAATGAGTAAAAGAATTTCTGTAAACAAATAGAAATAATTTTTGGTAAGTTAAAAATATGTTTTTTAAACTTAAGAATGCAATGAATAAAATTGTAAAGAAATGAAATATTCATTAGTGAGATAAAAATAACATTTTTATCATATATACGAAGTATATAAAATAGCCATTGGTTGGAATAAATTCTAGTTTGATAAAATAACATTCTTATCATATATACGAAGTATAAAAAATAGCCATTGGTTGGAATAAGTTCTAGTTTGATAAAAATAACATTTTTATCATATATACGAAGTATATAAAATAGCCATTGGTTGGAATAAATTCTAGTTTGATAAAAATAACATTTTTATCATATATACAAAGTATATAAAATAGTCATACCTTGAAATAAATACTAATTTGTTAAAAATAGCATTTTTAACCCATATATGAGAATATAAAATAGCCATGCTATGAAATAAATGCTAGTTCGCAAAAATTATCATTTTAGCGTATATATGCAATATATAAAATGGTCATACGATGGAAATATTATTAGTTCGCTAATATTATTATTTTTAGCTTATATAGGCGTTGCATGAAAATATACATATACAATGTATATATATATATATATATATATATATATATAGGTGTTGTATAAAATTATATAAGTGTTGTGGAATAATAATAAATATTTATTATTATTAAAGTAAGTGATTAACGATATAATAACCCTTATTGCTAATCGTTATATAAGCATATATTGACTTGAATGTCAAACTAGAATAGGTAAAACGATGAAGTCAATTATATTTGACTTGTAGCGAGTGATTAAAAATATATAATCATGCTTATTGATATTCCCATGCAACGAAATAATCATTAGTTAGTTAAAATGTTATTTTTAACTAAAGTATGGAATGAAAGGTGAATTAAGTCAACTTGAATCAAAAATTGAACTAAGTTGAAAATCGATTGAATTTGCATGCATGTACATGCATATACATTGAATAGGTCATAGCAAGGGGGCTAGAGAAGAGAAATAAAATTGTATGCCCGAAAAATAGGTACTTATTTATTGTTTTTTTTAGGTTTGATGATTTTATGAGCCGATTGGATTTTTATTTTCTTTTTGATTGGAGAGGGCCCTGCGTGGCCAGTTGTGATTTGTCTGATGCCCCCGTACAAAGGAGGTTATGGCGAAAATTTTCAGAAATTTAGGGTGTTAGCTAAATTTCTGAAAAATTGGAAAGTTCTTAGAAACTGAAAAGTTGAAGGACATGAGCCAGAATAGAAATTGAAATCATTTTCAAATGAATTTAAAACAATTTATAAAATACGTTTTAAATGGAAATCGACGAAATATATATAATATCTATATTTAATGGCCTGAATAGAACGCACCGCGCCGCGGTAGTTCGCGAATTTCGACCATTGACTTCGAATTGACGTTACGGGGGATCCGACCGTCAGAATCTCCTAAAACCAGAATCGTTGGGTTCGTATCGAAAAGAGCTTTCCAACGAATATAAGAGATTTGAAATGTAACAGTTGGATTTGGAATTTGTCCAAATCAAATTTGGAAAAGGTCGTTGTAAGTGCAGTTCGGTGGCCGTTATTGGAAACCGACTGTACGGGCCTTGATAAAATTATTAAAAATATCAATAATTTGTGTAAAATCATAATAAATGATTTGGAAAAAATTGGGATGAAAATTTCCACGTTTATAAAGATAAAAATATATTTTTATCTAGTTGAACTAGTTATTAACTAGAATAAAAATCCAATACTTTTAAATAAATAAATGGGTTTAAGAAATGGTTTTAAAATAACCAAAATTTTCCAATAAATAAATTGGAATGGTTTGGAATGGAAATAATCTTTGGAATATTTCGATATTGGATTCCGTGATTATACAGCTATTGTGATGGGAGTTTGGAAGATATTGATATCGTTATTCCCGATATGATATCTATTGGTTTCAGGATTTGATGTTGAATATAAGTCGATACTATCTGTATTCAAAACCTTATATTTAATGTAAAATTGGATTGATTGTTTGGATTGTGCTCGACTAGTTTATGAGCAAAATATGCTTTTACATTTAGCATTGGGTTGGGTAAAAATATCTGTGTGCTAACACCCTGTAAAACACTTCACGATTTGATGATAAGGTGTTTAGCGAGTTGTGTTCAATTCAAATTTAATGAATGGTTTTGAAATGATGTTTTTCTTAAATGAAAAGAAATATATTCCCGATTTTGGATACGGAATGTTTTATAAAAATATTTTATAAAACAGAAAGGATTTCGAGGCCTAAACCTGATGATTTCTAAAAAAAAATGTATTACATTGTGGTTCATCGCGTATCCGATTAGTTGCTATTGATAACATATCTGTTTGGTGGCGGAGAATTTATTCTCTTTCTTAACACCCTTCTTTGAGACGTATGGGCTCAAAGGTTGTGTAGTTAATAGTGATTGATCATATGCCTGAATTACTGATGTGAAGTACTAGAGTTTGAAAGTACTTGTGATTAATATGTTGTGAAATGATTTTCCCTTGGGATATAAAATGGTCTAGTGTGTGGCTAAAGATTCGGGTAACCCAGACGACTAAAAGTATGGGTGAGATGGGTGGTGTATGCTTCCATGCGTAGGAGGTACATCTTTAGTGTAGCCTGCTCCGGCATGGGAGGTGCGCACACACACACACACACACATATATATATATATATATATATATATATATATATATATATATATATCGAATTGCTTAGGTGTGTGCCCTTTGCCTTGTCGATGGGGAGCACGATATTTGGTTGCATACCTGTTTGTATGCATTGTTATGTTTTGGAATTCATATTTCCAAAAAATTTGGATTTGAGATCCCGAAGTGAAATCTACTTTGATATAAAAGCTAGATATGTATTTCAAATGATTTGAAATAGAAATCAGGAAATAAAGTCCAAAGGAATAATTTCTGTAAATTGAATTGGATTTGAAAATTTTAAGTGTGGTGATTAATCTAAATGGGTAGATTGGGATATCGCATATTGATTGATGCATAGTAGATCCATATATCTTTATTGATTGTTGTTCGTACACTGGAATTCATGGGGGTAAACTCGTTCTGCGTTAGCAATGTGGTCCTGTGATTTGCCTTATCATTTATATAAGTTTATAACTGTTTAGAGTTTCTCACACCAGTCCCATGAATGACTCGTAGTTTGCTTTTCCCTGGCAAACTCGGGTGCCCCTATTTTCCACACGGGCAGTCGAGTAGTTTGTTTTAAAGATACTTATTTTGAGCAGGATTCTGGATTGAAGCTTAAAGCTGTGTCCAGAGCATTGACAGTCTTCCGCTGTGTTATTTATTTATTTCCGCTGCATTGTATTACATTTATGTAAATTTATCTTCCGTTGTATATTATATTTCGATATACTCTGATATATTTTGTACTATGATGTAATATTATTATGATGTTTATAAAAGTCTTCTGTTATTTGTTCTGATATATTGTATGCCCAGAGTTAGCGAATCGACGATTTCTGACTTTCGGATCGGGCCTCGCGGTCGATTCGGAGGGCAGGGATTTTCGGGTCACTACAGAGGTGTGGGATGCCATCAACTCTACTCATATTGAATAGTCGCCTAGGTTTGATGGGCTGGGCTTGAACTTCTTCATAGTCCATTGGCACGGTCTGAAAGAAAACTCACATTATCTATACAAGAAACTTTCAATTCAGGTATGTTTTTGAAAGAATTTATCTGCCTTATCCCCAAATGTGAAAAACCTACTAGTGTAGCAGATTACAGGCCTATTGCTTGTTGTAATGTTATTTACAAAATTATCAGCAAGGTATTATGCAGGTGGCTCGAACCGATCCGAATGGAGGAACTCGATCCGAACCGAGGAGCTGATGACCACGACCTGAAGCAAAGAGAAGTGAAGAAATGAAGACCAATCCGGAGAAGAAGGAGAAGACCAGAACCCGAGATGCAAAGGTAGTCCAAACGAGAAGTTTGTACTTAAGATCCAGTTGGGAACCAACGAGTCGACTTCATGAGTTGGACTTTGCTGCGGGACGTGTGCAAAGGGGTTATCGATATCCATAACTTTGGTTCACCGCTGAAGAAAAGGGGGCATGTAGACGAACCAGAGCTAGGCTGGTTGGCCCATTTGGGTTATTGACTATGGACTAGTGCAGTGGGGACAGTGTAATACTTGTACGGAGTTGCCATCATAGCCCCAGAAGAGCAAAGTGGGTTGTAGCAATAGTTGTACGGAGTTGTCATCATGACCCCAAAGATTTGGTGGCCAGGGAAATGAATATTGTATGCTTTACGTACTGAGTGAGAGATGTGAGGATGGTTGCTATGCTTGACTTGTTTGCCTTCATTATGACATGCACACCCCCTCCCCCATTATCTTTACACCATATGTTAGTGACACCTTAGAGTATTGTACGGTATGTAGTGCTAACTCTTTGGTTGCAGGTCCAGGTTCAGGTATGATTTAGTATACATGTTATTGTTCTGTTTGCTGCTTATCGCTCATACCATACTTTTTGTCTGACCCAGAGTTTTATGTCTCTTCTTATTACTCTAGGTGCTCTCACGAGCAGACTAGAGACAGGTTAGGTGGTATGCACGAGTAGCTGTACCGAAGACGAGCAGGAGGCTTCCACGTATGATACATATATATAGATATTCTGCCTGTGTTGTTGCGGTCACTACTTTGGGCATTAGTGGTGTACCTTTCTTTCTTTTGTTTAGAGACAGTAACTTGGAAAGTTGTAATAAACTGTATTTGGATTTCCGCTACTCTGATGATGATGTTGATGTTAGTTTTAGTTATTAGCTTATGCATTGTCTCGCCTGTTTTATGTCAAGTATATTATTATTATGTTTTGTTCCATGCGCTGTGAGACATTCTACAGGTTTTCGATTAGTTCATTCTCTTCTTTCATTTCTTTGGCGACTGTTCCGTGCTAGTCGGGCATGTGTACAGCGCACTTTCGGAGGAAATACCGGCTGGTGCGGGGCGGGCCGTCACACAAACTTTATGGTTGGAGTTCAAGGCTATTGCCATTTTCTCGGAGAATAGAGTTGGTGCATACTGTCATTCATGCAAAAGTTAATTTTTTGCTCCAAACTTTCCAGCTAGCAGATGCTTTGAATGAAAAGATAGAGAAGGTGTGTGCAGGCTATATTTGGCATGGGGGATTACACAAGATCAAATTTGAGGAGCTCTGTAGACCCAAGGAGGAAGGTGGAGTGGGCTTAAGAACATTAAGACAATGACAGATGCATACACCTTAAAACAAGCATGGAAAATCATCAATAATTCGGGATTATGGGCTAGATGGGTGAATAAAAGATATGGCAGGGATAATTTCTGGATTATGAAAGAAGATAACAATGCTTCGACAACTTGGAAGGCTGTACTGAGAGTTCGAAGTACTTTGGCCAAACATTGCGAAAAAGAAATTGCCAAAGGCAATGATATGAATTTATGGAAGGACCCCTGGATAAATGGCAAATCTCTCATCGAAACTCATGGATGGGACACCTATTCAGCCTATGGTTGCCCAAATGAGACAGTAAACTCCATCATAATGAACAATCAATGGAATGTGAATATTTCTTGTAATACTGAATAGAGAAGGGTAATTGAAAGCATGCAAATTCATGAGGATAAGCAATATGACTTATGGACATGGATGAGTTCTAGATTTAATTTACAACAAACATGGAATGACATCAGACCCAAAACCACACACAAGACATGGAGCAAAATTATATGGTGCAAACGAAATGTACCCAAAATGGCCTGCTATGCATACAAGGCTGTTCTGGGACGATTACCAACGAAGTATAGATTACTCAAATAGGGCATAATATATGAGTCAACATGTGTGCTCTACAAATCTACTAAAGAAACTCACGACCACTTATTCTTTGAGTGCGAGTTCACAAAGAAATTATGGAAAACATGTTGCATAGAAGTAAATTACACTACAACAGAAATCAAATTACAGGAAATTATGAAAAACCTTGAAGTGCTCAAGGAAGGCGTAAGTGAGATAACCGAAGTGAAGGCAGTCAATCTAACGGTTGCTTTATGTAGTGCATGGAAGGAGAGGAACAACCGCATACACCAAGGAAAAGAAAAGTCAGTAGAGTTCGTCAGCAAGCTTGCAATAAAGGACCTTAATTTGGCGCTACGAAGGAAGAGAGGAAATCTTACCAAAGGAAAGGGACCTGCAACAAGCGAAAAGGCAGACGCGGATCGGTCGCTGTCACTGGCTCAGCTCCAAGGTACAAACACGAGTTATTTCGCCTACCAACCGCCATAGTTTGAAGAAGACGAGGGTTTCATATGTGTTTATATCTGAGTTTTTTTGAACTTTACTTTAATTAATTATTCTCGTTTGTTCAGATGTAAAGATAATGTATGTCGGCTAGTGGAAGTGTCTAGACCGATCAAACTTTGTAACAAGGCCATGGGCCTTTATTCTCTCTTTGGGCTGCAACGCCCAGAAATAAAGCTTAAACCCATTTCCAAAAAAAAAAAAAAAAAAAAAAAATAATTTCAGAATTCTTGGTTCTTTGATAACTCTCTCATATGAACCCCCATAACTAAATTTTGATAATTTCACAACTTATTTATTATTTATTTAATTCTTAAGTCAATCATTATTTTGGGTTGTTATACCAACAAAAGCAAAGTGCAATATTTATGTTCAATTTGAATCCTGGTCTGGGCCTTCTTTACCAAGTGCCTGAAGTCAGGTATATTAAACAAACATTTAAAAATCACAAGTCTATTAAATAAATGTCTATTTAATATGCACTTAATTTATTTTAATAAATAAAAGAGTAATGCATAGGCGCCTATTTAATAGTATTTGATCAAATGTGCATATTAAATAAGTATTTGAGAATCAGAAGTCTACTAAAAAAAGCCTAATTCTTGATAGTTGTCATTGGTATACAGGGTTTAATATTAGGGGTGTTAAACGGACAGGATAATCCAATGTACGACTCGGTCCGAAGGGGTAATGTGATCGGTCTGTGTCCGTACGATTCTCATTTAGGACATGATTTAGAAAAAGAAAAAGTGTATGAAAATATATTCATCCAAAAATGTTTGATATTTTTCTATTGTACGAACCTTGTCCGTCCATTGTTCAGCTCGTATGAACAATGTCTGAGCCAACTCCTCGTCCGGTACGTGTACGTCCGGAAGTCTTATAAGATAAAATATGAACACCTCTCTGTCCGGTGCGTCTGATTGACACCCCTATTTAATACACACACGCGAGATAAGTCTAAGTCTTTAGTTTCTTGAAATTGCTCCTATAACCAACTCAAAGTCCCATTAAAGTGAGTTAGCAGTAGTGATGGTCATGGGACAGATTTAGGGTTTAAACTTGGTTGACCCATCCCTGCATCGGTCCGTTTAGACTCGTGCCATTGGTCTTCAAGGAGAGTAGACCTGCAGCTCGCTTTTGGGAGATCGGGGTTCGAGGTTGGGACAGGGCTCTTGATCTGGCCAACTCGACGTGTGTTATTAAGACCTCAACTCATTTGTTAGGTATAACTGATTACGACGTGAATATCATATATTTTTAATCAATAAACTATATATAAAAAAAAATGTATTAAGTTATGTCACTGATAATTATACCATATTTTTATTTCGTATTGCATCGCCGGGATGAATACAGAATGAGTTCAAAAAGTCGGGATGGTTTGAAGTCCAGAAAACCTGTTCTATTGGCATCCCTACCCTAGGTGGCAAACAGCTGACCTGCTAGGAACGCACTTAGAAATTCATCAACCCGTGGACTAAAACGGAACATTTAATAGAAACCAAACGAACTGTAAAGAAAATACTCGATCAGATTGGATCTTATTTTTTAAGTAAAAAAAATAAAATCAAGAAAAGTCAATACACTTCTACACTGAACTAAATTTCATCATATTCATCTTTATCGCAACGAGAGTTAGCAGCTGTTGTTTTTAGTAACAATTTATAATAGGTTTATGAACATGAGATGTTAGTTCATTGCGCTTGTGATATGGTATCCTCGATTTCTAAATGGTAGATATTGCCCATTACTACTACAGAAATGGATTCTGGAAGTGGGTTTTTTTCAATGGAAGAACCCCATTTAGATCCGAAGTGGCTTATTGACCCTAAGCTGCTTTTCGTTGGTCCAAGAATTGGAGAAGGTGCTCATGCTAAAGTATACGAGGGGAAGTAAGTTTATCTGGGTTTGTACGACTATGATAAAGATGCGTTTTGTTCATGTGTTTTTGTATGTTTTCTGTAGGTATAAGAATCAAAATGTTGCTATTAAAATTTTGCACAAAGGGGATACGGCAGAAGAAATAGAGAAGAGAGAGGGTAAATTTATGAGAGAGGTTTCTATGCTTAGTAAAGTTCAGCACAAAAATCTTGTAAAGGTTGGATTTTGATTTATTTTTTGTTGATTCAGATTTGTTGTCTTACTCTTAGATTCAGCTTGGTTGTCCGGAACCTTTCTCTGAATCATATGAATTAACGACAACAACAAATTCATGGTAATAGGCAAGTTAATTATTAGCATCAATTCAACCCTTGCATTTTGCACTTGCCAGATGAACTAATATTGTAGATAGTTTAATTTAGATCACAGTTAATTATCTATTACTGTTACTGCAGTCCAGAATGATATCTATTATTCACTGATGCTGCATGAACATAAGATATAGAATGAAGCTATTACTACAGGGCTTATGCGTATATTCTGTTTCCACCTTTGTATTCAATCAACGATATTAGCAAGGCACTGTAATTTGTGGCATCAAACTAAAATTTAAAACTACTTACTGGCCTATAGGACATGTTGTATGTACAGTAATAGTAACTTTATAGAGTGTTGAAGATAACTCCAACTAAAGAAATAAATTTAATTTGTTTCTTTACAGTTTTCCAGTCACAGTTTTATAGGGTATTGAGAATGCTCTTAGAATAGGAGACTGTATGCGCTTCTACATATAAGCAAATTACAGCAAAACATTATTCAGCTAATTTGTATGCATATTAAATGATGAGTAGGCTTGCTATGCAAGTGTTAGAATATTGGTGACGAGTGAGATTGTTATGTACAGAAGGAGAGGCTGACAAAGAGATCTGTTGTGTTTAAAGATAGTAGACAATTAGATATAAACTATATGGGCTTGAAATATAGAAGACTATATGCAGTTCATTGGAGCTTGCAAGGAGCCCATGATGGTGGTGGTAACTGAGCTTCTGTTAGGAGGATCATTGAGAAAGTATTTGCTGAATATGAGGCCAAGAAGTTTGGACCTTCGTGTGGCAGTGGGATTTGCATTGGACATTTCTAGAGCCATGGAATGCTTGCACTCTCACGGAATTATTCATCGTGATCTGAAACCTGGTAAAAATATCTAAACGTTAGGAGATTGATTTGATTACTTTGTCTGCATAATTTTTCTGTGTGTTCCTTAAACATGCGTGTTAAGTGGTTTCCATCACAGAATAAAATTTGTAACTTTATAGATTTCTTGGATATCATCCATCATGGTAGTTTCAAAAGCGGTAAAATGCAATGAGGGTTAATAAAGCAGTAGTAGAAATGTTATTTTATCATATTGATCATCTTTAGTAAGCTGTTTCATTATTTTCCACCATGGAAATTGTTATTTCTCAATTCCTATGTGTATTGATGTGCCTTTCATTTGAATATTTTTTGTGTGCTTATCTTTCTTAATTCCTAAGTCATGCAAGAGCACCGGGTTACAAGATTAAAACCACTGAACATTTTGGTTGTTGCAGCTAGATGTTTCTTGACATCGCAAATATGAACTTTGGCTCCCCCCCCCCCCCCCCCCCCTTTTCCCTTTTTCTTTTGGTCTCTGCCTCAGATGATTCATTTTTGCTTCATTTCGTCATTATGTCATCTAACAACATATGGTAGGGAGTTTCAAATATGTTTGACATAATTCACCAATGCTGAGTGATTTGTATTTCAATCAATGTCTAGTTGTGAATCTACATATGACTTATTAGACAAATTATTATATGTGAACTGATGGATGCTCCTAGTAATGCTTTCCCGTTTGGATACAGTTAATTTAAGACTGATCTAGGAGAGATCTAACTCTAAGATCACTTGAGCCTTACATGCTTTTTTGTCTCAAAAAGTCAGAAAAGATTGATTTTGTTATCGAGTTACTGTAGAGTTTAGTTCATACGGACTTATCAATTTATAGAGTTAGTAATAAATCTAACTGAATTTTGAAGCTCCTTTTTCTGTTGATATCTTCTTAACTGTAAACTTTAGTTTTATTAGTTAGTCATTCATAAAATTGTATTTTAGGATGTGGAAAGTCATCCAAGACAAACAGTTCATTACTTGCCATTTTACTATTGATTCGGTTTTCAAGGGGTAACCAATATTATAATGCCAAGTAATGCGCGACTTATTTAAGCAGACTTTGCACACACACACTTCTCTGCTATCTTGATCCCTAGTCAAGACGATCACACAATTATTTGCTACGTTTCCTATTATATCATGGTGATTTATCATTGACTGAGCTTATGATGGACGTCTCTATCTTAACTTTTAATAAAGTCTTTTTGAAATATCCAAAAATACTCCCATCCATCAATGAATTGTCACCATTGATTTGCAAACGTCACCACCATCGCCTTTCTGGCTGCCCATCAACAAAATTATGCTATCAATTTGCCATTGATAACACCAACAAAACAACTTGAAATAAAAATTTTGTGACTGACAAACTTTTGCACTTATAACACACATCCATCAGCTCATCTTTTATATTAATTAAATAACAAATATCTTTGGATATTAGATGCGCGCCTTGTGTTTTATACTAGTACCTAATATAATTAGTTAGTAGAGATAGCCTTATTCAAATAGTTATTTTATCACAAGGCATGTTATGTTTGTTGATGTTTTTCCCTCGTTACCTATAATCTCTATTGTAAAAATCCTCCTACACCCTGCCTAGTAGCTAGGCTAGCTTTACCCTTTTTGCCTAGTTCACCTAGATGAGACTTATGCATTATCTAGGTATATAAATTAGTTTATAAGCACCATCTATGCACCAATTTAAGTTAGATGCCACTTATAAGCATCAAAATGATTGTTTCTAATAATTTTATCTCATTGATTGTTTCCATGCCAAACCAAAATCCATGATAGAACCTTTTGAATCAAACGATGCTTAAAAAAATACTAAAATTTTATCCGAAATGCATGATTTTATCTGGAACGAATAGCATCGATTAATCCTCTTGTCGGCGATTAATCTCTGGTCCATGCTTACAGTCTAGCATTCACTTAGCGATTTCTGCAACCTTGCCTATAGTGTTTCATAAATCCAAACAATTTTAACCCATGTAAATAAACTGGCCAAATCAGGTTTATCCAGCCTATTTTGGTGTTTATCACGTGATTATCCTTTAGACAAGCATCTGCCATTTGTTTAGATAGTGTGAGCTGTTACTGTTGCTAAGGTGAGATATGAAATACATATGATGCATGCAGTGATCCTGTGTAGGACATCCACCACATCTCCTCTTCTAGTAAATTTTCCTTTTCAGTTGTAAAAGAAGCCAAAGGCATGAGGTTCTCAATCAGGATTTTTCTTTCTTGCTATTTGTTAGCTTTTATTCTTGACTGGATTAATTGTAAATAATTATCTTAAATCAATGAAGCAGAGTTGGAAAAAAAAAACACTGGATGGAATATCTTGTTTATTATGTTTGATTAATTTATTGGTCCATATGTTTGGGTATACTGAGATCATCATTAGTCAGTTGTTTACGGTGGTCTCATTAGTGCCAACAGGCGGTCAGTTTCAGGGTTTGAACTTGTCATCTTTGGTCTGGACTGGACCATCAACATTATTTTTTGTTTTTTAAGTACTTACTAAATTGAATTCTAACATATAGGTAGTATGTTATCCCAATAAGACACACTTTACATGAAACTTTGTGAAAGAAATACAAATTCTCCTTCGTGCATTCTCATTGTTTGTTGTTTTTGCACAGAAAACATGCTTCTAACCGCAGATCAGAGAACAATAAAGCTTGTAGATCTCGGTTTGGCAAGAGAGGAAACATTGACAGAGATGATGACAGCAGAAACTGGTACATATAGGTGGATGGCTCCAGAGGTACAATAGTTCACAGTGTTGTATATATGAACGATGCAACTTTTCTCTACTATCAGTTGATATTGTAAGTGAACGCTAAATAATTCACATGCAGTTATACAGTACTGTGACTTTGAGGCATGGAGAAAAGAAACATTATAATCATAAAGTGGACGTTTATAGCTTTGCAATTGTGTTGTGGGAACTGCTGCATAATAAACTCCCATTTGAAGGCATGTCGAATCTTCAAGCAGCGTATGCAGCCGCTTTTAAGGTGATGATTTTTGTTTAGTATGGAACTTATTTGACCAAAGCATACTCCCTTTGGAGATTTCTATCATCCTTGTTGGCTTCTTTGGTAGGTTTGCTATATAGATGATGGATGCTGAGTCTTTCGTCTTCTACTTTTTTTTATGGGTTTTCTAAAATGACCTGATTAAATTTGCGCAGTTTTTTATTTTTATTTTAATAGAATGTTTGCCATCTGGACGAAGGCACATGCTTTTTTTAGTTAAATTACAATATAAGTGCATTCCTGTGGCAAGGCCAAATCTTTGACTATCTCTTTTCTCACCTCAGCTAAACTTAATAACAATGAAATTCCTAACGTAGGTCAGCTAATTTCACGAGAATCAAACTTACTTTAAAGTTTAAATCCAACTTATTTTAAATCTAAAACCTATGAGGTAAACAAAAACAAGGGTGGGAAAGGAAAATTGGGGGCTGTTAACTGATTTACTCCTGTAGCAAATATTTTATTAGGCTGAGAAATATATTGCCATCTTCATACTTAAGTAGAAATGGGATTTACCCATGAAATTTAATCACAAGGACCATAATTCAAAAAACAAATGAGATTCTTTGTTCCCAACTACTGTCTTCCCCTTCTATTCTTCATCGTCTATTTAATCTTCTATTTATAGCAATGAATGGAGATTGATTTAAAAGGACACGAGTCTGATGACCTTTGGGGATAAGAGATTCCAACTCATCAAAAACATAGGTTTCAAACTCAATGGTTGAGATTTAATTACATATTAACACTATTTCTTTACTAATTAAGAAAATATATTGTTTTTAAAGCATGTTTAACAGTTCATTGTAAGTACTCAAAATTACTTGCAAATAACTTAAGTCTTAATGTTTGGAACTTCTTATAAGTAGCTTCCAAAAGTTAGCTAATATTTAGAAATTTAAGAAGCAGTTATTTATGCCTATGACCTAAATCATTTGTGCTTATGGCTTATGAAGTAATTTCTTAAGCAATTTTGATCGAACATTTCTATTTAATAGTTAAAATACATCCAAAACTTAAGCTAATAGGTATTGCTGTAAATATCCTTTTCATCCACAGCCTAGGTCCCACTTTGGTGTAAGTGATGCTTACCACCTAGCGATTCATCAAAATTGTCTAGCTTCGATTAACCCTTTTAAACGATTAATTTCTGGTTTCGATTTAACAAATGAGATTCTTTGTTCCCAACTGCTGTAAATATCCGTTTTGTCCATCTTCATACTTTTTTTAATGGGTTTTCTAAAGTACCCGAGTTATCAAAATTGTCTAGCTTCGATTAAACCTTTTAAACGATTAATTTCTGTTTCATACTTGACGTCGACGCCAAACGATTTTTAGAACATCGCTTATAAATTGATACTTAATAACTACTTAGAAGTTGCTATTTCAAATAGGGTTGTCAATGGTATTCGAAATCCATCTTATCCTTATCCGAGAGCGGATAAATATCCGGTATCCAGAAAAACGGACGTGGATACGACAACATCCACATTTGAAAATTATCTATGCAGTTTTTATAAGATTTAAATTGTTGTGTATTTAGTATAATAAATTAAAATTATTTATTGTTTTATTAAATTAAGGTTTATATTATATGCACTAAATGCATGTTAACTACTCAAAATTATTTATTATCATCATTTTTGTTTATTTTTAACACTACAATAATCAATTGGATTAAAAAACATTTATATCAAACTAAAATTTTCTATTTATGTTTCTTGATTTATCGACCGTTAGTGGATGAGATAATTATCCGATATCCATCCATAGCTGCAGATACGGATATCCAATATCCGAAAATGATTTTGGATGCAGACGCATATATGATACTATTTGCATTTGAAAGCATTTAGTCACAATCCTAATTTCAAATTATTTTCATGTAATTTCAAAATAAGATGTCAAATCGGTTGTTAGGTGCAAACTTTTATTCAAGCTGTGCAGTTAAAGCGCTTAGCGGTTTTACAATGGCGGAGGTGTAAAAATGTGTAGCGGGGATATAGCAGAAACGCAAAAAGTTTCATTAGATGTGAAAAAGAATATTTAAAAATTAATCAATTATCATTTTCATATTATGTGTGTAGAAGAAACTAATATCAATTAATCTTATATAACAAAATAAAAAAATATCATGGTTATACACAGTAGATTTGATGACTACAATAAATTTTTATCTTGTATTTGGCACTTGTGCCTTAAAATTAATTCTTTACACTGATATTATATATATATATATATATATATATATATATATATATATATATATATATATATATAATTAAAAGCGAACTAGTAAAATGAAGCTCAATATATTAATAATGCTGAAGCAGATGTTAAAATGGCTTGATTTAACGGGCGAAGCGGAAAATAGTGGAGCTAGAAGCAGATCTACTGAAGAGTGCTATGAGATGTAGCGAGGATTTTGTAGGACTTTAACTGCCTAGCTTTCAAGTAATAACAGTCTGCGGGTGTTGCTTTTCTTTTTTTTTCTTTTTTTTTTTAGAGAAAATAAAACAAATTTTGAGTTTGCTTTTACAATTTCTTTAGCACCGATTTAAAATTTCACTTTCTGCCATGTAGACATCTCTTGAAAGGTGTAGTTTCTTTTTGGCAGACTACAAAGTGAAAACTTACTGATATCAATATGGATGTGCTTCGTTTTCTATCAGTACTATTAAGCTTATACCATTAATATGCTTTTACACTACAGAATGTGAGGCCTAGCGCTGAAGGTCTCCCCGAGGAGCTAGCTCAACTGTTAACTTCATGCTGGAGAGAAGACCCAAATTCGAGACCAAACTTCAGCCAAATTGTGCAAATGCTACTTCATTACTTATCCACTCTCTCTCCTCCAGAGCCTGTAGTTCCTTTACGCTCTTTCAGTGGTGAAAACATGATCTTTCCACCCGAGTCTCCAGGCACAAGCTCACTGATGGTCGCTCGAGATGATCTGGGCCAAAATTCGGGGTCTGAACATAAATCAAAATGCCTATTTTCATGCTTTCACCATTGCTATTGAAGTCTCTCCCTTGAATATACAGTGCAGTGCATCGTATGTTGATTGTTTTGCAATTTTATTTACATTTCAAATTGTCCCTTGGTATATGCATTCTGTTAACATAATATTCAATATATGTGCATTCAATGTGACCGAGTGTTCTCATTCTCTTTTGCTACTGAACTTTCTATATACATGTACATGAGTGATGTCTGTGATTTGTTCGTCGGAAGCCACGCATCGATTTGTTTTCGTTGTTGCTAATTTAATTTCCTGGCAGCATGGTGGCATAAAAACTGAAATTGCAATGATCCTAGGAATTGGATGGAAATTTGAGTTAAAAGTGATGTTGATGCTGCCGAGTGCCGATATAGTTTGGTGCAGAAGTAGACGTGACATGGGTTTTTTCAGTTCCTTTTTAGGATATCACTACCTTCACTTTATCCTCTTTATAAGCTATATACCGTTTACTGTCTAATTTCAAAACTATATACGATAGCTCAGTTTTGTTGAGTTGGTCAAATTATATTAGTACCATTTAAATTTGGGTTGCATATTTTTTGGATTTTTAAGTCTTAAGGACAATTTTTTATAAAGTAACAAAGGATAGTTGGATCAATGACATCTGTAAGTAGAGGTGAGTAGCATTCAATTAAAATTTAAAATCGAATTTAACCGAACAAACCAATTAATTTAGATCTCAAATTTTAAACTAAATTGATTTGAATAAGGTTTGTAAAATAAAATTTCTTTTTGGTTATCGCTTTAATCGAACCGATCGAACTTTTACTGTATTGTTCAATTCTAGGGTATTGTAATATTTAAGCTAATTGTCTGGCGAATTGAAATCGCAACCTTGTCTGGCGAGGCGAAATCACTGCTCAAGTTGTCTGTAATCGGTGCAGATTTTGTAATCGCAACCTTATCCATCCTCTGACTGTTTTCAGTAAGTATTTATGTTGATTTTTTTGGTTAGTAGGTTTGTTGGTTTCATTTCTTGATCTAGTTTACAGTGGCGGTCTTGGCCTAGTGCCAGCTGTGCGGCCGCACAGGGCCCATTATGTCAGGAGGCCCATAAAAAAAACTGTATTACCTTTACTAAAGTAAGGAGATGGTTAACTTCTACCGGATAGAATTGTTGAAAGAGTGAATCTAGATGGTGGATTGTACGTAAGCATGCATAAAGGATTGAATCTAGTGGGCCCTATGGGATCATGCATGCTTATCATATTATCTTTTATATGAGCTAATGGGCCCTATAGGTAAAAACTTTATGAATTTGCTCAGACACGCAATTTTCCAATGGAGATGCACAGTAAAAAAATCACATTTTCACTTTAACTTCAATTTCATAAAATAAAAATATATTTAAGGGCTCAAAATTTTCTTCCCGCACTAGGCTTACAAATACTCAGGGCCGGCCCTGCTAGTTTAGTTTGTTTGTTTTTTCTTTCAAATTCCTACAAGTTATAGAGTTTGAAACTTCAATTAAGTGAAGTCCAGTATCAAATCATTAACGATTATAAACCAATGAGATATGGAAAATAAGAAGGAAGCAGTCTATAAACTAATGAGATACTTCATAAAAGAAATAGCATGGTAATTCCATGTTTGTTGGGTAGCAGGTATAGGCAGTAAACACAAACTGGAGTGGGATTCAAGTGGTATTTTAATTCACTAGAGTGTATCTCACTTAAAACAGCGAGGAATATACCCAAAAGAAAGAGAGGTGGGGATGGCTACCATATTCAGTACCGCTTATTTTAGCAATAAAAGAAGAAATTAATTATGTATCATGCTCTTATGATGTAAATGTTATTATTGGGAGCATGGAAAATCATCCCGGATGAAGTACTCTCTTGTAAACATACTATAGTAGTTGGCGTAAATTTTCTATTTTGCTTGTTTCGAAGGCAAGCGGCGTCAGTTTGGCTGCGCTATTCGTAGCCTTTTTTTTTTTTTTTTTTTTTTTTTTTTTTTTTTTTTTTTATATAACAAATCTGTGATTCAAGCAAAACTTTGTTGACTGAAGTATACCATGCATTTCGGTGGTATATCATATCTAACTTCGTCGACATTAATTTTTGATAATTCAAGTATGTAGAACTGACAATTAGAACCGAGAACCGAGAACCCGAACCGATCCGACCCAAAAAGATCCGAACCAAACCCAATGGGTCTCGGGTCGGGTCTAGATGATGAAAAATACAGTAAAAACATGATAAAACCCGATCCGAACAGACCCGACCCGAAAAACCCGATCAAAAATCATTGAAATATAAGTAATTTTAGTGTTATTACCTAGCAGAATCCGAACCGATCCGACCCGAGCTTCGATCCAACCCGACCCAAACCGAAGCTTGGGTTGGGTCAAGTCCAGATTTTGAAAATATATCGTTTAGACCGAACAAAACCCGATGCTTCTAGACCAAAGACCCGACGGGTGGGGCTAATCGCCATGTGAACTACATTTTTCTTTCTCTTGGACGGAAATAAATGGATTGATATAAAGGTGAATGTGACAGGCCCTAGTTCCGCTAAGATTCATATATTTGTTTACACCGTTGGCAAATGCTTTATTCTCTCCGTGCAATCGTTCTGTCTTTCCAAGGCAAAATTTTCATATATTTGCTACACGCACGTTGGTTGTCATGCAAAATGTTTTCCGTACTAAGTATATATTATGAGTTCAAGATTATTTTATGTTTAAGAGCTAGCTGTTTAAGCGCAACCTACTTACAAAAATAAATTATTACTACCGCACAACAATGGAAAAGCTTATCGTTCGGATGTATAATCTCAAAAACGAAGGTAGTGTTTTATTTTATGTTTTGAGTTTTCAAAGTTAATTTCAAAAGATGCAAAAATTTGAAGGATAGCAGAGCTTAGGACCAAAGGTGAAGGGACGGAGAGATGGTGGATGGATAAATTTGTCATTATTCTTCCGTTGCTTCTTAAAATACGGAAAACAATAACAAGTCATTTTTATTTGTGTGTTAACATCATTTTTAAAATTTTAACAAGTAACATAATAGTAACATACTGGATAGAAAATTATTTGCATAACTAAAACACACGCGCGCACATACACACACACTTTCTCTCTCTCTCTCTCTATATATATATACACACACACACACACACACACACACACACACACACACACACACACACACACACACACACACACACACACACACATACACATATATACATATAAGTTCATATGAGTGTGTGTATATATGGTGTGTTCCTTAAAACACCTCATTTTCTTCTTTCTAACACAATTACTAAAAAACACAGTAAAATTTTACTTTTTTTGCACGACGAACCACCGATGGCGGTCAACCATCGAACAACGGTAGCTTGGTGGTTTATACTTTATAGTCATGAAAGATGATGATGATCAACGGTAGCTCGCCGTGCAAAATGATTTTGTACGATGATTGATTGTCATGTGAAATGTGCTTAGTATTAGAAAGTACATAAAATATATTGTGTTTATTATTTTTAATTATGATATTATGAAGAGTGAAACTGTGTGTTGGCACACACACATACAATATGTGTATGTGTGTGTTGTGATATATATATATATATATATATATATATATATATATATATATATATATATATATATATATATAGCTCAGCGGACACTCACCCAAGAGATCGATGGTTCGATTCTCACCAACTTCAATTATAGCAGATATTACCTGGAGTATGTGGAGGAAGCATTTGCATACTTTCTCAGAGTTTACAAGCGAAGCTTGGTTCTCTGGGTATTCAATACATATATATATATATATATATATATATATATATACATGTATGTATGTATATATATGTATATATATATGTGTGTATATATATATATATATAGGATCAAGAGCACCCCTAAACAATGTATTAAACCTAAGTACGTATATGTATGCATATATGTGTGTATGTGTGCGTATGTATGATAAAGGTTGGGTAAACAACATTTTTTATGCACCGCAAATGGGTCAATTTTGACAATTATTCCTAGTTAAATAATGAATTAAAGTACGGTGCAAATATGTCGGTCCAAAAAGCCTACTGGAACTGGTTAACCTTCAATTACCGATACGGTAATTGTTGACACAGAATTTGGTTCTTCTGAGTTCAACACTCAAATCACAAAAATCTCAAATCATAAAGAAACAGTAAAGGAAAAAGACAAGCAGATTTTTATAGTGGTTCGGCAATTAGGCCTACGTCCACTTAATGCAATCTATCTTTTATCGTACTATACGTTTAGAATACAGTTTATTTTTATCAAAGAAAGTAGAGAAAAGAGTTGTTATGTGGCTATGGCAATGTCCTTGCACGTATAAGCCTAAGAAATCAGAGTTCGATCCCTTGAGAAACCCAAAATCCATCTATTTATAGCAACATTCAGATCTGGTTCAATCAAAACATGTGAAGGTCAATCCAGATATAACAGAGTAGTGTGTTGACCACGTTCGACTAGTGGAGCACGTCTTTAGGATGTATCTAGGATACGGTTCGACATATTCGAACCGGCCCAGTTTGACATAGACAAACCAGGTTGAACGATCCAAGCTTGTTGCATGCTTCCCTTAGTTATTTTTACTTCTTCCCGTGCTTTGCAGTATGTCACATCGAACCAATGATAGCCTATCCGGGTCTCATGCCGATGCAGAATAAAATAGCGAGTTGAGGATGATCGAACCGGCTTTGCCGAACCGGAATCCAAGCATCTAATATTTATGTCTTCGAAAATTTTGTCACTTCAACAAAGTGTATTCAGGCTGGCTAAGCCATCCCCATGTCCTAAACATTTTGATATCTGAAAATCCTGAATGTGACTGCCTTGTAAAAAGGCGAGTCAATACTCGTCCTCCAAAACATGTCTTTCTATGGGATACGTGTTTTGAACAATTCAGAAGTCCAAAGAAGTCCGAATAGAGATCCAATATCTGAAGACCAGAAATCCACGATCGTGACGGATCATAATAATAGAAAGCCAAAAATCCATGGTCGCACCAGACCATATTAATAGAAAACTATGATCACTCTGGATCATATTAATAAAATTAGAAATCCAAAATCCCAATAAAGTCCCACGATCTCTTTAGATCGTAATATGAGAGAAATCAAAATTCAAGAAATCCACAGCCTCATCGAGCCTAGCCGATGCGGGTATAATCTATATTCGGGCCATGATCGGGCTGTCTCATCACTTTCTTGTGAAGCAGCATTGTCTTCCATGCAAATTCATCCAATCGCTTTCAGGTGAAAGAAATTGCAGTTCATCGATATGAATTCATCCAATCAATCCTAGGTGAAGGAATTCATAGTTCATTAATACGAGTTCATCTGATCACTCTCTGGCGACAAAACCCATGATTCATCGATATGAGTTCATCCGATCACTTTTTTAGCTCATAGTTCATTGTTACAAACTCATCACATCACTCTCCGATGACAGAGCTTCTAGTTCATCGATACAAAATTTCATGTCACTATTCATGAAAGGATCAGTCTGTAGTTGTAACACCCCGTGTATTCTATAACAGTGAAATTCACAAATTAAAGTATAATTAATTTCAAATCAAAGAATTAAGGAAAACGAGATAGGCCATTGCGTTCATCTCGGAATTCTGCTTGAGATAGAGTCCGAGTTTGCGTAAAAAGAACTCCGTATGAGGGAGATATGACCTCCGAAAGTTTCAGTATTCAGTTTAAAATTCAAACAGACAGAAACAGTTCAGAAACGAGTTCAAATTTCAAAAATCGGACCCAGAATGGGCTGGGCGGGAATTTTCCTGCCCAAGGCACCCAGGTCGACTGGGTAGTCGACCTGGGGTTCGACTGGGTAGTCGACCTGGCCCCTGAGCCAGGTCGAACCCAGCCCCTCCTGGCTGGCCTGGTCTGTGCTTGCGCGAATTTATGAGCTTTGTCTTGTCACTAGGGCTAGGTGTCAGCTCCTGATTGGTTTCTCTTTAAAACGAATGGCTAATATTAATCTAAGCTCCATCGACGGCTCTAATTAATTCACAAACTCTATAAAAAGGACCTAAGACTCCACCTAATTCACACAAATAAAAATGGGAATGAGACCGTCATGCTGCTGAAGAAAGACTAGGAGTAGCCGTCAAAATTGAGAGACGATTAGGAGTCGATTCAAAAGCTTAAAGCCACGACAATTAAATCAAAACAACGCCTACAACAAAGGATATCATCTCTAAATTCAGAATCCTGAATCCTGAATTGAAGATTCGTCATACGTTGTAAGTAGAGTGCTATTCCGATGTGAATGAATAATTGAGTTTTGATTTGTGTAAAATGAGAAATGGAATTGTACTTAATTTGTGGTGATGATAATTCATAATTGTATGTTTCTATGATTCTAATTATAAATAGATTTGGGATGTTGTGGTATAATGATGTTAGAACTATTGGATATTTGCAAGTATATGATTCATGTTGAAAGTTAACAACTATATGTTTGTGGTAGTTTATTTCAACCAAGTTGAGACTCATGCAAGTATATGATTCATTATTATGCCAACATGATTTTAGATCCATCTATGTATATTTTATGATCATTTTTAGTGTAGTTGGATTCAATTGAGTATTATGATTCATATGAATTTATGTTGGAATTGGCATCATGATTCAAGTGTAAAACCATACTTTTGTATTAGTGACAAAAGTAAGCATCTTTGTGAACTTGTGTTGACTTTATGAACATGGCTAGTTTATGTTTAACTTTATGCCCAAACAAAATATATTTTAGGCTTAGGTTGTTGTTAGAAAACATATGATAATATATATAGCACATAATTAAGTTAGATTCACGCTTTAAACAAAAGTTTACATGATTAGATTTAAAACCATGATTCATGTTTAGGTATGTTTCATGTCAAGATTATATGCTATTACAATGCGAGTTCACAAGTGCCTAATTTATGTTAATTAGATCGTTATGTTGCAAGTTCATGCGTTCACACACCCCTTTTTGATGTTACTTAGAATATATAAACACCATGTTCTAAGCCTCCCCTTTTTCATGTGGCTAAGTTGGGCTTAAATGTTAAGCCCAACATAATATAGCGAACGTATAAAACGGGGGTAATGACGTTTGGTTAAAAATATAAAACATATGTGTTGGCATGTTTGACGCATGCCAACGACCTTGAGAACATTTAAGTGGTATAAATTAATTTTACCCAATAAAGATGAATTTGAATAATGGGCTGCAAATATTTACATATAAAAAGAAAAGAGACAAAATATGTAAACCTAGAAAATACGATGTGTTTAACCCGAGGTTGGATTGAGTTGTGACGTAAACCTGCCCGGACCCGCCCGACTGTCCAGTAGTCACAACAATACCTATCCAATGTGGGTGGTTAAACATTGAGCCCAATAAAGACCCGAGGTTAGACTGAGTTGTGACGTAAGACTGCCCGGAACCAACCGGCAACAGGCAGTCACAACAATACCTGTCTAATGTGAGAGGTCGAGGCTTTAATAAGACAATTAAGGCTGAGTCAAGATTGATAGGATTAAGTAAATTAAATTAATACTTAATCAAATTGAACATGCTAAACTATACATACTGATTGGGGGTTAGGTTTATACAGAACACTTAACCAACTTAGCATGTGGGCTAGAAATAGAAAACCTAGTAGCGGGGGACCCTTTTCAGCAGTAACCCTACAAGGTGTATCAGGATACCCTGAACTAGGCAGGGTGGGGCACGGTTACTGGGCTGACTGTAAGAGGTCAAATCGACGACGGTGGTGCAGCAGTGTAGGTTCTAACGGGGTGCGGGCGTGCACACACTCCGGCGCAGAAAAATTAGGCACTGGGCACTAGTAGTATACCTGTGCATTCTAGAATTGTGTCGGGCCGCCACCATGGGACTTGATACACCCCATGGTGAGACCAGCATAGGTAGCTACAACATCGGGGGCCGTAAGACACATGTAACTATGCGAGTAGGAGCCGATCATTAGAAATGGATCACTTCACCCTGATTATGGGGTGCCTGTTGGGAACTAGTTTATAGGGGTGCAGAGATAAATATGGGTACGATAGTACATTCGACTCTAGACAACTTAACTTAGTTTATGGTGTTTCCCCATTTCCAGTTTGTACTTATCATGCTCATTTCTTTATTCATAGACTGAACAGTCTTAGACTTACTCAGGCTTTACGTCTGACTCTACTTTTCTTTCGTCCCCCCCCCCTCCAAGGTCCACAGGGAGGGAATACCGCAGCTTGACCAGTTTTCACATCCAGCTTGAAGAGGAAGATTGTATTGCTTGGATGTCTTTCGTTTTGGACTGTGGCTTTGAATAGCAATTATGGGGACTTATGCAGTTTACTTATGTTTTTATGCTTCTTTAAGTTATGAAATCAAGACAGTTATGAAAATGTAATGTTTTTGGAAGTATTGTAAGACAATTATGGCATGGTTTGTGTAACACGTATTTTGATGAAATAAAAGTCGCTGTTGTTTTCCGCTGTTCAAAAATATGTGTATTTATATCTGTCTTGTGTATCTGTGACTTATACTTATAAACCTCCACCAAAATTAGGGCATTCCCTTTGAGAGTGACCCTAACGGAGGTGGGGTGTTTCACTTGGTATCAGAGCATAGGTTTGCCAGATAAGATAAAAAGTTTTGAAAATTTATTTTCAAAAGAAAATTTAAAGAAGCATTTTTAAAGATAAAATGTTATTTTATTTTAAAAAAGCATAGTCCCCCAAAGCCATAGGTACTATCCTTTATCCTTCGTTTTAAATCTATCCTTTTTGTTTCAGCATGTCCGAAGAACTTAACTTGCCAGAGGGTGTACCAATACCTGGTTGGTTCAGACGATTCTTAGAAGCAAGGGCCAATCAGCCAGGTCCCACTATTCCTCCTCCCCCAGCTGCAGGAAATCATCCAGCTGCAGGAGATCATCCAGCTGCAGCAGCACCTCCTCCTCCACCTCCTCCACGTGGTAATACTTTTGCTAAGATATGTAAAGATTTCAAAGCTATGGGAGGGAAGGACTTTCATGGAACTGAGTCCTTCGTGGCAGCCAGGAACTGGCTGAAGGAAACCGAGGACTTATTCGTCATCTTTGAGGTAGAAGATAGGCAGAAGGTGCAACTGGCAGTATGGCTACTTAAAGGCGAGGCTTCCTACTGGTGGGAAGTTACCAATGCAGAAAGACCAGTGGAAACATGGGAGAAATTTAGGGCAAGGTTTGAGGCTAAATTTCTCTCAGAAGCTGAAAGGAGTCTCCAATTGGAAAAATTCTTATTTCTCAAGCAAGGTAATATGACAGTCAAAGAGTACGTTAATCAGTTCGATCAGCTGGCTAGGTTCGGACTGGACCTAGCCAACACTCCGCACAAGAAGGCTCTCTGTTTTGTCAAAGGATTGAATGAGCCATTACACAATTTGGCCATGACCCATATACCCATGGGAGTTACGAATGAAAGGTTGGTGCAGATGGCATTGCTGAACGAAGAGGATAAGGGCAAGAAGGAGACAAAGGCAGAAAGCTCTCAAGGGAAGAAAGAGGGTTTACAGCCTAAGAGTACAGACTTTAAGAAGGGCAGGAAAGACAACAAGTCCCAAGAGAAGAGGAAGTGTAATTTCTGTGGCAAAGTGGGGCACTTAGTGAAAGATTGCCGGAAAAAGAAGGCCAAGTTGAATGGTGGGTGTTTTTCTTGCGGTGAGACAGGCCACATGGCTAAGGATTGCCCAAAGAAGCGAGGGCAGGGGCAGAAGGTTGGATCCACCTCAGGGGCACATGTTCATGTGCTAGAAGTGCCACCTCTGCAACAGCGAGATATAAATACTTCTGTAGAAAGTGTAGTTTATATTTATGATCACCCAGTTCGCACTGTATTTGACTCTGGCGCATCACACTCCTTTATTTCATCTGCTTTAGTAGAAACTCTGCACCTAGAAACTAGTATGGTAGAGGACCCCTTAATTGTTTCAAATCCAATCGGGGGCCCAGCTCATTTGTCTATGATCTGTGTGGGATTGAAAATTTCTATTCTAAGCGTAGAATTTAGATGTAGTGCCTTTGTTTTGGGCTTCTCGGGATATGGTTTGATTTTGGGCATGGATTGGCTATCCAGTAATGGTGCCATCCTTGATTGTGAGAAAAGGGTGGTTAGGCTTCTGACCCAACTCGGTAACACTCTGGAAATTGCTTGTAATCCCTCGTATGCAGTCATGCTTAGTTATCTTGAATCGCTAGATGCTTCTGTTGAGAGTTTGCAATCGGTTCAAGTGGTCCGTGAATATCCAGATGTCTTCGAAGAGGTGAAGGGCTTACCTCCGAAGCGGGAGATAAACTTCCGCATATATCTTGTAGATAATGCAAAGCCCGTTGCGTTGCTCGTTAGACACATGGCTCCACGGGAAAGGAAAGAGCTCAGTAAACAGGTTAAAGAGCTTCTAGAGAAGGGGTTCATTAGAAGGAGCATTTCAGAATGGGGCGCTCCAGTGGTGTTCGCCACAAAGGCAGATGGTTCACTCCGTCTATGTGTTGACTATAGGGAGCTCAACAAGCTGACGAAAAAGAATAGGCACCCTCTCCCCAGAATTGACGATCTGTTTGATCAGCTTGTAGGAGCGTCAGTTTTCTCGCAACTCGATTTAGCGACCGGATTTCATCAGCTAAGGGTGGCTGAAGATAGCATCGATAAGACAGCATTCAGAACCCCAGATGGCTTCTTTGAATGGTTTGTCATGCCTTTCGGCTTGACAAACGCACTCGCTTACTTCGTGGACCTGATGAGTAGGGTGTTCAGAGAATTCCTCAACAAGTTCGTAGTGGTCTTCGTAGACGATATCTTGATCTTCTCAAAGAGTGAAGAAGAACATGCTTAGCACTTAAGGGCAATCATGGAAACTTTGCGTGTCCATCAGCTAAAAGCCAAATTCTCCAAGTGCCACTTTTGGAGAGAGGAAGTAAGGTTTCTTGGGCACGTAGTATCCAAAGAAGGGTTAGCTGTGGACCCTGCTAAGGTAGTAGTGGTGCAGGATTGGAAGACACCAAGGAATGCAACTGAGGTACGGAGTTTTCTAGGACTAGCAGGTTTCTACCAAAAATTCATAAGGGATTTTGCGAAAATCTCAGCTCCACTCACAAGGCTGACTAAGAAGAATCTAGTGTTCAATTGGGACTTGGATTGCGAGTTTGCTTTCCAACGACTAAAAAGGGCTCTTACAACAGCCCCAGTTCTTACGTTGCCAGATGGAAGCAAGATGTTCACAGTTTATATAGATGCATGTAGGACAGGGCTAGGCGCTGTCTTGATGCAAGAAGGAAGGGTAGTCGCTTATGGTGGAAGGCAATTGAAAGTTCATGAAAAGAACTACCCAACCCATGATCTCGAGTTGGCCGCCATCGTCTTTGCGCTTAAGTCTTGGCGCCACTATATCCTAGGTGAGAAATTCGAACTGTATACTGACCATAAATCTTTGAAGTATTTCTTCTCGCAGAAGTACCTTAACTTGAGGCAACAAAGGTGGATGGAGTTTCTTGCCTCGTACGATTTCGAGATCTCCTACACTCCGGGCAAAGGCAACGTAGTGGCAGACGCATTGAGCCGAAAGAAACTGACCCTAAGCCCGCTCTTTATAGAAAGGTAAAGCTTGGAGTATATAGCCAGTTTTAACTTTAGGCCCTCCTCCGATTTTGTACCAGGCTTGCTAGCATCTCTCGAAGTACGCCCGACTCTAGTGGACTCAATAGGGACAGCACAACGCGAAGACCCTCAGCTTGTGGAGACGATTGATAGGCTAATTAGGGGTGAGACTTCAAGTCACCTCAACAGATACTCCATCAACGATAAGGGTTGGCTAAGGCGAGATGGAAGACTATGCGTCCCACGGACATGGGATTTAGTAAAGACGGTTCTCGAAGAAGCACATCACTCCAAGATGACGATACATCCAGGCAGAGATAAAATGTACAAGGACATAAAGAGAACTTTCTTTTGGAGCGGCATGAAGAAGGACGTGGCAGATTTCGTTTCTATGTGTAGGACTTGCCAACAGGTTAAGGCGGAGCAGAAGAAGCCTGGCGGTCTGCTCCATCCTCTAGAGGTCCCACAGTGGAAGTGGGATAGCATTTCAATGGACTTCATTGATGAACTGCCCAGATCTAGAAGAGGCAACACTAGCATTTGGGTAATAGTGGATAGGCTTACTAAAAGCGCCCACTTTTTACCTGTCAAGAGTAAAAGGACTGCCTCATCCCTAGCATCTCTTTATCTCAAGGAAATTGTTCGACTCCATGGAATACCCTCCAGCATTGTTAGTGACGGAGACCCTATCTTCACAAGTGAGTTTTGGCGGAGTCTGCAAGAAGCGGTAGGCACACAGTTATGCTTGAGTACAGCCTATCACCCCCAAACCGACGGCCAGACTGAAAGAGTGAACAGCGTTTTGGAGGTCCTTTTAAGACCGTGCGTCCTTGACTTCGGAGGGACGTGGGAAGACCATCTTCCTTTGGTGGAATTTACCTACAACAACAACTACCAAGCCACCATCAGAATGGCGCCCTTCGATGCTTTATATGGAAGACCGTGCCGATCGCCCACTTGTTGGTGGGAGTCTACTGATAAGCTCATACTTGGACCAGATATGACCCGAGAGACTTCATAGAAAGTAGACTTAATACGGAGAAGAATGAAGACATCCCAAGATAGACAAAAATCCTACGCAGACAAGAGGAGGACCGACCTTGAATTTGAGGTTGGGGACAGAGTTTTTCTTAAGGTATCTCCTCTAAGGAACGTTGTTCGTTTTGGATCCACTGGAAAGTTAGCACCAAGGTTCGTAGGGCCGTTTCCTATTATCGAGAAAATTGGGAAAATTGCCTATAGATTAGAGCTACCTGAAAAACTAGCTGGAGTTCACAACGTCTTTCATGTTTCTCACCTCCGGAAGTGTTTACATGAGTCTGCTGAAATAGTAGAGCCTAGCATTCTAGAAGAAGCCGAAGTGGAACGGGAAGCAACTGTGAGAAGAGTTCCAACACGCATCTTAGGAACTGAAGTGAAAAAGCTACGCAACCGTGAAGTCAAGCTCGTCAAAGTTCAATGGAGCGACGCCGAGGAAGACGCGACTTGGGAAAATGAGGCTAGAATACGCGCAGCATACCCTTTTCTTTTTGAGGGTACATCTTTGATCTTTCTTTTTCCTTAAGTTGTGCTTTATCTATCTTTTAGGGTATATCTCCTCGACCTTATCTTTTAGGTAGAAACCCTTTGGATGAAAACATGTAATTGAAACATGTTATGGATGATGGTTGCAAGTGGTTGCAAGTGATTGCTAGTGGTTGCTCGTGGTTGCATATACACACACAATCTAGGTTTTAGATCGGCTCAGTCACTTCATATTGCATATGCATATATGTATTTATATTCGTATATGGTTGAAGTTTAATGTGTTGTCATATGGATGTTGCATTTATATGAATGATTGTGCACTCATGTAGAATCATGAATAGGAAGGTTTGCATACATAATGGATTCATGACACTTACATAATTTGCATTAAGGAGGTCAACTGAATCAGTAGACCGCCTGATTTTGCATTAGATAAGTACATATACACACACTTTGCATATGATCATGAAGCATTAGAATTCTTTTAAGGACAATGGATGCTCGTGTTTGATGGATGAGTAGATGGACATTTGGATGTTAGGATATACATTCTTCCTAAACTTGAAGATTTCGGGGACGAAATCCTTTTAAGTGGGGGAGAATGTAACACCCCGTGTATTCTATAACAGTGAAATTCACAAATTAAAGTATAATTAATTTCAAATCAAAGAATTAAGGAAAACGGGATACGCAATTGCGTTTGTCTCGGAATTCTGCTTGAGATAGAGTCCGAGTTTGCGTAAAACGGACTACATATGAGGGAGATATGACCTCCGGAAGTTTCAGAATTCAGTTTAAAATTCAAACAGATAGAAACAGTTCAGAAACGAGTTCAAATTTCAAAAATCGGACCCAGAATGGGCTGGGCTGAAATTTTCCCGTCAAAGGCACCCAGGTCGACTGGGTAGTCGACCTGGGGGTCGACTGGGTAGTCGACCTGGGGGTCGACTGAGTAGTCGACCTGGCCCCTGAGCCAGGTCGAACCCAGCCCCTCCTGGCTGGCCTGGTCTGTGCTTGGCCGAATTTCTGAGCTTTGTCTTGTCACTAGGGCTAGGTGTCAGTTCCTGATTGGTTTCTCTTTAAAACGAACGGCTAATATTAATCTAAGCTCCATCGACGGCTCTAATCAATTCACAAACTCTATAAAAAGGACCTAAGACTCCACCTAATTCACACAAATAAAAATGAGAATGAGACCGTCATGCTGCTGAAGAAAGACTAGGAGTAGCCATCAAAATTGGGAGACGATTATGAGTCGATTCAAAAGCTTAAAGCCACGACAATTAAATCAAAACAACGCTTACAACAAAGGATAACATCTCCAAATTCAGAATTCAGAATCCTGAATTGAAGATTCGTCATACGTTGTAAGTAGAGTGCTATTCCGATGTGAATGAATAATTGAGTTTTGATTTATGTAAAATGTGAAATGGAATTGTACTTAATTTGTGGTGATGATAATTCATAAATGTATGTTGCTATGATTCTAATTATAAATAGATTTGGGATGTTGTGGTATAATGATGTTAGACCTATTGGATATTTGCAAGTATATGATTCATATTGAAAGTTAACAACTATATGTTTGTGGTAGTTTATTTCAACCAAGTTGAGACTCATGCAAGTATATGATTCATTAATATGCAAACATGATTTTAGATCCATCTATGTATATTTTATGATCATTTTTAGTGTAGTTGGATCCAATTGAGTATTATGATTCATATGAATTTATGTTGGAATTGGCATCATGATTCAAGTGTAAAACCATACTTTTGTATTAGTGACAAAAGTAAGCATCTTTGTGAACTTGTGTTGACTTTATGAACATGGCTAGTTTATGTTTAACTTTATGCCCAAACAAAATATGTTTTAGGCTTAGATTGTTGTTAGAAAACATATGATAATATATGTGGCACATAATTAAGTTAGATTCATGCTTTAAACAAAAGTTTACATGATTAGATTTAAAACCATGATTCATGTTTAGGTATGTTTCATGTCAAGATTATATGCTATTACAATGCGAGTTCACAAGTGCCTAATTTATGTTAATTAGATCGTTATGTTGCAAGTTCATGCGTTCACACACCCCTTTTTGATGTTACTTAGAATATATAAACACCATGTTCTAAGCCTCCCCTTTTTATGTGGCTAAGTTGGGCTTAAATGTTAAGCCCAACATAATATAGCGAACGTATAAAACGAGGGTAATGACGTTGGGTTAAAAATATAAAACATATGTGTTGGCATGTTTGACGCATGCCAACGACCTTGAGAACATTTAAGTGGTATAAATTAATTTTACTCAATAAAGATGAATTTGAATAATGGGCTGCAAATATTTACATATAAAAAGAAAAGAGACAAAATATGTAAACCTAGAAAATACGATGTGTTTAACCCGAGGTTGGATTGAGTTGTGACGTAAACTTGCCCGGACCCGCCCGGCTGTCCAGTAGTCACAACAATACCTATCCAATGTGGGTGGTCAAACATTGAGCCCAATAAAGACCCGAGGTTATACTGAGTTGTGACGTAAGACTGCCCGGAACCAACCGGCAACAGGCAGTCACAACAATACCTGTCTAATGTGAGAGGTCGAGGATTGATAGGATTAAGTAAATTAAATTAATACTTAATCAAATTGAACATGCTAAACTATACAGACTGATTGGGGGTTAGGTTTATACAGAACACTTAACCAACTTAGCATGTTAGCTAGAAATAGAAAACCTAGTAGCGGGGGACCCTTTTCAGCAGTAACCCTACAAGGTGTATCAGGATACCCTGAACTAGGCAGGGTGGGGCACGATTACTGGGCTGACTGTAAGAGGTCAAATCGACGGCGGTGGTGCAGCAGTGTAGGTTCTAACGGGGTGCGGGCGTGCACACACTCCGGCGTAGAAAAATTAGGCACTGGGCACCAGTAGTATACCTGTGCATTCTAGAATTGTGTCGGGCCGCCACCATGGGACTTGATACACCCCATGGTGGGACCAGCATAGGTAGCTACAACATCGGGGGCCGTAAGACACATGTAACTATGCGAGTAGGAGCCGATCATTAGAAATGGATCACTTCACCTTGATTATGGGGTGCCTGTTGGGAACTAGTTTATAGGGGTGTAGAGATAAATATGGGTACGATAGTACATTCGACTCTAGACAACTTAACTTTGTTTATGGTGTTTCCCCATTTCCAGTTTGTACTTATCATGCTCATTTCTTTATTCATAGACTGAATAGTCCTAGACTTACTCAGGCTTTATGTCTGACTCTACTTTTCTTTCGTTTCCCCCCTAGGTCCACAGGGAGGGAATACCGCAGCTTGACCAGTTTTCACATCCATCTTGAAGAGAAAGAATGTATTGCTTGGATCTCTTTCGTTTTGGACCGTGGCTTTGGATAGCAATTATGGGGACTTATGCAGTTTACTTATGTTTTTATGCTTATTTAAGTTATGAAATCAAGACAGTTATGAAAATGTAATGTTTTTGGAAGTATTGTAAGACAATTATGGCATGTTTTGTGTAACACGTATTTTGATGAAATAAAAGTTGATGTTGTTTTCCGCTGTTCAAAAATATGTGTATTTATATCTGTCTTGTGTATCTGTGACTTATACTTATAAACCTCCACCAAAATTAGGGCATTCCCTTTGAGAGTGACCCTAATAGAGGTGGGGTGTTTCAGTAGTTTCTTGACACGAATTCATCCATTCACTATCAGTTGAAGGAGTTCGTGGCTAGATGCATGAATCCATCGAATCATTTCTTAGTGAGAGGGGCCCACGGTCCGTTCCTACAAGTCCATCCAATCACTTCTTGGTGAAAGTGACTAGACGAAGTGTTACATGAATTCATCCAGTCACCTCCTAGTGATAGGAATCCATATTTATGGGTTCTAACTTCATCTCTCCGGCTGAAGCGAAATCATTGTAACTATTATTTGTTGCCAAGGGCCATTCTAGAAAATGCACAAATCAAAATACTAGAAAAAGGAAATCTAAAGGGGGTGGAGCCTCTCTAGGCACCACGAATCAACATCTGCTCAGAGCATGCTTGAGGACTAGATCATGGTCTCGTGCATGTGTAATTGGTTGAGCCATTAGAGAAAGCTATGTTGGGTCTTCGGCCATAACCACCTCTATTATGAGATGACAATTTGCCCTTTGGAACGAGGCCCTCCTTGATTCTGAGTCATAGATGGTTGCCCACGCTTGGACACCGCCCTTCCCGTATCAACATATTCTTGGAGTCATGCACTCCTGACATACTCTTCTTTCTCATCTCGGAGGTGCCTACACTCTGACGTAGTATGTCTATCTATCTCGTGGAATAGGTAGAGACTTTCCCATATTGATATCTTTATCAAGTCTACAACAAAAATGGTAGTACTCCATATCTTAAACTCCTCTTATTTTGGTAAATTTAATTACCTTTTTCCATTTCAAATCTAATTAATGATTGATTATAAATCTAACTTGGTTTTAATCTCTGTCTCATTCGTTCAAATTTTTGTTGAAAGATTTATTACAACTCAAACTTAATAAATCATCTTTCGTTAACTGAGTTAAAAAACAAATGTTATTTAAAACATCATTCACAATAAACCAAAACTCAAACTTCCATTAGAAATGGAATCTTCACGGAAATCATATCAGTTTATAATCGATATGGATTTTCGTATCAGACTAATACTATAAGCGGAATAACGATAAAGCCTTTTAAATTCCTTAAATAGTAAAGGTCTTCCTCCACGGAGGTTCATCTCGGTTATTACTAAATCGATTTCCACTCAATTCCAATTAAATTTGTTAATCTAAAACTCTAGTTTGGAAAACTTCATTAATCTTAGTTAAAAGATTTATTCCAAAAACTTCACTTTCGACTGGGTTTAAGAACAGTGTTATTGAATACACCATTCATGACAAACCCAAAATTTAATTTAATATCAAATATAAGGCTTTAAATAGAAACCATATCGACTTATATTCAATATCAAATTCTGAAACTAACAAATACCGTATAGGGAATAACGATATCTTTATCTTTCAAATTCCTCAAAACAACATCTGTATAATTATGAAATCCAATATTAAAAGATCCAAAGATTATTTCCATTCAAATCCAATATTCATACATTGGAAAAAACTTAACTTGGTTAAAAAGTTATTAACTTCAAACTGTTTCAATCACTTTTGTTAAATAGCTAGTTTTCACAAAATAGCTTTATATTGTCCAAAACTAAATACATATAGCCCAAATCATTTTTCAAACATTTATTATGATTTATCGTAATTTTCCCCTATTTTTGATAATTTAAAAATAGCTCATTTCTTTAGAAACCAATTTCAGGTCATTAACAACAATAACGCTGTTTTTATTCAAATATAATTTGGATTTACCTCAAAATCTAACTGTCAGATTTTGAAACGTTTCATTTTATTGGAAAGCTCTTTTCATTCTGAACCAAACAATTTTTGTTTCGGGAAAATCTAACGGTCGGATCTCCCGGTACATCACTTTGAAGTTAATGGTCGAAATTTGCGAGCGGTAACCGCGCGACTTGTCCTATTCAAACAATTTAAATAAACTTCGTCGATAATGTATTCTTTAAAATGTTTATAAATTCATTTTAAAAACGATTTAGTCACCAATTCAGTTTTAAACCAAAATTGAATATTCTATATTATTATAATATTAAAATAATAACATTTTCCAAAATATAAGATTTTGAAATCCAATTTTTTTTTGACATCCATTATAAAAATAAATAAGATTAATGGAAGTATCCGTTCGAGTTAAAAACGTCGTTTATATACCTAACTCGAATTCACATTTTGAAATTACTATTCATTTCAATTTAAAATTGAAAACATGCCTTAATTAATTGAAATCACATTCTAACTTTTACGAAAATTATTCGTAATCACTTGAACGGTCTTTCCAAACTAATTTGAATTTAAAATTTAAACTTTCATTTTCATCGAATGTTTTATTAATAAAATATTCACATTAAATTCCAAATTGAAATGAGAACCAACGAATTACCATATAATTTAATTTATATGGATTTCATACATCATTAACATCCATATCAACTGCCACCCATCAATCAATGAAAATAATGTAAGCGTTTCCATTGTCAACGCTTATATTCACAGTTTAATAATAATAACAGCAAGTTGTAAACATTATCCACCAACCACAAAACAAACATTGCAATCATAGGCATTCAATATACATTCAGTTATGATTATAATAACAAAACAGTTGAGTGAGAGTTCTCACATTGATTGATTCGAAATCGTTAAAAAATGATTTTTTTTAACATAAATTAAATTTAATCAGACGTTTAATTCAATCGAAATTTGTCCCTATCTCCAAATCTCTCCAAATTAGCTTCACTATGAAGCTCTCGTCTCTATGATTACAACGAAACTGATTTCGTTCGATTATGTGGTTGTATGAACAAGTTATGATAGTTTATACGTTGACTACATAAATAAGTTTACTTAGGATAATTAATTTTCTAATTACTTTCACTAATCACCTCTCTAATTTTCCTTCCCCCATCGTATTTGTTCCGCATGAGAAAACCCACCGTTCGCCTCTTCGCTCTCCACCACGCATGCAACCCGAGCCACCTGAACACGATCGCTACCCGAACACGATCGCCACCCACCACACGAAAGCCCTTCACGTCGCCACAACCACCGTGAGCACAGGCCAACTCACACATCCCCCGATCCCCGAAAACCCATTCGAACGTGGTGTTGTTTGAGCTCAAAATTCGAGCAAAATACTCCACCTTATACAATCATGTCTATATAGATCCGAAGCTCACATTATCCTCTTCGATTTATTAGTTAGAAGTTTTGAATAAATACAACATGGATTAGGAGGAAGTAGATGAAGAATTTCGAACAATCTTAGCCTTTGAAAACTGGGCGGTGGCGGCTTGATGTGGGGGTAGGGGTTGGTAAATGGGTATTTACACCTTGTTATTAATATTATTTTATTCATACTGAAACTTCGTTGTGAAATTTCGTGTCCGAACTTCAAACGAACCCCAACCACTGTAGCCCCTGACCAAATATCCCTATTTCAGACACAATGGAATATGTTTTGTAAGCTAATTTGATCGTTTCAGTCAGTTTTTCTTAGAATTAAAATGTAAATAAATATAACGTTCAATATTGAATTTCAATGTGCATTTTAATTTGCCACGACCACATACTAACTCCAAAAATTACGATATTTGAAATCTGACTACATTCCACAAATATGGTTCTAATGAGCCTAGTTTCGTTGAATTTGGAGACCGTTTGAAAAATGACCTTACTTCTAGCTTTAACTAAATTCTAACTGAATTTTCAACATGCGTTTAAATTTCGTATGCTTACAAATTGAATTCCAATTGGGCTGAAATTTTGAACTTAACAACAATTTGAAGTTCCGGATCCGATAAATTTCGTTTCGTAAAAAATGGTGGCCATTTGAAAATTGACCATTTTTTAAGGCTTAAATAAAACCGACAAAATATAAATAAATTCAAAAACAGTTCAAATAAATAATAATAAATTAATATTATCACTATATCCAAATATAACATCATATGGTTCCAAAATAAACATACTTGGGGATATAACTCGATATTTCAAAATTCAGTTTAAATTGATATTCAATTTTATAATAAATCCTTTTTTAGATAAAGCCAACCGGTTTTAGAGTGGACCATATCACTTTTTCATTATAGCAAACAATGAGTACACGAAATCGTAATAAATCCTTTTATTTTATAATATAAATCATTGTAATTTATAAACGATTCCATAGTGAGTTTTTGAAATTTTAATTAAGACATAACTTACAATTTATGACACGAAATTTTGATTTTTCACTTTCATTAGAAACCTATAATTCAGTATATCCTAACATTTTTTGTTATACAGAAATCCGACTTATATCGAATTATGTATATTCATTTGAAATTCAAAACTAAATATTTCGAACTACAGCGGCGTTATGAGTTCCTTTTATAATTAACATAAACTTATACGTTCAACTTCATTTTAAATAAATTCTAAATCGTTAAATCTCAAAATAAATCATTTTAAATATTTAAATTTCATTATAATCAATTAAAATTCATATTTTAAATTGACTACAAATTTGGGTCGTTACACATGGCAGCCTCAGGTTGCCGTCAAGTGGTACAATATGATCAGTGGTGAAGTGCCCTATAAAAGGATGAAGTATCACACGCTCGGTTATTGTGGGAGTTCGAAATCCGATCATTTTGCTTTAGTTGATACATTTTTTCTTTTTTCTCACCTATTACAGCTTTGCATTTTTCTTCCTTCCTTAATAGCTAGCCTTGGGTAATCAAGTCCAATGGACAACCCTATGCTTATGCATCTACTATCTGTATACTTTCGATGAGCAGTGTTTTAAAGACCGAACCCAACCTCGGTTCGACCAGGTTAACCTTCAAACTTGAAGCGTCGCGGGTTTGAAACTGAAATAATTTTACGCGTGCATAAATTGGTGGTTTAACCTTAAAACCCTTTAAAAAAAAATCCTAGATCGACCTCACTGAACCTCACGGTTTTTCAAATTTTAAAAAATTTATTGCTTCACTCTTCATTTTATCCACATAGTCAATTTAATAAATAACTACATTGCCAAATTTCACTAAATTTTGGATGATATAGTTCATCATTAATATACGTTTTATGAATTATTGTTGAACTAATTCTCTTTCATCATAAAAAACAAGTAAATTTAAATTTTTACTATGAGAAATTGCTGTATAACTATTCCAATTGTATTTGTTATGAAATGTTTAAAAAGGTTTGTTTTAGATTTCACTATGTTAATTGTAATTGGTTAAACTTTAGTCGTATTTGAAATAATTTTACATTTAAATTTGAAAACAGAAATAAACTATTAGCGTGGGTTTTACGGTATAACCGGTCGAATCACGATAACTTTTGATCTTACAGTAACACGGTTTGATTCACGGTTTGGTCTTCGAAACTATGTTTTAAATAGTGCAAATAATTATAGTAATACTCGAATCGAAATTAATGAAAAAGTATGCTAACGCAACTTTTTCTCGGAATTACACATTCTAAATAAGGTTACGTGAAGTACTTGTACAATGGCATTTATCCAAGCAAAAGTCAGAAACATTCGACTACAATGCAAGCAATAGAATGCATGAAACTGCGCATAGCATGTGATGTAATTCCATACAGCCATGAATCTGACTTATTCCGCGGCTTTCTTAGTTAAATGCGACCTAACTTTTTGGTTAGGTTACTACAGTTTTCCTATAAAAATACAAAACAAAGAAGAATACCAATTACCAAGTACTACGATACCAGTATCAGCCTAACTTAGTGGGTTAGGCATGTGTTAACTTTACAAAGTCGTATATATCCTCCAAAATCCAGGCTCAAACTCCATTATCCTTCCCATCTCCCCCTGCAAATATCTACACATACTTCATCATCGATGGGAGGCTCCGACGACCACCTGAAAAAACAACCCCAGACTCGATCCAAACTAAAAATCATACTCCTCCTAGTTTCAACCAACATTCTATCTGTGTACCTCTTTTCAGATCATAAATACTCCCCTATAAACAACTCCTTGCAGTACACCACTAGCCTGAACTCCACCCAAACCGAGCTCACCCACGCTCTAGCTCAAGTTTCTGATTTAAATCGACGTCTCGTCACCTCGAACTCGCTACTCGAAACTCTACTTTCGGAGCTCGGCCGGGTTCACGGCGATGGTTCCAAGTCGAACGACTTAGACGGGTGGAAGGACGAGCTCGATGGTGAGCTGAAGCTCGCCGTAGGACCTCATAAGTTACCCTTTGGTTATACCAACAACATTGGGTCCGACGAGCTTTACCCTACGTTAGGGTCCTCGTGTAGGAACTTTCAAGAGGACTTGGTGCAGTACATGAACTATGAAGTCGGAGGAGAATGCCCTTCTGACGACACGTTCGCACAGCGGTTGCTTCTTAAAGGGTGCGAGCCTCTTCCTAGACGTAGGTGCCACCCTAAATCCCCTGTAAATTTCAAAGGACCTGTCCCTTTTCCGGAGTCCTTGTGGTCTATCCCCCCTGACACCAGCATCGTTTGGGATCCTTACACTTGCAAAAACTACACATGCCTGGTGAGTACTCAATCCTCTAAAATGCATACAATATTATTATCTCTCAGTTAACTGACATAGGACAAACACATAAACAGGTGAATCGAAAATCAGAAAAAAAGTCATATGACTGCAAGGACTGCTTCGACTTGGCCGGTCGGGAGAAAACAAGATGGATGTCCGACAGCACAAGCCTGCAGTACGGCATCGACGCGGTCCTCTCCACGAAACCGCCCGGAACGATCCGGATCGGGCTGGACATTGGAGGCGGCAGCGGCACCTTCGCGGCGCGGATGCGTGAACGCAACGTGACCATCATCACGACCAGCATGAACTTCGACGGGCCGTTCAACAGCTTCATCTCGTCGAGGGGGCTCCTGTCGATGCACATGAGCGTGGCCCACAGGCTCCCCTTCTTCGACAGCACCCTGGATGTGGTGCACTCCATGCACGTGCTGAGCAACTGGATACCTGACATGGTGCTGGAGTTCGCGCTTTTCGATATTTACCGGGTTTTGAGGCCGGGCGGGCTTTTTTGGTTGGACCATTTCTTTTGCTTCGGGAGGCAGCTTAATGAGACGTACGCGCCCATGTTTGGGAGGATTGGGTTTAATCGGGTGAGATGGAATGCGGGGAGGAAGCTTGATAAGGGGATTGAGAAGGATGAGTGGTACCTTTCGGCTTTGTTGGAGAAGCCTTTGACGTGATGGGTTTAATATAATAGCGTCGGTGGTATTTGTAATAATGGGTAATAATTGTTTTGAGGTTGATTGTTTTTGGAGTTGTTTCATAGTGGTGAACGCAACGAATGATGAATTGTAATGTTAAAACTAGGATGGAAAAGTTGCACAAACATAATATTGAAGCTCATGCTTATCTTCTGTTTTAAGTATTTATTTTCCTAGAATCTATGATGATAGGTAAAATAGAACAAATGTAAATTTTTATTGAGAGAAGATTTGGTACAATGCTTGAATACATAATGATAGAGAGATCGGTATGTAACTGAACTAACAGAGTAAATGGGCTGAATTGGTAAACAAGTCCCAATAGCTAATGAAAAAACGGGCATAATTGTTGATCCATTAATCGGTAGCCTGAAGTATATAGTATCATGTGCAATGTGTAATCATCTTCATTATTCAGCCTCAATCGAAACTAGGATTCCTCCCTCCCCTCTCTTCGTCATGTCGGCTCCTATCTTCTACTTTCAATTCCTCTATTAGTTGAATGAATTTCTTACTGGATAAGGCCTTCGTGAGGATGTTAGCACGTTGGTAGAAAGATGGTATGTGATTGATCATGAATTTTTCATTATATGTTCTTTCAAGCACAAAGTGTAAATCAATCTCAATATGCTTTGTGCGTGAGTGCTCAACGAGAATCATAGAGAGGGATATGGTGTTGCAGTTGTCACACTGGATTGCTGGTTTTCTGGAAGAGTTGATGTAACGACCTACCATTTTAAACAATGGAATTTGCTCAAAATGATAGATAGTTATTTGGGGTAATAATAGAATCAGTCAGAAAACACACATACATAAATAAAATATGAATCAGAACCTCGCAGCGGAGATAAATAATACATACATGATTCATATATTTATATTTTTCTTTCTTTGAAGTAAAACAAATTGAAATAACATAAATTAACAACTGCTTAACTAAACTGAGGTGATAATGTAACTAGAATTAAATTTAGCTTCCCACTAAGTCTTCATCTCCCGAAAAGCAATCCATAACTGTAATACTCCAGGCTGACACTATCACATTTTGAGGAAAAGCAAAAACACCCTAATCAGAACTAACATCCTCATGTAAATCAATAAATCAATAACCCAAGAGATGTTATGGGTTTTTCCATCTCCTAAGGACTCATTGAACTTGTAACGCCCTACCTCTATACTCGCGTTAGCCAAGACTATTGCAAGCAATGATGTCAACTAATCCGAAGAATAAGGCTGTTGAGGAGCGACCATATGTATATTAGCTTTGAACGAGTGTCAGATAATGCGGTCTTACTTTTTATTTCTCATGAGGAAATCGACTATCCAAAATCATCGATCGCATTTTAACTAGAGAATTTTATCATTTGTTAAAATCATTCTAGCTTACAAAATTTTCTTATATTGAAAAGGATGTATATGATGCTCATATATATCCCATTCACACGTATAGGTGATCCCGTTGCGGAAACAAGATCACGAAATAAAAATCTAGGTTATACACCCTAAATTGGAAATATTGGCACATTCTCTAATATTCCACAAACAAATAAATCGAAACTTTAAAATTCCAAATTAATCCCTAATATTTCAAAAACAATTTCTAAATCATGGAAACATGATAAATGGTAGAAGTTGAAAGAATTCCATAAAACTTGAAAAAAAATTGTTTTCAAATTCACGAGGATATCACCAACAAGGATGAGGTCAAACCAGTCGGGTTATAACCTCGAAAATTTTGATTCATTAAGGTTAACAACATAAACTGGAATATTTGTAACCCAAGGATAAAACGAGCATGAAAATAAAGAGTAGGCGAAAACTCGATTGCTAAGTCTAATAGTGAAGTGCTATAGCATAACTAACTTATCGAATAGATCATCAATCCGAGGTAAGTAACTTGTTAAGCTTGCCGTGGTCACAAAGCTAAAAAATTCTATCGGATCTCTCCACAAAATATCTCACATTTATCCTTAGTGGTCGATCACTAAGGAGAACAATAAAATAAATAGATTGAGCCACGAGAATGAAAAAAAAAACAATTTCGAACTCACTGCTAAAAGAATTTTAGAAACATATGAAATTAACGAATCTAAATTAGAATCATTAAGAACAATAGAAATTTGTTTCACATATTTAGGATATCGAATATGGATGATACTCTCTAAAAATAAAATGTGGACCTTGAAATGGATAGGTCGATTCATCCTGAAAATCACCACGAAACTCGAATAAGCAAGGCATGCAAGTAAGCAAGCAAAAAATAGCCACATAAAAGAGAGATCATGTCATCCATAAAAACCACGATTTTCTTAAAAATCAACTGAAGTTACCCTCAAAGGTATTTCACGAGGGATTATCAACTTTTTGCAAAGTTGATCTATCAAAATACTAAACCCAATTTAGTATATAAGAGATGAATATTGGGAATCACACAAGATCCACACATCATGAAAACCAGGAGATCGAAAGTCGAAATCTGGAAACAATATACTAAGTTCGATAAGCCAAATATAGATTATTACCTTTCAAAAGTAAATTCGAGATAATTCAAAAACTCGAGTCACTCAAATTCTAGAAATCACTCAAGGAAATCTAGAAGAACGTAGAATGGAAAGACACTCAAACCATAACAAGTGTGAGCATTCAAATCCATAAGCCACAATGGTGGAGGCATATCACAAGATGAGAGCCTGAAAACTCCACAGGACCGGAGCCTGAAAACTCCGAAGCAGCCCGTAAGCTCGCCGAAACATGTTTTGCAAGATGGGAGCCTGAAAAATCATCCTCATGTGTTTCTAAAAATGGGAGCCTGAAAATCCCACAAGACCGGAGCCTGAAAACTCTGAAGCAACCTGAAAGCTTAATAACACCTGTTCTTCAAATGTGACGCGATATCTAGGTAGCTAGCCTAAAGTTTTAAGCCTAAGAACTCAAGATGAGCCTGTAAACTCACCAATAGGAGCCTGAAAACTCACCAATTTGTGTATCATAAGACGGGGGCCTGAAAACTCCTTGGTAGCCCAAAAGCTCACCACACGGTTCACAATATCGCAAACGATCCAGATCACAAAATTATCGTCAACGATCAACAAAGAAAGCGTAATTTATATTAAGCTAGTGAATAGACGAGTTTTGCCAAATGTTGCATAACCACTAACTCAACTCAAATATTTACGAGGGAATTGCAAAAATCCACTATAAATCAAAAAATGAGCTCACGGCTGCATAGGTGAACACGTAATAATTATGTGTCATAAATACACATGGAAACATACGTGTAGTCCATAACTGGCAACTCATCAAAGAAAGAGTTTGAACGTCCGGGAATTGCAAAGATAACCAAAAGAAACAAATGGCTGACTCAAACTCAGAAATTCCAAATTGATTAATTTTAAACTTGGTGGAGGGATATTTTTTTTTCTCGTAACAAAGTAGTTTCACACCGCAAAGAATTTGATTTCAACGAAATGAATTTTCAATCAATTAAGTCCAAAAATTATCCGACGAATTAAGCACAAGTGTTCTGAACCACTTGTTTTACCAGGACGTTTAATTTAATTTTCTTATTCAATCAAAAATGAAAAATTACTACTTTGAAACAAGTAACACTCAAATGCAAATGAGCATACGAAATCATTACCCAAAGAAAACTAAGGTAATCTCGATAGCAAAATAAATGGGTAACAAAAACTCAAGTAGCATGTAAGAATTTTCACAAAACATATGTTTGGAAAATCAACATACTTGGATGTAAAACAAGCTCCCTTGAATTCATAAGGACATGGTGTCCCCAAGTTCCTTGGATGCAAAGAAGGTGGATGATTATAATTCAAAAGAACTCAAATGAGATGGTCACAATAATCATCATCATCATAAAGAATAAAGAAGGTAGTACCCTTATAGGCAACTAGTTTCCTTATCGAAAATAAGATATCTCAAACTTCATAGTTAAAAAATTCAAACTATGAAAGGTGTAAAGGATATATACGATGGTCATACGTATCCCATTCTCAAAGTATTATCTTATTAAAATCACTACGATTGCAAATTAACACTCAATACTAATGATTTTCCTCGCCATCTATTTATAGAAAGTTGCTAACGCTAAGGTTCAATGGCGATGCGTATCATTAATATTTAATATAAGTGTTCTGCTAGAATTATCTCATCAGAGTGTTTAGAAACTCCTATCGATATCGTGGTGTCCCACTTCTCGATTAGAATTCCTAACATACTCAATTGGCAACTCAACACAATACAACAAATTATGTTCTAATAGGGGCACAAGTTTGTAAATAAATAATGAGAGGTGCAACCATTTATTTACAAACTAAATTTGTACTCACAATTAAATAAATGAAAACATTTCATAGTGATTAGCAGAAATAATTTATTCATTTTCACTTCGCAAAGCTAATCTCAAATGGATTAGTATTTTACTAGGCCAAAATTATTTTATTAAACTGTTTTATAAAATAATTTAGAAATCTTCAAAACTAAGTTCTAAAAATTGGAAATAATTTGAATTCATGCCCAAAGAAAGGGACGGGACTCTAAGTTTGTCTAGGCCAAGATTCACAAAGATAAAGTCAAATAAATTTGATTGGTCAAATAAGGATCATGATATAAGATAGGATATGATGTGTCCTAAGACTCGAGCTAAATCCTAAAACACGATTTCCTAAGAGAGACTTAGGACAATGACCCTCGCAATAATATCTTATATTGTTCTGAACTTGGATCTGATACCATGTGTAATGCCTCACCTCTATACTCGAGTTAGCCAAGGTCATTGCAAGCAATGATGTCAACTAACCCGAAGAATAGGGCTGTTGAGGAGCGACCATCTGCATATTAGCTTTGAATGAGTGTTAAACATGTCAAATAATGCGGTTGTACTTTTTATTTCTCATGAGGAAATCTGACACATCTAACTCAAGTTCAAACCCACTATACAACGGCTATATATAATTTGGAAAGCACCATAAAATCAGAGTCAGACACAGATATTCACATCACTAAGGCGGAAATAGATATGAATATAACACATGAGTATAACTACAAAGATAATGGTCATAATCGATACACTATACAACAAATGAATAGTTACAAGTTGTAGCCAAAAAAATATGTATACATGAAAATCTATGATACATGTATAATCAAGAACTACAACTCTAATGTAGTTAGCAAAAAGCCAAGAAATGGTCCAATATTTGGCATTCTTTGTGAACCATGTAAATAGGCTGGTGTAAACCATGTAAAGGGAGCATATTCTGTAATCAAAATTTGGCATTTCGGCATTGCTTGGAGTTCCAACGTTTATCCCCATTTTCGGTATTCTTCGTGAATCAACGATTTGGAAGATCAATCTTTCTGGCATCATTGGATCAATGGAAAGTATGTGACCAAGCTCCAGCTCATTGGATCAACGAAAATTGGTATTATCTCAAGTTCTTCTTTGATCTCACCGAGATTATCAAGTTCTCCTTCCATTCCATTATCGTCATCGATCAACGAAGTCGAAATTGTATCGGTTTCATCTATAGTTTGTGACTTATTGGAATTATCTAAGTTTCGCTTATTATTCGAAGCTCTTATTTGTTGTATCTACTACGTCGGTTTGGTGTTAAAGCCAAAGCGGTTCATCATCTTGTTGTTTTGAGGACGGTCCATCATCGTTTCAACAGTCACAGATTGTTGATTTGGTTCATCGTTTTATCATGTTGGTTTCAAAGTTCATCGTCCAACATTGTTTGAGGTACATCGATTTCACTAGTTCGAAGAGTGATTCATCATTTCAGTGATTCAAAATTGATCAGGGGTCCATCATTTCGAGGTTGATTCTACCCCATTGTTTTGAGGTTCAATTCATAATCAAAGTCCAAGGATTATTCATTATTTTTAATCAAAGATGTCGCCTAGATGTGCTAATCGAAATCGAAATGTTGAGGATGTATATGGGTAAGAAGATGCAACTCAGATGGAAGAGCGTGTTAATGTTAGGATTGATGATGGTATTGGATGTTTGGAGAGGATGATTTTAGATATGAACTGGAATCAAAGACATAGGACTCCACCTGTATTGGATATTATGTTTGGTGAAGATGAAGGTAATGGAAGTTCTAGATTTCAATATCATGAGGGTACGAGATCGCAAATCCAAACTCAAGTGCTGGATAGGCGATGAAAAGCGGGAATGAGAACAGAAATTCCAAAATTCGAGGGAGGTATGCAAGCTAAAGAGTTTCTAGACTGGATTTCCACAATCGAAGAAATTTTATAGTATAAAGGAGTTCTGGAGGAACATCGAGTTTGATTGGTTGCAACTAGATTGAGAGGTAGAGCTACGCCGTGGCGGCAACAAACTAAATCGACTTGAGCAAGGATGGGTAACGCTAAAGTGGTTACACGGGAGAAAATAAAGAAAATAATGAGGGCTATGTTTTTGCCTTACAACTATCAGTCGCTAATGTATCAACGATTAAAAAATCTACAGCAAGGAACTCGTTCGATTAATGAGTATACGAAGGATTCTATTGATTACTTACCGGTAATAATATTTTAGAAACTGAAGAGTAGTTGACTACGAGATATGTTGGAGGACTTAGAAGTCAAATTCAAGATATGTTTAATATGTTCGGTCCAAATTTAGTTTTTGAAGCAAACCAAAGAGCTCTTGCATGGGAAAAGTAGGGTCGACGAGAGGGTAGTTTCTCGACTTAGAATAATTAGAATAAGAATACTAGTGGTGCTGCTCCGACTAGTAAACTAAGTGCTACAAATTCAACAAAATCAAAAGGAGGCAATAATTTGAAGCGTTTCAATTGCCAAGAATTCATACATCGAATTTCTGTATGTACGAAGCCTAAAAAGAGAACTATGGTGGCAGATGATAATGGAGTTTGCAATGAAGAAGAAGAGTTTGATCCTACAAATCCACCACAGTTTGATGAAGAGAAAGAAGAAATTGTAAATGGTGATGAAAGGTTACGAATCCACTACAGTATGATGAAGAGGAAGAAGAAATTGTAAATGGTGATGAAAGGTTTAACTTGATGATGAGGTGGGATTGTCTAACTCCAAAGACAATCGATAAATCTGAATGGTTACAAAGAAATATTTTCCAATCAACATGTATTATTTTGGGAAAAGTTTGTCGGTTCGTGATTGATGCAAGAAGTTGTGACAATATCATGTCTGAGGAAGCTACTCAAAAGCTTGGAATTAAGACAAAAAATCATCCTCGACCATACAAGCTAGCATGGTTAAAGAAAGGAGGAGAGGTAACTGTCTCTAAACGAGCATTTATTACTTTTTTTATTGGACTTAAGTATAGAGATGAAATATGGTGCGATGTTGTGAATATGGATGTATGTCATCTCTTGCTGGGGAGGCCATGGCAATATGATAGGGTATTTCAAAATGATGGACACACAAACAACTATAACTTCACATTTGAAGGCACAAAAATCACTTTAGTTCCTAAGACGCATGATCAAAGTGGAGCAAAACCTGACAAGAAGATTGAGACTGTCAATTTGCTATCGTTGCATGACTTTGTGGACAAGGTGAAAAAAGGTGGCGAAATGTACTTGTTAGTAGGATTCGATGCAACTGAAGGTAAGAAATTCCCGAACCAGTAAAGCCATTATTATGTGAATTCGAAGATATGTTTCCAAAAGAGCTACCAGATGGTCGACCGCCACTAAGAGACATCCAACATTAGATTAATCTAGAATCAGGTGTTTTTTTTACTACATAGGCCACACCACAGAATGAGCCCTAGGGAACATGAAGAATTGCGATGACAAGTGGAGGATTTGTTAAGTCAAGGTTGTGTTTGTGAAAGTCTTAGTCAATGCGATGTACCTGGATTTAGTACCAAAGAAAGATGGTTCATGGAGAATGTGTACTTATAGTTGAGCTCTTAACAAGATTTCTATCAAATATCGATTTCCTATTCCACTTCTGGATGATTTGTTGGATCATTTGTTTTCTCGAATATTGATTTGAAGAGTGGATATCATCAGATCAGAATTAGGCCAGGTGATGAATGGAAATCTGCTTTCAAGACTCGAGAAGGGTTGTATGAATGGCTTGTTATTCCCTTCGAATTATCAAATGCGCCAAGTACTTTTATAATGGTGATAAATCAGTTTTCAAGCCTTACATCAGGAAGTTTGTGGTTGTCTACTTCAATGATATTCTCGTTTATAGTGCTAGTCCAAGTGAGCATCTACAACAGTTTCGAGCAATTTTGATCATTCTTCATTAAGAACAGTTTTATGCAGCAATAAAGAAATGTACATTTATCACTTCGAGCGTGCTATTTTTAGGTTATGTTGTTTTGAAAGATGGTTTGCAAGTTGACCAGAATAAAGTTACAGATATCAAATATTGGCCTCAGCCAAATACTATTTACAAAATTCGTAGTTTTCATGGTTCCGCATCTTTTTACAAGCGATTCATTCCACATTTTAGTAGCATTATGGCTCCAGTGACTGACTGTATGAAAGGAAAGCAGTTTGCATGGATTGAGAAGGGAGAACATGCATTTGAGTGTATTAAAAGTTTGTTAACAACGACACCCAATCTAGCATTGACAGATTTCGATTAACCGTTCGGACTTCATACTAATGCTTCAAAATTTGGAATTAGAGGAGTGTTGAGTCAGAATGGAAGGCCTATTGCTTATTTCAATGAGAAATCGTCAGGGACGAAGATGAGATACAACACCCACGATGTTGAATTCTATGCAGTGGTTCAAGCTATCAAATATTGGAGTCGTTATCTTTCTCATAAGGAATTCGTTCTGTACACGGATCATGAACCTTTGAAACATCTCCAGGGTCAAGACAAAGTGGCAGCGAGACATGCGTCATGGATTGCCTATCTACAGCAGTTCACATTTGCAGTGAAGCATAAAGTAGGAGTTACGAATAAACTAGCTAATGAGTTAAGCCGAAGGGCTAATCTATTGACAACGAAGAGAGTCGAAGTGTTGGGATTTGATTCAGAATTATTGACTACAGATCCTTATTTTTTGAATATTTTAAACGAAGGCCAGAAAGGTGAAGCACCCAATTTTTCAGCGGTGGATGATTTTGTATTTAAAGTAAATAGATTGTGCATTCCTGATTGTAGTCTTCAAATGTAGATAATCAAAGAACTTCATAGTGATGGGTATGTAGGTCAAGACCTTACATTGCATCTGATCTTGGATTCATATTATTAGCCTACGATGCATAAAGAAGTGCAAAAGTTTGTGCAAAGATGTCACATTTGCTAAATGTCCAAGGGGACGAAAACTAATGTGGGATTGTATATGCCATTGCAAGTTCCTTCTCGACCATGGCTTGATGTGAGCTTGAATGTAACAACCTGGAATTTTTAAATTGGTTCAGAAATTCTGGGTTGTTACAATCTCCCCCACTTAAAATCTTTTCGTCCTCGAAAAGGAATGGAGCTGAAAGTTGAGTTGGTTAATTAAACAACTTTCAGCTCCGTTCCTTTTTTAGGACAAAAAGATTTTAAGTGGGGGAAATTGTAACAACCAGGAATTTCTAAACCAATTTAAGCATTATTTAAACAAATTTAATATTATTAATTAATTAACAACTTATTTAGTATGTTAATTAACTTAACCCTTCTTCCCCATTACAGTAAAATCAAACCCAACCTCCCCCGTTCTCTCTCCTCGCCGCACCTCCACCAGGCCGCTGGAGCTCGATCGGAGGGCCCCACGATGGCCTAGTGGAGGTGCGGTGAGGAGAGAGAACAGGGGAGGTTAGGTTCGATTTTGCTATAATGGGGAAGAAGGGTTAAGTTAATTAACCTATTAATTAAGTTGTTAATTAATTAACTGTATTAAATTTGTGTAATTAATGTTTAAATTGGTTCAGAAATTCCGGGTTGTTACAATCTGCCCCACTTAAAAATCTTTTCATCCTCGAAAAGGAACGGAGCTGAAAGTTGTTTAACTAACCAACTCAACTTTAATTCTGCCTTTCATTTTTTAACTTTTCATTTTTTAAGAATTTTCTAATTTCTCAATAGTCAAATTTTTGAGAAATTAGAAAATTCTTAGAAACTGAAAAGTTGAAGAATGAAAGGCAGAATGAAAGTTGAGTTAGTTAGTTAAACAACTTTCAGCTCCATTCCTTTTCAAGGACAAAAATATTTCAAATGGGAGAGATTGTAACAACCCGGAATTTCTGAACAAATTTAAACATTTCAACATCACAATCAAAACGCAATACAGTCAATTAAATCGCCCATGGTCTGCGGATAAGGGAGGTGAGCTAACATGTACTGTATACAATTTATAATGTTTAAAACTGATAAAAATCTACACTGACAATTGTATATATTTTTATACATGAATACAATAACATGATAAAATATAATTTAGTGAGAAGGAGTTCTCACTTTGATCGGTTTCAAAAATCATTTTAATAACGATTGTTTTTAATAAAATTAAACAGTTTAATTTTATCAAAAATCCAAATGGCTTCTGTTTCAGTTCTGGTCTGCTCCATGCTGTAGTGCTCGAATTTACGGTTCAAGCGCAAGGGGTGACGTGCGATCTCAGATCGAAGGTTGGAGGGTTTATTTTGGTACCTGGAGTTTCGATCGGGGAAAGGAGAAAAGGTTAACTGTCAATGAAGTGATTAAGAAATTAATTAGAGTGGTTAGTGTAAAATATGTATTTAAAATATCGTAATTATTTCATGTGAGGTCAGAAATTCGCAAATTCAGTTGCATTAATTATATTAAATTTGTGTAAATAATGTTTAAATTGGTTCAGAAATTCCGGGTTGTTACAATCTCCCCCACTTAAAATCTTTTCGTCCTCGAAAAGGAATGGAGCTGAAAGTTATTTAACTAACCAACTCAACTTTCATTCTTCAACTTTTCAGTTTCTAAGAATTTTTTAATTTCTCAAAAATTTGGCTAAAGCCCTAAATTTTCGAAAAATTCCGCCATAACCTCCTTTGTACGGGCTGATCGGTAAAACCGCAACTTGCCTCACAAGGCCCTCATCATTCCAAAAGAAAATGAAAAAGCCAAGCGGCTCATAAAATCATCAAACCCAATGAATATAGTAAACATGTACCTATTTGTCGGGCATACAATTTTATTCCTCTTCTTAGCTTCCATGCTATGACTTATTCAAGATACATACATGTCTAATACGAAATAATTTTCCAATTCAGTTCAACATCAGATTCAATTTGGCTAAATTTTACCTTTCATTTTCTTATTGGTTTTATCATTCCAATATTTTTAATTAGTCAAACTAAAAATCAAACATCACAACCAGCAATTAATTAGTTGATTAACTTCTCAAATATATAATTTTTAATATACTTAAAAATCCAATATCAAGATCGAATCACAAACAATAGATTCTAACTAAGATTTTGGTTCTCACACCAGTCAATTGGAATCATATAGACATCCCACTTTCGAAACTCAAACATAAATACCGATGATGTCATGATCGTCATCAGAATCATCTCCGGGTGACTAGAATGTAATTCTATATCTACCCAGTGTATTTGAGACTTCATATACACGTGGATCAGATGAATATGCAAAATCTCTTTATACTCGATAGTCCAAAATAAAATAAATACTCAAATCCGTATAATAAGATATAATTATCAAAACTAAATTTGTTTTTACTAAATAACATTATTCAAACTCATTCTAGGGTATTACTAGCTCTATCGCTAATGAGTCACCCTTATAGGATGTTACTAATCCTATCTCTGATGAACTCTTTCGTTTGGTTCTAATGTATCTTGTTCTCGAGCTTTGTAAACCAAAGCTCTGATACCATATGTAGTGACCCTCCATTTTGGTTTGATTTAAGTCGGTTAACGATCAATTTGGATCGACCGAAAGGGAGGGTCACTACAATGGATTTCGTTTTGGGTTTACCAATGACAAGGAGAGGGAACGATTCTATATATGTAGTCATTGATCAATTTTCGAAGATGCTTCACTTTATTGCTTGCAAGAAAACTGCAGACCAGTGAATGTGGCTCATTTATACTCCTGAGAAATATATCGTCTCCATGGGTTACCAAATTCGATTTTTCTGATTGTGATACTCGGTTCTTAAGTCATTTTTGGGTCAGTTTGTGGGAGATGATGGGTACAAAATTGAAATTTAGTAGTGCATATCATCCATAAACCGATGGAAAGATAGAGGTGGTGAGTAGATCATTGGGTAATTTGTTGAAGAGCCTCATTAGTGACAATCTGAAAAGCTGGGATTCAAAATTATGCCAAACTGAATTTGCACACAATCATGTTGTCAATCGCAGTACTTGATTCAGTCCTTTCAAGATTGTGTACTCGGTAATACCGAAGGGACCATTGGACTTAAATCCATTGTTACAATAAGAGAAAATGCAGAGAAAAGACATTGATCTTGCCTCGGTGTTACAGGAGCTCCAACATATGGTAAAGGAACGTCTAGTTGAAACTAGTCACAAATACAAGCAAGCTGTTGATTCAAAGCGTCGACATGTTGAATTTCAAGAAGGTGATTTTGTGTGGGCTGTGTTGACAGAAGATCGTTTTCCTGCTGGTACATATTGCAAACTAGCTTCCAAAAAGATTGGTCCTTTGGAAGTTATTAAAAAAATCAACTCCAATGCTTATCGATTGAGACTACCAAGTCAGATTCGCATTGTTGATGTTTTCAATGTTAAACATTTGTTGCCATATTACGAGAATGATTTAGTTGAAGACACTGCTTTGAATTCATGGACGAATTCTTTAAAGCCAGGAGAGGATTATGTAGCATACAACTAAGTGGTATCGAAAATACATTGTTTCGATATCAATTGCACTTGTTTCGATATCAACTAAGCTTTTTCGCTTGTTTTCTATTTCGGCTCTATTCTAGTATCGCTACTTCTATTTTAGTATCGGTATTGTCAAAGATTGGCTTCGCAATTTCTGGTTGGATATGGTTTCATTGTATCAAGTATTGCTTCTATTTCCTAGTGATAGTATCAGAGATCTCCTGCTTCATTAGTTATATGTTTCGGCTCTAGGGTATCGACTTCAGTTAAGTGGGAGTTACTATGTTTTGGTTCTATGGTTTCATGGAAGCTTCTATGCTGTTTAGTTTCAGCTTCGGTTTGGCTTTATAGTTTGTTTTCGACATCAGTTAACTTGTATAGGTGTGTTGGTTTTGTATTTCTGCACTTTTTTTGGTATCGTTGCTTAGTCGTATCAGTGCCAGCTTCTAATTGCTCTAAATAGGCTGGTTATGAACCATGTAAAGGGAACATATTCTATAATCAAGATTTGGCATTTCCCTATTGTTGGGAGTTCCGATATTTATCCCCATTTTCGGTATTAATCGTGAATTAATGATTTGGAAGATCAATCTTTCCGGCATCGTTGGTCAACGGAAAGTTGGTGACCAAGTTTCAACATCATTGGATCAATGGAAAATGGTGGTATCTCAAATTCTTCTTTAATCTCACCGATATTATCTAGTTCTCCTTCCATTTCGGTATCGTCACCGATCAACGGAGTTGGAATTGTATCGATTCCATCTATAGTTTGTAACTTGTTGGAATTTTCTAATTTTCAATTATAATTTGAAGCTCTTATTTGTTGTATCTGCCACGTCAGACATGCTATGAAATTTTGTTATTAACCACAACCGTTGATATACCACTTCAGCGTCTCAACCTTGCATCCGAGAAAGAAGCCACTTTGAACAAGTCCAACCTTGCATTCCTCCCACAATCAACTCTGAATCTACAATTGTGGACTTGCCTTTCCCATCCATACACACTCACGTATCTGCATCAAACCTAACATGGTTCATGTCTGACCCGATGGCGAATTGTACCCGCAATGCAACTCCAATCAATATTTCTATCAAAAAAGATGATGACTATTGTATGCGTCGCCTCCTACGCCTGGGCAAGGGTTTTAAGAACGAAATGCTTCAGTAGCGATCGCCCAAATTCACCTATGTGGTGCCGCAGCATGTTGCTAATGCTTTTTTGTTATTGAGAAGAGTGGAGATGAGGGTGATGGTCTGATAGCATGGCATCAAGTGTGGAGTCAAGTAGGTTGCATGTGTAGATGATGTTGGCCATGCAAGCGGAGGTTGGTGTTCATGGGCGGAGCTAACAGGCGGTGCATTCACTGGGGACAAAGGCTATGTTGTGATGAGTGGTTTATCCAATCTCGAGTTGATGGGTCGTGGATCCTGCTTCGAAGATGGACGGGCGGTGGATTTAAGGGCAGAGGCAGTGGGTCAAGCTCGAGATGCTCGTGTGGGAGGAGACCGATGCGAGAGGAGGATTGGGACGACACCAGGCTTTCCACATTGCTTTTCCCTTTTTGAAATCATGAAGAAGATGATCAAAAAAAGAAAAAAAGAATAGAAAACGTGGATAGATAACGAGTGGAGCAGGTGACATATGTTGTTTTTGGCTTGAATATACAGATGCAACTTTTACTATGTATTATCCGATCTTGTCCTTTTTTCTTAGATATTTGAAACAACTTTATTTGGTTTGGTTCTATTAAACTTATATAGGATAGGTTCAAATCATAACCACGTTTGTCCAAAAATTAAAACAACACGCAGATCCAACCGAAAGTACACACACTCAGTAGAATACCGTTGCATTTAGAATGTCGATATGAACAGAATAACCCATTGAAATTTTTTAATTTAACTCTTGATTGAAATTCATTATTTACGCTGTATCAATCATCGTTATCGTAAGTCGATCAAATAAATCAATTTAAATGGAGCTAACGAACCAAAATTCAGTGAAACAAACTTCGACGTTTTCATTATAAGATCCTCTAAATAATTTTTATGCAAAATATTCGTATTTTAAAATAATATTTCAATGTCATATTATTAACCAATTTCACGTAAATTACAAAAAAAATTCCGATTTAAACGACCATTTAATTTCTTATATTCAATTTGTATATACGTATTTCAAATATATATTCAGAAATCAAATCAATAAATTCCTTATATCTCCAAAATAACTCAAATTTTCCTATAATTCTAAACGGTAAATTTACGGTTTGTTATATTCTCCCCCACTTAAAAAATTTCGTCCCCGAAAAGGAACGATATAGAAGTCTAACAAGTTATATATTTCCAATTGACCAATTTGTTCCTTTCAAAACTATTTAATTGGTTTATACATATCAGAAGATGATAAATCATAAAAAAATTTGTTTTCAAATATAATGTATAATTCCAAAGTCTGGATTGGTATTTATACCTGCCTCACTTTTGAAACTCGAAATTAATCACCAACGATGCTATAATCATCATCGGAATCATTTTCAAGCGACTGAAGTGAGATCTATTAATATCTATCTCATACAGAGAGAATTCTATACATTTGTTGGGCAGACGTATGACCAAAATCTCCAAGTACTTGATAATCCAGTCTTAATGACCCGGATAAAATATTTAAAATCTTTATTACAAAACAAAATGATATTCAAACTTTTCAAATTTATGTATAAATAATTTATTTCTAATCATTTCTTTATTATAAAATTTCATATATATATAATTTCCTCATTTATTTGATATCACTAAAAAAAATTATATTCGAAAAACTTATATGTATCTAATTTATGCCAATCATTAATAATCTCAGTTTCAAATATTTAAAGAGTGGTTCATTTTCTTAATTCCCGTAAACAAATTCATTCATAACACAAATTTTATAAAAGGCATCGCTATAAAAATGTGTAAATATTCTAAATAATAATTATTAATAATTTCTCATGCTTATATTGATGGCTATTCTATTATCGAATCTATTATCTAAAAATTCATAAAAAAGTAGTTTTAAGACAAAGGAAGAACATAACAGATTACAAGCAACTACTTTTTATAAGAACTTCCCAATGATAAGTTCTTATTTATTTATCCATGATTTGAATTTTTTATTCATTCAACATAATTTATTAAAATCCAATGAGATGCATATAAATATACATAATATTCTCAAAACATAAGTTATATATGGTTTCTTAACATTGTTTGCATTTCACTTAAATTACAAATTTGTTTAGTTCTAAATGCATACCTTAATCCACACTAAAATTTACACTTTAATTTCTTTTTTTAGTAGCATTCAAATCTTAACATCTATTATGAACATACTATTTAAGTTCACATAGTGTACTAACATTTATATTCAATCCAACCTTATTCATTAATATTTACATAAAATTAATCTTAGCTTATATTAAAATTTGGTCAAATTATCAACAATATTTTTCTCTAATCCTTTCAAAGTTCAAAGTTATTCCAATCGACTAAGACTCAATTTCAATTGAACACAATAAATTTGTTAATTAACTTTGCATGTAATGTATTAAAGCTAATACTTACCCAAATTATACTTATTAAATTTATTTAACTCTGTATATTTAATTTGTAAATATCCGTTACAAATCATTATTCTCTAATAAATTCATACCCACTTAAAGTCGACCTTTATCTTTTGTATCCTTCTTAAAATCTGGTCAGATTATGTGATAACCCCAAACTTCCGAGGACCGAAAGTAAGGATAATCATTTTGGAATACAACATATTTACAACAAAAACATATCTCATATAATTATCATAACACATAAACCATTGCAGCAGAAATAAATGTCATCAGCATCATAATATCTAATACATCAGAGTACGCAGTACAGGATACAACTTAGTCAAATAAAGAGTCTCAACAAAAGGGAAATAAGTTTCAATGGAAAAGAAACAAGTCTCAAACTCCATTACATACATCAAAGCTACAAAAGATAAAGTGTCTCAAAGTAGAAGTAAAAACTAGAGAAAAGGTCTTCTTCCTCTTCCTTCCAAGCAAGCTCCAATCAGAATGTATCACCTGAACCTGTCAATTGGCTGCCCGTGTAAAGAGAGGGCACCTGAGTTTGCAAAGTGAAACAAACATCGAGTCAGTCATGGGACTGGTATGAGAAATCTTCCTATACTAACTATCAATATGGCGAATCACAGGACCATGCCGCTAACGCGGAACGGGTTTACTCCATTGGATTGCCAGTGCATAATTTTATAAAGTTTATATAAAACAACGAAATGATTTTTGAAAAATGAAATCATCATAAGACTCAAGTCCTATCACACAATGCAACGCACACAGGAGGATAGAGTTTTCCCTTATGATGATCAAACATGCTTAATACGTGTAAAGTAATATTTTAATATTATTAGTGTCTAATTAGTAATAAAATACGTCAATATAAATATATCAATCCTAGACGGCATAGTACCCCATCCTACTATGTCGCCGTATATAAGTTTGCAATCAAAACCGAAATGACGTATTGGGAATTGGTTTTCTGTCATGAAATCGAGGCTAGGGATCGTCCTCTTCCGATTCGAGACACTCTAGCAAATGCCTCAGGATCACACCTATGGGCAACCCTTGGAACGGAAGGGCCGGTCCCCACCTAACGGTAGTGGATTGGCAATTCCTGAACATACGTTTCCCGTCCCTTTTGGACCTATAATATGACCACTTTCGGCCTATAAAAAAACGAGGTACCTCAATCCATAATCCACATAAGTAAAATGTCGGGCCTTGTTAAAGCCCAAACACCACTTATAGCTAGAAAGAAACGTATGCACTCCCTACGGTCCATATCCCGTTTTTGACTCATACCGGGGTGTGAGGCTCGCGAAGTCACGCTATACACAAAGCTATGCCTAAACCGGCTATGCTTTGATCATCAGCCACAATGCCTGCTTTTCTACAAAGCCTTGATCATTGCATCTTGGCGTGTCACATTGACAATTTACGCCATGCGATCGACAACTATTACTATATACCAGGGTGTTAAGCAGAGAATAGATTCTCCACCACCAAACAGACATATATTAATACAAATCGATTTAATTACATGAAGTGAATTTCAACGTCAGACATGCATCCATTTACAAGTCCGTTCTGGGTCTGAACAGAACCGGAGACACCAAAGAGGCGCTCGCTTATCCGCACGACCAACACATACGTCCGGACAACTACTGCTTCAACCCCGTCCTGGGAGCAAGTCAGTCCAAGGCATCAGTAGTCGTCGTCCATTCAATGTGAAGATCGCGGGTCTTCAACCATCGTCTTCTTCTCTCTTTGATTTGATCGCCGTGCAATTATTTGAAATGAGATAAACTCGGTCTTTTCAAATAATTGTCGCATAATTATAATTTAAAACATTTCATATATATATTTATAACTATTTATTGCTATTTTTATTTATTTGAAAATAGCTCAAAATAAATAAACGACGCTTCGGGTCAGTGGGCGGCCCTGGCGCTGTTTTTATCAAATTTTGATTTACACATATCTTAAAATCTAACCGTCGGATTTTGATGAAATTTATATCGTTGGAAAGCTCTTCCCAAAGCGGTCCTAACGGTTCCAGTTTTGGGAAAATCCAACGGTTGGATCTTTCGGTATAATCGTTTAAAGTTACGATTGTCGATACGCGAACTGCCGCGCTTGTTTCATTTAATTTTATATTTATATTTATATATATAAACCATTTGGCGATTTCTACTATTAAAATCCATTCTTTTCGTTTTATAAAAACAATATTTTTGTCCGCCAATTCTAATGCGACAAAAATGATGGTTTCAACAATGTATATTTTTATATTCAATAAAAATAATATTTTTGTTCGCCAATTCTAATGCGACAAAAATGACATTTTCAACAATGTACATTTTTATATTCAATAAAATAATATTTTTGTCCGCCAATTCTAATGCGACAAAAATGACGTTTTCAACAATGTACATTTTTATATTCAATAAAAATAATATTTTTGTCCGCCAATTCTAATGCGACAAAAATGATGGTTTCAACAATGTATATTTTTATATTCAATAAAAATAATATTTTTGTTCGCCAATTCTAATGCGACAAAAATGACGGTTTAAAAATGTACTTTTTCTTTAATTACATAAAAATGTTCTTTTTATCCTATTCGTTATAAATACACAAAAATGTACTTTTTATGATTATGTAAAATGTAAATATTTTATCTCTTTTTCTTTTACAATGAAAAAAATGTAAATTCTTACCTCTTTTTCTTTTACAATGAAAAATGTAAATTCTTTACCTCTTTACATTGAAAAATGTAAACCTTTCATTTTTACATAGAAAAATGTAAATCTTTCATCTTCACATAGAAAAATGTAAATCTTATATTTTTACATAGAAAAATGTAAATCTTTTATCTTTACATAGAAAAATGTAAATCTTATATTTTTACATAGAAAAATGAAATCTTTTTTCTTTACATAGAAAAATGTAAATCTTATATTTTTACATAGAAAAATGTAAATCTTTTATTTTTACATAAAAAATGTAAATCTTATATTTTTACATAGAAAAATGTAAATCTTTTATCTTTACATAGAAAAATGTAAATCTTATATTTTTACATAGAAAAATGTAAATCTTTTATTTTTACATAGAAAAATGTAAATCTTTTATTTGTACATAGAAAAATGTAAATCTTTTATTTTTACATAGAAAAATGTAAATCTTTTATCTTTACATAGAAAAATGTAGATCTTATATTTTTACATAGAAAAATGTAAATCTTTTATCTTTACATAGAAAAATGTAAATCTTATATTTTTACATAGAAAAATGTAAATCTTTTATTTTTACATATTTTCCTGTCTAACACACATGTCAATTTGGTGTCAAAATATGATAATAAAAATATAATGGTTTTTGTCTAACCATTTCTATAATTTATCCAACGTCGTGATTTTCAATGTCAACATAAACAAACCAACACATGATTTGGTGGGAAATTCTCATGAACCAAAATAAAGGTCTCATCTTTATTTAAGTTTTTTTTATCAAAATAAAATATCTAAACTTATTTATCTTCTAATTAAGATTTAAAAGATCTAAACTTTCTTTATTTTATAAATCATAAATCAAAATAAAGATTCAACTTTTGTTCTTATTTTGCAAATCAAAATAAAAATCAAACTTTTGTTATTATTTTGCAAATCAAGATGAAAATCTAACTTATGTTATTATTTTGCAAATCAAGATGAAAATTTGCCTTTCTTTTATTTTGTTAATCAAAATAAAAATTCAACTTTTCATTTTATGTTGTAAATGAAAAATAAAGATTTAAACTTTCTTTTGTAAATCAGAATAGAGATTCAATTTTCCATTTTAACCTGTAAAAACAAAATAAAGATTCAAAATTTCATTTTTGTTTGTAAAACAAACAAGATTCAATTTTTCATTTCTATAAAGGAATAAAAATAAAAATAGAAATAAAATAAAATAAAACTAATAAAGATGAGAACTTTATAGAGATTACATCAGAATTTATAGATCTAAACTGACATGCTATATCATGATATCACAACGAATATTAACAACCATACAACAATCACAACATCGTAGATCAGAAACAATAACATACAATGATTCACATAACAAATATAATTAAATTATTTAATTATTCAAAATTTAGAAATCTCACCTTCGTTCGTGATTTGGTCAAAATTTCAAACTGTTCAGAATTAGCTCCAGTCAGTTTAGACGCGTAGATCCCAGTCACACGATCACACAGCTTCTGAAATTATTCGATTTCATGTTCGTATGGATTAGTTATGATTGAATTTGCATTGCAAACGTTTTAAATAAAATAAATTAAGCAAAATGTTTTACAAAATTACATCTTCTTCCTTCTTTCAAGTTCAGGTCTTGGGTTTTCCTATTTCGTTCGATCTTAGGGTTGGCTTTTGCGGCCACTACAGGGATCGAGACACTGATCGGTCGGTGGCATGCCGGAGAGGGAAGTGGGGCGCACTAGGGGGGCCTGGTTTTGCTCAGCTCGGTCGAGCCTAGGGGGAGGGCGGCGGTCTGTTCGACCGACGTTCGGGGAGGTGAGGCGGGCGCTAGGGGCAATTTCAGGTAGCTTTGACCGTATGGATGGGAAGAGGAGGGAAGGAGCTACGATGTGGTGTGTGGTTTGGGCTCCAATTCGAAGAGATGAAGGAGAAATTAGGAGGAGAAGTTTCGAAGGTTGGTGGCCATGGATTTGGACGGGTGGCGGCTACAACGAGAGGGAATAGTGTTATGGTTTTAATTTTTCTCAATTATTAATAATATTTAATTGCTTATTTTACAAATAAGTCCGTTACTATTAAACCGATCCATTTCTAGTCCAGCAGAAAGTGACCCTAGCCAATAACCCATATTCCGGATCTAATGGGACAGGTCCCGTGAGCCCAAACGGCTGTCTGTGGCCTTTATTATTTAATTTAATAATTAAATCCTTTATTAATTTAATTTGTCTGCATAAAAAATTCACAGAGGCCACATACGGACTCAGAAAAATCCAGAAAAAATATATTTGCCTTTGCTATGACGATACGGTCCTAACAAAATCAATTTCGTCGAATTCTGAGACTGTTTGAAAAATGGCTGTTTTTCAGTCGACTAAATTTAACTGAATTGAACAAAACACATTCTCTTTCGCTATGCTCACAAACTAACTCGGAAAATTCTAAAAATTGAAACCTAGCAATAATTCGACATTCCGGTTCCAATAAAAGTGGTTTCATTGAAAATAGAGATCGTTTGAAAATTGACTATTTTCACTGGCTTTAATATTATTTAAAAATGAAAATTTTAATTTCTGACACATTTTTCCACCAAATTATTTAAAATAAATTTTTTTAAATTGGTTCGGATTTTCCGGGTCGTTACAGATTACCAAACATATTTACTTGAAATCAATTAGCATTAAATTCTTAAAATTTATTTTAACTATTTTGAATGACCATACTTATGAATTGCAATATATATACTATACATATATTACATAATTATTAAAACTTTCATAACCTTTGCACATTTTACATAAAATCTTTTAATTTAATAAACCTTTTACACAAAAGTTTTAAAACTATTACAAAAATATCTATGGATTGTTTTACTCATAGTTTCTGTTATTAGCTTAACAAAAAAAATTGTAAATCTTCATTTAATTATCTTCTTCTTTAAACAATATTATTTATTTTTAAGCTGTCATCTTAGAAACCCTATTTATATAAATTTCCTTAATATAGCCTCTATAAATTTCTTAAGCATATAAATATTTTACAAAATCTATTTTTTTTAAGAAAATCTATACATTAAACGTTGTAATTATCGTTTAGGAAGAACTACACCATAAGCTCCTTTCCAAAATGCTATATTTTCAAAACAATGGCTATTAAAACTAAGTGGTTTCACTTCATTAATTTTGGATATAATATGTACATATAAATTCTTATATTGCTATTCGGTTGGGGAAAAGGTAAATTTTAGAACATGAATTAAAAGCTAAAATAAAGGAGGATCCTAATAAAAAGGAATCCACAAAGAGTTGAGAACCTTTTTAAAATAATTTAGAAAATATTAATTTTTTTGAAAATCATTTATTATATTTTAGAATACGCTCTCTTAAGGATGATTTTACTCATTTCTAATGTGCTACATACCATATCTCTAATGAGTTTACCCCCACAGGCTTAGGTGTTCGCTCGACCTAATCTCGATACCAACTGTAACGACCCCCCATTTTAAACAATGGAATTTGTTCAAAATGATAGATAATTATTTGAGGTAATAATAGAATCATTCACAGAACCCAGATACATGAACAAAATACAACTCAGAATCCTGAAGCGGAAATAAATAATACATAAGTGATACGTATATTTATAATTTTCTCTCTTTAAAGTAAAACAAACGGAAATAACATAAGTTAATATCTGCTTAACTAAACTGAGGTGATAATATAACTTGAATGAAATTGAGCTTCCCACTATGTCTTTATCTCCAGAAAAGCAATTCATAATTGTAATACTTGGGACTGACGTGAGCACATTTTGAGGAAAAGAGAAAACATCTGGATCAGAACTAACATCCTCATGTACATCAATAAATCAAAGTGCGTAGTAACTCAAGAGATGTTACGGGTTTTTCCATCTCCTAAGGATCCATTAAACTATTTATATATGATAGTATATGCTATAATAGATAATGTCTATCAGTAAAATAAATATAAAAATAGTGTTAAGGCTTTACATTGATCCACCTTAACACATTAATTTGCAAACCAAACTCGTAGTGGGCTTGTATAAGGATAAATATGACAAGGCACGTGAGGCAATGCCCAAGGTAGGATTCTACCACTTTACCCTTTTAAGATAGTCGTAATCCATCCATGGCCGACTGCGTCCAACACCCCCCAATCAAAATCAAGGTGCACCAACCGAATCATAAGTCAAATAAGTAATACAACGAGGTGTGTCCACTACCTCAGTCATCAGACATAGGCTCATGTTTTAGTAATTTTAATTTTTGACACAAGTGTCAAGGCTATCCACTATCGTTTCTCTTATTTCATTCCATAAGCATTCGCCAAATCAACCACAACATTCTGGAACATCCTCCATGTACATAGTTGTTAAAGTGGATCTAGTATTGGTAGAGAGTATGTTAATATCCAGCCTTGATCTATTTAACAACCAATCATCATTTTACACACCATGGTCATTTATATTTAAATAAATATCATATTTCAAATCATAAATCGATTTACTTCAAATTCAATTTTTCATCATCATATCTCAAAACAATTCAATATTGGATTTCAACTCCAAGTTTATAATTTCATATTAATAATCACAATTTCATATTATTAAAATTCAAATTTCGATTTAGATTCCATATCACAATTATTGTTATTCAAATCAAATCTTATATTTAAACACATTTGGCTCAACAACTTGGGTTGGAAATAAACTTCTACTCAAAATAGCTTGTAAATAGATATTAAACGATTAAAATTTGCATATCATAGTTTAATAAAATAGTTATTTATAGAATAGTATGGAATAAAATAGTGAAAGGAAAATAGTTTAATTATAAAACAATAATTTTTTTAAGAATAATATAAGTATAATATTTTGGAATAAACAACTTATTTTCTTTCAAACTAATTGAACGCAATTTCGAGTTTCAAAATCCACTTATACCGTCTCTGAATACAAATTCCAATTCGAAACAAAATTTCAATCATTTTAGTTTACTACTTAAAGTGAAACCGAAATCAAATTTACCGATTCAAAATAATGTCAACTTGACGAATCAAATTTTAATTACCAATTCAAACATATTTCATTTAAATAGGTGTAACGACCCAGATTTTCAGCCGTTGAACTCTGAATATTTAAATTGGTTTAAATATTTTAATTGAATTATATTAAGTATTTTATAGCGAATTTATTTATAAAATGAAGTTTGAACGTATAATTTATAATATAATTATAAAACGAGTTCGAAATCGCACGGCAGTTCGTAATATGGGGTTTTGAACTTCAACTGAGAATACGGGATCCGATATAAGTCGGATTTCTGTGAAACGAGAAACGTTGGAACCGTATTGATTATAATTTTCATATGGAAGAGAAAAATTCAGATTTCGTATTATAATATGTTAGTTATGGCCAAATCAAAATTTGACATAGTCGCTATGGAAATCGCTATTTAAATATTGTCCTTAAAATAGTCGTTTTGCAAACGGACTCAAATTTCGATGATATCAGTTTCATTGGGACCGTAGCGTTAAATTATTGTACGGTGTTGAGTTGCGTGATAAACCGATGTCGTATGTGACCACGGTAGCCGTAAACGTCCACTTATTTTCTATAACGTGTAATTAATTTAATAAAGGGATAATTGGGCATAACTTGAGCAGACGATCGAATTAGGCCACGAAACCAGTCCCCTTGAGTTCGTATCGTCGATTAGAGCCAGGATAGCTATATAGTTTGTTATTTTTGAAGACCGGGTAATTTGGCGTTAAAAATGGCATTGCGGTGCGCGTAATAATAGCCTACCGGGGAAACAGTCTCAGAATGCGACGAAACTGGTGCCGTTGGGTTCATATCGATTAATTATAGCTAGATTTCAAAGTTTCAAGTTGATTAGATTTATCTAGTGATCGTGAAAAATTTAAACGCGTGTTTATTTCTGGTTTTATAATGGAAATTTTTTCAAACGATGTCGGAATTCGACGAAACTCGTCCCATTGGGTTCAGAATACCATTTTACACCAAGATTAGTTTTTTTATCAGTAAACAGAAGTGGACTGTGGTTAGTTTTACTTATACTTCACAGCGAAGTTTCGTTATAATATAAAATATTAAATACCAATTATAAGTAACACTTCATACCCCTTTTACTTGTCTTCTGAGCAAACCTTGAAAGATCTCCTTATATTCTCATTAAATACTAGACATGTGCCTAAGCTGTTACGCAACAGAGGTTTCCTCAAATCCCATTATTCATAAATGAACCACATGCATGCATCCGACCATACTCTTTCGCATGTGATCACCTGCGTAGCTATAGGAGACAAGACAGTGAAACAAAATTTAATAGCTCACATGCACCTGCACTTTGAACATTAAAACGTACATGAGCATTAAATTCGCGCGGTGCCTAAATGAAGAAAGCTGAAACCTACCTACCAATGCTAAAACGTGGGTATCAAGCTAATGTTATTATATGTATATTTTTTTCGTGGGTGCCAAGGCATTGAAGCCTATATTACACGCTACTTCACTACCCTTTTCTTTCCTTCTGAAACTCAAAAACGTAGCTGGCTCATTTCTTCTTCTTTTTCTTTTCGAACCCAGCTTGCCGTTCATTTCCCCAAGCAAGATCTCTAGCTCTCCAATTTCCTTTCACCGTTATTTCTTCCAAAATGAAGAGAGAGAAATTTGCAAGTTCGAAAATCAAATTTAGAACAAAACTAAAAACAGTTTAACGGAAGACGCAGCATGGTTCTGGAACATTTTTCGAAAGGGTTCAGCATCTTTATTTTCGCATCTTTTCGAGGGATTGGAACATGTTGCGAAAGGGGAAGGTATCCAGATCGACACGAGAAGGACAACCGGAATGAGGATGAGGCACCGAGCATGGCATGGTTTCAGAAAGGTAGGGAAAACAAAAATAGTGGTGAAATGGTAGTGCGGTTTTGACAGCAGGAGGAGGTTCGTGATTTGAAGAATGGAAGAAGAACATGGTTTTCGGTATGTTTAACTTACTGATAAGAAGTTAAGACCCATGATTATTATAAAAGGATAATTAAGAATTTGATGGAGACTTGTGTTTAAACCGTATATCATAAAGGATGTGAAAAGAAGAGATGGGAAAATGGATTGAACTTCTATGGGTACAGGCGTATGTTATATGAACAGGGTAGAAGTATTCATGGACTAAAATGTGAATAACAGTATGGTGGGTTCCTTGTTGAACAGAAAGAAAGAAAATAAACAATGGCGTGCTCTGTCATTGTGTGTTCTGGAAATAAGTATAGTGAAGGAATATATTTGGCCATAAGGAAGGTATCAGATGGTGATTTTCTGTGTTGAAGTGTGGATTCGAGATGTGGCTTGTGTTGGCAAGAAGCAGTATACCATGGAGTCGGTTTTATTTTTACAGTGAGATAAATTTGGTCAAGGCCATTGGAGCGCTGTAACAAGAAGCAGATGATGTCGGGGAAAGAGAGCAAGCTACAGACCCGGGTTTTTATAACAAGAAATTAAATTTTAGTTTAAATTCAATTTAACAAATGACAATTTAATCGATAAAAAAAACTGTATAATCAAATATCTCATGCATACCTAAACAGAATCGGGCAAACTCGGTCATGTCGGAATCATGGCGATAAGGTCTACGTCATGGAACTAATATGGTCGGAAACTGAGCTACTGGAATTTCATAATAAAATCAAATGTTTGTTTGATTTTAAACCGGAACAAAAGCAGAACCGTCAACTGCGGAACTAGGTGAGTAAGCTCACTAACTCTGCTTCGTTTATATTTTTATAAACGAGTTTTTAAATTTATTTTATACTGTGTGATGGTTGCTTGGTTGAATAATTGATAAAATTGGTTGATAGGATTACATCGTTGATCGATTATTAGTTCTATTATTTCATATTGATGTGAAATAATATTATTGATGTTACTAACATCTGTGGATGCAGGGAAACAGGTTGGAGGGATCCAACTGGATCCCTCAACATTTTATTTACTGTTTTATTTGATGGTGATATATGTTGTGCTACATTATCCATGGTTGAATTTGTGTGTTTGGTTTACCCTGGCCCTAGGAACCCGGTATCTTAGGTACCGTAAAAATATCATCGAATGTGAAAAAGGGAAATTAGAATTTAAAACCGGAGTTTATTTCCAAATTAGAAATAGCTTCTTTTTCATTGAGTTGAAAATAGAAATCTATTCAGTTGGATAAATCAAGAAAATGTTAGAAATAAAAATATAAATTAAGTGGATCGTGAACCATTGGATAAATTAAAATATGAGTTCAAATATGAATGTATATTGGAAAGTGAATATGGGTTTGAAACCAATATTTGGAAATGAATTTGAATTTAGCAAATTATAGAGGGAAGTTTAAAGAAAGGTTTTAAATACTTATAATAAAAGAATGAGATTAGTATGGAAAAGTCTGAATAGAAGTTATAAGTAGAACTTGGGTTTAAGATATATTTTTTTGTATGAAAATCAAACTGATTTGATTATATATAAAAGGAATATATTTACGATTAAAGTGAATAATGGGTTAAAGAAAATATTTTGCAAATGAACTATCTATAGAGGAAATTTAGATTGGAAATATGAATTTAAATTTGAAACTTGAGTGAGAAAGGGGAAATGGGTAATCGTTTTAAAAGAAAGCGATGAGTTTTATCTCAAAATTTGGAATAGAAATCGAATATAGATTATTCGAGAGAAAGTGATTTATTGGAATTCGATTATATCGAATTAAAAAAAGTAGTTACTTTTACTTTCCGTTTCGAATCAAATTTAGTTATTTAATTATTTGATTATTTACTTATTAATTGGATTAATAAATACAAGTATATTTTTTATATAAACCAAATGTTGGAAAAACAACGATTGTAATGCTGTTATAGTAAATGTTTGTGGATCTAAATAGCAAATGTTAACGCTGCCGTTATAACAACTATTTTGTAGCGATATTAATGCTATAATAGGTGTTTTATAATTCTAGACAGCGGTTGTAACGCTGTTGTTAAAAGCAACGTTTAGAAATCAAATATTTGGAAACAGTGATATAACGCTACCGTTATAATCAATATTTTTCTGTAAAAGAAGTGTGTTCTTAGATCGGATCCAAGAGTCGTGCTAGGGACGTTTTGTTTAAAGTTGTGAGCTTTGACTATTTCAAAGTTGAGAATGTTGTTCAATTAAGGTCTGAGAGGTAATTATACCCCAATTTGATTGACCTCATGATCGATGGAGGAATGGTTAAGGTTCGATGGTGGAATTTGGTTAAGCAATATGGTCAGCTAATAAATGATTAGTGGGTTGAGTTATAATAACGATGTTTTATAACCTCGAGTTAATTTGAAATGTTTTCCCAAATAAAAGGAGAGATATTTTCTACACATAGAAAATGAAATGAATTGTTATTGAGGAATTCAGAAAAGGGAATTGGAAATAATAATTAAATAAGAAATTTAATTAAAAAAGGGCCCAGTGTTGTTTGATGCTTGATCGGTAGAAATTTCCAATTGAAAATAGGACCGTTGATTGTATGGGTGTTTCTTTGATAGTTAAATCACCGGCTATCAAAGTTTTTGATTTATTTTATACCTCTGTTATCAATATAGAGAGACCGGGATCAGATTTAATATCTGAAAACCACTCTGTATTGGTATAAACGTTATGAGTCATCTTATGATGAAAATAATTGAAGACGGAGTTATGCAAGGGCTTTCCTGTTTACGGGATAGTGCCTTCGGTTTGTCCAAACCCAGGACAACTTGTATGGACGAGTGTATGACAGAGTATTTCCAAAGGGATTACGTACGTTGGTTCCTTCAACGTACGAAGTTGGTGGCATAGAAGGGAAACTTCTTTAGCCTAACAATCTGAGTATTTTTGTGGGAATCAATTAGTGATTTCCGGTGGATCTGACGATGTGGCATTCAAAGAGAATGGTGGCCAGATGTTCTGGAAGATAATTCAAACCTCAAGCCTCACAACCGAGAATTGACAAAAATCGGGCAGGCAGGATGGCTATGTGGGTCGCACCCATTAGGATGTATAATCACCTATCTAGAGAAATTCCATTTTGTTCTTTAATCTATCGATGCTGTCCCTTTCGGGAGACGGTTGCTGATCCCAACCGTCGGTGATATACATTCGATACGCTCAAGGGAAATGAGTGGTCGGTCATGTGTGGGCCGGGTTGCAAGAAGTTCTTGTTGAACCCAGTGTATTCGTCTCTAGAGATACACTATAGGCAGGTGGACCCATACCTTGTCATGTTGGTAATCCAATCTCCAATAAGCGCCCTGCGGTTTTTGATTTTATATTATATATGGAGCATGAGATGCAAGCGTTCCGCTAGATTCTATTTATTTGATGTAGACATTATCATAATATCACTGGATTTGATATCAAAATATTTTGGTTATCGTAAGGTAAAAACCATCCGTGTTTATGTGTGGATCGGTCTTACGATTATCATTTCTTTCGAAAGGATTTTGAAAGTTAAACCAATGGTTAGAGTTTACTCACACCAGTCCCATGACTGACCCAGAGTTTATTTTGTTTTGTTTCCCCTAAACTCTTGGGTGCCCAAAATATGTACGGGCAGTCAAGTAGTCGGGATTTTACATATTCGCTTGGAGAAGCTCGAAGCAGGAGGCTTCACCAGTTCGCTATAGGCTATCATATTTTCCACTGTGTATTGTGTTTTATCTGGAAACGGGTGTTTATAACTATTCCAGGGATAACCGTTGTGCTCTGATAAATGGTACGTGTATACAATTACTGATTTGTATTTCAAAGGTTTATGTGATCTAATATATTTTATTCATTCCGCTGTGAGTTTGTGATATTCGTTTTCTTCTATTCTAACATTTCTTTCTTTCTATTTCTCATCCTCTAACTTCTTTCTAAAAATGATTCGTAATTCTGAGCAATTTGGGTTGGACGTGTGGTATGATTAGTCGACTCAAAGGGTACGGAAGTTCAGGTCGTTTCAATAGGCTTCAACCTATTTGGGATTTCAAAAGCATTTCCGTTCTATCGATTACAACACTTTAAATCACAAATTTAACCAATTTATTGGTTTAAATCTAAATTCTTAGGTTTAACACTTAAAATAATCTAGTTTCAGAAAAACCAATATAATCTTGCATTCACCTTAAAAATCCAAATTTCACGAATTAAGCAAGCTTGATTTGTCGATTTCATTTAATGACTTAAAGCGTACACTTGTATTATTTCATACTTCCGGTTGAACTAAAATTTCAAATTTCCAAATTTCCATATATAAGTTTTAATATTAACGATTCAATTTAAAATAGAATTTCATTATGATCAAATCTTAAATTCGAATTTAATTTAGAATTCCCCTTCCCAAGTTTCAATCTAAATTACGATATATTTTAATCTCAAAATCACGTTAAATTATATGTTGGTAAATTTCAAACTAAATTCCAATTAAAAATCATAATTACAAAATCTTATAAAATTAGAAATCCACGTTACAAAACCTAATTCACAATAATTTATCACATTAACAACTTCTGTAATGTCATTATATTTAAATATTAAATTTCTCAGTTACAATCGATTATATATCCAAATTCCAAAAATCGAGTTTTACTAAATAAACAGATTCGAAATCAGTTATCGATAAGTTATCATATAACTCATAAAATTTTAATTTAATGATAAATCGAGTCGAATAACAAATACATTTTCAAGATAGTTTCTATTAAACTTAAATAATTCATTATTAAATTTCAGGCCAATTTTAATTTATAAAACAATTCATTTTGGCCAACGGTGTTTATAATCTAATTTTATACCTAGGCCAAGTGAGGTATTTATAATTTATTTCGGGTATATCATTTCACCCATTTCAGTGTCATAAGTAAATATGTCAGAACATGTTCGACATTAATGGGGAATTAACAACAATCATAACCAATGTAACATAATCAATTATTGATTACCTAGATGTAACATCATATATGAATATTAACTTCCTACATATGTGTTTATACATATAATGTGTGTATATCATGTCAACGTGTGCCCAAATAATCCAACCAATTCAATTTGCAAGTAAATATCTCACATGTCAATTAAAATCTAACAACATATGAATGCGACTAATTTAATTTATTAAATTGCACAGAAATATTAGTTAAGTGTGAGTGCGTAAACACTCACATTCTTATGTGAATCATAGCATTGCACGACACACATATGACGATACAATCGCAATTTCCATCATACAACCACAACCGACTCGTACACGATGAGAATTGAAATGGTATGCATTCCTGTTATTAATCATAATTGTTGACATACCACTTCACCGTCTCAACCATGTATCTGAGAAAGTAGCCACTTTGAACAAGTCCAACCTTGTATTCCTCCCACGATCAACCTGCAAATCTACAATTGTGGACCCGCCTTTCCCATCAACACACATTCACATATCTGCATCCAACCTAACACGGTTTAGGAACCGATGACGACTTGTACTCACAATGACTCCCTTTAATATTTCGATCAGAAAAAATGATGACTATTGTATGCATCGCCTCCAACGCCCAAGCAAGGCTTTTAAATACGAAATTCTCCAATAGCAATCACCCGAATTCACCTACGTGGTGCCGCAACATGTTGTCTATGCTGTTTTTGTTTCATTTTGTTAATGAGAAGAGTGGAGATGAGGTTCAATGGTATGATAGCATGGCGTTGGGTGTGGAGTCACGGTGGGCTGCGGGTCTAGATAATGCTGGCCATGCGGGCGGAGGTAGGTGTTCATGGGAGGAGCTAACATGTGGTGCATTCATTGACAACAGTGGCTATGTGGTGATGAGTGGTTTAGCCAATATGGAGTTAATGGGTCATGGATCCAGCTTCGAAGGTGGATGGGCGGTGTATTTAAGGGCGGAGGCAGTAGGTTGAGCTCGGGCGGCTCATATGGGAGGAGGCGGATTCGAGGGGAGGATAGGGACGGCACCAAGCTTTCGACATTGTTTTTCCCTTCTTGAATTTGGAAGAAGATAATAAAAAAGATTTAAAAAAATAGAGAACGTGGATAAATAATGAGTGAAGCAGGTAATGTATACTGGTTTTGGCCTGAATATACGTAACCCACTTTTACTATGTATTATTCGATCATTTCCTTTTTTTCCTAGATATTTGAAACAACTTTATTTGGTTTGGTTCTATTAAACTTATATAGGTACAAATTAGAACCAGGTCTGTCCAAAATGAAAAAATGCGCAGATCCAGCCGAATGTAATCACACCAAATATAATAAAATTGCGTTTAGAATGTCGATATGAATGGAATAACACATTGAAATTTGTTAATTTAACGCTTGATTGGAAATTCGGTATTTATGTTGTATCAGTCGTCGCTACCGTATGTCGATCGTATAAATCAATTTAAACGGAGCTAATGAAATTAGAATTCAATGAAACAAACTTTGATGTTTTCATTATTAAAGCCTCTAAATAAATTTTATGTAAAATATTTGTATTTTAAAATAATGTTTCAACGTAATATTGTTAACCGATTTCATGTAAATTACAAAACAAAAAAATTCCGATTTAAACGACCATTTACTTTCTTATATTCAATTTGAACATACGTATTTCAAATATATATTCTGAAATAAAATCAATAACTTCCTTATATTTCAAAATAACTTGAATTTTCCTATAATTCTAGATGGCAAATTTACAATTCTTTATAGTTGAGCCCCAACTCCTTCATTAAGCTTTTGATCCAGATAACTTCGACTGTCATGTTGACTCTCGATCGATATTTCGCCTCAGTACTAGATCTCGAAATAGTTGTTCGTTTCTTTGTGCACTAGTATGTGGTGTTGGTCCAAGATAGATGTAATAGCTGGGGATGGACTTTTGGTCATTAGGATCGTTAGCCCAGTCTGCATCACTGTAAGCATGTAGATTTAAGTCTTTGCTAGATTTAAGTTTTAACGCATAGTTGCCTGTTTCTTTCAAATTTCATAATATGTGTTTTATAGCCTTCCAATGGACATTGAGTGGGGTTTGCATATGTTGGCACATGTTATTTATGCTAAAACATATCTATGCTCTTATGATAGTCACATATCGTATGGCACCAACTATACTCCAGTATTGTTTTCAGTGGGTTCGCCTTTATGTTTGGATAGTTGCTGATTGTTAATTATAGGGGTTGCTAATGTCTTTGCTTAATCCATCTTGGCTCTTGTCAATATTTCTGTTACGTAGTGCTTTTGAGATAGGAATAATTCTGCATTTGATTTTCTTCCGATGTGAACACTCAAAAAGTAGTTTAACTCCCTTAAATCCTTGATTGCGAATGTTTGTTCTAAAAATTGTACCACTCTATTTATTTTATTATTACTGCGGCCTGTGATCAGTGTACCATTTACATAAACCAATATATATGTAGCTGCGTGATCACTATCTCTTATGTATAGAAAATTATCAGACTCGGTAGCACAAAACTTTAACATTCTTAATGTCAGTTTGAGTTTCTCATACCATGCTCTAGATACTTGTTTTAATTTATATATTGCTTTTTGCAACTTACATACTTTCTTTTTATTTCTTATATTGTAACCTTTTGGTTATTGCATGTAAACTTGCAATTCTTCATTCAAGAATGCATTTTTCACATCTAACTGTCTTATCCTCCAATGTTTGCGTAGCGCATTGGTTAGGATTATTCGAATTGTTGTTGGTTTGACTACTGCTGAAAAAGTTCTATTGAAGTCAAATCCAAACTATTGTGAGTATCCTTTTACGACTATCCTCACTTTGTATTTATCTATGGTGTCATCAACATTCTTTTTGATTCTGTATGCCCATTTGCAACCAATGATGTTTTGTGTTGTGGTGGATTGACTAGATTCCAAGTCCCATTCTTTATTAATGCTTTGTACTCGATGTCCATGGCTTTCCACTATCCCTTGTCCTTCACAACTTCCTCATACACTACTAGTTCTATGTTGTTAACTTTTGCTATATATGCTTTGGGTTTAAATATTCCACTCCTGGCTCTGGTGATCATATGATGTCCAACATCGATTTGGTTCTGATGTTGGTCCTCTCCGTGATCACTGGTTGACAAGTCGATGGAGTGTGCATTTGAGTCACTTGAGTAGTAATTAGATTTGGTGCTTGAAATTGTGGGTTGTCTATCTGACATATTTTGATGTGCCTCCTGTAACACCCCGTAATTCTAAAATATTAAAATTAATAAATTAAAGAATACTTAATTTTTAGAAGAAGGATTAAGGGAAATGGGCTGCGCCATTGCATTCGTCTCGGAATTCTACTTGGAATAGAGTCCGGTTTTGCATAAATCGGGTATCGTAGGGAGAGGTTATAAACCTTAGAAGTTTGTATACACATAAGGAAGAACATATATATATATATATAATAATTCCAGAACCTTCAAAACAGTTCAAAAATCAAAATCCAACCGAAGCGGGCTGAGCGGGAAAATTCCCGCTCGTGGGTGCCGACCCCCCCAAGGGGTGTAGACATGGGTGTTGTAACACCCCGAATTTCAGTTAATGCTAAAATTCACTAATTGCAGAATAAATAATCTCATATGTGAGAATTAGGGGGAAACGGGCTGCGTCATTGCGTTCGTCTCGGAAAAATACGCGAAATAGAGTCCGAAATTTTGTAAATCGGAGTCCGTATGGCCCAGTTATGGCCCAATGAAGTTTACAGAAAATTCAAAGTTCAAAACAGATTTAAAATTCAGGTTCAAATTTCGAAATTGGGGCCATTGGGCGCAGGTGGGAAAATTCCCGCCTAGCTACCCAAGTCGACAGGCCTGTCGACTGGGCAGTCGACTTGGCTAGGACCAAGTCGACAGCCCTGTCGACTTGGGTGTCGACAGGGGGTGCTCGGCCAGTTTGGCCTGGTGCACCATTTTAAGGTTTGGCTGTGTTTTGGGGCTGTTTTCTGGAAGCTTCCAAGATCTGATGGTCCTAATCTAATTTAGGGTTAATCTAATGGCCTAAAACACTTGCCTAATCTATAAATAAGACCCTAAGCTAGCCCTAAATGATCATAATCCTATCCTCTAACTAAACTATGCCAAAATTTTCTATGATCATGGCCTCCACTCAAAATCCTAGCCTCCATCCTCTTTCTAAACCATTTCTATGAAGGCTTTCATGTTCATACAAGCATTTTTAAGTTGTATGAGTGATCATTAGCTTGCATTCATCATCAAGTTGCAAGCTTTATTTTCAAGGCTAGAGTTTTTGGGTGATTATTGGCAAGGGTTTGCTTATTGGAGTTTAGTGGTGAGTTTCTATAGCCTTAATAATCAATTGTTAAATTGATTATGATAGGATATGATAAGATATGGCTATGTTTGTGGATCAATGTGTTTATGCAAGTTTAGTATAGTGTATGTTGTGTGTTTTGCGAGTTTTATGCTATATGTTATGCAAGTATAATGCTATGTTTTATGATGCTCATTATGCAAAACACTATGTTGAACATTGATTCATATGTAACATGTTATGCAAGCTATATGTGAGATTATATGCAAGTTCATATGTAACATGTTATGCAAGCTATATGTGAGATTATTTGCAAGTTCATATGTAACATGTAATGCAAGTTATGTGCATGATTATATGCAAGATCATATGTAACATGTTATGCAAGTTATGTGTTTGGTTATATGCAAGTTATGTGCATGATTATATGCAAGTTCATATGTAACATGTTATGCAAGTTATGTGTTTGGTTATATGCAAGTTATGTGCATGATTATATGCAAGTTCATATGTAACATGTTATGCAAGTTATGTGTTTGGTTATATGCAAGTTATGTGCATGATTATATGCAAGTTCATATGTAACATGTTATGCAAGTTATGTGTTTGGTTATATGCAAGTTAACATGTGACATGCTATGCAAGTTCACACCTTTGTATGACATAAGAATCATATGCAAGTTACCCCCTTTGTGACATATGTGCTTCATGCAAGTTTGGGTTAAATGCTAGTTGGGTTTAGTGTATGCTCATATATGCAAGTTGACACCTTTTAAACCCATGATAAAGTTATATGCTATGTTGGTTAAACCCATGACATTTGTGATGAATCTTCCCTTTATTATGTCATGTTATGAGAACGAATTACGTGGGGAACGATGGGGTTAATATGCATGTTAATAAAATGGTGTGAAATGGGTATGCTTAAGCATAACATAAAGTAAATGGACATAATTGGGAATTTACCTATTAAGTTAGGTCTACCCATATTATGGAATTGGGAATTTACCTATTAAGTTAGGTCTACCCATATTATGGAATTGGGAATTTACCTATTGAGTTAGGTCTACCCATATTCTTGAAATTTATAATTAATTAGGGATAATTAATACAAATTATGGGGGTGATTAATTAGGTGTAATTAATCGACTAAGACACGAGGTTGGACCCTTTTGTAGCATAAGACTGCCCGGAACCGACCGGCAAATCCAGCGGCTACAAACGATTGGCCCAATGTGAGAGGTCTTAGTCATAAACTAAATACGTGACAAGTGTAAAGACACGAGGTTAGACTCTGTTATGGTGTAAGGTTGCCCGGAACCAACCGGCATATCCAGCTGCCATAAAAGACAGTCTAATGTGAGAGGTCTTTACAAAGGTTACGATCTTAATTAATTAAGAAACACTTAACCAAATTAGCATGTAGTGAGGCATGAGGGGTTAAGTGGGTGCCTTGGGTGGCATGTAGTAACTAGTGGGGGTGCCTTGGGTGGCATAAGGAAACTAGTGGGTTGCCTTGGGTGGCAATAGAAAATACGATTAGAATACTTAACCAAAGTGGAACATGTAATTAAACATGATTAAAGGGTTAAGTAAGTGCCTTGGGTGGCATGTGGGAATCAAGTAAGTGCCTTGGGTGGCATGTGGAAATCTAGTGGGTGCCTTAAGTGGCAATTGAAATATGATTAAATGACAAGCTTAAGTAGTAGCTTGTGGGGGCCTTAAGTGGCAATTGAAATATGATTAGATGACTTAACCAAACCTTAACATGTAAGTGGGCATGATTATAAAAAGGGGTTAAGTGGGATGCACTAGATAAAATGACAAGCTTAAGTAGTAGCTTGTGGGGGCCCATTTCAACCAGTAACCCATATGTATCTTATTGGGCTCGACCCATGTCGAGGACGGGACACGCGTACTGGGCTTGACTATAAGAGGCCAAAACGGGGTAGCGGTGGCAACGCGAGTCCAACGGGTTTCATATGCGTGTGTGGACTCGGGCTGGTAGGTAAGACGTTGTTGCATCGTGTAGATATAAGCCGTGCACCATTTGTTGTATCGGGTTGCCACTTTGGGGAGTGATACACCCCATTGTGGGGCCAGCACGGGTATCTACGGTAGGGAGCCGATCGCTTGGGGAGTAGTGAGTACACCTAGTGGAGATAGGGGCAGACGGCACCTATGTAGTCAGCTAGGGGTACACGAAACTACTATTAAAAATTACTAAGTACGCTTAGTGGGATCAACCTTAAGTAGGAATTACCCTTGGGTGGGTAGAACTGGTGTGGTGCAGTGTACGAATTACCCTTGGGTGGGTAGATCTGGGGTGGTGTAGTGTAGTAATTATCCTTGGGTGGGTAAATGCGTCTTTTCGGTTATCTTAGTACATCCTGTGTTTAGTTGGCTACTTAGTGTAGTCATTATCCCCAGAGGTACCGTACCTTGTTTATATCATACCCTAATTACTTTAATGATTGTATTGTTAAGGTTATAGGACTCGCTCAGACTTATGTCTGACCCCGTTGTTTTTATCTTTTTCCCAACCCTCAGGTTATCAGAGTGGGCCTAGCACTATTGGGCTTTGATCAGACTGCTTTATCTATCTTTTGGAGCTTGGACCGTGGATGTAAAGCTCAGTTTATCTTTTCTATTATGGCTATTAAGTTATGTAGTGGGATTATGTACTTTGTTTTATCAGGATGGATATTATGTACTTGACTCTTGTTTATGGTTTTGGTGTAACCAAACATGTTTTACTTTCCGCTGAAATGAAATGATGTTTTAAATTCTCAAGTATTACTTATATCTGTCTTGTTGTAATTTTTCTGTTCTATATTCACTTAAAATACTCCACCGATGTTATGGCATTCCCTTAGTGAGTGACTGTAGCGGGTGTGGGGTGTTACAGGTGTCGACCCCCCTTAGGGGGTGTCGACATGGGTGTCGACCCCCCCGGGGCAGAATTCGTTTTACGTACCTAGACTTGATTCTGGGTCTGATTCATTGGTTCTAGGCTATAAGTATGGTCCCCTATTCTCCTATTTTCTTCATTGGAGATCATGGAAGCCATATGATGTCGGGTTGCAAACTGGAACAGAATCAAGTCCTACAACAACAGTTTAGCTAATCAAATTCAGAATTCAGATGTATTCTCTCTCAGTTCTCTAAACCTAATGCTGTGAGTTTCTAGATTACTTTTAGGTTTATATAAATAATAGTATGCTTTGATAGACAATAAACTGGATATGTTGTAAAGTATGATTCTGTGTTGATATGAAACTTTATCCTATGTCATGATAAGATCTAATTTCCTAGATCTAATATTATTGTGGTGATTCGATTATGATGTTTATATGAATCTTGACTTATAACTATGTCGTGGTAAATGTAAATCTATTAATCTTGACAGTTGCAGCATTGATTAGATCTAATTTTGTATGTAAATCACCTTTCATGTTGCAATCAACTTGTACATGTTGTAAGTTGGACATATTTAGATCTAAACATGTTATTATCATATTTTATGCTAGATCTACTTATGATCATGTTTTCTGCTAAATCTACTTTATGATCATGTTTTATGCTAGATCCATTAACATATGCCACCTTGAATTGATTAGGATTAGGTCCACACCTTTATCTTAATTGTAACCTCTATGATGTGGATTTGGGTAGATCTATTTATAAACCTGTAGATCTAAACCTTTATTTATGGTCAGATCTAATTTAATCTATTAGACCTAAAGCATGCGAACATTTTATGTAAATCTAAAGCAATATTTATGTTAGATCCCGTTATGATTATGATGACATGTCTATGACAATATGTATGTTTACCTTGATATGATGCTAGTTACATGTCCATCCACTTTGTCATCATGCTAGTATGTTTATGCCAATATATGTTGAAACTGTCACCTCTATCATATTCCCCTTTTCATTGTTATGGCTAGACTACTTATTAGCCTAGATGCCGCCAAAATACGTGCGAATATGTTAGTGAAAGAAACGGGGGAAAAGGGATTTATAATTGGCATGTAATCTTTAAATGAATTGATATGTAATTCAAATTATCAGTAAAATAGGTATTGACACCTATAAAAGGAAAGGATTAATTAATAAATTAAATTATCAGAAATGGCATGTTTAGTAATTACAATTAGGAATTGTAATTGTACTTATGATACTAGGTTAGGTTACATTAGTGGTGAAAATTTGCCCGGACCCGACCGGCATATCCAGCAGCCACTAATGTTGAACCTAATGTGGGAGGTCTAAGTACATAAATATGAATCGGGCTAAGACACGAAGTTAGGCCCAACTGTGGAATAAGTCTGCCCGGACCCGACCGGCATATCCAGCATCCAAATGTTGTAGGCCTAATGTAGCAGGTCTAGCCCACTATAACCACAAAAGGACATGGTAATGAATTGGACTACTTAACCTAAGTTAATCCATAGGGATTGTATGAACTTAAATTTTAGTTGGAAGTTAAGTAAACTTGGCTGAATAAAAGGGGATGGTTAAGTAAATGTTGGGTAGGTGGGTAATATTAGTATATATAGACCCACAAACTTAATTGTTAAATAAACATGCTTGAATCAGTGTGAGGGTTAAGTAAATCTTGGGTAGGTGGGCAATATTAGTATATATAGGCCCACAAACTTAACCTGATAAGGTTATGTAATTAAAGACACCTTTTAGGTAAACATAACCAGTTGAAAACCAAGTAGTGGAAGGGGAGAGCTTGCATCTTCTGGTGTGGGACCCATTTCAGTTAGTAACCCTTAAATAGGTATCAAACAGGTACTCCGAACTAGGTCGGAGTGGGGCACGCTTACTGAGTTGATTGTAAGAGATCCAAACATGGAGGCGGGGTTGACGGCGCATTCCAACGGGGTCATGTGCATGCATGACTCCGCTTGTTGGGGAAAATAAGACGCTGTGACATCAGTAGATATTGTTGTGCACATCCGAAAAATAAAGGGTTGCCAATTTAGGGAGTGATACACCCTACCGTGGGGCCAGCACAGGGTATCTACGGATTATGGGGGCCGATCGATTGGGGGGTAGTAAATAGGGTACATCTAGTCCTGTCTGTTTCTGTGGGTACCTGTGTTTCTGTCTGGGCTAACACCAGTTATTTCTGCTTAGGTACCAGTTCTGTTTGGGTTATAACCCGTTACCAGAGTACACCTAAAACTACCATTATGTTTCTGTTGGGATCATCCTGTTTTTGTTAAGCAATTTGGGAGTATGTAATCCTATTACATATCTATTATACTAGTATTGGTGCAGAGCAAGGAAAGTATTAAGAAGCGCTATCTATTCTATCCTGTTGTCCTGTTTACCTTGTCATACCTGCCATTTATATAGTGATCTCTCTTATCCACATTGTATGCCTGTCATGTTACTTTTATTTATTTACTGGCTAAAAGTAAGTAGACTCGCCGACTTTATGTCTGACCCTTTTTGTTTCCCTTTCTTTCTTCTGTTCCCCCTCCCCCTCAAGGTTCTCAGGGAGGAAACACATGCTTGATCGTGAATCTGCTTATTTTGCTGGAGCTGTTGATATGTATGGATCAAGCTTCTATCCTTTCTATGGCCATGTTTTGTTCTTGGGGAATTTTCTGTCTTTTATGTACTCTGATATTTCTGAAGTACAAGACAGTGATTCTTATGCTGTAAGGGTTTTTTATATTTCAGACAAATGATGCTTTGAACCATGGTATTTTGATGATTAATAAAGTTGTTTATTTCCGCTGCAAATTTTTTTATATCTATCTTGTAATATTCTGTGTCTGTTTACCTAACCCTTCACGAAACTTAATGCATTCCCTTTGTGAGTGACATTAACGGACGTGGGTTATCACACTTGGTATCAGAGCTGAAGGTTACCAGATTATATAAGAGTTTATGAAAAATATTCTCAAAATGAGTTTTGAAAGAAAGTATTTTCAAAAACAAAGGTCTGTTTTGAAAAACATTCCCCAAAAAGCCATATGTAGTAGCCTTCGGTCCTTTATCTAAATTTCTTCCTTTTCCTTTTTTTTTCCAGCATGTCTGGGGAACAAAATATTCCTAATATCCCCGATGGCGTCACAATACCTGGATGGTTCCGTAGGTATTTGGAGGCCACAGTGCCTGGCTAAGGCCAAAGAGACGTTCCTCCCCCAGCTGCGCCAATCATTTCTCCTCCTCCCCCTCCAAGAGCAGATAAATTCGGCAAGATCTGCAAAGATTCCGTGCTATGGGAGGGAAACCATTCCATGGGAATGAGACATTCGTTGAAGTTCAAAATTGTCTCAAGAAACCGATGACTTGTTCATGATCTTTGAAGTAGAGGATAGAAGGAAGGTTCAGTTAGCCGCCTGGTTACTGAAGGACGAAGCCTGTTTTTGGTGGGAAATTACCCAAGCAAGACGCTTAGTAGAAACTTTGGGAGTTTTTAGACAAAGATTTGAAATTTCTTTCCCAAGCCGAGAAAAGCATGCAGATGGAGAGATTCTTAGCACTCAAACAAGGAAACTTGACAGTGAAAGAATATGTGAACAAATTCAACCAGCTAGCAATGTGCGGGTTAGAATTGGTGGATACGTTTCACAAAAAGGCTTTGCGGTTTGCTAAAGGGCTGAATGAACCCCTTCATGGGTTAGCCATGTCCCATATCCCAATGGGAGCCACTTTAGAAAAACTTGCTGATATGGCCCTAATGCATAAGGAAGACAAGGGAGAAAAGAAGGAAGTAAAGGCTGAGGAAGCAACGCAAAATGAGAAGGTATGGCCCAAGAAGGGACAACAGCAGAAGAAAGGCGAAAAGAATGACAAGGTTAAAGATAAGAGGAAGTGCCATAGTTGTTGGCGAGAGGGTCACTTAGCTATGGACTACAAGAAAAGGAAGAATGCTTGCTTCTCTTGTGGAGAGGTCGGGCATCTTATTAAGGATTTCCCAAAGAAACATGGACAAGGTCAAAGGGCAAGAACTTCTGGAGGGCAGATGCATGCCCTCGCGATCAGTGCTCCTGAAAGAGGTAGAAAAATTTCCGTCGAAAGTTTAGTTTCTCTTTCAAATCATCCAGTTAGAACACGTCTTACTTCTAGCTCTTCATTTATAGTTTTGTTGTTGAATCTCTGCGCTTAGTTACTAGTATGGTAGTGGATCCCGTAGTTGTCTCAAACCCCATTGGTGATTCGGCTCAATTTATCTATGATTTGTAGAGGTTTGAGAATATCTGTGTTAGGCATAAAATTTGAATGCGACGCATATGTGCTCAGGTTTATGGGCTTTGGGTTGATTTTAGGGATAGGTTGGCTTACCACATATGGTGTCATTCTGGGTGGTGAGAGGAGGGTCGTTAAGCACGCTCGAAATTTCTTGTGACCCACAAGGGTCTGTAATGCTTAGTTTCCTAGATTCTCTTGAGGCGTTTATCGATGATTGCGATCGGCACCAGTAGTCTGTGACTATCCTGATGTCTTAGATGAGGTTCGGGGTTTACCCCCGTGGCGCGAGATTGATTTCCGTACATACCTGGTGGACAATGCGAAGCCAGTTGCATTACCTGTGCGCCATATAGCTCCTAAAAGAAAAGAGGGAACTTGATAAGCAAGTGGCGGGGCTACTTGAAAAGAGGTTTGATAGGTGAATCATATTAGGATGGGAAACCTATTGAAAACAGTCCTTGAGGAAGCCCATAATTCCAAGATGACTATTCGTCCAAGTGGTGATAAAATGTATAGAGTTCGAGGTAGTGGGGCCGAACTTGCGAAAATAAAGAAGGAAGTAATGATTGGATGAGTTCGGACTTGCATACTTAGACCAGAGGTTAAGAAGCTATGCAAACGAGAAGTCAAGTTGGTGAAGGTCCAGTGGGGAGACAACCAAGAAGATGCAACTTGGGAGACCGAAGACAAGATTTTTATGCTTTGTACCCTTTCCTTTTCAAGGGAATGTTCTTAACTTCTCTTCCAAAAGAATTTATTCCCATTTGCTTCTATCATCTGAGTATATCCTATCGATCGAATCTTCGACCTTTAGGTAGGAAATCCCATGATTGTAAACATGTGTTTGAGACATGTTATGTTTGATGGATGCAAGTGTTTGCCAGTGGTTGCCTGTGGATGCATATACACACCTATTTGGCACTAGATCGACTCAATCACTCTCTCATACTGCATATGGATGCATGTGCATTTTCTTTTATTTTATGGATGAAAATGGATGAGTTAGCATATGGATGTTGCACTTGGACGAATGGATGTGTACACATATAGAACTTACATGTTATAATGGGATTATTTGCATACATATTGGATTCATGGCACTAATCATACATCGCATTAAGGTGGTCAACTGAATCAGTAGACCACCTGATTTTCGCATTAGTATTTGGACATATACACACACCTCTACATATACTCATTTATGCATTAGAAATCTTTTAAGGACAATGGATGCTTGTGGATGATGGATGAGTAGATGGATGATGGATGGTAGGATACATTCTTCTTAACTTGAAGATTTCGGGGATGAAATCCTTTAAGGAGGGGAGAATGCAACACCTCGTAATTCTAAAATATTAAAATTAACAAATTAATGAATACTTAATTTTTAGAAGAAGAATTAAGGGAAACGGGCTACGCCATTGTGTTCATATCGAAATTATGCTTGGAATAGAGTTCGGGTTTGCATAAATCGGGTTTCATAGGGGTAAGTTATAAGCCTTAGAAGTTTGTACATGCATAAGGGAGAATGTATATATATATATATATATAATTCCAGAACCTTCAAAATAGTTCAAAAATCAAAATCCAACCAAAGCGGGTTGAGCGAGAAAATTCCCGCTCGAGGGTGTCGACCCCCTTAGGGGGTGTCGACATGGGTGTCGACCCCCCTCGGGCAGATCTGGGCAGAATTCGTTTTAACGTACCTGGACTTGATTCTGGATCTAATTCATTGGTTCTAGGCTATAAATATGGTCCCATATTCTCCTATTTTTTTCATTGGAGATCATGGGAGCCATATGCTGTTGGGTTGCAAACTGAAACAGAATCAAGTCCTACAACAATAGTTTAGCTAATCAAATTCAAAATTTAGATCTATTCTCTCTCAGTTCTCTAAACCTAACGCCCTGAGTTTCTAGATTACTTTTAGGTTTAGATAAATAAAAGTATACTTTAATAAACAATGAACTGGATATGTTATAAAGTATGATTCTGTGTTGATATGAAACTTTATCCTATGTCATGACAAGATCTAATTTCCTAGATCTAATATTATTGTGGTGATTCGATTATGATATTTATATGGATCTTGACTTGTAACTATGTTGTGGTAAATGTAAATCTATTAATCTTGATAGTTGTAGCAGTGGTTATATCTAATTTTGTATGTAAATCACCTTTCATGTTGCAATCAACTTGTACATGTTGTAAGTTGGACATATTTAGATCTAAACATGTTATTATCATATTTTATGCTATGTCTACTTTATGATTATGTTTTCTGCTAAATCTACTTTAGGATCATGTTTTATGCTAAATCCATTTTATGATCATATGTTATGCTATGATAGATTTATCTCTCGAGATCCAATTCAATTGTGATTGTTCTAGTATGTTATTTTTGTTTCATTTGGATAGATCAAATCATTTATTTGAACCATGAACATATGCCACCTTGAATTGATTAGGATTAGGTCCACACCTTTATCTTAATTGTAACCGCTATGATGTGGATTTGGGTAGATCTATTTATAAACCTGTAGATCTAAACCTTTATTTATGATTTGATCTAATTTAATCTATTAGATCTAAAGCATGTGACCATTTTATGTAAATCTAAAGCAATATTTATGTTAGATCCCGTTATGATGATGACGACATGTCTATGACAATATGTATGTTCACCTTGATATGATGTTAATTACATGTTCATCCACTTTGTTATCATGCTAGTATGTTTATGCCAATATATGTTGAAACCATCACCTCTATCATATTCCCCTTTTCATTGTTATGGCTAGACTACTTATTAGCCTAGATGCCGCCAAAATACGTGCGAATATGTTAGTGAAAGAAATGGGGGAAAAGGGATTTATAATTGGCATGTAATCTTTAAATGAATTGATATGTAATTCAAATTATCAGTAAAATAGGTATTGACACCTATAAAAGGAAAGGATTAATTAATAAATTAATTTATCAAAAATGGAATGTTTAGTAATTACAGTTAGGAATTGTAATTGTCTTATGACCCGAGGTTAGGTTACATTAGTGGTGGAAGTGTGCCCGAACCTGATCGGCAGATCCAGCAACCACTAATGTTGAACCTAATGTGGGAGGTCTAAGTACGTAAATACGAATCGGGCTAAGACAGGAGGTTATGCCCAACTGTGGAATAAGACTGCCCGGACCCGACCGGCATATCCAGCATCCACATGTTGTAGGCCTAATGTGGGAGGTCTAGTCCACTATAACCATAAATGAACATGGTAATGAATTGGACTACTTGACCTAAGTTAATCCATAGGGATTGTATGAACTTAAATTTTAGTTGGGGGTTAAGTAAACTTGGCTGAATAAAAGGGGAGGGTTAAGTAAATCTTGGGTATGTGGGTAATATTAGTACATATAGACCCACAAACTTAACCGTTAAATAAACATGCTTGAATCAGTGGGAGGGTAAGGTAAATCTTGGGTAGGTGGGTAATATTAGTATATGTAGGCCCACAAACTTAACCTGATAAGATTATGTAATTAAAGACACCTTTTAGGTAAACATAACCAGTTGTAAACCTAGTAGTGGGGATGCAAGACAAAGGGGAGAGCTTGCATCATCTGGTGTAGGACCCATTTCAGTTAGCAACCCTTAAATAGGCATCAAACGGGTACTCTGAACTAGGTCGGAGTGGGGCACGCTTACTAAGATGATTGTAAGAGATCCAAACGTGGAGGCGGTGTTGACCACACGTTCCAAGGGGTCATGTGCGTGCATGACTCCGCCTGCTGGGGAAATAAGACGCTGTGACATCAGTAGATTTGATTGTGCACATCCAGAAAATAAAGGGTTGCCACTTTAGGGAGTGATACACCCTACTGTGGGTCCAACACAGAGTATCTATGGAATAGGGAGCTGATCGATTGCGGTTGTAAATAGGGTACATCTAGTCCTGTCTATTTCTGTGGGGTACCTGTGTTTCTGTCTGGGCTAACACCCGTTATTTCTATTTAGGTACCAGTTCTGTTTGGGTTAAAACCCGTTACTAGAGTACACCTAAAACTACCATTATGTTTCTGTTGGGATCGTCCTGTTTTTGTTAAGCAATTTGGGAATATGTAATCCTATTACATATCTATTATACTAGTATTGGTGCAGAGCAAGGGAAGTATTAAGAAGCGTTATCTATTTTATCCTGTTGTCTTGTTTACCTTGTCATAACTGCCATTTATATAGTGATCTCTCTTATCCACTTTGTATGCATATCATGTTACTTTTATTTATTTACTGGCTAAAAGTAACTAGACTCGCCAGACTTTATGTCTAACCCTTTTTGTTTCCCCTTCTTTCTTCTGTCCCCCCTCCCCCTAGGTTCTCAGGAAGGAAACATACAGGCTTGATCGTGATTCTGCTTATTTTGCTAGAGCTGCTGATATGTATGGATTAAGCTCCTATCCTTGTTGCTATGGCCATATTTTGTTCTTGGGAATTTTCTTTCTTTTATGTACTCTGGTATTTCTGAAGTACAAGACATTGGTTTTTATGTTGTAAGGTGTTTTTTATATTTCAGACAAATGATGCTTTGGACCGCGGTATTTTGATGATTAATAAAGTTGTTTATTTCCGCTGCAATTTTTTTTATATATGTCTTGTAACATTCTATGTCTGTTTACCTAAATGCTTCACGAAACTTAATGCATTCCCTTTATGAGTGACATTAACAGACGTAGGGTGTCACACCTCCACTCTTACTTTGTCAACCCATCCTGATAATGTGTGTATCTCTGACGTTTTTAATCTTATGCTTTTGGTTTTATGGTTACATTTGCCATTCTTTTCTCCAAAAGGAGAATTGGCTTCATTAAAGACAACACGCCTTGGTATAAAGATAATGCTCTTGTCATCAAAACATTTGTACCCTTTTTTATTGTTTGCATATCCTAAAAAGGTACAAGGTCTTGATCTTAAATTTAATTATGTTTATTATATGATCTTAGGCAAGGAAAACATAAGCATCCAATTTTTTTAAATACATGCAATTTAGTTTGATCAGGTGTCAAATAATTTTTCATGAGGTCTTTTATGAGATAAACTGAAATATAAAATGCTTCATGCCAGTATTTCAATGGTAATGATGCTTGTGATAATAGTGTAAGCAATGTCTCAACAATGTGTTTATGTTTTCTCTCCACTAGACCTGTTCCGATGTGTGTGGGCATGTCACTCTATTAAGTATGCTCTTATCTTGGAAATATTTCTTGATTGGTTTAAACTCATCACCACCATCAGTCTGCATCATCTTAACATTGCAGTTATTTTGTCTGTCAATGAATGTGATAAACTAAATTACTACATTATATGTTTCTCAATTTGCTTTGAGAAAATAAATCCAAGTATATCTCGAACATGCATCAATAAAGGAGAAATAGTACTTGTGACCTTGTGTTGAATTCAATGGTGTTGGACCCCATAAATCTACAACTATCAATTCTAAGGACTTCTCATAAATAGTTTCAGAATTATTAAAAGGAAACTTGCGGCTTTTGCCAAGTTGGCAATGTGTGTGACACATGTAAATGTTCATAAGTGATTTTATTATCATTCAATATTTGCTTTACAATTTTAATACTGGGATGACCCTCTACAATGCCATGAATCAATCACACTTTTATCACTGTCAACATTAGAATTAATACGGTTGCACCAAATTCCACTATCAATTGCATTGCTTGACTTGATATTCCTGAACTTGACAATCCATTGTCCAAACTACCCTATAATAATATGGTTTTATTTAGTAAGTCTTTTGCAAGACAAAATTTTGGGTGAAACTCAAGGTACACGTTTTTGTCGTCGGCAAATTGTGAGGCATTAATTAGATTTTCCTTAATGCTAGGCACTCTTAATAGGTTATTTAGATAGAGTTTTCTTTTACCTTTTATATAGCTGCTACAAGTGAAATACTTATGCCTTCATCGTTACCCATATTTTATTTTTGCGTATCTGAATAGTTTTTGTTTCCAAGATCAAGGTTTTGGAGATTACTTGTAATGTGGCTTTTAGCATCTAAACTCTTACCAATCTACAATGTTGATGCCATCTGGTGTTACAGAATCATCACTATTTTTTACCTATACTTTCACCACTCCAAAAAAAAAGCCTTTGATAGCATTGTAAAAACAATGCTAAAACTTGTAGTAGCATTTCGATAAATGCAGTGACACGACATGAAACTGAAAGTTTGAAATTTTTAGTTGCATAATTATTTCAATAAAAGTATTTTGACAAAATAAGCGAATCCGCATACCACAACCATTTTCAAACAAGTTTACATTACTAGTACGAACAAATTATTATAATACATAATATTTAAAGTCTTGTTCATGGATTAACTATTCCAGTTCTTTGATGCGTTTGTTCTTCACTATGGAAATACTAACATTACACCAAAAAAGACCTTTAGTAGTAGCATGCTAAATCAAATAATAGAAATAAGTTTTATCTGGATGAAAATGGAAGTCTACTATCAACATCAGATTGCTCGCAAGGAAATTACCTATTTTCTCTGATTTATTTAATTCATTAAACAACAAAAGTCAATTTCCAAGCACAATTTGTAAAAAGAATATTTCATAAAATTCAAGATCGAAATTGATCTAGCCTTTTCCACTAAATGAAGTCTAAGAGGCTCTTTTCCAAAAAGAAGATAATATTTCTCCAGGACCAAATGGGATGGAGTCAAAAAAAATCAAAATCTCATGGAAGCCAGGTTGAGTGCTCAAGAGGCCGGAAAATTATTTAAAAAGTTAATCATACATTCATTTATTTAATTTACGAAAGTTACATCCCTAAGCTATCACTTATTCCAAACCTAAATTAAAAAAAAAAAACTTAAATTTATGTAATTAATGGTTGTTGAATCATTGTGACAATTCATTGATGGCCATTGAGTATTTAATTTTGCAAAAAAGGGGACAGTTGCACATATCTCTAGGAAAAGATATTTAATTTGAAATAAATAATGTGTAATGGATAATGTTAACATGCATCCAACGATGTCCATTAAGTATAGTTAACAATAAATCTTTTTTATATCATCAATGTATAATAATAGTCCACATATCAACAAAACAACCTAATAATACTTGAAAAATAAACTTACCAAAGTTCTTTGTGAAATTTTATCTCATCGCCACCAATACTAATATCACTATTGGTGTCATCGTTATATTTATCAAATCATTGTTCCAGATTCCACAGATCTCCAACATTAGAACTATTATTTGCACTTGTCACATATAGGTATAAATTCACACATGAGGCAACATGTTAGTCTAATATAAAAACCTTATTGAGAAAATTACACAAAAAAGGAAGACGGCAACATGTTTTCCATTAATATTATCAAAAATACTTTGTATTTGAAAATGGTAGTATACACTTGCTAAAACAACACACATGTCTATAAAATCTTGAACTTCCAGTTTCATAAGATTTTCATTAAAACAAACAAAATAACATGTCCAAAAAGAAATATTAATCATTATCATAAAACAAAAGGACTGAGAGCTGAAAACCACTTAAAGGCAGACAATAAAGACTTTAGAATATATTGAAACTCAAATTAGGCTTATGATGACAAACTTTGTAAACTTACACTAGGATACCTAAAACAACTTGCACAAATTTAAACTGAGACCTAAGCAATGTTGTTGCAGCAGCAACAACAACAAGAAAAATAGGAAATGAAAAAGGGAAATGATATATAACTTCCCATAGATATGTTGTTTTTATCCCTATTAAATTTTCTAGTCAAGTTGATTGTGGAGATTGATCAATAGGAACACAACATTAATCATTCTTTCACAATGCCCAAGTCAAGCTTATTATACACATCATTCCAACTTTCTCCCTTTCTTCTCACCATTGAAAAATTATGGTGCTTCTCATTTGTTACTTTCAATTTTCAAATAATTACTTATATTATAAAAGGATTCCTGTTGACATCACGGGTTAATATTCTGAAATTGATTATAGATTCTAAGCAACTAAGTAACAACAAGAGTTATATTAACTCTACAATTTAATACGATGTACTTCTAAAAAAATACAAGGACCTAATTAGAATGTGCGATGGAAATTAGTGCATTGTCCAAGAGTACATCCGTTTGTCAAGACTACTACAAGTAGTTATGTGATAACTAGTAAAGTAGATTCTAATCTTAAATATGATAAAGACGTAAATCTTATTGTTAAAATATTTTACTCAACACATGAGCATTGTCAACACATGACTATTTTTGTTATGTAATATATTTTATAAAATTATGGTATCTATCGTTTGATTTTTAATTAGACTCCAACCGTAAGATTTCAAACTTCTAATATTCATTGGAAAGCTCTTCTCGATACGAACCCAACGGTTCCGGTTTTAGGAGAATCCGACAGTCGGATCTCCTGCAATGTCAATTCGAAGTCAATGGTCGAAATTCACTAACTGCCACGGCGCGACACATTATATTCAGGCCATTATAAGTTATAACACCCTACACTTTTCTGTGCCCAAATTTCGACAAAAAACCGAAACTAAGACACATCCAAGCATGGTGCGTGTAAATCTGGTACCTGCAAGTAAATGAGCATGAGCATAATCATAGTACGGTAAAATAACTCACAGAGGAAACAGAAGAGGATAAACTAGTATTAACTTAAGTAACTACCTTTTTAAAGTACGTCACTTCGCCAATACCGATCATGAAAGAGAATGAGAACCGAAAGCCAAACTAAAACACCTATGAGAAACCGACCTTCTCTAGAAAACATGGGTGGTTGTAATGAGGAGAGGGTCATAACAACAAGATTTTGGTGAACATGAAATGTACAACACATATATAATACACAGATGTATCCCGTATGGTTCAACCTAAGATGTATGCCTACCAAGGTTAGTGATTCTAACCAAACCTTGTAGATATTTACACACGACTCTAGTTCTCTTCCTAAGGCAGTATTTCCAAAGTACAATACTGAGATAGGACATTTTCTCTTATATTTATAAAGCCTTTAAACCATAATTTAATTGACTATTAGACCAAGAAGTAAAACCCTAATTGCAGATTATATTATATACACACACACACACACCCCCCCCCTTTCCATTCACTTACCCTTTATTATTTAATTCCTCACTATCAACGATAGATAGGGTGGATTCCCTCGATTACTTAAGACCTTAGGAAGACTATTGGTCACTTAATACTTCTCGATAATTTGTTCAACATTATTATAAACTAGAGGGCACTAGCTACGGGCCCTACTAATTAAGGTTTCTGTCATCCACACATATACCCTTACCTTGTGTAAGGTGAGAGATAGTATTTTATCGTTCACTATCCCATCTAGCTGACCTTATTGGATAACTTCCTTAATCGCTGATTACTTCCCGTAGGATAGGTAGCCATATCTGACGTTTTAAGTTTCCAGGTTTGGGTAGGCATTGTTAGAGTTTATTCCCTAGAGGCAATCCATTTGATGTGATTAATAATATTATTGATGTTATTATCTTATTTGGAATTAGAATATTCCGTTATGTTATATATACTGCATAATATAAATATTTACATAATAGAAATTCTTAGAATAATAATACGGAATCATATAGTTCGAGTAAGACTTGTACTGGAGATTATATTATATATTGAGTATTATAATTCTTAAATGTCCCTAGTCAATTTTTATTGTTTAAATAGGACAACAATAAAACATTGAGACTGGTATATTGATTGACTGATGATCACATCTCATTGATCATTAATATACGTGATACTAATGTCAAGACATAAATACGTATTGGAGAATATCGTATTGGGCTGACCCAGCGTGAGATAACTACATGGAATATAATTAACAATATCATAAGTTATTCTCATTGTGACAGTGATGTAATGGTCCTCAGACCTGAAATCACTATAATTTTATTCGAGGATATTTGTGTTTTGATATCATCTAAAGTTACTTGTAATAGAGTAGACGATAATGGTGATTATTGGATACATCTCGAATCAAATGAAAATTATGAATGATCTAGATGGAATTTAACCCAACGATACATTTGTAGAGATATCCATGGGCCTCTTGATTAAGTGAGACTGTGAAATGCATGGCTGTGCTCAAATATTGATTTTTTAAACAATCTACTCATCGATCAAGAAAATCGGATTAAATTATAAAGAGGATGATACGATCCATGCTTTGAGCTTGATCCTGGATATATTGGTTAAAAGGATTATATTACATTGATACACTGATCACAGAAAGGTTGTATCGAATTGTTGATCTTATTATTACTTGGGTAGCAATGACGTATTGCTAGATGCCAATCTTCGTTTATGATTTTAAATAAGATTTAAAATCATTGCCAACGTTGTAATAACCTATTGGGTCGCACATATAGAACATAACAAAGGGTAAGATAGTCATTGAATAAATAAAATTTCAAACAGCTGATATTTTAGTAGGCGTTGAAATAGTGTAAGGGTTATTTCCTAAGATTATGGTAAATGTTTATTATAAAGGGTACAGGTTACCTTAAATTATAATACACGACAACCATATTTTGATAAGATCAAAAAGGGGAATAAAAACTATAGCAATGGCGGGTAGCATCGCGCCTTGATTCTTCCTCGATTTTATTTAAGGAGATTACATTCTCGTGGACACTGATGGAGGCGGGGCGATTCTCACGCTTAGCTTCGACTCAACCTAAATTTGATTAGAATCCTTGGATTATTGTGAACCTACAATCTGGTATGATTTCTTCCCTTTTTTTCGATTCACAATTTTAATTCATAGATCCTATTTATTTTGGTCGAAATTTCATGTAATTTGACATGGATTTGAACCAAAATACTATCAATGGTATCAGAGCTGAGGTTAGAATGAAATTGTATTTTGATTTTGATTTTGTAGATCTAGTAATTCCAGAACGTAAAACCATCATGAACCATAATTTTATTGTGTAGCGATTTAAAATGCATATTTGATGCAAAATCATTTTGTGAAATACATTTTATATTCGATATGAAATAGAACATGGATCCATGGATTGATATTGACTTAGATTTAAATTGCTAACTTGAGTCATGATTGGATTTTGAGAAATTGGGTTAATCTATTGTTAGGATATCAAATGATGTTATGATTTTGACTCTCGAATTATGAATTCGGCTATTATCTATCAGAGCATATTCATATTATTGTAGAATCGTGTTCTTCTAATATGCTTATTTAATTGTTTTGTAATTTATGTTAAACCCTGTTTAATTAAACATCATTGATTCATAAATAAAATCATTTGCAAAATAACAGATATGGATCTGGAATGATTTAATAATCTGTTGAATTTAGAATCATTAATATACCTAATCTATCTTGACTTGTCACAACAATTTCTGAAATTGAATATTGGGTTTATTTCTTTGTAATCAAAATTTTAACTCCAAGATATTTGATATACTTTATTAAACTGTTTCTAAAATTGTTTTAGACCAGAACTTTGTATATATTAAAAGTGGTGATCTATATGAAAGATTGTTGTTTTAATATAATTGAACGAATGTTTATATATATATATTACATGGAGGATTTAATTAGTATTCTAACATGATTAAATCCTCCATGTTATATATATATATGATCTTCAATACCTTAAAGCTTCCATATTCACATATATATGGATTTATTTGCATGCATAAACGTTGTGAAATCTGCAATCAAATTGTTTGATTAAAATGAAAATAGGTATATGAGATCTAATTTGATAATTCAAATAATTTTGTTTGACAGAAGGTCATCTCTTTTATTTATGATTGACTAGATAGATATATGTATTTCAATCATATTTGATATATTGAAATCAATTATATATAAGGTTGTTTAGATACAATTTTCTGGTTTTACCAATAAAATAAGAAGGGTTGTTCTTATTTTGATTTCAAATTTTAACATAAGTCTATTTACTCATAGAATTTTTTGTTTAAAATATAGTAAAAATGTCCCCATGTTTTATGCTAACATTATAAAGATAATCAATATAACAGCTTAATAACATAACAGTTGTATTATGATATATTTACTTTGTAAAAGGCATATATGGTGTGTTTTAAAAGAGAACAAAGCATATATGGATTGTCATATATGACATTTGTAATGTTCCGTATTTTTGGTAGTCAAATATTTATTTTATTATTTCAAATATTATATTTGGAATATTAATGGATTTTAATATTGAATTCATTTATTTAAAATGAAGTTATAACGTTAAATTTATATATAATTTAAATCGAGCTCGAAATGGCGTGGCAGTTCGTAATATTGAGTTTTGAACTTCAACTGAGTATACAAGATCCGATATAAGTCGGATTTCTATAAAACAGGAAACGTTTGAATCCTGTTGATTATGATTTCCATGTGAAAGAGAAAAATCTGGATTTCGTGTTACAGATTGTTAGTTATGGCTAATCCAAATTTTAAAATAGCCGCTATGGATTTGTTTATAAAATATAGCATTTAATTAATAATTTAAAATAGGATTTTAATATATATTGAAATTTAAATAATGTCATTTTGTAGACGGAACCAGTTTTCAACAAAAACAAATTTCGTTGAGACTGGAATGTCAAGACGTTATAGTACGGTCATTTTCATCGCATTTGGGGTTCATAAATGTCGGTACAAATATTAAACGCCCAACGTAAAAGGCGGTGGATATGATTAACCATGTAAATAATATTAATATATTGAATTAATAATAACCCAGTATTATCATATTGTGTTATTAACCATTAAGCCAGAATTTTATAATATTAACCGATATATCGTTTGGTGTCACTAATGTTATACTAACATTAACATTATTGAAATTAATGTCATAATTAATTAACAAACTAATGGTATATCTCTAGAGATACCTATACATATTAATGTTAATATGCCGCATATTGATGTATCAGCAACCATTCGGGAACTATATTAAGTACAGGTGCATTAATGGTATAGGTGAGTCTCATGTCAAACAAAATACTACTTAATATTATCGTAGTTTGATATGCCATATATTGTCACAGTTTGATGATATATTCAGTTTAGATGGGATCATATTGGCAATAGATTATTATATACAATATGTAAAATATATTAACAATATTAATTCAAGCTTACACCCTAAGGAAACGTACACACTGTACACCCTAATTCTATGGCATATCCTATATCATATTGTAGCAAGTACACACGCATGGAACTATCCTCTTCTAAAACGCTAACACGCATTATCTTGTACAAATATACCATACGTACATATATATATATATATATATATATATATATATATATATATATATATATATATATATATGGAAAGAGAACGCAAGCTACTGTAACAACCCGGAAAATCAGAACGAATTAAAAACTTTTATTTTGGCAATTTTAATGAATTTTGAATATTTAAAATGATTTATTTTAAATAATAACAACTAGAAATTTTTTTTGAATAGAATTAGAAGGTGTATATTTATTTAAATCGAAATTAGAATATAAATATTTATTTTAATTATAAAAGGAATTGGAGATGGCGCGGTAGTTTGAAAATTCGATTTCAAATTTCAAATAAATGTACATGATTCAAAATAAACCGGATTTTAGTTAAACCAAAAATATTTGAATCTATTACTGAAAAATCGAAATTTCATAGCGGGAATCAAAAATTATGGTCAGTTGAATATTCAAAATGGTCGCTATGGAATAAATATAGACTTTAAAAATAGACATTTTGCAAACGACCTCCATTTTCGATGAAATCACTTTTGTTGGATCTGGAATGTCAAATTATTGCAAGGTTGCAAATTTCATAATTTTTGGAATTAATATGTGAGCATGGCAAAGGAAAACACGTTTGGTAATTTTAGTTTGAATTAGATCGACCAGAAAAAGACCATTTTTCAAACGGTCTCCAAATTCAATGAAATTAATTTTCTTGAGACCGTATCATCCCAAAATAGCCAGATTTATTTTTCAGGAATTTTTGGAATCGGTGTGTGGCCCCAGCAAATTAAAATGTATGTTCAAATCCAAATATGAATGTTTTACCTTTTAATTTGAAGAATAACTGACTGTTACAGTCGAATGGGCCTACGAAACATATCCCATTGTGTCCGAAATGGGGGTATTTAGCTAGGGCGACGGTTGTTGGGTTTGATTTCGAGTTCGGATGCGAAAACACCTTTTAAAATTTTGAATATATAGTGGCCCAATTAGAAATTTCGTTCATTAATTTGATTTTATAAAAAAACGTGGAAAACCCTTTCTCTCTCCCCGATCGAAGGCGGAAATACGTCTTCACCATCTCTCTTCGATTCTGGCCAAACCACGTCGAATTAGCCTTCACCGCTATTGAGGATTTTGTAGCCTTCGTCGAGCTCTTCAAATCCATACCCATTACAACACGTTTCGTTGCACGGTTCTCGAGAAATTCGACGTCGAAGTGCCGCCGATTCGAGCTCAGTCGCCGTCGATCTACGCCGTCGCAGGTCACCGCATCACCGGTGACTGGAGCGCCGCTCCAAGCCCTTCAACGCTGCGCAACCCGATTCCAACATCGTGCAACGGCTTTCGCGAAAATCGAAAACCTAGTTTTGAACCTTTCAGCTGAGGTAACGGCATGTATATTTTAAACTGTTTATCACACTTAAAAGCATTGCGAAGTTGATTAATCGTATAAAAATCACATCTTTTTCGTTTGTGGTCGAAATCCAGTGAAACAAGAGACACCGGGACCGTGACATCGTACGCTACATTCTAGAAGAGACTGGAGGATTTTTAGAGCTTGCTACAAATTTAGGCGAACCGGAAGCAAAGTTAGAACTTCTCACTAAAATTATTTATGTACAGTTATTTTATAACTGCATATATGAACTTGAAACACCCCACCTCCATTAAGGTCACTCACAAAGGGAATGCCTTAACTTTGGTGGAGGTTTGTAAGTAAAAGTCACAGATAAAACACAAGATAGATATAAACACATATATATAAGTAGCGGAAAACAAACAGACTTTTTATTTCATAAATACGTGTTCATACAAAACATTTCCATAACTGTCACACAATAACTTCCAAAACATTGCATCATCATTTTCTGTCTTGGTTATTAAATAAAGAAGCATAAAACATAATTAAAACTGCATAAATCCCCATAGAATGTGCCCAACAGCCATAGCCAAGGAAAGAGAGCCCAAACCGCACATCAACTATCTTGAAGCTTGAAAAGAGTCTGACTAACCTGGGTTGTTTCCTCCTTGTGGACCTAGGGGGGGGGGACGGAAGAAAAGAAGACGAAAGAAAATAGGGTCAGACATAAAGCCTGGTAAGTCTAGTGACTCTTCAGTATGAGAATAAGAAAAAGGGCATGATAGGTATAAACTGGAAATAGGAAAGTATAATAAACTACGGTAAAGCAGTTGTGAATCAAATATACTATCGCACCCCACTCTATATCCCTGCACCTACTTGCATTTTCTCAACTGGCACCCCATGATCGGGGTGAAGTGATCCCCTTTCTAAAGATCGGCTCCTACTCGCATAATCATATGTGTCATACGACCCCCAAAGATTGTAGATACCTATGCTGGTCCGACCATGGGTTGTATCAAGTCCCAAGGTGGCGGCCCGACACAATCCTAGAATGCATAGGGTATACTACCGGTGCCCTCAGTGCCCTGTTTGTCTGCTCCGAAGTGTGTGCACGCCCGCACTCCGTTAGAACCCACACTGTTGCACCCACCGCCGTCGCTTTTGACCGCTTACAATCAGCCCAGTAATCGTGCCCCACCCTACCTAGTTTCAGGGTACCATGATACCTAATTGGGTTACTGCTGAAATGGGTCCCTGTTACTAGGGTTTTCTAGTCAAACATGTTAAGTGGTTAAGTGTCTGTATTTACCTAACCCCACCCATCAGTTTAATTAACATGTTGAATTGGTTAAGTGTTTTAGTTAACTTAACCCTACCATCCTGACTTGTCTGTCCTTAGCTTTTTAAAGCACCAACCACTCACATTAGACAAGTATTGTTACGGTTACTGGATGTGCCGGTCGGTTCCGGGAAGGTTTACACCGTAACTCAGTCTAACCACGGGTCCTTATTGGGCTCAATGCTTAACCACCCACATTGGATAGGTATTGTTGTGACTACTGGACAGCCGGGCGGGTCCGGACATGTTTACATCACAACTCAATCCAACCTCATGTTAAGCATACTCGTATTTTCTAAATTTACATATTTGTCTTTATTACTTGTTATATGTAAATTTGTCAACAATTAAATGTTGTGGCCCACTTTCCAAGTTCATCATTTTTGGTATAAGAATTTTACACCATTTAAATGCCACCAATTTTTGGCATGTGACAACATGCCAATACATATATTTTTCACCAATTTATGTCAAGTTTCCTATAATTACCAATTTATACCAATGTTACCCTGTCAAAATATTAGGCTAACAATCTTAGCCTAATTTTTCGTCCGCATGATTTTCAACATATAATATTAGGATAAAAACTTAGCCTAATTTAGCATACACAAAATTGGCATAAAGCAATTCATTAACACAAACATGACATAGGTGTAAACTTGGCATTATCGGCATAATTAATATGAACATCATAGGTGTGAACTTGCAAAGTAGTCAACATGAACATCATAGGTGTGAAATTGCAATGTAGACTAAATCAACATACATATATGTGAATTTGCAACATAGACTAAATCATGGGTTTCAACTTGTCATGTGAACTTGCATTGAAAAGGGGAATCTAACTAAACAGGTGTCACATGAATTAGCATATGGTTTAGAAAGCCTAAGCCTAAACATGTTTAGATCTAGGCATAACGTCGAACATCACTAGCATATGACAAGAATATGACATGTCCATAAAGTATGTATAATTTTATCACATGTGTGTGAACTAGATCAAATCATTTTACTACCATAACATGAAACTTGTATTGAAATGGATCTTGGCATGGATCCAATTATAAACTTGCAATTTTTGTATAAACATATGAGCATGTATATGAACTTAATCATTTAGGCATAGAGGTTTTAGCATAAAGTATATACATGAGATCTTAGCTTAGTCATAACACATACAACCTATATAATCACATAAACATATAGGTGTAGATTACAACATGAACTATACAACTTGCATGTGATGTTGTTTTCATTCTAAATGTACAATAGGATCAATATCAACTCAACTATACCACAAACATCCCAGTACCATTCACAACACAATCACTTCAATACATAGATATGAATTAACATCGTCGCTATACAATAGCACAATTCCATTTCCAATTTATATTGAATCAAGTCTTAATTTTATTCGCATCGGAAAAATCACTATACTTACAACAAACGATGGTCTTGTTTTCTGATTTCTGAGTTCTAAATTTGCAATGCTTTCCTTTGGGTAGACAAACGTTGTTTGATTCTTGTTTTAACTTTAATTTTGCATGTCTCTAAGCTTTCTCTAACTGACGGCTACTCTTTGTTTCCTCCCAGCAGCATGACGACTCTAGTTCTATATTATTAGTGTGAATTTAGGTTGAGTGTTGAGTTGTATTTATAGAATTTCAGATTGATTTGAGCCGTCAGATGATCTTAGAGTGAATCCAGACCATGCACACCAAGAGAAGCCAATCAGAAAGTGATAAATCAGCCCTAGTGACACAGCCAAGCTCAGAAATTCGACCAGAAACCGACCAGGCCAGCCAGGGCCAAACCAGGTCGACTGGGCAGGTCGACCTGGTTACCCAGGTCGACCCCTTGGTCGACCTGGTGCCTGGGCGGGAATTTTCCCACCCAATTCAGTTTGGGTCTGTTTTTCAAATTTCAAACTAAATTTGAACTGGTTGAATTTTAAATTGAATTCTGAAACTTCTGGAGGTCATAACTCCTTCCTATGGAGTCCGATTCACGTAAATTCGGACTCTATCTCAAGCAGAATTCCGAGACGAACACAATGGCTTAACCCGTTTCCCTTAATTATTTCATTTAGAATTAATTATACTTTAATTTGTTAATTTACAGTTAACAGGAAATTTTGGGGTGTTACATTCTCCCATCCTTAAAGGATTTCGTCCCCGAAATCTTCAGGTTTGAAAGAACGTATATCCTAAGATCCAATCGTCCATCTACTCAACCATCAAACACAGGCGTCCATTGTCCTTGAAAGACTTCTAATGCTTCATGATTATATGCATAGTGTGTGTTTATGTCCTTATCTAATGCAAAAATTAGGCGGTCTACTGATTCAGTTGACCTCCTTAATGCGAATCATGTAAGTGTCATGAATCCATTATGTATGCAAATTTTTCCCTACTTATAATTCTACATGAGTGCGCAACTATCCATACAAATGCGACATCCATATGACAACATATCAAGTTTCAACCACATACAAATATGAATACATATATGCATATGCAATATGAAGTGACTGAGCCGATCTAAATCCTTGGTTGTGTGTGTATATGCATCCACGAGCAACCACTAGCAACCACTTGCAGCCATCAACCATAACATGTTTCAATTACATGTTTACATCCAAAGTCATTTCTACCTAAGGATAAAGGATAATATCGAGGAGATATACCTAAAAAAGATAGATACAAGCACAACTTAAGGAAAAAGAGAGATCAAAGATGTACCCTAAAATAGAAAAGGGTAAGTCGCGCGTATTCTGTCCTCAGTTTCCCAAGTCGCGTCTTCCTCGGTGTCACTCCACTAAACTTTGACAAGCTTGACTTTGCGGTTGCGTAGATTCTTCATTTCAGTTCCTACGATTCGAGTTGGAACTCTCCTTATAGTTGCTTCGCATTCCACTTCGGCTTCTTCTAGAATGCTTGGCTCCACCACTTCCGCAGATTCATGTAGACATTTTCGGAGATGAGAAACGTGAAAGACGTTGTGAATTCCGGCCAACCTTTTGGGCAACTTTACTCTATAATCCATTTTTACAATCTTCTCGATGATAGGGAACGGTCCTACAAATCTTGGTGCTAGCTTTCCTGCGGATCCAAAGCGAACGACGTTCCTTAAAGGGGATACCTTAAGGAAAACCCTGTCCACTATTACCCAAATGCTAGTATTGCCTCTTCTTGACCTAGGGAACCCATCAATGAAGTCCAATGAAATGCTATCCCACTTCCGTTGCGCGACTTCTAGAGGATGAAGCAGTTGGCATGTCACACACTTAGAAACGAAATCTGCCACGTCCTTCTTCATGCCGCTCCAATAGAAAACTCTCTTTACGTCCTTGTACATCTTGTCCCCACCTAGGTGTATTGTCATCTTGGAATGATGTGCTTCCTCGAGAACCACCTTTACTTAATCCCTTGCTTATGGCATGCATAGTCTTCCATCTCGCCTTAGCCAGCCCTTGTCATCGATGGAGTAGCTATCGAGGTGACTGGAAGTTTCACCCCTAATTAGTTTATCAATCACATCCACAAGCTGAGGGTCTTCACGTTGTGCGGCCCCTATTGAGTCTAAAAGAGTAGGCCGTACTTCTAGTGATGCCAATAAACCCGGTACAAAATCAGAGGAGGGCCTAAAGTCAAAACTGGCTATATACTCCAAGCTTTACCTTTCTACAAAGAGAGGGCTTAGGGTCAGCTTCTTTTTGCTCAACGCGTCTGCTACTACGTTGCCCTTGCCAGGAGTATAGGAAATCTCAAAATCATACGAGGCAAGGAACTCCATCCACCTTTGCTGCCTCAAGTTAAGATCTTTCTACGAGAAAAGATACTTCAACGATTTATGGTCAGTATATAATTCAAACTTCTCACCTAGGAGATAATGGCGCCAAGACTTAAGCGCAAAGACGATGGCGGCCAACTCAAGATCGTGGGTTGGGTAGTTCTTTTCATGAACTTTCAATTGTCTTCCACCATAAGCGACTACCCTCCCTTCTTGCATCAGAACAGCGCCTAGCCCCGTACCACAAGCATCTGTATATACTGTGAACATCTTGCTTCCATCCGGCAAAGTCAGAACTGGGGCTATTGTGAGATCCCTTTTTTATCGTTGGAAAGCAAACTCGCAATCCAAATCCCAAGCGAACGCTAGATTCTTCTTTGTTAGCCTTGTGAGTGGAGCTGAGATTTTCGCGAAATCCCTAATGAACTTTCGATAAAAACCGGCTAGCCCAAGAAAGCTTCGGACTTCGGTTGTATTTTCTTGGAGTTTTCCAATCTTGCACTGCCACCACCTTCGCGGGGTCCACAGCTAACCCCTCTTTGGATGCTATATGTCCAATAAATCTTACTTCTTCTCTCCAAAAGTGGCACTTGGAGAATTTGGCTTTTAGTTGATGAACTCGAAGGGTTTCCATGATCTCCTTCAGATGCTAAGCATGTTCTTCCTCATTCTTTGAGAAGATCAAAATATCGTCTACGAAGACCACCACGAACTTATTGAAGAATTCTCTGAACACCCTGCTCATTAGGTCTACGAAATAAGTGGGTGCATTTGTCAAGCCGAAAGGCATGGCAAGCCACTCGAAGAAACCGTCCGAGGTTCTGAATGCCGTCTTATCAATGCTATCTTCAGCTACCCTTAGCTGATGGAACCCAGTAGCCAGATCAAGTTGGGAGAAGACCGACGCACCTACAAGCTGATCAAACAAATCGTCTATTCTAGGAAGCGGGTGCCTATTCTTTTTAGTCAGCTTGTTTAGCTCCCTATAGTCCACACAAAGACGTAGTGAACCATCTGCTTTGGTGGCGAACACCATCGTAGCACCCCATTCCGAGATACTCCTCCTTATAAACCCCTTCTCAAGAAGCTCCTTAACTTGCTTACTGAGCTCCTTTCTCTTCTTTGGAGCCATGTGTCTAACAGGTAGAGCTACGGGCTTTGCATTATCAACAAGATATATGCGGAAGTCTATTTCCCGCTTCGGAGGTAAGCCTTTCACCTCTTCAAAGACATCCGGATATTCCCGGACCACTCTAACCGGCTGCAAATTCTCAATAGAAGCGTCAAGCGACTCTAGATAACTAAGCATAATAGCATTCAAGGGATTACAAGAAATTTCTAGAGTGTTACCGACCCGAGTCAAGAGTCTAACCACTCTTTTCTCACAATCAAGAATGGCACCATTACCGGATAACCCGCCCATGCCTAAGATCAGTCCATATCCTGAGAAACCCAAAACAAAGAAACTACATCTAAATTCAACACTTAGAATAGAGATTTTCAAATCCAAGCAAACCATCGACAAATAAGCCGAGCCCCCAATTGGATTTGAAACAAACAAGGGATCTTCTACCATACTAGTGTCTAGGTGCAGAGATTCTACTAAAGCAAATGAAATAAAGGAGTGTGATGCACCCGAATCAAAGAGAGTGCGAACTGGATGATCATAGAGATAAACTAAGCTTTATACAGAAATATTTCTACCTAAGGTTCTCAAGGTAGGATTGAGAAAATAAGCAAGATAAAACAAAGCATCTAGGAGAAGAAGTTAAAGAGGTACCCCCAGAAGGTCCTGCTTGCGAGCCTTGCCCTTACTTCTTAGGGCAGTTCTTGCTGATATGTCCAGTATCACCACACTGAAAGCATGCTCCCATCTTCATCTTCTTCTTTCTACAATCCTGGACTATATGCCCAACAATTCCACAGAAATAACATTTCCTTTTCTCACGTGCCTTGTTATTATTGTTGTGGTCCTTTCCTACTTGACTATTATCCATCTTCTTGTTCTGCGATTCTTCCGCTTGCTGTTTCACGTACAGGGGGAGGAGGAGTAAAAGCGTCTGTAGCTGGGGAGTAAGGTCCCCAGACATGCTGAAACGAAAAAGGAAAGAAAGATTCAAAACAAAAGGATAGAGAGATAGTGCATATGGCTCTGGGGAATTATGCCTTTTAAAAACAACACTTTTCCTTGAAAAAATAAATGCTTCTTTAAACTTCTCTTTTGAAAATAATTTCAAAAACTTTTATCTAGTCTGGTAAATCTGCGCTCTAATACCAAGTGAAACACCCCACCTCCATTAAGGTCACTCACAAAGGGAATGCCTTGTCTTTAGTGGAGGTTTGTAAGTAAAAGTCACAGATAAAACACAAGATATATATATATATAAATATATATATATATATATATATATATATATATGTAAGCAGCGGAAAACAAACAGACTTTTTATTTCATAAATACGTGTTCATACAAAACATTTCCATAACTGTCACACAATAACTTCCAAAACATTACATCATCATTTTCTATCTTGGTTATTAAATAAAGAAGCATAAAACATAATTAAAACTCGTAAATCCCCATAGAATGTGTCCAACAGCCATAGCCAAGGAAAGAGAGTTCAAACCGCACATCAACTATCTTGAAGCTTCCAAAGAGTCTGACTAAGCCGTGTTGTTTCCTCCCTGTGGACCGGGGGGTGGGATGGAAGAAAAGAAGACGAAAGAAAATAGGGTCAGACATAAAGCCTGGTAAGTCTAGTGACTCTTCAGTATGAGAATAAGAAAAAGGGCATGATAAGTATAAACTGGAAATAGGAAAATATCATAAACTAAGGTAAAGCAGTTGTGAATCGAATATACTACCGCACCCCACTCTATATCTCTGCACCTACTTGCATTGTATCAACTGGCACCCCATGATTGGGGTGAGGTGATCCCCTTTCTAAAGATCGGCTCCTACTCGCATAATCATATGTGTCATACGGCCCCCAAAGATTGTAGATACCTATGTTGGTCCCACCATGGGGTGTATCAAGTCCCATGGTGGCGGCCCGACACAGTCCTAGAATGCATATGGTATACTACTGACGCCCCAAATGCCCTGATTGTCTGCTTCGAAGTGTGTGCACGCCCGCACTCCGTTAGAACCCACACTGTTGCACCCACCGCCGTCGCTTTTGACCGCTTACAATCAGCCCAGTAATCGTGCCCCACCCTGCCTAGTTTCAGGGTACCATGATACATAATTGGGTTACTGCTGAAATGGGTCCCCGTTACTAGGGTTTTCTAGTCAAACATGTTAAGTGGTTAAGTGTCTGTATTTACCTAACCACACCCATCAGTTTAATTAACATGTTGAATTGGTTAAGTGTTTTAGTTAACTTAACCCTACCATCCTGACTTGTCTGTCCTTAGCTTTTTAAAGCACCGACCACTCACATTAGACAGGTATTGTTACGGTTACTGGATGTGCCGGTCGGTTCCAGGCAGGTTTACACCATAACTCAGTCTAACCTCGGGTTCTTATTGGGCTCAATGCTTAACCATCCACATTGGATAGGTATTGTTGTGACTACTGGACAGCTGGGCGGGTTGGGGCAGGTTTACATCACAACTCAATCCAACCTCGTGTTAAGCATACTCGTATTTTCTAAATTTACATATTTTTCTTTATTACTTGTTATATGTAAATTCGTCAACAATTAAATGTTGTGGCCCACTTTCCAAGTTCATCATTTCCGGTATAAGAATTTTACACCATTTAAATGCCACCAATTTTTGGCATGTGACAAACATGCCAATACATATATTTTTCACCAATTTATGTCAAGTTTCCTATAATTACCAATTTATCCCAACGTTACCCCATCTAAATATTAGGCTAATAATCTTAGCCTAATTTTTCGTCCGCATGATTTTTAACATATAATATTAGGCTAAAAACTTAGCCTAATTTAGCGTACACAAAATTGGCATAAAGTAATTCATTAACATAAACATGACATAGGTGTAAACTTGGCATTATCGGCATAGTCAATATGAACATCACAGGTGTGAACTTGCAAAGTAGTCAACATGAACATCATAGGTGTGAACTTGCAATGTACACTAAATCAACATACATATATGTGAATTAGCAACATAGACTAAATCATGGGTTTCAACTTGTCATGTGAACTTGCACTGAAAAGGGGAATTTAACTAAACAGGTGTCACATGAATTAGCATATGATTTAGACAACATAAGCCTAAACATGTTTAGATCTAGGCATAACATTGAACATCACTAGCATATGACAAGAATATGACATGTCCATAAAGTATGTATAATTTTATCACATGTGTGTGAACTAGATCAAATCATGTTTACTACCATAACATGAAACTTGTATTGAAATGGATCTTGGCATGGATCCAATTATAAACTTGCAACTTTTGTATAAACATATGAGCATGTATATGAACTTAATCATTTAGGCACAGAGGTTTTAGCACAAAGTATATACATGAGATCTTAGCTTAGTCATAACACATACAACCTATATAATCACATAAACATATAGGTGTAGATTACAACATGAACTATACAACTTGCATGTGATGTTGTTTTCATTCTAAATGTACAATAGGATCAATATCAACTCAACTATACCACAAACATCCTAATACCATCCACAACACAATCACTTCAATACATAGATATGAATTAACATCATCGCTATACAATAGCACAATTCCATTTCCATTTTACATCGAATCAAGTCTTAATTTTATTCGCATCGGAAAAATCACTATACTTACAACAAACGATGGTCTTGTTTTCTGATTTCTGAGTTCTGAATCTACAATGCTTTCCTTTGGATAGACAAACGTTGTTTGATTCTTGTTTTAACTTTAATTTTGCTCGTCTCTAAGCTTTCTCTAACTGACGGCTACTCTTAGTTTCCTCCCAGCAGCATGATGGCTCTAGTTCTATATTATTTGTGTGAATTTAGGTTGAGTGTTGAGTTGTATTTATAGAATTTCAGATTGATTTGAGCCGTCAGATGATCTTAGAGTGAATCCAGACCATACACACCAAGAGAAGCCAATCAGAAAGTGACAAATTAGCCCTAGCGACACAGCCAAGCTCAGAAATTCGACCAGAAACTGACCAGGCCAGCCAGGGCCAAACCAGGTCGACTGGGCAGGTCGACCCCCAGGTCGACTGGGCAGGTCGACCCCCAGGTCGACTGGGCAGGTCGACCCTATGGTCGACCTGGTTACCCAGGTCGACCCTAAGGTCGACCCCCTGGTCGACCTGGTGCCTGGGTGGGAATTTTCCCGCCCAGCCCAGTTTGGGTCTATTTTTCTAATTTCGAACTGAATTTGAACCGTTTGAATTTTAAATTGAATTCTAAAACTACCGGAGATCATAAATCCTTCCTACGGAGTCCGATTCACGCAAACTCGGACTTTATCTCAAGCAGAATTCCGAGACGAACTCAATGGCATAACCCGTTTCCCTTAATTCTTTCATTTATAATTAATTATACTTTAATTTGTTAATTTACAGTTAATAGAAAATTTCAGGGTGTTACAGAACTGCTTCCCATCGTCCACAGACCATGGACGACTTGTTTGATTGTTTTGTGTTGTGGAAATTGACTGTTGATTATGATGCGAAATAAAAATTAAAATTATTCATGTGTTTAATAAAATATTCATGTGTTGAATAAAATATTCATGTGTTGAATAAAATGTTTGAACAGTAAAAATATCATTTTTACTGCATAAATAAGATAAATAAAATATTCATGTATTAAATAAAATATTTATATTTAAAAATATAATTTTTAACTGGTATATGAATAAAATAAATATTCATTTACAAATCGGACGATTTGTATATGTACACACATTTGACTGATATGGATTGGGCGATATGTTTTACACATCGCCCAACTGCACAAATAAAATATGTGTTTGTTGATTAAAACCCCACATGGGTATTGGAGGATATTTGACGTACACTAATCCCAATTGTTTAGCTGTATGTCAATCGATTAGTTGAAAGATTGTTGTAAGCATTAAATATTTATATTTAATGCTTATGCAGTGTAGAATGCACTTTGGATGATGGTTGATTGTTTATCATTGTTGTTCTATACATGTGTTGTATGAAATCCACATAAATAACATTATATGGTGATTGACTGTGTCTGATTTCAGTTCAGAAAAAAATGAATATTTAAAATAACGAATATCTTAAAATAATGAACATTTTAAAATAATATTCAGTAAAAGATCAAAATTTGATTTTGATGTCCGATTTGGGATAGACACGAATATATTTAAATATATAAAGCCGTGTTGATTAGATTAACGCCATTTTGACGTGAACGATATTTATATCGATTTTATTCATTTTTATAATGAATATCGAAAAGGAAATGATTTCAGAATCTGATATTTTGAAAATATTATCATTTATATATTAAAATGATAAGGAAAATTCAATTTTGATTTAAAATTGAAAAGTGAAGTTGGAATCGTTTTCAAACGAAGTTAAAACGATATGTAAAATACGTTTTAATTGAGAATCAACGAAATATATATATATATATTATATATATTTAATGGCCTGAATAGAAAGTGCCGCAGCATGGCAGTTCGCGAATTTCGACCATTGACTTCAAATTGATGTTACGGGAGATCCAACCATCGGATTCTCCTAAAACCGGAACCATTGGGCTTGAATCGAAAAGAGATTTCCAACGAATATAAGCGATTTGAAGTCTAACAGTTGGATTTGGAATTATGTCCAAATCAAATTTTAAAAAGGTCGCTGTAAGTGCAGTTCGATGACCATTTATGGAAATCGATTGTACGAGCCTTGATAAAATTACTAAAAATATAAATAATTTGTATAAAATCATAATAAATGATTTGGAAGGAATTGGGATGAAAAATTCCATATTTGAAAAGATAAAAATATATTTTTATTAAAATGAACTAGTTATGAACTAGAATTATAATCCAATATTTTTAAATAAATAAGTTGGATTTGAAATGGTTTTAAAAATAACCAGAATTTCCAGTATATGAATTTGAATGGATTCAAATGGAAATAATCTTCGAAATATTTTGGTATTGGATTTCGTGATTATACGGATATGGTTATGGAAATTTGGAAGATATATTTTATATCGTTATTTCCAATACGATATTGGTTGGTTTCAGAATTTTATATTGAATATAAGCCGATATATTTCCTATTCAGAGCCCTGTATTTAATATCAAATGGGATTTTGGGTTTGTCGTGAATGGTGTCTTAAATAACACCGTTCTGAAACCCAGTTGAGTGGAATTGAATAAAAGAATTGGATTTTGGGATTGTCATGAACGGTGTCTTCGGTAACACTGTTCTTGAATCCCATGTGAAGAGAATAAATCTTTTAATTAAGATTGCTAGAGTTTCCATTGGAATAAAATGGAATGTGAATTGGATTTATCGTGAACTGTGTTTTTAACGACATTCGTTCTTTAACCCGATTTATAGTGAAATGTGATTTGGAATTTATAAGTCTTTTTATTAAGATTTAAAGGAGATTTTCCAAAGTAAAGTTTTCCAATTTAATAAAATAAACTGGAATGGAATGGAATTCGATTTGGTAATGATCGAATTGAATTACTGTGGAGGAAGACCGCTAATATATGTGATTTAAAAGGCTTTGCCGTTATTCCATTTAAATTATTAGTCGGATATGGAAGTTTATGTCAATTATATATATTGATCTGTTTTCCGTGAAGATTCCATAATTAATGGAATATGATTCTGGGTTTATCGTGAGCTGTGTTTTAAATGACGTTATTTCTTTTATCCAGTTAGAGATAAGATTAATTTCTTAACTTTGAATAATCATTAAGCAATGAATTTTGGAGATTAAATCTGAGTTAGAGTTTGGATGAATCTTTAATTAGATTGAAATGGGAATTGATAATTTAAATTATCAAATTCGGGAAATGATCTAGAATGGAGTAGCACCAGTGTTACTCCATGCGATAGTTAAATCTTTAATTAGATTTGAACGTGAAACGATAATTAAATTTACCGATAACGCAGTGGTGTTAGATATGAAGTATTACCAGTTTTGCTTCATGGAATGAATAGGTTGGGACTGGGAAATATAACAAATGATTACTTCGGTAAGGTGCTCTAATCCCGACTAGTTTGGATAAACCATAACTTGGTTTGAATTGGTATCCAAAGGAAGATTAAAGAATAAATTTAAAGAATTTATCCCTGATAAAATTAATGGAAACCTTTCCCAAAGTATAATAAAATTTGAATAAAGAAATATTTTGGATTGGAATGAGGCGTATGTTGTGTTTTTATAGCACATATTTATTATATACACGATTTATTCAAAAAGACCGGGTTTATCCCATTCTGAATAAATGATTCGATGATATGTCGAGGATGAAGACGGTGGTTGAAGACCGGAGGTCTTCACATCGTTTGGATGATTACTGATGTGCTGATAGGGTTGTACACCCAAGACGAGGTAATAAGTGGTGATCGTCCAGACGTAATTGGAGATCGACCGGATATGCGAGGTCCTCTCTCCTGTATTGGACATATGGAATGAGGAATAAGGTGCCTCCGGTTTTGTTCAAACCTAGAACGAACTTGTAAATGGATGTGTGTCTGACATCGGATTTCATTCTGTGTGATTGACAGGCATCAATTGCATAGCGTGAATTGCCTGTGTGGCATTCTGAGATGCAAATGATCAAGGCTTCTATTAAAAAGCAGAGTCTTATGGTTGATGATCAAAGCACGACTTTAATATAACATAACTTTGTGTATAGCATTAATTCGCGAGCCTCGCACCCCGGTGTGAACCAGAAACGGAAGAGGACTTCAGGGAGGGCATGCGTTTCCTTTTAACTAGGAGTAGTGTCTGGGTTTTGCAAGCCAAGACGTTTTACCTATGTGGATGATGGATAGCGAGGCGCCTCGGTTATATCGGTCACTGCGGTGCCAATGGATGGTTTGGTCGATATATGACCAGTCTACGCCCCATAGGGCAGGGAACGTATTATTCAGGCATTTTAATCCACTTCGTGTGGACCAGCCCTGACGATCCAAGGGTCGATGCGTTCTGATTTTGAGAGATGGGCTAGATTGCCTCGAAGCAGTAAGGACGATCCCTTGCCCTGGTTCACAGATAGAAATCCAACTTCCAATACATGACGGTTTGGATTGTAGATCCTAGTATTGGCGACATGATAAATGATACCTATGCCGCCTATGATTGGTACATTTATATTTGAAGTTGTTTTATACACTATGCACTTATAATAGTATCAAATGATTTGTTTTAAACGTACCAAGCATGTTGGTTATTATAAGGTAAAACTCTATCCTTCGGCTTGCGTTGCATTGTGTGATGGGACCTGAGTTTTATAATAGTTTCATTTTTCCAAAAAGCATTGTGTTGTTTTGTTATATGCGATGGTATTCTTGTGAGGAAACCCGATCCATGTTATACGATGTGGTCCCTTGATATATCTGATTTTAAAGTAAAGAAACTGTTTTAGTTCTCACACCAGTTACATGACTGACCTAGAGTTTATTGTTTTAACCTAAAGTCTGGGTGCCTCTATTTTCCACACGGGCAGCTAGTAGTTTGGTTTTGCAGATTTATATTCATAGGATCCTGGTTTACAGCTGGAATGATATTTGGAAAGCTCTGTATCCGTATATTCCTTTCAATTGTGTTTTGTATTATTTTCCACCGCATTGTAACTTGTAAATCTCTGATATTTATCAAATGTATATTCTTGTACTTTGATGTAAATTGTTGTAATAAGCAATGAAATGTTCTTCTGTTTGTGTTCTGATTTGTCGTGTTCTCAACTCAATCCGAACTTTCCTTTACGGGGAAGTTTGGGTCGTCTTATTTCGTATCGGAGCTTTGGTTTACAGAGCTCGAGAACAAGATACTTTAGAGCCAAACAAAAGAATTCATCAGAGATTGGATTAGTAATGTCCAATGAGAATGACTCGTTAGAGATGGGATCAGTAGTATCATAGAATGAGTCAAAAGAGTGCTATTTTTAAAATAAAAATGGAAACAATTTTTGTTTTGAAACTTTATAATACGTATTTAAATAATTTGTTTTAAATTTATTTGGACTATCGGGTATATAGAGATTTTAATATACGTCTGATTCACGTGTATTTGAAGTCTCAAATATACTGGATGGACATAGAATCATACTCTAGTCGCCCGGGTATTATTCTGCTGATGCCCGGGCATCATCAACATTTATGATCGAGTTTCGAAAGTGGGATATTTATATATTTCCAACTGACTGGTGTGAGAACCAAAATTAGATAGGGTTATTATTGTGAATTGGCATCAAAAATGGATTTATATATATATAAAAAATTATAAATCTGAAAAGATAATCAACTAATTGATTGCTAGTTGTATTGTTTGATTTTTGGTTGATTAATTAATTTTTTTAACCATTAAGCCAAATTGAATCAAATATTATACTAAGTTGGAAATTGTTTAGAAATTACACATTATTGAACAGGTTATGGATAAACTGCTAAGAAGAGAAATAAAATTTTATGCCCGACAAATAGGTACGTGTTTACTAGTTTTCTTCTTCTTTTAAAGATTTATGAGCCTAAGGCTGACCGCTTGGCATTTCCTTTCTTCTTTTAAAGATTTATGAGCCTAAGGCTGGCCGCTTGGCATTTTTCTTCTTCTTTTAAAGGTTTATGAGCTTAAGGCTGGCCGCTTGGCATTTTTCTTCTTCTTTTAAAGATTTATGAGCCTAAGGCTGGCCGCTTGACATTCTCTTTTTTTATTTTGGATTGATGATGGCCCTACGAGGCGAGTTGTGGTTTCAAATGTCTCCTCGTACAAAGGAGGTTATGGCGAAATTTTTCAAAAATTTAGGGTGTTAGCTAAATATTTGAAGAATTAGAAAATTCTTAGAATCAGAAAAGTTGAAAAATGAAAGCCAACTGAAAGTTGAGTTGATTGGTTAAACAACTTTATGCTCCGTTCCTTTTCGAGGACGAAAAGATTTTAAGTGGGGGAGGTTGTAATAACCCGGAAAATCAAAACCAATTTAAATTTTTTATTTTTGGCAATTTTAATGAATTTTGAATATTTAAAATGATTTATTTTAAATAATAACAACTAGAAATTTATTTGCATAGAATTAGAATGTATATATTTATTTAAATCGAAATTAGAATATAAATATTTATTTTAATTATAAAAGGAATTGGAAATGGCGCGGTAGTTTGCAAATTCGATTTCAAATTTCAAATAAATGTACAGGATTCAAAATAAACCGGATTTTAGTGGAACCAAAAATATTTGAATCTGTTTATAAATATCTTTCTAACGAATTTGAAAAATCGAAATTTCATAGTGGGAATCAAAAGTTATGGCCAATTAAATATTCAAAATGGTCGTTATAGAATAAATACAGCCCTTAAAAATAGACATTTTGCAAACGACCTCCGTTTTCGACGAAACCACTTTGATTGGATCCGGAATATCAAATTATTGCTAGGTTGCAAATTCCATAATTTTTGGAATTAATATGTGAGCGTGGCAAAGGAAAACGCGTTTGGTAATTTCAGTTTGAATTGGATCGACTAGAAAAAGTCCATTTTTCAAACAGTATCCCAATTCGACGAAATTAATTTTTTTGTAACTGTATCGTCCCAACATAGCTCGATTTATTTTTCGGGAATATTTGGAATCAGTATTTGGCCCCGACAAATTAAAATGTACGTTCAAATCCAAATATGAATGTTTTATATTTTAATCTGAAGAATAACTGACTGTAACAGTCGAATGGGCCTACAAAACATATCCTATTGTGTCCGAAATGGGGTATTTAGCAAGGGGCGGCTGTCGTTGGGTTTGATTTGGAGTTCGGATGCGAAAAAATCTTTTAAAATTTTGAATATATGGTGGGCCAGTCAGAACATTCATTCATTAATTTGATTTTATAAAAAATGCGGAAAACCCTTTCTCTCTCCCCGATCGAAGGCGGAAATACATTGCCACCTTATCTCTTCGATTCTGGCCCTCGTCGAGCTCTTCAAATCCATACCAATTACACACCGTTTCGTTGCATGGTTCTCGAGAAATTCGACGTCAAAGTGCCGCCGAATCGAGCTCCACCACCGTCGATCTACACCGTCGCAGGTCACCGCGTCACTGGCGACTGGAGCGCCACTCCAAGCCCTTCAACGCTGTGCAAACCTATTCCAACATCGTGCAACGGTTTTCGCGAAAATCGAAAACCTAGTTTGGAACCTTTCAGCTGAGGTAACGACCTGTATATTTTAAACTGTTTATAACAGTTAAAAGCGTTGCGAAGTTGATTAATCATATAAAAATCATATCTTTTTCGTTTGTGGTCGAAATCCAGTGAAACAAGAGACACCGAGACTGCAACATCGTACGCTACATTCTAGAAGAGACTGGAGGATTTTTAGGGTTTGCTACAATTTTAGGTTAAGCCGAAAGCAAAATGAGAACTTCTCACTAAAATTATTTATGTACAGTTATTTGTTTAATAACTACATATACGAACTGCAACTGCTCCCCATCGTCCACAGACCATGGACGATTTGTTTGATTGTTTTATGTTGCAGGAATTGATTGTTGATTGTGATATGAAATTAAAATTACAATTGTTCATGTATTGAATAAAATATTCATATGTTGAATAAAATGTTTGGACAGTAAAAATATCATTTTTATTGTATAAATGAGCTAAATAAAATATTCATGTGTGGAATAAAATATTTATAGTTAAAAATATAATTTTTAACTGGTATATGAATAAAATAAATATTCATTTGCAAATTGGACGATTTTTTTATGTACACACATTTGATTGATATGGATTGGGCGATATATTTTAAGCCTAACCGCATAAATAAAATCTGTGTGTTGAGCGAAACCCCACAAGGGTATTGGAAGGATATTTGATTTACACTAATCCCAATTGTTTAGTTGTATGTCAATCGATTAGTTGACAGACTGTTGTAAGTGTTAAATATTTATATTTAATGCTTATGCAGTGTAGAATGCACTCTGGATGATGGTTGATTGTTTATCATTGTTGTTCTGTACATGTGTTGTATGAAATCCATATAAATAACATTATATGGTAATTGACTGTGTTTGATTCCAGTTAAGAAAGAATGAATATTTTAAAATAACGAATATTTTAAAATAATGAACATTTTAAAATAATATTCAGTAAAAGATCAAAATCTGATTTTGATATCCGATTTGGGATGAACACGAATATATTTAAATATATAAAGCCGTGTTGATTAGATTAATGCTATTTTGACATGAACGATATTTATATCGATTTTATTCATTTTTATAATGAATATCGAAAAGAAAATGATTTCAAAATCTGATATTTCGAAAATATTATCATTTATATATTATAATGATAAGGAAAATTCAATTTTGATTTAAAATTGAAAAATGAAGTTGGAATCGTTTTTAAAACAAAGTTAAAATGATATATAAAATACGGTTTAAATGGAAATCGATGAAATATATATATTATATATATTTAATGGCCTGAATTGAAACCATTAACTTCGAATTGACGTTACGTGAGATCCGACCATCGGATTCACCTAAAACCAGAACCGTTGGGTTCGAATCGAAAAGAGCTTTCCAACGAATATAAGAGATTTGGAATTAATGGTTGGATTTGGAATTATGTCCAAAACAAATTTGAAAAAGGTCGCTGTAAGTGCAGTTCGATGACCATTTATGGAAATCGGATGTACGGGCCTTCATAAAATTATTAAAAACATTAATAATTTGTGTAAAATCATAATAACTGATTTGGAAGGAAGTGGGATGAAAAATTCCATATTTGAAAAGATAAATATATATTTTTATCGAAATGAACTAGTTATGAACTAGAATTATAATCCAATATTTTCAAATAAATAACTTGGTTTTGAAAAGGTTTTAAAAATAACTATAATTTCCAATATATGAATTGGAATGGATTTGAGTGGAAATAATCTTTGGAATATTTCGGTATTAGATTTTGTGATTATACGGATATGGTTATGGAAATTTGGAAGATATATTTTATATCGTTATTTCCAATACGATATTGGTTGGTTTCAGAATTTGATATTGAATATAAGCCGATATATTTCCTATTCAGAGCCCTGTATTTAATATCTAATGGGATTTTGGGTTTATCGTGAATGGTGTCTTAAATAACATTGTTCTTAAACCCAGTTGAGGAAAGAATAAATCATTTTATTAAGATTTAGTGAAATTTTCCAATTAATTAATATTTAATTGGAATTGAATAAAAGAATTGGATTTTGGATTTGTCGTGAATGGTGTCTTCAGTAACATTGTCTTTGAATCCCATGTGAAGAGAATAAATCATTTAATTAAGATTGTTAAAGTTTCTAATTATATTTAATAATTGGAATAAAATGGAATGCGAATTGGGTTTATTGTGAGCTGTGTTTTTAACGACATTCGTTCTTAAACCCGATTTACAGTGAAATGTGATTTGGAATTTATAAGTCTTTTTGTTAACATTTAAAGGAGATTTTCCAAAGTAAAGTTTTCCAATTTAATAAAACAAATTGGAATGGAATGGTATTCAATTTGGTAATGACCGAAGTGAATTTCTGTGGAGGAAGACTGCTAATATATATGGGATTTAAAAGGCTTTACCGTTATTCCATTTATATTATTAGTCAGATATGGAAGTTTATATTGATTATATATATTGATCTGTTTTCCATGGAGAATCCATAGTTAATGGAATGTGATTTTGGGTTTATCATGAGCTATGTTTTAAATGACATTAGTGTTCTAACCTAGTTAGAGATAAGATAACTTTGAATAATCATTAAGCAATGATTTTTGGAGATTAAAACTGAATTAGAGTTTTAATGAATCTTTAATTAGATTGAAATTGGAATTGATATTTTAAATTATCAAGTTCGGGAAATGATCGAGAATGGAGTAGCACCAGTTTTACTCCATGCGATAGGTAAATCTTTAATTAGATTTGAATGTGAAATGGTAATTAAATTTACCGATAACACCATGTGTTAGATATGTAGTATTACCAGTTTTGCTTCATGGCATGAATAGGTTGGGAATGGGAAATATAACAAATGATTACTTCGGTAAGGTGCGCTAATCCCGACTGGTTAAACCATAATTTGGTTTGAATTGATATCCAAAGGAAGATTAAAGAATAAATTTAAAAGAACTTATCTTTGACAAAATTAATGGGAACCTTTCCCAAAGTATAAGAATATTTGAATAAAGGAATATTCTGGATTGACATGAGGCGTATGTTGCGTTTTTATAGCACTTGTTTATTATATACGCGAGTTATTCAGAAAGACCGGGTTTATCCCATTCTGAGTAACTAATTCGACGATATGTCGAGGATGAAGACGGTGGTTGAAGAACGGAGGTCTTCACATTGTTTGGATGATTACTGATGTCTTAATAGGGCTATAATCCCAAGACGAGGTAATAAGTGGTGATCGTCCAGACGTACTTGGAGATCGACCGGATATGTGAGGACCTCTCTCCTATATTGGATATATAGGACGGGGAATAAGGTGCCTCCGGTTTCATTCAGACCCCGAACAAACTTGTAAATGGATGTGTGTCTGACATCCGATTTCGTTCTCTGTGATTGATAGACATTAGTTGCATAGCGTGAATTGCCGGTGTGGCATGATGAGATGCAAATGACCAAGGCTTCTATTGAAAACCAGAGTCTTGTAGTCGATGATCAAAGCATGGCTTTAATATAGCATAGCATTGTGTATAGCGTTAATTCGCGAGTTTCACACCCCGGTGTGAACCAGAAACGGGAGAGGACTTCAGGAAGGGCACGCGTTTCCTTCTAGTTAGGAGTGGTGTCTGGGTTTTGCAAGCCCAGACGTTTTACTTATGTGGATGATGGATAGCGAGGCGCCTTAGTTATATCAGTCACTTTGGTGCCGATGGATGGTTTGGTTGATATATGACCAGTTTACGCCCCATAGGGCGGGGATACGTATTGTTCAGGCATTTTAATCCACTCCGTGTGAACCGGCCCTGACGATCCAAGGGGTTAATACATTCTGATCCTGAGACATGGGCTAGATTGTCTCGAAGCGGTAAGGACGATCCCTTGCCTGGGTTCACAGATGGAAATCCAACTTCCAATACGTGACATTTCGGTTTTAATTGCAGAGCCTAGTATTGGCGACATGATAGATGGTACCCATGCCGCCTATGATTGATACATTTATATTTGAAGTTGTTTTATACACTATGCACTTATAATAGTGTCGAAGGATTTGTTTTAAACGTACCAAGCATGTTTAGCTATTATAAGGTAAAACTCTATCCTCCGGCTTACATTGCATTGTGTGATGGGACCTGAGTCTTATAATAGCTTCATTTTTCCAAAAAGCATTGCGTTGTTTTGTTATATGCACTGGTATTCTTGGGAGAAATCTCGTTCCATGTTATACGGCGTGGTCTCCTTATATATCTAATTTTAAAGTAAAGATTTAATAACTGTTTTAGTTCTCACACCAGTCACATGACTGACCTGGAGTTTATTGTTTTAACTTAAAATTTGGGTATCCCTATTTTCCACATGGGCAGCTAGTAGTTTTGGTTTTGCAGATTTATATTCACAGGATCCTGGTTTACAGCTGGAATGATATTCGGAAAACTCTGTATCTGTATATTCCTTTCAGTTGTGTTTTGTATTATTTTCTGTCGCATTGTAACTTGTAAATCTCTGATATTTATCAAATGTATATTATTTGTTCATACTCTGTATATCTTGTACTCTGATGTAAATTGTTGTAATAAGCAATGAAATTTTCTTCTATTTGTGTTTTGATTTGTCGTGTTCTCAACTCAATCTGGACTTTCCTTTACGGGGAAGTTTGGGTCGTCTCAGCTACTGTCTAACCTATTTGAGCATCCCTGAACAACAAGTACATGACAATTCCTTACCAATTTAACACGCGCAGGCTATATATATATAAGTAAAAAATAGGATAGTTGTAACACCCCGTGTTTTCTGTAAACATTAAAGTAGCGAATTAAAGAATAATTAATTACAAATGTGAGAATTAAGGGAAACGGTTATGCCATTGCATTCGTCTCGGAATTCTGCTTGAGACATAGTCCGAGTTTGCGTAAATCGGAATCCGTATGAAGGAGTTATGACCTTTAGAAGATTCAAGAATTTAAATAAACAGCTGAGAATGAAGTTTAAAAAAATCAAAATTTAAAATCAGAAGCAGAAGCGGGCTGAGCCGGAAATTTCCCGCCCAAGGCCAGGTCGACCCGGGGGTCGACCTCCCCCCATACAGGTCGACCTGTGGGTCAACCTCCCCCTCGGGTCAGATCTGAAATCTGACGTGTCTTCTCCTGTGACGAATTGCTGTGTCATTAGGGCTTGCGTGGCACGTTCTGGTTAGTTCTCTTAGGTTTGAATGGCTTTGATTTTCTCTAGGTTAATTTGACGGCTCCTGTTAAATCAGACTTCTATATAAGCAACCTAAACCTAAACACTAAAGTCACACAAAAATATTCCTAAGACCATCATGCTGTCAGTACTTAGCCTAGAATAGCCGCCATTCTCCTTCAACTAGAAAGCAAGTAGGAATTGCAAATCAAATCTAATTCAACTAAGAGAATTCAACGTCTACAACAAAGGAGAGCTATTCAATTTCAGAATATAGATCCTAGAACTCAAGACTAGCCTCCTTTTTGTAAGTCCAATTATCATTTAGACCTAAAAGATATTAGAATTGTGACTAAATAATTGGATGTAGAACATCACCTAATGTAAATCTATGCTTATCCTTTTTGTTAAAACTGAATTGATTAAGACCATGATTCTTATCATGTTTGTGATCATGTTGTATGTAATATGATGATAAATGTTAATGCTTTGCAATGAATCCATATGTTGTATAATTTGTCGATGACATATTATGTTGTATACTTTGGCGATGACATAAATTGGCAATGACATATTATAATTTGGCGATGGCGTATCATATTGTGTAATTTGGTGATGACATACCATATTGTATAATTTGGCGATGGATATCATATTGTGTAATTTGGCGATGACATTCCATGTTGTATAATTTGGCGATGGATATCATATTGTGTAAATTGGCGATGACATACTATGTTGTATAATTTTGCGATGACATTTCATGTCGCATGATTTGGTAATGACACCTATATGTTGTATGTCAATTTGGGAATTTTAGGCAAGTTCAACCATGATCACATATATGACCAAATCTACATGCTAATATGATTAGGTGCATGTTAGAGTTGATCCAACTAATTTGCAATGTTCACAATTACATGCCTAAATTTAAGTTTATGTAGTTCTATATGAAAACCCCTATTTCATGATTCATGTTAAGTAGATCTAAATTTTGCAAGTTCATAATTAAATGTATATTGTCCTATGCCATATTCATATGGCACATGTGTAGTTAGATCCAAATTTTTATGATGTTGGAATTATTACATGTTCCTCTTTTTCCCCTTTTGTGTATAAGTTAGGCTATGTATCGAGTCTAACATTTTACGTGATTTATGCGAACATTTGACGGGGGTAACGTTGGTAAAAATATGAAATTACATATAACTGGCATATTTGGCTCATGAACATGTAAATGTTTTATGGTATAAAGTGGTATAAATTTTTATACCTAAAATTATGAACTTGATTTAAAGGGAAAGTTGGGCTTGACTTGAATGACAATAATTTACATATAAATATAAAGAGGTAAATATGTAAATTTAGAAAAGACGAATATGCCTAACCCGAGGTTAGATTGAGTTACGATGTAAGACTGCCTAGAACCGCCCGACACATCCAGCAACAGTAACAATATATATCTAATGTAGGAGGTTAGTGCATCGAGCCCAAAGGAACCCGAGGTTAGACTGAGTTAGGGTGTAAAACTGCCCGGACCCGACCGACACATCCGGTAACCGCAACAATACCTGTCTAATGTGAGTGGTTGGTGCTTTAATTAATGAATTAAAGCTAAGTCAGGGATGGTAGGGTTAAGTTAATTAAGGAAACACTTAACCAATGCAACATGTTAACTAAACTGATGGGTGGGGTTATGTTAACTTGCACACTTAGCCAATTTAACATATTGACTAGGAAACCCTAGTAACGGGGACCCATTTCAGCAATAACCCACACAGATGTATCATGGTACCCTGAACTAAGCAAGGTGGGGCATGATTACTGGGCTGATTATAAGCGGTCAAAACGACGGCGGTTGGTGCGTCAGTGTAGGTTCCGACGAAGTATGGGCATGCACGTACTCTGGAGTAGAAAAAGCAGGCACTGGGCATCCGTAGCTATACACTGTGCATCTTGAATCGTGTCAGGTTGTCATCATAGGGTTTGATACACCCCAGGGTGGGACCAGCACAGGTATCTACAATCGAGCGGGGCCGTATGACACAAGTGGTAAACGCGTGCGAGTGGGAGCCGATCAACAAAGAGGGATCACTAGGTTTGAACTCATGATAATGGTTGAAATATCGAGTAGGTGCAGAGAATATGGACATGAGTGCGATAGTATGATTAGTTTATCTTACCCTGTTTATCTTACCTTATCCTATGTTACCTTATTTCCTAGTTATTGTCCGGTATCCAGCTTATTCAAGTCATGGTTCTCTTATCAGTTTACATGCTGAATAATCACTGGACTTACCAGACTTATGTCTGACCCATTTTCTTTCGCTCTCTTTTCTTCCGTTCCCCCCAGGTACCCAGGGAGGGAATAACTCAGCTTAATTTGGGTCGTTCGTCTTTCCAAGCTTGAAGACTCTGTGATGTATAGCTTGGAACCTCTTATCTATGGCTATGGCTTTGGACACACACTACTTGGGGATTTATGCAGTTTTATTTTGTTTTGTGCTTCTTTATGTAATAATCACGACAGAGATTTTGATGTAATGACTTGGAAGTTGATTTGAAACAGTTTGTTGTAATGTTTTGTTATGAACCACATTTGAAATAAAGTTAGTTTTTTCCGCTGCTTATGTATGTCTGTCTTGTAAATTATCTGTGTCTTTTACCTAAAATGCTTCACCGAAGTTAAGGCATTCCTTTTGTGAGTGACCTTAACAGAGGTGGGGTGTTTCATTTTGTAACACCCCGTAAATTCTATAACGGTGAAATTCACAAATTAAGGTATAACTAATTTGAAATCAAAGAACTAAGGGAAACGGGATACGCCATTGCGTTCGTCTCGGAAAAATACGCGAAATAGAGTCAGGTCGACTGGGCTGTCGACAGGCATGTCGACCTGGTCGACTGGGCGGAAAAACACCCGCCTGACACACCCAGGTCGACTGGGCTGTCGACCTGGCCTAACCAGGTCGACAGGGCTGTCGACAGGGCTGTCGACAGGCATGTCGACCTGGTCCAGAGCCAGGTCGAGCCCAGTCTAACCTGGCTGGCCTATGCTATGTTGGTCGATTTTCTGTGGTCTGCTTTGTCATTAGGGCTAGGTGGCAGGCTCTAATTGGTCTCTCTATCGAATGAATGGCTACGATCAATCCAAGCAACATCAATGGTCCTAATCAGTTCCTAACCTCTATAAAAACAACCCTAGACTTAACCCTAATCTATTCATTCAAAAATAAGAACATAGCCGCCATGTTGCTGAGGAACGACTAGGAGTAGCCACCAAATTGGAGAGAGGATTAGGAGGCAAATTATAAGGCATAAAGCAACTCAATCAAATCAAACCGCATCTTCAAATCCCTAAATTAGAGAATTCGCCACACCATTGTAAGTAGAGTATTACTTTGGTATGAACAAATAACTGTGTTGATTTGTATACTTGGTTGTGGTGATAAATAATTCATAATTTGTGCGTTACTATGATTCTTATCGATTTGGAATATTATATGCGTTTGGATATTCTCGAATTATGTTATTCATTATAAAGAACTACATGCGGTAGTTCTATGCAAGTATACGTTTGGAATATTTCGCAAATTATGTAATCCATGTTGAAGCTACATGTATGTAGTTGATTTAAATTCATGCAAGTTTGGGGCTTTGCTACTATGCCATCATAATGTGTATTTTTATACAAACATCATTTTTGTGAAGTAATTGGAATAGGTTTGGGTTATCATAATCCATATGAAATTATGTTGAAATTTGGGCATCATGTATTAAGCCATGCTTTTGCACTAGAAAACCTATTTGCAAACTTATGAATATGGCTAGGCTATGATTGATAATTTGCATAATTGAAATTGTTAACAAGAATTATATGGTGACATATGTGGTACATAGCTAGGTTAGGTTCAAAAATCCCTTTTTGCAAGTTTGCATGACTAAAGTAAAGATCATGATTTCAAGTTAGAAATATTTATGCCATGGTTATGTGAACAAATTTAACTATACTTATGCCATGCTTATGTTTGACATTATGCCATGCTTATGTTAGAAATATTTATGCCATGCTTATGTTTGACATTATGCCTAAATAAAAATATAGGTTCATGTGTCAATAATGAAACCCAATTTAGATTCTTATCTCAACTACAAGTTCACATGCTTTGATTCATGTCACCTATGCTTTATGACCAAAGTATATGTTACCACTATGCAAGTACACCAGTTTCTATTTTGTATTTCCAACGTCATATTGCAAGTTCATACGCTCACCTTCCCCTTTTTGTGTATGTAATCACGCTTTAAGCCTCCCCTTTTCGCATGGCTAAATTGGGCTTTAAAAGGCTAAGCCCAATATATATATAATAAACGGACGTGTAAAACGGGGGAAATAACGTTGGGTTAAAATTACTAATGAATGAAAATATAAAATAGAAGGGCCCAAGTTCAAGTATGGGTTGGGCCCATGATTGGTGTAACCTTTACACCATTAACTTAATAATGGGCCGCAAATATTTACATATAAGAAATAAAGAAGAATGACAAAATATGTAAATGTAGAAAATACGATGTGTTTAACCCGAGGTTGGATTGAGTTGTGATGTAAACCTGCCCGGAACCGCCCGGTTGTCCAGTAGTCACAACAATACCTATCCAATGTGGGAGGTTAAACATGGAGCCCAATAAGGACCCGAGGTTAGACTGAGTTGTGGCGTAAGACTGCCCGGAACCAACCGGCAACAGGCAGCCACAACAATACCTGTCTAATGTGAGAGGTCAGGGCCTTAATAAGACAATTAAGGCTGAGTCAGGATTGTTAGGATTAAGTGAACTAAAGACTTAATCAAAATGGAACATGTTAAACTAAACGGACTGGTGGGGGTTAGGTTAGGAAACACTTAACCAACTTAGCATGTTGGCTAGAGATAGAAAACCTAGTAACGGGGGACCCTTTTCAGCAGTAACCCTAGAAGGTGTATCAGGATACCCTGAAACTAGGCAGGGTGGGGCACGATTACTGGGCTGATTGTAAAAGGTCAAATCGACGGCGGTGGTGTAGCAGTGTAGGTTCTTACGGAGTGCGGGCGTGCACACACTCCGGCGCAGAAAAATAAGGCACTGGACACCAGTAGCATACCTGTGCACTCTAAGGTTGTGTCGGGCCGCCACTATGGGACTTGATACACCCCATGGTGGGACCAGCATAGGTAACTACAACATCGGGGGCCGTAAGACACATGTAACTATGCGAGTAGGAGCCGATCATCATAGAATGGATCACATCACCCTGATTATGGGGTGCCAGTTGGGAACTAGTTTATATGGGTTCAGAGATTAACATGGGGTACGATAGTATATTCGACCCTAGACAACTTAACCAAGTTTATAGTGCTTGCCCACTTCTTGTTATACTTATCACACCCAGTTCTTTATTCATAGACAAAATAGTACTAGACTTACTCAGGTTTTATGTCTGACTCTACTTTTCTTTAGTCTTCTTTTCTTCCGTTTCCCCCCCCCCCCCCCCCAGGTCCACAGGGAGGGAACACAGCAGCTTGACCAGCCTTACCATCCAGCTTGAAGAAGAGAAATGTATTGCTTGGACTTTCCTGTTTTGAACTATGGCTTTGGACAACCACTATGGGGGCTTTTGCAGTTTATCTATGTTTTATTTATGCTTCTTTAAATAATGTACTCAAGACAGATTATGAAAGTGTTATGTTATGTTTTGGAAAAAGATGTAAGACAATCATGGTGATGTTTTGTAACACGTATTTGACTTTATGAAATAAAAGTTGTTGTTTTTCCGCTGTTTACAAATATGTGTTCTTATATCTGTCTTGTATATCTGTGACTTATACTTATAAACCTCCACCAAAATTAGGGCATTCCCTTTGAGAGTGACCCTAACGGAGGTGGGGTGTTTCACTTGGTATCAGAGCATAGGTTTACCAGATAAGATAAAAAGTTTTGAAAATTTATTTTCAAAAAGGAAATTTAAAGAAGCATTTTTAAAGAAAAATATTATTTTATTTTAAAAAGGCAAAGTCCACTCCCCAAAGCCATAGGTACCATCTCTTATCCTTCGTTTTGAATCTATCCTTTTTGTTTCAGCATGTCCGAAGATCTTAACTTGCCAAAAGGGGTGCCAATACCTGGTTGGTTTAGACGGTTCTAAGAAGCAAGAGCCACTCAGCCAGGTCCTACCATTCCTCCTCCCCCAGCTGCCGGAAATCATCCAGCTGCAGCGGCACCTTTTCCTCCACCTCCTCCACGGGGAAACACATTTGCTAAGATATGTAAAGATTTTAAAGCTATGGGAGGAAAGGATTTCCATGGAACTGAGTCCTTCGTAGCAGCTAAAATTGGCTGAAGGAAACGGAGGACCTATTCATCATCTTTGAGGTAGAGGATAGACAAAAAGTACAATTGGCAGTGTGGCTATTGAAGGGCGAGGCTTCCTACTGGTGGGAAGTCACTAATGCTGAAAGACCAGTGGAGACATGGGAGGACTTTAGGGCAAGGTTTGAGACTAAATTTCTCTCAGATGCGGAAAGGAGTTTGCAGTTGGAAAAATTCTTATTTCTTAAGCAAGGGGACAAGACAGTCCGAGAGTATGTGAATCAGTTCGATGAGCTGGCTAGGTTTGGGCTTGACCTAGTCAACACCCCGCACAAGAAGGCTCTCCGTTTCGTCAAAGGGTTGAATGAGCCATTACACAGTTTGGCCATGACCCATATACCCATGGGAGCCACGTATGAAAGATTGGTGCAAATGGCATTGCTGAATGAAGAGGATAAGGGCAAGAAGAAAGAGGGTTTGCAGCCTAAGAAGACAGACTTTAAGAAGGGCGGGAAAGGCAACAAAGAGAAGAGGAAGTGCAATTTCTGTGGCAAAGTGGGGCACTTAGTAAAGGACTGCCGGAAAAAGAAGGCCAAGGAGAATGGTGGGTGCTTTCCTTGCAGTGAGACAGGCCACAGGGCTAAGGACTGCCCAAAGAAACGAGGACAGGGGCAGAGGGCTGGATCCACCCCAGGGGCACAGGTTCATGTGCTGGAAGCGCCACCTCTGCAACAGCGAGGTATAAATACTTCTGTAGAAAGAGTAGTTTATCTTTATGATCACCCCGTTCGCACTTTATTTGATTCTGGCGCATCACACTCCTTTATCTCGTCTGCTTTAGTAGAATCTCTGCACCTAAAAACTAGTATGGTAGAGGACCCCTTAATTGTTTCAAACCCAATTGGGGGCCCAGCTCATTTGTCTATGGTCTGTTTGGAATTGAAAATTTCCATTCTAAGCGTAGAATTTCAATGTAGTGCCTTTGTTTTGGGCTTTTCGGGTTATGGTTTGATTTTGGGTATGGATTGGCTATCCAGTAATGGGGCCATCCTTGATTGTGAGAAAAGGGTTGTTAGGCTCCTAACCCAGCTCGGTAATACTTTGGAAATTTCTTGTAATCCCTCGTATGCGGTTATGCTTAGTTATCTTGAATCGCTAGATGCCTCTGTTGAAAATTTGCAATCAGTTAGAGTGGTCCGGGAATATCCGGATGTCTTTGAAGAGGTGAAGGGCTTGCCTCCGAAGCGGGAAATAGACTTCCGCATATATCTTGTAGATAATGCAAAGCCCGTTGCGTTGCCCGTTTGACATATGGCTCCACGAGAAAGGAAAGAGCTCAGTAAACAGATTAAAGAGCTTCTAGAAAAGGGGTTCATTAGGAGAAGCATTTCAGAATGGGGCGCTCCAGTGGTGTTCGCTACAAAGGCGGATGGTTCACTCCGTCTATGTGTTGACTATAGGGAGCTCAACAAGCTAACGAAAAAGAATAGGCACCCTCTCCCTAGAATTGACGATTTATTTGACCAGCTTGTAGGAGCATCTGTTTTCTCCCAACTCGATTTAGCAACCGGTTTTCATCAGCTAAGGGTGGCTGAAGATAGCATCGATAAAACGGCGTTCAGAACCCCAGACGGCTTCTTTGAATGGCTTGTCATGCCTTTCGGCTTGACAAATGCACCTGCTTACTTCGTGGACCTGATGAGTAGGGTATTTAGAGATTTCCTCAACAAATTCGTAGTGGTCTTCGTAGATGATATCCTTATCTTCTCAAAGAGTGAAGAGGAACATGCTCAACACTTAAGGGCAATCATGGAAACTTTGCGAGTCCATCAACTAAAAGCCAAGTTCTCCAAATGCCACTTTTGGAGAGAAGAGGTGAGGTTCCTTGGGCACATAGTATCCAAACAAGGGTTAGCGGTGGACCCTGCTAAGGTAGTGGCGGTACAAGATTGGAAGACACCAAGGAATGCAACTGAGGTCCGAAGCTTTCTAGGACTAGCAGGTCTCTATCGTAAGTTTATAAGGGATTTCGCGAAAATCTCAGCTCCGCTCACGAAATTGACTAAGAAGAATCTAGTGTTCAATTGGGATTTGGATTGCGAGTTTGCTTTCCAACGACTGAAAAGAGCTCTTGCAACAGCCCCAGTTTTGACACTGCCAGATGGGAGCAAGATGTTCACTGTTTATACGGATGCATGTGGGACAGGGCTAGGCGCCGTCTTAATGCAAGAAGGAAGGGTAGTAGCTTATGGCGGGAGGCAGTTGAAAGCGCACGGAAAGAACTACCCAACCCACGATCTTGAGTTAGCCTCCATCGTCTTTGCACTCAAGTCTTGGCGACACTATCTCCTAGGTGAGAAGTTCGAACTTTACACTGACCATAAATCGTTGAAATATCTTTTCTCGCAGAAGGATCTTAACTTGAGGCAACAAATATGGATGGAGTTTCTTGCCTCGTACGATTTCGAAATCTCCTATACTCCGGGCAAAGGCAACGTAGTGGCAGACGCGTTGAGCCGAAAGAAATTGACCCTAAGCCCGTTGTTTGTTGAAAGACAAAGCCTAGAGTTTATAGCCAGCTTCGACTTTAGGCCTTCCTCCGATTTCGTACCAGGCTTGCTAGCATCTCTCGAAGTGCGCCCAACTTTAGTGGATTCAGTAGGGACAGCACAACGCGAAGACCCTCAGCTTGTGGAAATAATTGATAGGCTAATTAGGGGTGAGACTTCAAGTCACCTCAGCAGATACTCCATCGACGATAAGGGGTTGCTAAGGCGAGACGGAAGACTATGCGTCCCACAAACAAAAGATTTAATAAAGAAGGTTCTCGAGGAAGCACATCACTCCAAAATGACGATACACCCAGGCGGAGATAAAATGTACAAAGACATAAAAAGGACTTTCTTCTGGAACGGCATGAAAAAGGACGTGGCAGAGTTCGTTTCTGAGTGTATGGTGTGCCAACAGGTTAAGGCGGAACAGAAAAAGCCTGGCGGACTGCTACATCCTTTAGAGGTCCCGCAGTGGAAGTGGGATAGCATCTCAATGGACTTCATCGATGGGCTGCCTAGGTCTAGGAGAGGCAACACTAGCATTTGGGTAATAGTGGATAGGCTTACTAAAAGCGCCCACTTTTTACCTGTCAAAAGTAAAAGAACTGCCTCATCCCTAGCATCACTTTACCTCAAGGAAATCGTTCGACTCCATGGAATACCATCTAGCATTGTTAGTGACCGAGATCCCATCTTCACCAGCGAGTTTTGGCGGAGTCTGCAAGAAGCAGTAGGAACGCAGTTATGCTTGAGCACAACCTATCATCCCCAAACCGACGGCCAAACAGAGAGAGTGAACAGAGTTTTGGAAGACCTCTTAAGACTATGCGTCCTTGACTTCGGAGGGACATGGGAAGACCACCTTCCTTTGGTGGAATTTGCCTATAACAACAGCTATCAAGCAACCATCGGAATGGCGCCCTTCGAAGCTTTATATGGAAGACCGTGTCGATCGCCCACTTGTTGGTGGGAGTCTACTGATAAGCTCATACTTGGACCAGATATGATCCGAGAGACCTCAGAGAAAGTAGACTTAATACGAAGAAGGATGAAGACGGCCCAAGACAGACAAAAGTCCTATGCCGACAAGAGGAGGACCGACCTTGAATTTGAAGTTGGAGACAGAGTTTTTCTCAAGGTATCACCGCTAAGGAACGTTGTTTGTTTTGGAACCACAGGAAAGCTAGCACCAAGGTTCGTAGGGCCATTCCCTATTATCGAGAAAATTGGGAAAATGGCCTATAGATTAGAGCTACCCGAGAAGTTGGCTGGAGTCCACAACGTTTTTCACGTTTCACATCTCCGAAAATGTCTACATGAGTCAGCTGAAGTGGTAGAGCCAAATATCCTCGAAGTGGCCGAAGTGGAACGCGAAGCAACCATAAGAAAAGTTCCAACCCGCATCTTAGGAACGGAAGTGAAGAAGCTACGCAACCGCGAAGTCAAGCTCGTCAAAGTTCAGTGGAGCGACGCCGAGGGAGACGCGACTTGGGAAACTGAAGCTAGAATACGCACTACCTACCCTTTTCTATTCGAGGGTACATCCTTGATCTTTCCTTTTCCTTAAGTTGCGCTTTTATCTATCCTTTAGGTATATTTCCTCGACTTTATCCTTTAGGTAGAAACCCTTTGGATGAAAACATGTAATTGAAACATGTTATGGATGATGGTTGCAAGTGGTTGCAAGTGATTGCTAGTGGTTGCTCATGGTTGCATATACACACACAATCTAGGTTTTAGATCGGCTCAGTCACTTCATATTGCATATGCATATATGTTTGCATTCGTATATGGTTGAACTTTAATGTGTTGTCATATGGATGTTGCATCTGTATTGAATGATTGTGCACTCATGTAGAATCAAGAATAGGAAAATTTGCATACATAATGGATTCATGGCACTTACATAATTCGCATTAAGGAGGTCAACTGAATCAGTAGACCGCCTGATTTTGCATTAGATAAGTTCATGTACACACACACTTCGCATATGATCATGAAGCATTAGAAGTCTTTTAAGGACAATGAATGCTCGTGTTTGATGGATGAGTAGATGGATGATTGGATGTTAGGAAATACATTCCTCCTAACTTGAAGATTTCGGGGACGAAATCCTTTTAAGTGGGGGAGAATGTAACACCCCGTAAATTCTATAACGGTGAAATTCACAAATTAAGGTATAACTAATTTGAAATCAAAGAACTAAGGGAAACGGGATACGCCATTGCGTTCGTCTCGGAAAAATACGCGAAATAGAGTCCGAGTTTTCAAAAAACGGAGTCCGTATGAAGAAGATATGGCCTTCGGAAGTTTCTGAATTAAGTTTAAAATTCAAACAGAATAAAATAACTCAGAAAAATCAAGTTTAAATTCGAATATGGGGCCCAATGGGCCAGGGCGGAAAAACACCCGCCTGACACACCCAGGTCGACTGGGCTGTCGACCTGGCCTAACCAGGTCGACAGGGCTGTCGACAGGGCTGTCGACAGGCATGTCGACCTGGTCCAGAGCCAGGTCGAGCCCAGTCTAACCTGGCTGGCCTATGCTATGTTGGTCAATTTTCTGTGGTCTGCTTTGTCATTAGGGCTAGGTGGCAGGCTCTAATTGGTCTCTCTATCGAATGAATGGCTACGATCAATCCAAGCAACATCAATGGTCCTAATCAGTTCCTAACCTCTATAAAAACAACCCTAGACTTAACCCTAATCTATTCATTCAAAAATAAGAACATAGCCGCCATGTTGCTGAGGAACGACTAGGAGTAGCCACCAAATTGGAGAGAGGATTAGGAGGCAAATTATAAGGCATAAAGCAACTCAATCAAATCAAACCGCATCTTCAAATCCCTAAATTAGAGAATTCGCCACACCATTGTAAGTAGAGTATTACTTTGGTATGAACAAATAACTGTGTTGATTTGTATACTTGGTTGTGGTGATAAATAATTCATAATTTGTGCGTTACTATGATTCTTATCGATTTGGAATATTATATGCGTTTGGATATTCTCGAATTATGTTATTCATTATAAAGAACTACATGCGGTAGTTCTATGCAAGTATACGTTTGGAATATTTCGCAAATTATGTAATCCATGTTGAAGCTACATGTATGTAGTTGATTTAAATTCATGCAAGTTTGGGGCTTTGCTACTATGCCATCATAATGTGTATTTTTATACAAACATCATTTTTGTGAAGTAATTGGAATAGGTTTGGGTTATCATAATCCATATGAAATTATGTTGAAATTTGGGCATCATGTATTAAGCCATGCTTTTGCACTAGAAAACCTATTTGCAAACTTATGAATATGGCTAGGCTATGATTGATAATTTGCATAATTGAAATTGTTAACAAGAATTATATGATGACATATGTGGTACATAGCTAGGTTAGGTTCAAAAATCCCTTTTTGCAAGTTTGCATGACTAAAGTAAAGATCATGATTTCAAGTTAGAAATATTTATGCCATGGTTATGTGAACAAATTTAACTATACTTATGCCATGCTTATGTTTGACATTATGCCATGCTTATGTTAGAAATATTTATGCCATGCTTATGTTTGACATTATGCCTAAATAAAAATATAGGTTCATGTGTCAATAATGAAACCCAATTTAGATTCTTATCTCAATTACAAGTTCACATGCTTTGATTCATGTCACCTATGCTTTATGACCAAAGTATATGTTACCACTATGCAAGTACACCAGTTTCTATTTTGTATTTCCAACGTCATATTGCAAGTTCATACGCTCACCTTCCCCTTTTTGTGTATGTAATCACGCTTTAAGCCTCCCCTTTTCGCATGGCTAAATTGGGCTTTAAAAGGCTAAGCCCAATATATATATAATAAACGGACGTGTAAAACGGGGGAAATAACGTTGGGTTAAAATTACTAATGAATGAAAATATAAAATAGAAGGGCCCAAGTTCAAGTATGGGTTGGGCCCATGATTGGTGTAACCTTTACACCATTAACTTAATAATGGGCCGCAAATATTTACATATAAGAAATAAAGAAGAATGACAAAATATGTAAATGTAGAAAATACGATGTGTTTAACCCGAGGTTGGATTGAGTTGTGATGTAAACCTGCCCGGAACCGCCCGGCTGTCCAGTAGTCACAACAATACCTATCCAATGTGGGAGGTTAAACATGGAGCCCAATAAGGACCCGAGGTTAGACTGAGTTGTGGCATAAGACTGCCCGGAACCAACCGGCAACAGGCAGCCACAACAATACCTGTCTAATGTGAGAGGTCAGGGCCTTAATAAGACAATTAAGGCTGAGTCAGGATTGTTAGGATTAAGTGAACTAAAGACTTAATCAAAATGGAACATGCTAAACTAAACGGACTGGTGGGGGTTAGGTTAGGAAACACTTAACCAACTTAGCATGTTGGCTAGAGATAGAAAACCTAGTAACGGGGGACCCTTTTCAGCAGTAACCCTAGAAGGTGTATCAAGATACCCTGAAACTAGGCAGGGTGGGGCACGATTACTGGGCTGATTGTAAGAGGTCAAATCGACGGCGGTGGTGTAGCAGTGTAGGTTCTAACGGAGTGCGGGCGTGCACATACTCCGGCGCAGAAAAATAAGGCACTAGACACCAGTAGCATACCTGTGCACTCTAAGGTTGTGTCGGGCCGCCACTATGGGACTTGATACACCCCATGGTGGGACCAGCATAGGTAACTACAACATCGGGGGCCGTAAGACACATGTAACTATGCGAGTAGGAGCCGATCATCATAGAATGGATCACATCACCCTGATTATGGGGTGCCAGTTGGGAACTAGTTTATATGGGTTCAGAGATTAACATGGGGTACGATAGTATATTCGACCCTAGACAACTTAACCAAGTTTATAGTGCTTGCCCACTTCTTGTTATACTTATCACACCCAGTTCTTTATTCATAGACAAAATAGTACTAGACTTACTCAGGCTTTATGTCTGACTCTACTTTTCTTTCGTCTTCTTTTCTTCCGTTCCCCCCCCCCAGGTCCACAGGGAGGGAACACAGCAGCTTGACCAGCCTTACCATCCAGCTTGAAGAAGAGAAATGTATTGCTTGGACTTTCCTGTTTTGAACTATGGCTTTGGACAACCACTATGGGGGCTTTTGCAGTTTATCTATGTTTTATTTATGCTTCTTTAAATAATGTACTCAAGACAGATTATGAAAGTGTTATGTTATGTTTTGGAAAAAGATGTAAGACAATCATGGTGATGTTTTGTAACACGTATTTGACTTTATGAAATAAAAGTTGTTGTTTTCCGCTGTTTACAAATATGTGTTCTTATATCTGTCTTGTATATCTGTGACTTATACTTATAAACCTCCACCAAAATTAGGGCATTCCCTTTGAGAGTGACCCTAACGGAGGTGGGGTGTTTCACATTTGGTATCAGATCAAAGGTTTACTAGATCAGATAAAATTTTTGAAAACTCTTTTTCAAAAAGAATTTTAACGAAGCAATTTTCAAGATAAAGTGTTTTATTTTAAAAAGGCATAATCCCCCAAAGCCATATGCACTATCTTTTTATCCTTTGTTTTGAATCTTTTCTTTTTCGTTTCAGCATGTCTGGGGATCTTAACCTTCCAGAGGGCGTGCCGGTACCTGGCTGGTTCAGAAGGTACCTAGAGGCTAGGGCTAATGCCGCAGGCCCAGCAAACGTTACTCCTCCCTCGGCTGCTGCGGTTCCTCCTCCTCCTCCTCGTGCAAATGCTTTCTCAAAAATATGTAGAGCCACGGGTGGAAAGAACTTCGATGGAAGTGAATCCTTCTGGAAGCAAGAAACTGGCTCAAAGAGACCGTGGATTTGTTTGATATCTTAGAAGTGGATGATAGGCAGAAGATACAGTTGGTGGTATGGTTGCTCAAAGATGAAGCTTCCTATTGGTGGGAAGTCGCTAACGCTGAAAGACTAATTGAAACTTGGATGGATTTCAGAATAAGGTTTGAAATGAAGTTCCTCTCACAAGCTGAACGAAGCCTACAAATGGAGAAGTTCTTAGCTCTCAAACATGGGAGTATGTCAGTCAAGGAATACGTTAACCAATTCAATCAGCTGGATAGGTTCGGATTAGAGTTAGTAAACACCCCACATAAGAAGGCTCTCTGTTTTGTGAAAGGATTGAATGAGCCACTGCACAGCGTAGCTATGCCCCATATACCTATCGGTGCAACTTATGAGAGATTGGTGGACATGGCACTATTACAAGAAGAAGACAAGGTTGGCAAGAAAGAGACAAAGGCGGAAGTACCTCAAGATAAGAAAGGGGAAGGATCACAGAGCAAGAAGACAGATTCCAAGAAGGGCGGGAAGAACAACAAACCCCGTGACAAGAGGAAGTTTAACTTTTGTGGCATTCCTGGACCTCTGGTTAAGGACTGTAGAAAGAAGAAGAGGAAGATGGGTGGCTATTGCGGCCAGGCAGGACACATGGCTAAGGACTTCCCAAGAAAGCAAGGGCAAGGGCAGAGAGCTGGATCTACTTCCGGAGGGCAGGTTCACGCTCTCATGGCACCTCCGCAAGAACAAGGTAGAAATGTTTCTGTTGAGAGTTTAGTTTATCTTTTTGATGATCCTGTTCGTACACTCTTTGATTCTGGCGCATCGCACTCTTTTATATATGTTGCTTTAGTTGAATCTCTGCACCTAGACACCAGTTTAGTAGAGGATCCCTTGGTTGTTTCAAATCCAATTGGTGGCTCAACATATTTGTCAATGATTTGTTTGGCTTTGGAAATTTCTATACTAAGTGTGGGGTTTAGATGTAATGCCTATGTTTTGGGCTTCACGGGCTATGGGTTGATTCTAAGCATGGATTGGCTATCCAGTAATGGTGCCATCCTCGATTGTGAAAAGAGAGTGTTTAGACTCATGAGTCGCCTTGGTAACACTCTCGAAAGTTTTTGTAATCCTATGAACTCTGTTATGCTTAGCTATCTAGATCTCTTGATGTGTCTATTGAGAATTTGCAGTCTGTTAGAGTAGTTTGTGAATACTCGGATGTCTTTGAAGAGGTGAAGGGGTTACCTCCGAAGCGGGAGATAGACTTCCGCATATACCTCGTTGATAATGCAAAACCTGTTTCTTTACCCGTTAGACACATGGCTCCAAGGGAGAGGAAAGAACTCAGCAAGCAAGTTAAAGAGTTGCTTGAAAAGGGGTTTATAAGGCGGAGTATTTTTGAATGGGGTGCTCCAGTTGTGTTCACAACTAATGTGGACGGTTCGCTTCGCCTATGCGTTAACTATCGGGAACTAAACAAGCTGACTAAGAAGAACAGGCACCCATTCCAAGAATAGATGACTTGTTCGATCAACTTGTAGGTGCATCGGTTTTCTCCCAACTAGATTTGGCTACCGGGTTTCATCAACTAAGAGTGGCTGAAGACAGCATTGATAAGACCGCGTTCAGAACTCCGGATGGTTTCTTCGAGTTGCTTGTCATGCCTTTCGTCCTGACAAACGCACCCGCTTACTTCGTTGATTTGATGAGCAGGGTGTTCAGGGAGTTCCTCAATAAGTCTGTGGTGGTCTTCGTAGATGACATTTTGATTTTCTCAAAGAGTGAGGAAGAGCATGCTCAGCATTTGAAAGAAGTTATGGATGCCCTTCGAGCACATCAGTTGAAAGCCAAATTCTCCAAATGCCACTTCTGGAGAGAGGAAGTAAAATTTCTTGGACATGTGGTATCCAAAGAAGGATTAGTCGTGGACCCCACAAAAGTAGTTGCGGTGCAAGATTGGAAGGTTCCACGGAATGCGACCGAGGTCCGGAGCTTCCTCGGGCTAGCGGACTTTTTTCGAAAGTTCATCAAAGACTTTGCGAAAATCTCAGCTCCGCTTATAAAGTTGACGAAGAAGAACCTAACTTTCAATTAGGATTTGGATTGCGATATTGCTTTCCAACGATTAAAGAGAGATCTAACAACAGCTCCAGTTCTGACATTGCCGGATGGGAGCAAGATGTCTACCGTATACACGGATGCATGTGGTATGAGACTAGGTGTTGTCTTGATGCAAGAGGGGAAGGTAGTAGCTTATGGGGGAAGACAGTTAAAAGTACATGAGAAAAACTACTCAACCCATGATCTAGAGTTGGCTGTCATCATCTTTGCGCTTAAGTCTTGGCACCATTATCTCCTAGGTAAGAAGTTTGAATTGTATACTGACCATAAATCGTTGAAGTACCTTTTCTCGTAGAAAGATCTTAACTTGAGGCAACAAAGGTGGATGGAATTCTTGGCATCCTACGATTTCAAGATTTCCTATACCCCTGGCAAGGGCAACGTAGTAGCAGATGCCTTAAGTAGAAAGAAGATGACCTTAAGCCCTCTCTTTGTAGAAAAGCAGAGCTTGGAATACGTAGCCAACTTTGACTTTAGAACCTCCATCGATCATGTGATTGGTTTGTTAGCATCGCTAGAGGTGCGGCCTACTCTTTTGGACTCAGTAGGAACCGCGCAACGTGAAGACCCTCAGCTAGTTGATGTGATGGATAAGCTAATTAGGGGTGAGACTTCTAGTCACCTCAATAGGTACTCCATCGATGATAAGGGTTGGTTGAGGAGGGATGGAAGGCTATGCGTCCCAGAAGCAAGGGATTTGGTGAAGAAGGTTCTCAAAGAGGCACACCATTCCAAATTAACCATACACCCAGGTGGAGACAAGTGTATAAAGACATAAAAAGGGTTTTCTTTTGGAATGGCATGAAGGGTGATGTAGCTAAATTCGTCGCTAAGTGTTTGATATGCCAGCAAGTCAAGGCGGAGCAAAAGAAGTCTAGTGGTTTGCTTCATCCTCTAGAAGTCCCACAGTGGACATGGGATAGCATTTCAATGGACTTTATTGATGGGCTGCCTAGGTCAAGAAGGGGCAATACCAGTATTTGGGTAATAGTGGATAGGCTCACAAAAAGTGCTCACTTTATACCCATTAAAATTAGGAGGACTGCCTCATCTTTAGCATCCATTTATCTTAAAGAGTTAGTTCAACTCCATGGGATACCTTCCAGCATTGTGAGCGACCGAGACCCTATCTCTACGAGCGAGTCTTGGAAGATCTTGCAAGAGGCTGTAGGCACACAACTATGCTTAAGCACGACCTATCACCCCCAAACCGATGGTCAGATGGAGAGGGTGAACAGGGTATTAGAAGACCTCTTGAGACTATGCATTCTTGACTTTGGAGGAACATGGGAGGATCATCTTCCTTTGGTGGAGTTTGCCTACAACAATGGCTAGCAAGCCACCATAGGCATGGCACCCTTCGAAGCTTTATATGGAAGACCATATCGATCACCAACTTGTTGGTGGGAGTCTATAGACAAGCTCATACTTGGACCAGACATGATTAGAGAAACTTCAGAGAAATTGGACTTGATACGAAGAAGAATAAAGACTGCCCAAGATAGACAGAAGTCCTACGCAGATAAAAGAAGGACCGACCTTGAGTTTGAGGTTAGGGACAGGGTTTTCCTTAAAGTATCTCCTTTGAGGAACGTCGTTCGCTTCGGATCCGCAGGAAAGTTGGCACCAAGATTTGTAGGTCCGTTTCCTATCATTGAAAAGATTGGGAAGATGGCTTACAGAGTAGAGATGCCCAAAAGATTGGCTGGAGTTCATAATGTCTTTCACGTTTCTCACCTACGAAAGTGCTTACATGAATCTGCGGAAGTGGTGGAACCAAGCATATTAGAGGAAGTAGAAGTAGAACGAGAGGCAACTGTGAGAAGGGTTCCAACTCATATCTTGGGTAAAGAAGTCAAAAAGCTACGCTACCGCGAAGTCAAACTTGTTAAAGTTCAATGGAGTGACGCTGAGGAAGACGCGACTTGGGAGACTGAGGCCATGATACGCGCATCCAACCCTTTTCTTTTTGAGGGTACATCTTTGATCTCTTTTTCCTTAAGTTTGTTCATGCTCATATCTATCTTTTTAGTATTTTCCCTCAGTGCTATCCTCGATCCTTAGGTAGAAACCAATGGATGTAAACATGTATTTGAAACATGTTATGATTGGTGGTTGCAAGTGATTGCTCGTGGATGCATACACACACACATTAGGTGTTAGATCGGCTTAGTCACTTTCATATTGTATATGCATATATGTACTTGTATATGATTGAAGCTTGATGTGTTATCATGTGGTTGTTGCATTTGTATGAATGATTGTGCACTCATGTAGAAAGTATGATTAGGGATGATTGCATACATAATAGACTCATGGCACCGACATGACTTGCATTAAGGAGGTCAACTAAATCAGGGGACCGCCTGATTTTGCATTAGATAAGGACATGTACATAAACTATGCATATGATCATGAAGCATTAGAAGTCTTTTAAGGACAATGGATGCCTGTGTTTGATGGATGAGTAGATTGACGATTCGATGGTAGGATATACGTTCTCCTTGACTTGAAGATTTCGGGGACGAAATCCTTTAAGGAGAGGAGAATGTAACACCCCGTGTTTTCTGTAAACATTAAAGTAATGAATTAAAGAATAATTGATTACAAACGTGAGAATTAAGGGAAACAGTTTAGCCATTGCGTTCATCTTGGAATTCTGCTTGAGATAGAGTCCGAGTTTGCGTAAATCGGAATCCGTATGAAGGAGTTATGACCTTCAGAAGATTCAAGAATTTAAATAAACAGCTAAGAATAAAGTTCAGAAAATTCAAAATCTAAAATCAAAAGCAGAAGCGGGCTGGGCCGGAAATTTCCCACCCAAGGCCTGGTCAACCAGGAGGTCGACCTCCCCCCATACAGGTCGACCTGGGGGTCGACCTCCCCCTCGGGTCAGATCTGAAATCTGACGTGTTTTCTCCTGTGACGAATTGTTGTGTCATTAGGGCTTGCGTGGCACGTTCCGGTTGGTTATCTTAGGTTTGAATGGCTTTGATTTGCTCTAGTTTAATCTGACGGCTCCTATTAAATCAAACTTCTATATAAGCAACCTAAATCTAGACCCTAAAGCCACGCAAAAATATTCCTAAGACCGTCATGCTGTCGGTACTTAGCCTAGAATAGCCGCCATTCTCCTTCAACTAGAAAGCAAGTAGGAATTGCAAATCAAATCTAATTCAACTAAGAGAATTCAACTTCTACAACAAAGGAGAGCTATTCAATTTTAGAATACAGATCCCAGAACTCAAGACTAGCCTCCTTTTTGTAAGTCCAGTTATCATTTAGACCTAAACGATATTAGAATTGTGACTAAATAACTGGATGTATAACATCGCCTAATGTAAATCTATGCCTATCCTTTTTGTTAAAACTGAATTGATTAAGACCATGACTCTTATCATGTTTGTGATCTATGTAATATGATGATAAATGTTAAATACTTTGCAATGAATCCATATGTTGTATAATTCGTCAATGACATATTATGTTGTATACTTTGGTGATGACATAAATTGGCAATGACATATTATAATTTGGCGATGGCATATCATATTGTGTAATTTGGTGATGACATACCGTATTGTATAATTTGGTGATGGATATAATATTGTGTAATTTGGCGATGACATTCAATATTGTATAATTTTGCGATGGGTATCATATTGTGTAAATTGGCGATGCCATACTACGTTGTATAATTTGGCGATGACATTTCATGTCGCATGATTTGGTAATGACACCTATATGTTGTATGTCAATTTGGGAATTTTAGGCAAGTTCAACCATGATCACATATATGACCAAAACTACATGCTAATATGATTAGGTTCATGTTAGATTTGATCCAACTAATTTGCAAAGTTCACAATTACATTCCTAGTTTTAAGTTTATGTAGTACTATGTAAAAACCCCTATTTCATGATTCATGTTAAGTAGATCTAAATTTGCAAGTTCATAATTAAATGTATATTATTCTATGCCATATTCATATGACACATGTGTAGTTAGATCCATATTTGTATGATGTTGGAATTATTACATGTTCCTCTTTTTCCCCTTTTGTGTATAAGTTAGGCTATGTATCGAGCCTAACATTTTATGTGATTTATGCGAACGTTTAACGGGGGTAACGTTGGGAAAAAAATAATATGAAATTACATATAATTGGCATATTTGGCTATGAACATGTAAATGTTTTACGGCATAAAGTGGTATAAATTTTTATACCTAAAATTATGAACTTGATTTAAAGGGAAAGTGGGGCTTGACTTGAATGACAATAATTTACATATAAATATGAAGAGGTAAATATGTAAATTTAGAAAAGACGCATATGCCTAACCCGAGGTTAGATTGAGTTACAGTGTAAGACTGCCCGAACCGCCCGGAACATCCAGCAACTGTAACAATATATATAATGTGGGAGGTTAGTGCATCGAGCCCAAAGGAACCCAAGGTTAGATTGAGTTGCGGTGTAAAGCTGCCCGGACCCGACCGGCACATCCAGTAACTGCAACAATACCTGTCTAATGTGAGTGGTTGGTGCTTTAATAAATGAATTAAAGTTAGTTAGGAATGGTAGGGTTAAGTTAATTAAGACAACACTTAACCAATGCAACATGTTAAATAAACTGATGGGTGGAGTTAGGTTAACTTGGACACTTAACCAATTTAACATGTTGACTAGGAAACCCTAGTAACGGGGACCCATTTCAGAAGTAACCCACATAGATATATCATGGTACCCTGAACTAGGCAGAGTGGGGCACGATTACTGGGCTGATTATAAGCGGTCAAAACGACGATGATTGGTGCGTCGGTGTAGGTTCCGATGAAGTACGGGCGTGCACGTACTCCGGACTGGAAAAAGCAGGCACTGGGCATCAGTAACTATACACTGTGCATCTTGAATCGTGTCGGGTTGCCACCATAGGATTTGATACACCCCATGGTGGGACCAACACAGGTATCTACAATCGAGCGAGGCCGTATGACATAAGTGGTAAACGCGTGCGAGTAGGAGCCGATCAATAAAGAGGGATCACTGGGTTTGAACTCTTGATAATGGTTGAAATATCTAGTAGGTGCAGAGAATATGGACATGAGAGCGATAGTATGATTAGTTTATCTTACCCTGTTTATCTTACCTTATCCTATGTTACATTATTTCCTTGTTATTGTCCTATGTCCAACTTATTCAAGTCATGGTTCTCTTATCAGTTTACATGCTGAATAATCACTGGACTTACTAGACTTATGTCTGACCCATTTTCTTTTGCTCTCTTTTCTTCCGTTCCCCCCGGTACCCAGGGAGGGAATAGATCAGCTTAATTTGGACCGTTCATCTTTCCAAGCTTGAAGACTCTGTGATGTATAGCTTGGAACTTCTTATCTATGGCTATGGCGTTGGACACACACTACTACTTGGGGATTTATGCAGTTTTATCTTGTTTTGTGCTTCTTTATGTAATAATAAAGACAGAGATTTTGATGTAATGACTTGGAAGTTGATTTGAAACATTTTGCTGTAATGTTGTGTTATGAATCATGTTTGAAATAAAGTTAGTTTTTCCGCTGCTTATATATGTCTGTCTTGTAAATTATCTGTGTCTTTTACCTAAAACGCTCCACCGAAGTTAAGGCATTCCCTTTGTGAGTGACCTTAACGGAGGTGTGGTGTTTCAATAGTTATTCTATACAAGAGAAGTGACATTCTTTTTATCATTATCTCCTGATATATATAGCGGCTGCTCCATTCCTTCCAAAATTTTAAATGCTCTTGTTCATTTTCATTTCTCCACAGATAATAAAACCGAACGCCCCTTCAAATAGAATTAATCTAAAACCCACACAGCTTCCATTGCAAGAATTAAAACAGAAAGATACATTTGTCTTCCCAGTTTATGAAGTGGAGACCGAATTCCCCTTTTCGAAATAAAAAAATAAAAATGCGGACGAGCAGACAGATGGTCGGAGGCTCAGGCTGCTCGAGGGGTGACGCGGAGGTTCTGGTGCCGATCAATGGAGGTATGGTGGTCTGAAAAGGTGGTGCTGCTAGTGACAAGTGAGTGTGGGATCGGGTATATAGTAGTAGATAGTCGCGTGGATACTAGAGGTAAATCCGAGTAGTTGTGGTCGTTCGTCGGAGTAGGAGGGTCATTGGCATTGATGAGGAGGCGGTGATCGGGGAGTACGGACTGTGCATGCATGGGGGTGATTTCAAATGAAGAGTTGGGTTCTTGAGTATTAGGGGACGAAGGAGTTGGAGCGAAGTTGCTTGGGTTACGTCCTTGAACAAAGACGTGATTCCTAGAACCAATTACACAAAGACGCAGACCAAACAAAAAGTATTGGCCCTTATTTTCTAATGAAATGAAACGCTAATTAAAACTGAATTAAGTAAGTTAATTACTTTAATAATACCATTGAATTTTTTATTTTTGCCAGTGCGTTGGGAAGATTTGCACCGTGAATTCTGAACAAGGCAGTGTGATAACTTGTTGAGAATGAGAGGAACAGACAGCGAAACATGGTTGATCACCCTAATATTTTGATCAGTATCAGTAAATTATTCAACTAGTTTATTAATTAAATATTATTATGTAATTTGAAACTAATTTGTTATTCAAATTTGTATTACTATAATATTATAATCGTGCATAGGGTATTGATCGGGAAATGAAGACAACATAGTGAAGTAGGGTTTTTAGATCGAGAGCAGCGGGGTGAGGTCGTTCAAAACAAAGTAGGGGAGGTTGTTTGGGTCTGTTACTGAAAAAGAAAAAGTAATTTAAATTAATAATCTGATTGAGGAGTTATATTATTTATATAAATAAGGGAAACGTATGCTTATAATTCGTATAATACATGCTTATGTTATCAGAATTGGACCAGATAAGAGACGTCAGGAACGTACGGGTGCATTCCATATTATGGAATTGATGTGGATGCAATTGGAATCAACGAGATTTTCAGTTAAATTTAATGCTAGTTAATTTAATTGGAACGAGCTGTTTAAACAGCGAATCAACTCAAAGTGAATTAAACTCACTCAGTTCTTCCCACTTATATTTTATATAAGTTGGATTTTTATAATTGTGTGCTCTGGTTGCTAATGGTTGACTCTTTGCTAATTATATATTCATTTGTTGATTTAACCGATGAAATTAAACCGTCATTTAATTTCAATGAAATACCAAATCGTTATTTTAACGGTTAGACTCAATAATGGTAATTTTCCTTGTTGGTCACATTTATAAAATAAACGTGTTTAATTGTTTGAATTGTTTTGTTAATTGGTTGATGTTAAATAGTCATCATTTATTGTTATAGAAATTATCAGTTAAATGGAATTGAATGATCTGATTTGAGATAACCGATTTGAATACACGGAAGAATAGGTGGGAGGGATCCAACCGGATTCCTCAAATATTTTAAATATTATTTATTTTCATATTATCAACATATGAACTGTCTGGATTGGGTGATTGATTTGATTGTTGATCGTTGAACTGAAATCCAATGGTTGTTTTGTTTTAACCAATGGGCAATACTGGTTGGGTAATTGGCAGCATATGGCCAAAAAATACATCATTTTATAAATATCGATTTACTGTAAGGCGAATCGATATAAATGAAGTTATAAATTTATTTTGTAAATGAATATAGGTTTTTAAATATATTATTGTAAATGGAGTTTATAAAGGAAATAAACCAACCACATATATAATGGTTGTTTTAACCACCAATCACCATTTTTTTAACCAAAATCTTCTGTGTGCGAAGCACATGCATCGTCTTAATGGTTAAATGATTTACAAAGCTAATTCTTATATTACTGAGATGGATAAGCAAGTGAACAAGGATTAATGTAACGATTAATAACTGAGTTTGATTGATTTAAGTAACAAATAAATGGGATTATATTGAATTGATTATTATATATTTAATAATAATCGAAGTAATGGGATTATTTAAATTAATTATATTATTAATTAATTTAAATAAAGAGACGAGTTAAAGTTTATCAACAAGTTAATCATGTTTTAGAGTTGACCCAGTCAACCGTTTTAACGGAAATTGATTATTAATTAAACTAGTTTGTGCCAATTAATCTGATAAAAAAGATTAATGAATATTTGTTTTAGATTTTTCTAAAAATAAATTTACTATTTATTTTATTTAACAAAGAAGTTAACTACATCTATAGTAGTTAATGATTGAAATAAATTAATATTTTAATTAAAAATAATTTAGGAAATTTCTTTTTAATTGAAATTCATTTAAAAAGTAATCGAAGTTGAAATGAAATCCAATGGAATAATGATAGGAGTTTATGAATGGTTTTTATTTAAACCCGAGTTTTTATAACAAAGTTATAAAAGAAATTTTAAGCGAATCGATAGGTTAAAACAAATGTTGCTTAAATATTTGAATGAAGTAAAAGGAAATTAAGATAAAAAGGGTTTATATCAAACCAGAGTTTACAAATGAGGTTTAAGGTGTTAAAGCGTTAATTTTAAATTAACGTTACATAATAATGGAAATAAGTAAAAGGGGAAAACTGAAGTAAGACTTTCAAAGCAGGAAAGGGTTTAATGGATTTGAAAAGGGATTAGTAAAAGTGAATTCGGTAAGAGAAGTGAGGATTTTGTAATCAAATCTGAATTATAATATGAATGTGTTGTAAAGAGGTAAAGGTTAAAAGGTGGTGTTTACAAGAAATTACATAATTATTGAATTAAGAAATGCTGGTTATATTAGAGAAAGAGATTTTCAAAGAGTAAGAAGGTTTTATAAAACCATATTTTGAATAAAATAGTTAAATGGAATTTGTTTTAATATTAGAATGAAATGTGGGTTTTTGGATTACAACTTATATCTATCTTAAGATAAGAATGGTTTTGATCAAGGTTTGAGAGGTAATTAAAATACCCCAACTTAAACGATTTCACAGTTATCTGAGGATGATATTAGTTGGTAATGGTAAAAGAGGTTAGTAACAACTTATTATTTCCATTAGAGAAATAATAATGCAACGTTTAGTGAAAATTTGGAGAATATATAACGAGAGATCCTAAACAAAAGAAATGTAAAGTTAAGTATTGAAATAGGGTTATCCTATAAGAATAAGCACTGTTTGTTGTTTCAAATAATGAAACATAAACGATTTCGTAACGTTGTTTTACGAGTAATAAGTTGAACTAATTTCCAAATTATAGATAATAAATAATGTCATAGCAAATGTTTTGCAAATTGTGGACAAATGGAATATTGGATTTGTATAATATATTTTCTAAATATTTAAATGAAATGTTTTGCGAATATTAGTAAAGAGAAAAATATTGTTTTCCAAATATTGGGATATTTTAATTAACCATTTGTTAATTATTTTTAAATAAAAAGGCCAAGTGATGTTGAATACTGAACCAGTGAACTCATTTTGTTTCTATGATCGAATAACTGTTTATTTTGACAGTTAAATAATTGACTATCAAAATCTGGCCAATGCATTATTGGTACAGAAATAACAGAATCGAATTTATATTCGAAAACCATTCCGACCAACAAATACATGAAGATGAAGATTCAAGATGGAGCATTGAAGACGATGGATCTTCATAAGCAAAAGGAGTACTAATAATCTCTGGTCTGCAGCCAAAGATATACTGTGATTCTGTCGTGGCAGGAATCTACCGATTGCAAGGACTTCTTGCTACTGATACATGAGGTGATTCCTATATTGGATGCAGTTGGAGAGTACCTTCAGTTCATCCTGTTCATGGGTGACCTGTATGGACGAGTGTCTGACAGAGTATTTCCAAAGGGATCATGTAAGTTGATTTCCTCAAACGTATTTCTATTGATGGCGGAGAGGGGCACTTCTCTTAGCTTATCATATTGAGTATTTTTGTGGACGTTAATTAGTAATATCCAACGGATCTGACGATGTGGCATTCAAAGTGGATGGTGGCCATATATTCTAAAAGAGAAGAATAAATAAATAATGAAAGAATGAATTAATTAATCTTGACCTCAAGCCTCGTCAACCGGGAAATGTTAAAAATCGGGTAGATCACATGGCTATATGGGTCGCACCCATCAAAAGGGTATATCATTACCTGATCTGGAGAAATCAAATGCCTTCGATTGTCCCTTTTATTTTTGTATGTATGATGTCGGCTCGGTTGGCTGGCCCCCAACCGTGGCAATGATATATTTGGTACTCTCAAGCGAAGTGAGGGGCCGACCATGTTTAGCCTGGGTTGCAAGATGTTCTTTTTGAACCCTAATGTATTCATCTCCGGAGGTACATTGTCGGGAAGATGGTTGCCCATACCTTGCCATCGAAATCCATTCTCCAATAAGAGCCTGTGGTTTTGATTATATACTATATATATAGAGCGTGAGATGCAAGTGTTCTGCTAGACTGATATTTATTTGTATTTAGACACTATTATAATATCAGAAAAGATATAGATTTCAAAAATCATTTTGGGTTATCGTAAGGTAAAAATCGTTCGTATTTATGTGTGGATTTGGTCTTACTATTATCCTTTTATTTCGAAAAGATTTTAACTTAAAAATCAACATGGATTTTGCTGTAAACTTAGTTTGTTTTTCTCACTCTGGTTTACCAGACTGACCCGTCGTTTGTAATGCTCGAGTTAGACCGGGTCATACAGGTTCAGGTTATCGGATACTACGAAGTCCAGAGACAAGCTAGAGGTGTTCAGACGTATGATATCTAGTATTTATTCGGTTGTGTGTTGTATATGAGGACATATTAATATAACTGTTCAGATGTGTTGATGTACTCTGATGATTGTAAGTTCTTATTTAAAGCTCTCTATAAAAAATTATTTCTATATTATATTTTGTTCCGCTGCGATGTGAGACTCGATGTTGTGTTTGGTTCTTCTTCTTCTTCTATTCTAATATTTTTTTCTTTCTTATCTCACCCTTTAATTTCTTCCTAATACCGTTCTTGTATTTTCGATGCTTGAAAAGTCGACATAGTGTTCTTGTGTTGATTTTCGGGGTCGAAAATCTCGTGGGCCGTTACAGTGGTATCGGATCTATTGGTTTAGCAATAACCTTGGCTCTGTGGCGTAACTCGATAAAGATGGGGTTAATGATACCTTAGATTGAGTGGAGTGTGTATATATGAAAGCGTATTTGTAAATTTTAAATACAAATGTTTTGTATTGTGTCGTTTGATCTGTTAAAGTGTTGATAAGCATTGAACTATCAATGGTTATAATATTGTTTTGTAAAGAGGGTAAATGAAATAATTTTACCCAAAATTATTTTTTTGTATAGAAAAGAAATAATTTTATTAAATTATTGAGATATTGGTTTGTTAGTTGATTGACTAGAATGACATTCAAATTGGATTAAACTTTGAATTAAAACTTAAGTGGTTAAGTGAAATTAAACTAACAACGATATTGAAATAAAATCAAAAAGATTTGGAATTTGAAAATTTAGTAAATAATAATTAAATATAAATCGATCGAATATTAACCGATTTATGTTCAAATATGTGAAACCAAAGTAAATTATTAATATTGAATGAAAATTCAATTGATTTGGTTGATTTGGTTGTGTATTGATTGTTGGTTTTGAATTGTTTGATATGATTAGTAGAATATAATTCATCAAGAGTTAAATGAATTGAGGAAAATAAATTCCAGTATTATTAAATGGGAATTAAATTACTTATGAACTGAAATAAATGATTAATACTCTGTAGATGCAAATGAATTAATTCTCCTGTTTAATTTCTAGAAATGTATGTAGTTATATGTGTTGATCAATAAGAAGTTATTTGAAATTTTCATGAAATCGTCACTTACATATTGAACTGAGTTGAGTACAGGTGGCCGAAAGCTATGGGGATAGGTTTTGATTGCAATAAATTGAGTAATATACTCAATAGTGCTCGCATAAGGTACGCCTAGACGAAATTATGAATTTTTGGGTTTTGAATTTTGTTTTCCGACCGTGTGGTCGATGTATACATATTATTTGTTCCTGCGATATCGTAGATGTCACTCCATACAGGGGAGACTCTGCCGAGTTTTTCCAGGAATTAAAGGAGTTAGAAATTTTTTGATATTTTTGAAAATTTGTAATGATAATAGTGAATTGGTTTCTGATTTTAAAATAAGTTAGATTTTAAATTAAATGAACATTTTTCTTACCTTAGTAATTTTGGGGATGATATTCTGTTAAGGGGGAAAGATTAATATCCCGTATTTTTAGTAGTCAAATATTTAATTTAATTTATTATTTTAAATATTATATTTGGAATATTAATGGATTTTAATATTGAATTCGTTTATTTAAAACGAAGTTAGAACGCTAAATTTATATATAATTTAAATCGAGCTCAAAATGGCACGACAGTTCGTAATATTGAGTTTTGAACTTCAATTGAGTATACGGGATCCGATATAAGTTGGATTTCTATAAAAAAGGAAACGTTTGAATCCTGTTGATTACGATTGTAACAACCCAAAAAATACGAGCCAATTTAAAAGTTTTAAATTGGACATTTCAAAGGAATTTGAACAATTGAAATAGAATATTTCAATAAAATAGTGAATTAGAAATAGTGAGTCAGTTTGAAAATTTGAATTCAAACTTTGACTGACTGTGCAGGGTGGAAAATATAACGGATTTTAGCGAAACCAAAAATATTTAAATCTGTTAGTGAATACCTTTCTAACGAATCTGAAAAATCAAAGTTTCATAATGGGAATCAAAAGTTATGGCCGAATGAATTTTCAGAAAGGTCGCTATATAGAATATATAGCCCTGGAAAATTGATATTTTGCAAACGACCTCGGAATTCGACGAAACCACTTTTGTTGGGTCTGGGATGTTAAATTATTGCTAGGTTTCAAATTTCATAATTTTTGAAGCTAGTATGTGAGCGTGGCAAAAGAAAATGTGTTTGGTCGATTTCTGTTAAATTGGATCGACCAGAAAATGGCCATTTTTCAAACGATCTCAGAATTCGACGAAACTAGTTTTGTTGAGACCGTAGCGTCAAAACATAGCTAGATTTATTTTTCTGGAATTTTTCGAATCAATTTGTGGCCTTAGCAAATTGAAATGTACGTTCAAAGATAAAATTAAATGTTTTATACTTTAATTTGAAAAATAACTGACTGTAACAGTCGAATTGGCCAACGAAACATATCCCATTGTGTCCGGGATGGGGGCATTTAGCTAGGGGCGATAGTCGTTGGGTTTGAATTGGTGTCCGTGTGGAGAAACAGTATTTTAAAATATAATAAAACCACGGCCCAATGGAAAAATCCCTTTCATTATTTAAAAAAAATAAAAAAACGCGAAAACCCCTTTTTTTCTTCCCCGATCGACAGCGGAAATCGTCCAACCCTTTCCCCCCAAATCGCCGCCGCCTCAGCCCCCTATCGCCGCCGCCACCACCACCAGTCGACGCCGCCGCCTCCCCTCTTCCAATCCGACCTACCCTCGTAACCTCCCTCCTACCCATCGACGAGAACGAGGCCCAGGAAGTCCGACACTTCCCAGAGCCGCCCCGATCGCCATCGACCACCGAGCCACCCCAAACCGCCACCGACCGACTCCCCTCTCCTTCCTCTTCCACGTCAGCACTTCCGATCATCCCCTCGTGCCTCGGTTTTCGCAAAAACCGCAACCCTAGTTTTGAACCATCGTGAAAGGTGAGTTCTTTTTGATGTTTGCACTTTGAAAAATCATATCTTTATGGTGTGTTGACGAAATTCAATGAAACAGGAAACATCAGAACCGCAAGGAAGCTCTCTACCACATAGAAGAGACCGCGGATTTTTCTGAGTCATCTACGATTTTTAGCACTCCGAAAACCAATGTGAGAAATCTAAATTAAATGAATTTGAATGGAATATGTCGTGTATAAATTATATAAGCGAAATATAAATTACACACGTGTTGTAAGCTATATAAGCGAAGTATGAATTATACATGCATTGAATAATTGATATATGTGTTGAAATGCAAGTGAAATATAGAAAATATAATATATATATATATATATATACTCCCCTCGTCCACAAACCATGGACGATATTTATTGTTGTGAATTGGTGTGAAATATTGGATGAAAAATGCGAATGGTTGAATAATTGTTTGTGGTTGATATTGTTTGGTTGTGGTTGAAAAATACCCATTGGTGATTGAAATGAATTGGAAATAATTGTGGAAATAAAAATAAAACATGCCGTCTGCGTGCGAATTAGATGCATGAATCCCCATTGTCAAAAACCGCGAGGTTTTAAGGTAGAGCTAGGAGCCGTACTAGGGACGGTGCCGGTTTTAACTACCCTGCCGTTATGCTGCCGAAATTTTGAATAATATTCATGTGTTAGAATTATTTTCATTTGTTGAAATTATCTTCATGCATTGAAATTAAAGTCATATGTTGAAACTATATCCATGTGTGGAAATGTTCATGTGTTGAAAAGTGAGGTGTGAAAATTAAATTCATTCGTGAATGAATGAAGTGTCTAAACAATAAAAATTACATTTTTATTGAAATTATAAAGTGTTGAAACATTCATGCGTTGAATAAATATTTTAAATGATAAAAATATCTTTTTTTATCATATTTGTGATATGCTAAAGATATGCGAGTGTTGAAATAAATATTTTTGAATGAAATATTATTTTTAACATGCATAGGAACTAAATAAATTAGTCATGTGTTGAAATATATTCTAGTTCGCCAAAATTGTCATTTTTGAAATGTGAAGTGTTAAAAATAGCCACTTGTTCAAATAAATATGCATGAGTTGAAATATACATTAATTAGCTAATGATATGATTTTTGCCTATGCATGCAACATTAGAATGAATGGTGTTTTTAAACCAAAGTAAATCAGATATGAAGTTGAATGGAAAATGATAAGTGATGAGAATTGCATATATGTACATGCATATTTATTGAACATGTTATAGCAAAGGGGCTAGAGAAGAGGAATAAAATTTTGTGCCCGACAAATAGGTACACATTTACTGTTTTGTTTGGGTGATGATTTTATGAGCCTGTTGGCTAGCCGCTTAGCTTTTTCATTTTCTTTTTGACATGAGACGCTCGTGTGGCTATTTGGGAAATTTCCCAGTCCCTCCCGTACAAAGGAGGTTATGGCGAAATTTTCCAAAATTTAAAGGCGTTAGTGAAATATTTGAAGTGAAAACGATATAGGAATTTTTGAATGAACTATGTTTATATAAATATAAATAAAATTAAAACGAAACGTGGCCGTGCAGTTCGTGTTTTGAAACCGTGATTTCAAACGACTAGTGCGGGAAATCCGACCATTGGATTTTCTCGAAACCGCAACCGTTGGGTTCGCCTTGGAAATATCTTCCCAACGGCACCAACTTTGTGAAGATCCCACGGTTGGATTATCTGGAATGTTTAATTCAAATCTGTAGAAAAAAAGTGCCAGAAATGATTATATATATATATAAACATAATTAAATTAAATCGAATAACGACGCTGTAGTTCGTAAATTGAAATCGTAACTTCAAACGACTAGTGTGGAAGATCCGACCGTCGGATTTTCCCAAAACTGAAACCGTTGGATTCGTTTTGAAATGATCTTTCTAATGACATAAAATTTGTGAAGATCCAACGGTTAGATTTTCAGATATGCATAAAAAAAATTTAGTGAAATACAGCGCCAGTGCATCGGCACGACCTGAAACGTCGTTTAATTAAATATGGTCGTTTCAAGTAAATAAAAATGGCGATATATCGTTATAAAATACTATAGACGATATAGAGTGGAAATAAACCAATTTTGTTGTGTTTGCTTGACATGTGATGGTTGAATGTATTTAACATGAAAATTATAACTAAAGAACTGAAATGTGAATGTTGTATAGTCCAACCATGTGATAAATTGATTTGAAAATCTAAATACGTGGGTTATTTGAAAAGGCCGAGTTCATCTCATTTCAAATAATCGATCGACGTTGAGAAGTCGAAGAGTCGAAGACGGTTGAAGACCGACGATCTTCACATTGGATGGATGGGCGCTACTGATGCTCGTGATTGGAGTAGCTACCGTGAAGGAGCTGAAGTAGTAGCCGTCCAAACATACTGTTGATTGTACGGATATGCGAGGAATTGGTGCCTCCGGTTTCGTTCAGACCCAGAACGGACCTGTAAATGGACTGTGTGTCTGACATTGGATTTTATTCTGTGCTGATTGATCTCTGTTAAATATATATCTGTTTGGCGGCGAAGAATTTATTCTCTTGCTTAACGCCCTTCTCTGAGACGTACGAGCTTAGAGGTTATGTATTGATAGAAATCAGTCGCATGGAGTGGATTGCCTGTGTGGCACGCCTAAGTGGCATCTGATCAAGGCTTCTGTTGCAAAGAAAAGTCTTGTGGTTGATGATCGAAGCATGGTCTGTGTGACGTAGCTTTGTGTATAACGTGGATTCGCGAGCCTCACACCTCGGTATGAGTCAAAAACGGGATAGTGACTGCAGGGAGAGCACGACGTTTCTTTCTAGCTAAGGTGGTGTCAGTGACCTACCAGCCCTGACATTATATATACTTTTCACTGGTGTGGTTGTTGGAATATGAGGCGCCTCGATATAGGTCTGTAAGGACCGGGAAACGTGTGCTCAGAAATAATTAATCCTCAAAAGTAAGAGAGGACCGGCCCTGAAGATCCAAGGATCATAGTGGGGTCCTGGGACATTTGCTAGAGTGTCTCGAATCGGAGAAGAGCTTGCCCCTTGCCTCGACTCATGAAGGAATCCAATTTCCAATACGAAATATGCGGACGTGATTGTATTACTAGTACGGTGACATAGTGGTATGGGTCATTTATGCCACCTATGATTGATATTTATGATTGAAATTGCTTTTGAAACATACATGCACTAGTAATAATATCAAACACTTTTGTTTTATTCGTATGAAGCATTTTTGGCCATTATAAGGTAAAAACTCTATCCTCCGGCTTGCGTTGCATTGTGTGATGGGACCTGAGTCTTATAATGGCTTCATTTTATAAAAAGCATTGCGATGATTTAATCATTTACTTTATTTCAAGCACTAGCACTCATTGGAGTAAACCCGTTCCACGAAAGTGGTGTGGTACTTTGATTTGCCTTATTATGGTTGTTAATAAGTTAAGTAGATTTCTCATACCAGTCCCATGACTGACTCGTAGTTTGTTTCATCTTGCAAACTTGGGTGCCCTCATTTTCACATGGGCAGCCTAGTTACAGGTATCTGGCGCACTTTTAGCTCATGGCGAGGCTTGACTACACCATGCTGACTTTGACTCTTTCCGCCATTTTAGTATATGTATTATGATTCCTCCATCGGCGATGTAGACTGATATTTATTTTGTGTACTCTATATGTATGATTCCGCCTCTGGCGATGGTGACTGATTATGTATATTATGCACTAAGTTGTATCCTGCACTGTGCTCTCTGAGGTGATGATATCTATATGATTCCGTTGTCATATGTATATAAATTATTCCATTTTATGTTTATGCTATTATCTGTAATCTGCTAATGATGATTGATGTGTTATATTCCAATGATTATCCTTAACACCGTGTCACGGGGTTTTGGGATCGTCACAGCTAGTATCAGAGCTTTGGTTAACCTTAGTTCTGGAGTCTAACACATTAAACACTTCGTCAAAATAGAATCAGTAGTATTCTAAGGCGTGTAGCTCATTAGAGATAGGACTAGTAAAGTCCTAGAATGAGACCAGCAGAATAGAAAAAACAATTTGATCAGTCCATCGTTATCTTTTCGTAAATTTTCTGCTTAATCATGCAATAAATTATCGTTTCTATAAGCTGACTCTTTTCTTGCTTATACAGAACTTGAAAAAATGGCTACTAGAGCAGCCGCCGCTAGAGGAGGTCGTGCCGGCCGTGGCAGAGGACGGGGAGAAGTCCCAGTAGAAGAAGGACCTTTGATACAACCCCCGGTCGCTCAATACTTCGAGCTGGACCGTGTAGCTAAGAGGTACAAAAACCTAGGAGGCAAGACCTTCTCGGGAACTGGCACAGTAATAGAGGCCCTTGCATGGCTCAAAACATGCGAGAAAATACTGGAAGGCCTAAGGCTTGGAGATCAAGATAAAGCTATTATGGGCGCCTGGCTTATGCAGGAGCAAGCTGAATTATGGTGGGAATCTCTCACCGCCGGGAATAGAGAAGCTGGAAGAACATGGGACGGATTCAAAGAACTCTTCAAGGAGAAATATGTCCCAGAACAAGCACTTGAACGAATGCACGATGACTTCGCCAACCTCCAGCAGGGGGATCTTTCAGTGCAGGATTATCTGAATAAATTTACACAGTTGTCCCCCTATGCTCCGGAGCTCGTCGCCACTGCAAAGTCCAAAAATAAGAGGTTTATCCTTGGGCTAAAGCGACAGTATCATGATAGAGCCATAGCCCACGTCAAGCTGGAATTTAATGAATTGGTGGAAATGACATGCAACTACGAAGACCTTGACCAAAGGCATCTGGAGCAGGATCGCGCTAGAAGCCAAGCCGGAAACAAACGCAAGCCTGCCGTGAATCAAGATGAGTCAAACCAAGCAGCATCCTCGAAACCTCAGACTGGCAAGCCGCCAAGAGGAAGCTGCTATAACTGTGACAAAATGGGGGCACTTCTCTAATGTGTGCACAACCCCGAAGAGGCAGAAGACAAATTCACAAGGTTCAAGCCAGGGTTCTCAGAACCCTCGCTCCTGCTTTAATTGCCGCAAGACGGATCATCTAGTCAAAGACTGTCCTCTGCTAAAGAAGGCCGCAGTAGCTCACGTGTATGACGGGTCGAGCCCGCCGGCTGCTTCCGATGGAGCAGGTAAACCCGATGTTTTGGGAGGTACCCTTACAATTAAAAATATTCCTATCTCTGTATTGTTTGACACAGGTGCATCACGTAGTTTTATTGCTAGTAACACAGTGCACAAATTAAAGTTAAAACAGAGAAAGCTTAAAGAATCGGTGGAAGTACATAACCCGGTAGGAGGATCTCTTATTCTCAGTTCATGTTGTAGAGTGCCAATCTCTTAGTCTTCCTACAAATTTCCCATTAATTTAATCGTTATGGATTTTCCCGAATTCGACGTTATCCTTGGGTTAGAATGGTTAACGAAATACGAAGCTGAAGTAAATTGTGCGAAAAGAATCGTTAAAATTCGAATGAAGCTTGGATATATTACTGTACCATGTCATGGTTCGAATCCAGATAGAGAAGAATTTTGGTCGGCATTAGAAGTTATCCCCACTTCCATAGAAAAGATTCCTATTGTCAGAAACTATGCGGATGTGTTTGAAGAAGTTGAAAACTTACCTCCGCAAAGAGAAATAGAATTCAGAATCGATCTAATTCCCAATGCCAGACCAGTGGTACATCCAATTCGCAGAATGACTCCGGGGGAAAAAGAAGAATTAGGCGATCAAACTCGTCAACTGTTGTGGAAGGGTCTAATCAGACCTAGCTTTTCTAATTGGGGTGCAGCTATTGTGTTTGTCCCAAAGTCAGACGGTACTCTTCGATTGTGCGTTGATTACCGAGACCTCAACAAACAGACGCTCAAAAATAAATACCCGTTACCCCGCATCGACGATCTGCTAGACCAATTAAATGGGGCGAGAGTATTTTCCCGAATGGACCTAGCTACAGGTTTTCATCAATTGAGAATAGTAGAAGAGTGTGTTCCTTTGACAGCTTTCAGAGGTCCAGACATATTTTATGAATGGTTAGTAATGTCGTTCGGCCTGTGCAATGCTCCAGCATACTTTGTCGATCTAATGAATAGAGTGTTTAGGGGAGTTCTGAATAAATTTGTCCTCGTATTCATCGATGATATTTTAATCTACTCCAAATCAAAACCCGAGCATGAAAAACACTTAGAACAAGTATTGGAGATTCTAAGAAAGAACGTCTTCAAAGCCAAATTCTCTAAATGTGTCTTCTGGCAAGAAGAAGTGAAGTTTCTTGGCCATGTCGTGTCAGAGAAAGGGATTTCTGTAGACCCAAGCAAAATAACAGCGATTCAAGACTGGAAACAACCCACTACACCCATAGAGGTTAGAAGTTTTATGGGGTTGGCTAGTTATTATCGAAAGTTCATTAAGGATTTTTCGAAGATATCCGGTCCGTTAATGAAGCTCACGAAGAAGCATGAGAAATTTAAGTGGACTTCCGACTGTGAAGAAGCTTTCCAGGAATTGAAATCGAAACTGACGACTGCTCCAGTGTTAACCATTATTGATGGCAATCAGGATTTAACGGTTTGGACAGATGCTTCTATTAGGGGTCTTGGCGTAGTGTTAATGCAAAGAGGCCAAGTAGTCGCTTATGCAAGCTGCCAACTGAAACCATATGAGAAGAATTATGTTACTCATGATCTTGAGTTGGTAGCCATTGTTTTTGCTTTGAAAATCTGGAGGCATTATTTATTGGGTGAGAAATTTGTGCTGTACACAGATCATCAATCATTGAAGTATTTATACACCCAGAAAGATCTGAATTTGAGATAGCAGCGTTGGCTAGAATTTCTTGCAGCATATGATCTTGATATCCTGTATACGTCGGGGAAGGCTAACGTTGTAGCGGATGCGCTTAGTAGGAAAACCACAATCGTTGCCAATCTTATAATTACGCCAGGATTGATTGATAAAATATCTGTTCTTCAGAAAAGTGACAATTTTGTGAAAGAGATGATAAGAAGGATTCAAAGGGGCGAAGGCTCCAGTTTCCAAGTGGATAGTGAGGGAGTTCTGAGATTGAATGGGAGAATATGTGTTCCCGACATTCCTGAGCTAAAAAGGGAAGTGCTAGATGAATGCCATAAATCCAAACTTTGCATTCATCCTGGTGTGAGTAAAATGTACAACGATATCAAACGTACTTTCTGGGGGAGGGCAATGAAGAGGGATATTTCTTTGTATGTTAGCAGATGCCCTACTTGTCAATTGGTCAAGAGCGACCAACAGAAGCTAGCTGGATTGTTGCAACCGTTGGAAGTCCTAAGTTGGAAATGGGAACAGATTTCCATGGATTTCATAGATGGTTTGCCGTGAACCAGGAAAGGTAATGACAACATTTGGGTAATCGTAGATCGCTTCACGAAGACTGCCCATTTCATACCTGTCAGATCCAATAGAACCGCTCAAAGCCTAGCACAGATATATTTCAAAGAAATCGTTAAGCTGCATGGAATCCCCATCAGCATAGTCAGTGATAGAGAGCCGATATTTGCTACCAAATTTTGGGAGGCTTTCCAGATAGAATTGGGAACGAAACTGAATATGAGCATCGCTTATCGCCCTCAAACAGATGGCCAGAATGAGCGGGTGAATAGAATTCTAGAAGATTTATTGCGGGCTTGTATAATTGATTTTGGTGGGTCATGGGAAGATCACTTGCATTTGGCAGAATTCTCATATACCAATAGCTATCAAGCAAGTTTGGGAATGTCGCCATTTGAAGCATTATATGGCAGACCGTGCAGATCTCCAGCATGTTGGGTAGAACCTGGCAATAGACTAGTGTTAGGACCCGATATGATTAGAGAAGCATCTGATAAAGTCGACTTCATCAAAAAGCGATTGAGAACCGCGCAAAGCCGACAGAAAAGTTATGCAGATTCTAGAAGAAGAGATTTGACATTTGCTGTTGGTGATCATGTTTATTTGAAAGTTTCCCCGATGAGAGGAGTAATCAGATTTGGCAAAACTGGGAAGTTGGCACCGAGATTTATTGGTCCCTTTCCTATACTTGAACGAATTGGAACTCTTGCTTATAGGGTTCAATTACCAGATTGGTTGCTTGGAGTGCATGATGTATTTCACGTATCTCAACTTAGAAGACATGTGCATGATCCGGATCTTGTTGTAGAAGAAGCAGCGCAACAGGATATAGACATAACTCCAGAATTAGCAGTCAGAAGAGAGCCATTAAAGATTGTTGGCAAAGAAACTAGAGAACTAAGAAGCAAAAAGGTTCATTTAGTTAAAGTGCAGTGGAGTAGTGATCCTAGAGACTATACTTGGAAGACTGAGGAAAGCATTAAGCAAGCTTACCCCAAATGCAGAGTGGACATCTCTGACTAACTTCGGTGCAAGGTACCTTTACAATACTTTGCATTTACATTTTGCTTCCTACTTTACTGTTATTTCCTTTTCGAGGACGAAAAGTTTTAATTGGGGGAGATTGTAACAACCCGGAAAATACGAGCCAATTTAAAAATTTTAAATTGGACATTTCAAAGGAATTTGAACAATTGAAATAAAATATTTCAATAAAATAGTGAATTAGAAATAGTGAGTCAGTTTGAAAATTTGAATTCAAATTTTGACTGACTGTGCAGGGTGGAAAATATAACGGATTTTAGCGAAACCAAAAATATTTAAATCTGTTAGTGAATACCTTTCTAACGAATCTGAAAAATCGAAGTTTCATAACGGGAATCAAAAGTTATGGCCGAATGAATTTTCAGAAAGTCGCTATATAGAATATATAGCCCTGGAAAATTGATATTTTGCAAACGACCTCGGAATTCGACGAAACCACTTTTGTTGGGTTCGGGATGTCAAATTATTACTAGGTTTCAAATTTCATAATTTTTGAAGCTAGTATGTGAGCGTGGCAAAAGAAAATGTGTTTGGTCGATTTCTATTAAATTGGATCGACCAGAAAATGGCCATTTTTCAAACGATCTCAGAATTCGACGAAACAAGTTTTGTTGAGACCTTAGCGTCAAAACATAGCTAGATTTATTTTTCTGGAATTTTTCGAATCAGTTTGTGGCCCTGGCAAATTGAAATGTATGTTCAAAGTTAAAATTAAATGTTTTGTACTTTAATTTGAAAAATAACTGACTGTAACAGTCGAATTGGCCAACGAAACATATCCCATTGTGTCCGGGATGGGGTTATTTAGCTAGGGTCGACAGTCGTTGGGTTTGAATTGGTGTCCGTGTGGAGAAACAGTATTTTAAAATATAATAAAACCACGGGCCAATGGAAAAATTCCTTTCATTATTTTAAAAAAATAAAAAAAACGCGAAAACCCCTTTTTTTCTTCCCCGATCGACGGCGGAAATCGTCCAACCCTTTCCCCCCAAATCGCCGCCGCCACCACCACTAGTCGACGCCGCCGCCTCCCCTCTTCCAATCCGACCTACCCTCGTCACCTCCCTCCTCCCCATCGACGAGAACGAGGCCCAGGAAGTCCGACACTTCCCAGCGCCGCCCCGATCGCCACCGACCACCGAGCCACCCCAAACCGCCACCGATCGACTCCCCTCTCCTTCCTCTTCCATGTCAGCACCTCCGATTATCCCCTCGTGCCTCGGTTTTCACGAAAACCGCAACCCTAGTTTTGAACCATCGTGAAAGGTGAGTTCTTTTTGATGTTTGCACTTTGAGAAATCATATCTTTATGGTGTGTTGACGAAATTCAATGAAACAGGAAACATCGGAACCGCAAGGAAGCTCTCTACCACATAGAAGAGACCGCGGATTTTTCTGAGTCATCTACGATTTTTAGCACTCTGAAAACCAATGTGAGAAATCTAAATTAAATGAATTTGAATGGAAAATGTCGTGTATAAGTTATATAAGCGAAATATAAATTACACACGTGTTGTATACCTCATGTACATGCGTGGTGTAAGCTATATAAGCGAAGTATGAATAATACATACATAGAATAATTGATATATGTGTTGAAATGCAAGTGAAATATAGAAATTATAATATATATATATATATACATATATATATATATATATACTCCCCTCGTCCAAAAACCAGGGACGATATTTATTGTTGTGAATTGGTGTGAAATATTGGATGAAAAATGCGAATGGTTGAATAATTGTTTGTGGTTGATATTGTTTGGTTGTGGTTGAAAAATACCCATTGGTGATTGAAATGAATTGGAAATAATTGTGGAAATAAAAATAAAACATGCCGCCTGCGTGCGAATTAGATGCATGAATTCCCATTGTCAAAAACCGCGAGGTTTTAAGGTAGAGCGAGGAGCCGTACTAGGAACTGTGCCGGTTTTAACTACCCTGCCATTATGCTGCCGAAATTTTGAATAATATTCATATGTTAGAATTATTTTCATTTGTTGAAATTATCTTCATGCGTTGAAATTAAAGTCATATGTTGAAACTATATCCATGTGTGGAAATGTTCATGTGTTGAAAAGTGAGGTGTGAAAATTAAATTCATTCGTGAATGAATGAAGTGTCTAAACAATAAAAATTACATTTTTATTGAAATTATAAAGTGTTGAAACATTCATGCGTTGAATAAATATTTTAAATGATAAAAATATCTTTTTTTATCATATTTGTGATATGCTAAAGATATGCGAGCGTTGAAATAAATATTTTTGAATGAAATATTATTTTTAACATGCATAGGAACTAAATAAAATAGTCATGTGTTGAAATATATTTTAGTTCGCCAAAATTATCATCTTTGAAATGTGAAGTGTTAAAAATAGCCACTTGTTCAAATAAATATGCATGAGTTGAAATATACATTAATTAGCTAATGATATGATTTTTGCCTATGCATGCAACATTAGAATGAATGGTGTTTTTAAACCAAAGTAAATCAGATATGAAGTTGAATGGAAAATGATAAGTGATGAGAATTGCATATATGTACATGCATATTTATTGAACAGGTTATAGCAAAGGGGTTAGAGAAGAGGAATAAAATTTTGTGCCCGTCAAATAGGTACACATTTACTGTTTTGTTTGGGTGATGATTTTATGAACCTGTTGGCTAGCCGCTTGGCTTTTTCATTTTCTTTTTGACATGAGACGCCCGTGTGGCTATTTGGGAATTTTCCCAGCCCCTCCCGTACAAAGGAGGTTATGGCGAAATTTTCCAAAATTTAAAGGCGTTAGTGAAATATTTGAAGTGAAAACGATATAGGAATTTTTGAATGAACTATGTTTATATAAATATATAAATATAAATAAAATTAAAAAGAAACGTGGCCGTGCAGTTCGTGTTTTGAAACCATGATTTCAAACGACTAGTGCGGGAAATCCGACCATTGGATTTTCCTGAAACCGCAACCGTTGGGTTCGCCTTGGAAATATCTTCCCAACTGCACCAACTTTGTGAAGATCCGACGGTTGGATTGTCTGGAATGTTTAATTCAAATCTGAAGAAAAACAGCGCCAGAAACGATTATATTTATATATATATATATATAAACATAATTAAATTAAATCGAATAACGACGCTGTAGTTCGTAAATTGAAATCGTAACTTCAAACGACTAGTGTGGAAGATCCGACCGTCGGATTTTCCCAAAACTGAAACCGTTTGATTCATTTTGAAATGATCTTTCTAATGACATAAAATTTGTGAAGATCCAACGGTTAGATTTTCAGAAATGCGTAAAACAAATTTAGTGAAAAACAGCGCCAGTGCATCGGCCCGACCTGAAACGTCGTTTAATTAAATATGGTCGTTCTAAATAAATAAAAATGGCGATATATCGTTATAAAATACTATAGACGATATAGAGTGGAAATAAACCAATTTTGTTGTGTTTGCTTGAAATGTGATGATTGAATGTATTTAACATGAAAATTATAACTAAAGAATTGAAATGTGAATGTTGAATAGTCCAACCATGTGATAAATTGATTTGAAAATCTAAATACGTGGGTTATTTGAAAAGGCCGAGTTCATCTCATTTCAAATAATCGATCGACGTTGAGAAGTCGAAGAGTCGAAGACGGTTGAAGACCGACGATCTTCACATTGGATGGATGGGCGCTACTGATGCTCGTGATTGGAGTAGCTACTGTGAAGGAGCTGAAGTAGTAGCCGTCCAAACATACTGTTGATTGTAAGGATATGTGAGGAATTGGTGCCTTCGGTTTCGTTCAGACCCAGAACGGACTTGTAAATGGACTGTGTGTCTGACATTGGATTTTGTTTTGTGCTGATTGATCTCTGTTAAATATATATCTGTTTGGCGGTGGAGAATTTATTCTCTTGCTTAACGCCCTTCTCTGAGACGTACGAGCTTAGAGGTTATGTATTGATAGAAATCAGTCGCATGGAGTGGATTTCCTGTGTGGCACGCCTAAGTGGCATCTAATCAAGGCTTCTGTTGCAAAGCAAAGTCTTGTGGTTGATGATCAAAGCATGGTCTGTGTGACGTAGCTTTGTGTATAACGTGGATCCGCGAGCCTCACACCTCGGTATGAGTCAAAAACGGGATAGTGACTGCAGGGAGAGCACGGCGTTTCTTTCTAGCTAAGGTGGTGTCAGTGACCTACCAGCCCTGACATTATATATACTTTTCACTGGTGTGGTTGTTGGAATATGAGGCGCCTCGATATAGGTCTGTAAGGACCGGGAAACGTGTGCTCAGGAATAATTAATCCTCAAAAGTAAGAGAGGACTGGCCCTGAAGATCCAAGGATCATAGTGGGGTCCTGGAACATTTGCTAGAGTGTCTCGAATCGGAGAGGAGCTTGCCCCTTGCCTCGACTCATGAAGGAATCCAATTTCCAATACGAAATATGCGGACGTGATTGTATTACTAGTACGGTGACATAGTGGTATGGGTCATTTATGCCGCCTATGATTGATATTTATGATTGAAATCGCTTTTGAAACCTACATGCACTAATAATAATATCAAACACTTTTGTTTTATTCGTATGAAGCATTTTGGCCATTATAAGGTAAAAACTCTATCCTCCGGCTTGCGTTGCATTGTGTGATGGGACCTGAGTCTTATAATGGCTTCATTTTATAAAAAGCATTGCGATGATTTAATCATTTACTTTATTTCATGCACTAGCACTCATTGGAGTAAACCCGTTCCACGAAAGTGGCGTGGTCCTTTGATTTGCCTTATTATGGTTGTTAATAAGTTAAGTAGATTTCTCATACCAGTCCCATGACTGACTCATAGTTTGTTTCACCTTGCAAACTCGGGTGCCCTCATTTTCACATGGGCAGCCTAGTTATAGGTATCTGGCGCACTTTTGGCTCATGGCAAGGCTTGACTACACCGTGCTGACTTTGACTCTTTCCGCCATTTTAGTATATGTATTATGATTCTGCCATCGGCGATGTAGACTAATATTTATTTTGTGTACTCTTTATGTATGATTCTGCCTTTGGCGATGGTGACTGATTATGTATATTATGCACTAAGTTGTATCCTGCACTGTGCTCTCTGAGGTGATGATATCTATATGATTCCGCTGTCATATGTATGTAAATTATTCCATTTTATGTTTATGCTATTATTTGTAATCTGCTAATGATGATTGATGTGTTATATTCCAATGATTATCCTTAATACCGTGTCACGGGGTTTTGGGATCGTCACAACGATTTTCATATGAAAGAGAAAAATATGAATTTCGTGTTATAGATTGTTAGTTATGGATAATTCAAATTTTAAAATAGTCGCTATGGATTCGTATATAAAACGTAACGTTTAATTAAAATTTTAAAATAGGATTCTAATATATATTGAAATTTAAATAATTCCATTTTGTAAACGGAGCCAGTTTTCAACAAACAAATTTCATTGAGACTTGAGTGTCAAGACGTTACGGTACAGTCATTTTCATTGCATTTGTGGTTCGTAAATGTCGGTACAAATATTAAATGCCCAACGTAAAAGGCAGTGGATATGATTAACCATGTAAATAATATTAATATATTGAAATAATAATAACCCAGTATTATCATATTGTGCTATTAACCATTAAGCCAGATTTATATAATATTAACCGATATATCATTTGGTGTCACTAATGTTATACTAAAATTAACATTATTGAAATTAATGTCATAATTAATGGACGGACTCATGATATATCTCTAGAGATACCTATACATATTAATATGCCGTATATTGATGTATCAACAACCATTCGGGAAATATATTGAGTACAGGTGCATTAACAGTATAGTCGAGTCTCGTGTCAAAAAAAATACTATTTAATATTGTCGTACTTTGATATGCCATAAATTGTCATAGTTTGATGATATATGCAGTTTAATGGGATCATATTGGCAATAGATTATTTTATACAATGTGTAAAATATATTAACAATATTAATTTAAAGCTTACACCCTAAGGGAACGTATACACTGTACACCCTAATTCTATGGCCTATCTTATTTCATATTATAGCAAGTACTCACGCGTGGAACTACCCTCTTCTAAAACGCAAACACGCATAATCTTGTACAAATCTACCCTATATATATATGTATATATATATATGCATATATAAAGTAAAAAATAGGATAGCTATTCTATACAAGAGAAGTGACATTCTTCTTATCATTATCTCCTGCTGTATATATAGCGGTTGCTCCATTCCTTCAAAAATTTTAAATGCTCTTGTTCATTTTCGTTTCTCCACAGATAATAAAACCAAACACCCCTTCAAACAGAATTAATCTAAAACCCACACAACTTCCATTGCAAGAATTAAAACTGAAAGATGCATTTGTCTTCCCAGTTTATGAAGTGGAGACCGAATTCCCCTTTTCTAAATAAAAAAATAAAAATACGGACATGCAGATAGATGGTCGGAGGCTCAGGCTGCTAGGGGGGTGACGCGGAGGTTCTGGTGCCGGTCGATGGAGGTCTGGTGGTCTGACATGGTGGTGTTGCCGGTGACAAGCGAATGTGGGATCGGGTATATAGCAGTAGATAGTCATGTGGATACTGGAGGTAAATCAAAGGAGCTGTGGCCGTTCGTCAGAGTAGGAGGGTCGTTGGCATTGATGAGCAGATGGTGATCGGGGAGTACAAACTGTGCTGGTTGAATTTTGCCGTGGATACTGCAACGTTCAATGTCCGGATATGGATCGATGGAGATGTCGAGTAACACCATATTCTGGGAGAGCATCGATGGCGAAGTGGAGCATCTAGGGGCGGTATCTGATAGGATCCTGATCGATCATGGAAGGGTACTGTGGTGAAAATTTTGCATTTGTGGGGTGATTTCAAACGAAGAGTTGGGTTCGTGAGTATCAGGGGACGAAGGATTTGGAGGGAAGTTGCATGGATAAGGTAGGTTCTTGAACAAAGACGTGATTCCTGGAACCAATTACACAAAGACGCAGACCAAACAAAAAGTATTGGCCCTTATTTTCTAATGAAATGAAACGCTGATTAAGACTGAATTAAGTAAATTAATAACTTTAATAATATGATTGAATTGTTTATTTTGCCAGGTGCGTTGGAAATATTTGCACCACGAATTCTAAACAAGGCAGTATGATAACTTGTTGAGAATGAGAGGAATAGATAGTGAAACAAGGTTAATCGCCCTAATAGGTTGATCAACATCAGTAAATTATTTAATTAGTTTATTAATTAAAGATTATTATGTTAATTATAAACTAATTTGTTTTTTAAAATTGTATAACTATAATATCATAATCATGCATAGGGTTTTGATCGGGAAATGAAAACAACATAGTGAAGTAGGGTTTTTAGATCGAGAGCAGCAGGGTGAGGTGAGGTCGTTCAGAACAAAGTAGAGGAGGTTGTTTGGGTTTATTACTGAAAAAGAAAAAGTAATTTAAATTAATTATTTGATTGAGGAGTTATATTATTTAAATAAATAAGGGAAATGTATGCTTATAATTCGTATACTTCATGCTTATGTTATCAGAATTGGACTAGACAAGAGACGTTGGGACCGTACGGGTGAAATCCATATTATGGAACAGACGTGGATGCAATTGGAATCAACAAGATTTTCAGTAAACGAGTTGTTCAAATAGCGAATCAACTCAAGTTGAGTTAAACTCACTCAGTTCTTCCCACTTATATTTTATATAAATCGGGTTTTTATAATTGTGTGCTCTGGTTGCTAATGGTTGACTGTTTGCTAATTATATATTTATTTGTTGATTTAACCAATGAAATTAAACCATCGTTTAATTTTAGTGAAATACCAAATCGTTATTTTAATGGTTGAACTCAATTAAGGTAACTTACCTTGTTGATCACGTTTATAAAATAAACATGTTTAATTGTTTGAATTGTTTTGTTAATTGGTTGATGTTAAATAGTCGTCATTTACTGTTAAAGAAATTATCAGTTAAATGGAATTAAATGATCTGATTTGAGATAACCGATTTGAATACAGGGAAGAACAGGTTGGAGGGATCCAACCGGATTCAAATATATTAAATATTTTTTATTTTCATATTATCAATATATGAACTGTCTCGATTGGGTGATTGGTTTGATTGTTGATCATTGAACTGAAATTCAACGGTTGTTTTGTTTTAACCAATGGGCAATACTGGTTTGGTAATTGGCAGCATATGGCCTGAAAATACATTGTTTTATTAATATCAATTTACCGTCAGGTGAATCGATATTAATTAAGTTATAAATTTATTTTATAACTATAGGTTTTTAAATATATTATCGTAAATGGAGTTTATAAAGAAAATAAACCAACCTCATATATATATTGATTGTTTTAACCATCAATCACCATTTTTTTAACCAAAATCTTTCATGTGCGAAGCGCGTGTATCATCTTAATGGTTAAATAATTTATAAAGCTAATTCTTATATTACTGAGATGGACAAGCAAGTGAACAAGGATTAATGTAATGATTAATAACTGAGATTGATTGTTTTAAGTAACAAATAAATGGGATTATATTGAATTGATTATTATTTATTTAATAATAATCGAAATAATGGGATTATTTAATTTAATTATATTATTAACTAATTTAAATAAAGAGACGAGTTAAAGTTTATCAACGAGTTAATCATGTTTTAGAGTTGACCTAGTCAACCGTTTTAACTGAAATTGATTATTAAATTAAACTAGTTTGTGCCAATTAATCTGATAAAAACAGATTAATGAATATTTGTTTTAGATTTTTCTTAAAATAAATTTACTATTTATTTTATTTAATAAAGAAGTTAACTACTTCTATAGTAGTTAATGATTGAAGTAAATTATTAATTTAATTAATAATAATTTAGGAAATTTCTTTTTAATTGAAATTCATTTAAAAAATAATCGATGTTGAAATGAAATTCAGTGGAATAATGATAGGAGTTTATGAATGGGTTTTATTTAAACCCGAGTTTTTATAACAAAGTTATAAAAGAATTTTTAAGCGAATCGATAGCTTAAAACAAATGTTGCTTAAATATTTGAATGAAGTAAAAGGAAATTAAGATAAAAAGGGTTTATATCAAACCAGAGTTTACAAATGAGGTTTAAGGTGTTAAATCGTTAATTTTAAATTAACGTTACTTAATAATGGAATTAAGTAAAAGGGGAAAATTGAAATAAGACTTTCAAAGCAGGAAAGGGTTGAATGGATTCGAAAAGGGATTAGTAAAAGAGAATTTGGTAAGAGAAGTGAGGATTTTGTAATCAAATCCGAATTATAATATCAATGTGTTGTAAAGAGGTAAAGGTTAAAAGGTGGTGTTTATAAGAAATTACATAATTATTGAATTAAGAAATGCTGGTTATATTAGAGAAAGAGATTTTCAAAGAGTAAGAAGGTTTTATAAAACCATATTTTGAATAAAATAGTTAAATGGAATTTGTTTTGATATTAGAATGAAATGTGGGTTTTTGGATTACAACTTATATATATCTTAAGATAAGAACGTTGTTGATCAAGGTCCGAGAGGTAATTAAAATACCCCAACTTGAATGATTTCACGATTATCTGAGGATGATATTAGTTGGAAATGGTAAAAGAGGTTAGTAACAATCTATTATTTCCATTAGAGAAATAATAATGCAATGTTTAGTGAAAATTTGGAGAATATATAACGAGAGATCCTAAACAAAGGAAATGTAAAGTTAAGTATTGAAATAGGATTAACCTATAAGAATAAGCATTGGTTGTTGTTTCAAATAATGAAACAAAAGAGATTTCGTAACGTTGTTTTACGAGTAATAAGTTGAACTAATTTCCAAATTATAGATAACGAATAATGTCATAGCAAATGTTTTACAAATTGTGGACAAATGAAATATTGGATATTGTATAATATATTTTCTAAATATTTAAATGAAATGTTTTGCGAATATTAGTAAAGAGAAAAATAATTTTTTCCAAATATTGAGATATTTTAGTTAACCATTCGTTAATCATTTTTAAATAAAAAGGCCAAGTGATGCTGAATACTAAACCAATGAACTCATTTTATTTCCATGATCGAATAAATGTTTATATTGATAGTTAAATAACCGACTATCAAAATCTGGCCAATGTGTTGTTGGTACAGAAAGACCAGGATCAAATTTTTATTCGAAAACCGTTCTGACCAACAAATACATAAAGATGAAGATTCAAGATGGAGCACTGAAGACCGTGGATCTTCATAAGCGAAAGGAGTACTAATAATCTCTGGTCTGGAGCCAAAGATATACTTTGATTCTGTTGTGGCTGGGATCTTTGGATTGCAAGGACTTCTCGCTACTTATCCATGAGGTGATTCCTATATTGGATGCAGTATGAGAGTACCTTCGGTTCATCCTGTTCCTGGATGACTTGTATGTATGAATGTATGACAGAGTATTTCCAAAGGGGTCACGTACGTTGATTTCCTCAAACGTAATTCTGTTGATGGCGGAGAGGGCACTTCTCTTAGCTTATCATCTTGAGTATTTTTGTGGACGTCAATTAGTAATATCTAGCAGATCTGATGATGTGGCATGCAAAGTGGATGGTGGGCATATGTTCTAAAAGAGAAGAATAAATAAAATTGACCTCAAGCCTCATCAATCGGGAAATGGATAAAAATCGGGTAGGTCGCATGGCTATGTGGGTCGCACACATCAAAAGGGTATATCATTACATGATCTGGAGAAATCAAATGCATTCGATTGTCCCTTTTATTTTTGTATGTATGCTATTGGTTCGGTTGGCTGGCCCCCAACCGTGGTAATGATATATTCGGTGCTCTCAAGTGAAGTGAGGGGTCGGTCATGTTTAGCCCGGGTTGCAAGATGTTCTTGTTGAACCCCAATGTATTCATCTCCAAAGGTACATTTTCGGGAAGGTGGTTGCCCATACCTTGCCATGGAAATCCATTCTCCAATAAGCGCACGTGGTTTTGATTGCATAATATGTATGTAGAGCGTGAGGTGCAAGCGTTCTGCTAGATTGATATTTATTTGTTTTTAGACACTATTATAATTTTAGAAAAGATATTGATTTCAAAAATAGTTTTGGGTTATCGTAAGGTAAAAACCATCCGTATTTATGTGTGGATTTGGTCTTACGATTATCCTTTTCTTTCGAAAAGATTTTAACTTTAAAAATCAACCTGGATTGTAAACTTAGTGTGTTTTCCTCACTCTGGTTCACCAGACTAACCCGTCGTTGGTAATGCTCGGGTTAGACCGGGACGTACATGTTCAGGTTATCGGATACTGCGAAGTCCTAAGACGAGCTGGAGGTGTTCAACCGTATGATATCTAGTATTTATTCCGATGTGTGTTGTATATGAGGATAGATTAATATAACTATTCAGATGTGTTGATGTACTCTAATGATTGTAAGTTCTTATTTAAAGCTCTCTATAAAAATTTATTTCTATATTATATTTTGTTCCGCTGTGATGTGAGACTCGATGTTGTGTTTGGTTCTTCTTCTTCTTCTTCTATTCTAGTATTTCTTTCTTTCTTATCTCACCCTCTAATTTCTCCTTAATAACGTTCCTGTATTTTCGATGCTTGAATAGTCGATATGGTATTCTTGTGTTGATTTTGGGGGTCGAAAATCTCGTGGGCCATTACAACATTGATGTATTAAGTATAATTGCATCTAGACACGGGTATACAGACTATATGTTTATGATGATAAATGTATAATATAATATATTTTCTAAAACTACACGGAATATGATTTCTTGTTTAATTTTAGTATTATACTATTAGTATATGGATACCAAATTGTTTTAATGTACTGCAATTATAAATGTATAAGTATAATGATACTGAATTGATTTTAGAATCAAATAACACATGGGTTACAAAACATTGGTGAATGTTATGAATTTGTACTATGTGTATATATTTATGTCATAAAAGTATTACATATAGTTGATCTAATTGTAGGTTTGTTGTTAAACAAAACGTATGTTGATCATTTACTTTAAACTGAGTATCCGGATATTTGCATCGCTACTGTATACAAATGTATCAAATATGTAGCATTATATACATTTATATAGAAATATTGTGTTATTGAATATATGTTAGTAATATAATTTGAAAGCTAAAATAAATATGATTTATTGTCTGCTTTTTGATATTAGTATAAATAATAGTATTTTAGATACTATATTGGTCCTTGTTGTATATATATATATATATATATATATATATATATGTATGTATGTATATATGTATGTGTATATATATACACATATGTGCATTAATCAGAGATATGCATTGAAAATTTTGTTATTAAATCTTTGTATCTCAATTAATAGATAGAATGAAGTAGAATTACTTTTATAAGGTTTTGCAATAGCAAAAGATTTACTGATTACAATTTTGAACAGTTTAAAACCCTTAAATCTTTGCTAGTTCTGGAACTAGACATGATATGTGAAACATTAAGATAAGATTACATATACAAAATTAAATTTGATATAATCAAATTTTATATGGGTTTAAGAAAACACAATAAAATAAAATCTGTCAGTGGTCTCCATTATATACGGGTCCAAGATTTTTTTTTGTGTGTGTGTATATATATATATGATATAATTGACATATGATGTCTACCTAAAAGGTTGCGTTTTGGGGTGTTAGCCAAAGCTAGGTCAAGGCATGACTAGATATGGGTCTTGGAACACCGTATTATATATATATATTGATATATGTACATAAACAAAGCGATGTAAATTTGAGTGGGAGATTATTTTAGTTTAAATTATACATTTATGTTAATATAAATTTTGATTGTCAAAATTTTGTATTTATATTAAATAAATATTAAAGAATCAATTGCCATTTATTATCTATTGTAGATATTAAATAATAAATAACTCCGGGAATTTAAATTAGTCCTCAAACAAACTAAACGTAATTGTTTTACAAATACTAAAGATCTAATTGTTTTATTTTATCTCCACCTGCTTCAGCTACTGCCAACTTATCCTCTACTCTTTCAATGAGTGCTTATCCCTCATCAAAATCCAAGGGCAAAAAATTAAAAGGGAAGTTTTGGGCTGATGATGATCTTGATGAGGGGCATGAGTATAACATTGAGGATATACTACCTGCTGGTAGTAAAGCGATGTCTATGAAAAGACACACCAGAAGTAATCCTTCGCCTTCCTATGAGTGTCTAAGATGATGTTATGATTTTTGTTATGGATGAGCTCATCTCATTCATGACTTTTGGCATTATGGTTTTTGCAAGAAGAAAAATCTTATATTGTTGTAATTTTCTTTTTTGCTTTTGAGTGAGTTTTCTGAGGTAGCCGCGGTGTTATAGAGAGTTTTGGTTTTATTGTTAAAGCATAAATGCTGGAATATGTATTGTAAATATCTTGATAATTAATAAAATTTTGCGCTTAACTTTCAAAAGATCTAAAATAAAAGTTGAAGTGTGAACTCAACTGAATAAGTTATTAATTTTATAATAATCTACTTATAAATTTCTAGTATTAGGTTTAGATATGAATAACATAAATGTATGTAAATTTACAAAAATTGCAAAATAAGTAGAAATATGATAAGAGGACGTGGACTTACGATTGGAGATGAAGCAAATGTTGTTGGATTATCCACAGGAAGTTGATTCTTCTTGCTTATATTGGCTTAATTAAATAACTAAAATAATTGTTATTATGAAATTCCACTTAAAATTAATGTTATAATAGATCATATTTAGACAAGTTTGAATTTCATTTATAATAAAAGAACAATTGTTATTCATTTTATTTAAATGAAATATCGTATGGAATTTCACAAATAGTTAATGATCTTTGTAAATCCTTAACTATAATGTATTTGACATAAAAAATGAGTGGATTAAATTTAGTGATTCAAATCTAACACACCTTTAGTATTGCCAGTTAGCCCGTATAAACAAGAAAGTATATCAAAACTCCATAATGATGGAATTTTGAGATCATTTGATTTTGAATCATATAAAGAATACAAATCTTGTTTATTAGGCAAAATAACTGAATCACCTTTCACTTGACACAGTGATTGAGTGATAAGTATTGAGTCTCTTACATAATGATGTATATGGAGAAATGAACACATAAGCTAGAGGTAGGTTTTATTATTTCATTAAATTTACTGATGATATCAGTAGACATAGATACGTGTATCTTACGAAACACATATCAGAATCCTTTAAAAAGTTTAAAGAATTCAAAGGGAAATTAAAAATCAATTTTAATATAAAATAAATACCTTTCAAACAAATCAAAAGAGAATATTTAAGCCATTTAATGACTATCCAGACGAGTTTGAAATTGTTTCACAACTCCCTCCATCTAGAACTCCATAATGGAATGGTGTGTCTGAAAGGAGAAATCATACTTTATAAGATATAGTATGATTAATGATAAGTCATATAGCTCTTCCAATAGATTAAATTTAGAACAATAGAGTTTAATCCTAATAAAATGAATTTGAAGATGCCATATAGGATATGGAATGCGAAGATTTGGGATACAATGCATTTATTAAACGTCTTTCCTCTGAATAGATCAGACCCAAATCAGATAACTATTTTGTGGAATATCCAAAAGAAACAAATGGATATTATTTCTATAAATCCTTTAAGAATAAAATGTTTATTGCTTGAATTGGTATCCTTTTAATGGAGAGCAAGTCTCTAAGATACCAATGGAAAGGAAATAAAATTCGAAATATCTCGAAAACCACAAGACACAATTGTATCTTGTATAAATAAGAAATTGAGTGGGAGTGACACAATAGTCCTAATGCTATTTGATAACACATTAATTCGTAATGTTAGCTTTAAAGCAAGAAATAAATGCTGATTCTAAGAAAGAAAATGTTTGGATTAAGAAGATCATAATTGAACTTAATTCATTTTTGTTCCAATGATTAACATTGCGATAACAATGTGGCTAATGCTCAGGCCTAAAATCTTAAACTCACAATTGATCCAAACATATATTTATGAAATACAATTGTTATATGAAATTGTTCACAGAAGAAATGAACATATCTGCAAAGTTACAAAAGTTGTAATGTTGCAGACCTACGAAATTAAACTCTATCGCAGCAAAAGTTCAATGGTCACACTAGTTTCATGAGTACATGATACATAAATGATTGAATCTAGTGCAAGTTGGAGATTGTTAGAGTTTATGCCCTAGAGGCCATCTATTTAATGTGATTAATAATATTATTGATGCTATTATCTTATTTGGAATAAGAATATTCTGTTATGTTATATTTACTGCGTAATATAATTATTAACATAACAGAAGTACTAAGAATAATAATATGGAATTATATAGTTTGAGTAAGACTGGAGATTGAGAGATATATTGAGTATTATAATTCTTAAATGACCCTAGTCATGTTTTATTGTTTAAATAGGACAACAATAAAACATTGAGACTAGTATGTTGATTGACTGGTGATCATATCTCATTGATCATTAATATACGTGATATTAATGTCAAGACATAAACACGCATAGGAGAATAGCTTATATGGCTGATCCACCGTGAGATAACTACATGGAATATAATTAACAGTATCATAAGTTATTCTCACTATGACAGTGATGTACTGGTCCTCAGACGTGAAAACATTATAATTTTATTTGAGGATATTTGTGTTTTGATATTATCTAAAGTTACTTGTAACAGGTAGACGATAACGGTGATTATTGGATACATCTCGAATCAAATGAAAACTATGAATGATCTAGATGGAATTTAACCCTACGATACATCTGTAGAGATATCCATGGGCCTCTTGATTGAGTGAGATTATGAAGTGCATGGCCATGCTTAAATATTGATTTGTTTTAAACAGTCTACTCATCAATCAAGAAGAACGAATTAAATTATAAAGAGAATGATATGATCCATGCCTTGAGTCTAATCCTGGATATATTGGTTAAAAGTATTCTGTTACATTAATACACTGATCACGGAAAGGTTTATCGAATCGTTGTTCTTATTATTACTTGGGCAGCAATGACGTATTGCTAGATGCCAATCATTGTTTATGATTTTAAATAATATTTAAAATCATTGCCAACCCTGTAATAACCTATTAGGTCACATATGTAGAACGTAAGAAAGGGTAAGCCATTCTTTGAATAAATAAAATTTCAAACGGTTGATATTTTATTAGGCGTTGGAATGGTATAAGGGTTATTTCCTAAGATTATGGTAAATGTTTATTATAAAGGGTACACGTAACCTTAAATTATAATACATGGCAACCATATTTTGATAAGATCAAAAAGGGGAATAAAAACCCTAGCATATCGACTAACACTGTGCCTTGATTCTTCCCGATTTGATTGAAGGAGATTGTGTTCTCATGGACACTGACGGAGGCGAGGCGATTGTCATGCTAAGCTTTGACTTAACCTAAATCTGTTTAGAATCCTTAGATTATTGCGAACCCAAAATCTGGTATGATTTCTTTCCTTTTTTCGATTTACAAGTTTTATTCATAGATCCAATTTATTTTGGTCGAAATTTCGTGTAATTTGACATGGATTCAAACCAAAATAATTATTAGGCAATACACACATATGCCGTTTAATGCCCTAAACTGAAAGACCTACTTCCAGGTGGACTCCTCAACCCAAGCCACTTAAGACCCAGGAAGCGGTCTATACGCGAAGATTATTAAGTTCGTACCCCAATGGCCTTGAATACCTTTCCCTATTGAGATAAAGTGGGTTATGTCATTAAGTCATTTCCGTTTAGTTTCTCTTTACAGAAGTACTATACGCACACGATTTATTATCGTCACAGGTTCATATAGTTAATAAAATTTTACATCATTGACCTACTAAGTCCAACTCTAACTTTTAATTGTAAGTTCAATATTAATTAATACAAATAAGGAAAGCTATATCCTCCATTCCCTAGGATATTTATTTGATTACTTCCCTGATTGGAGTTAGTATTTGAACAATAATCAATATCCATTAATCCCCTTTTTACACCCATTTACTTCTATTTCTTAGTTTATTGCCCTTTATGACCATAACATTCATATTTTCTTGAGGCAACCATTTATCAGTTCCAAGGTATCTATTTGTTGTATCCCAACAGACAATTACTATTCTTATTTATTTATTTATTTATTTATTTGTTGCTTGTTATATATGTATATATATACTTGTGCACCAGACCTCTCACATTAAGTTGACCACTTGTGGATGCTAGATTTGCCGGTTGGTTCTGAGCAGACTTCTACCACAAGTTGAACTTAACCTCATGCCTTGGTGCATTTATATTTTCGCATTAGACCCCTCACATAAAGTTGGCCACCTGTGGATGCTAGATTTTTTGGGTGTTTCCAGGCAGACTTCTACCATAAGTTAAGCTTAATCTCGTGTCTAAATGCAATTATAATTCAAATCCCTAATTGAGGTGTTCAACATTAATCCAAATTGTTTTAGGATTTGTAACCATTATCCTATTATATTCACTTCCCCAATCAACATTGGTTACAATTGTTATTTATTGATTTACGGTCCCATTTACAGCAATATATTATGTTAATTGGTACAATGGTCACAACAAATATATTACTTCAATATGGATTACGTTTTTATATAATTCCATAATTGAACATCATTCAAACATTCAATACAATGTACATTTTACCGTTTTACGCTGATTTGGATGAATAATATGTATATATTTATATTTTTTTAGGCTTTCGCGCGGTCAACGTAGTTATCTTTTATTCTTATTATTATTAAATTTAATGATTTTGTTTAAATCAGTATCCAAACATTCCTTTTTTGCATTCAATCTTGCCATAAGGTTTTTAAATCTTACAAAAAGACCGTTAGCTGTAATTATTGTAAATCATGCCTGATTTGTCGGACAAACATATTTCAAATTCACAAGAAATACGTACGCATATATATACACACACACACACATAAATACATATATATATATATATATATATTTGGAATAGTTGATGCAAAACAATGCATAAATATGTATATTTATACGTATGTTTGCATCACTATTCTCATTTTCAATCTTTTTGTCATGTCTCTTGTGAATTCAAAATAATATCTTTTTGCTCAAAAAAAGGAAAACGACATATTTACAACAATTAAGCTAAAACCTAACAACATCGAACGCAAATAGGTATAATTTTTTTAAATTAAAATTACATAATTCACTAACTTACATTGAAACTAGGGATTTGGAAGAAAACTACATCTAAACAGTGTCATTAGGACTGATCTCCAATTCCCCAATGTTTTACAACAAGCCACAATACATTTTACAACATGATTGTAGAAAATATGTATAAAGAAATTTAAGAATCCTACAATTAATATTATGCCTAACCACAATTTGCAATTTACATGTTTTGACAATATTTGCAATCAGATCTGATGGGTGTCAATTCGATTACAACAATATTATAAGCAGATCTGATGAAAATAGGCATATACTTTGAGATCTAATTCAAACGAGATAAATAGGCTATTATAACTATATATGTAAATTTCTCACTCACCTGAAAGCATCCACATCTGAAGTTTGGATAATCTTTTAGGCCTATAATTCCCATATTCTTATAAATCTTCAATTTATCTGAAAAGGGGATAATTTTAGATCTACAGATATGTAAGAAAATAAGAAGAGAGGGAGAATCTGATTTAGAGCACAAATCACATTCTTTTCCATTGAATCTGACAATCCTCTCAATTCTATATGATTTGTATTTGATTTTTTGTATATACGAATATTTTAATTAAGAAATTAGGTTTGGAGAGGAAAGAAGATTGCAGAGCTTTGCTGTTTCCAACAGATTTGTGTGGAAAAGAATGAGGTCTTACCCCTTTATTTATAGGAGTGGAATTGGCCATGAACCATTAAATTTGATTTATTAAACATTCATCCATTCATATATAATATTATACAACCAAACCCTAGCTGCCACTTCCTGGCTCGACCAAGCGATCGTAGCCGACGGTCGACCTGGCAGTGAGGTGGCTGGAGGATTATATATTTCTATATACAAAATATTATGTTTTATTTATTTTTCGTCCATTTTCATATTTCATCCATAACTTTTTCATACGGACTCGAAACTCCAAACATGAAAGTTTGACCAAAATTCTGTGACGAACGCATTGGTTAAAGTTTCGTGGTTAGATTCCATCATTTGCAGAAATTCCTATTTTTGAAATTCTAATAACTAATTCTTATTGCCAAAATTCTGCGTTGTTACAGTAGTAGTGTTATCTAGCTAGCAGCAGTAGTGTTACAGAACGTAAACTGCTAGTAGTAGTGTTACCTAACTAGTCAGTGTAAATGTGGTTCTATAAATTAGGAAGGTATTTAGGTATACTAGAAAAGTTTGCTGATTGCTTAATCTTTGAACGTGGGTTCATTCTTTTCTTATGACTATTGCACTGCACTAAATTACATCTAAAATATTGTTTGCTCAATATAGAGATTTAATGTTTTTCTTAATATTAAGCTTTAATGATGTAATGTAGTATTCTAAAATAGTAATTGATCATTTATTACCAAATTTTCTTTCTACACTTTCACATAAAAGCACTCATTGGCTACATTACTCAACAAACACTTTGACAGTATGTTATTTCTAAAGTGTAACTGCCACATCAATTTCAAAATGCAGTAGTTCTAAGGTTCCCAAACGTTTCTTCCAAGTTAAAAAAAACTAGCACACTGTGATGTGGTAGCTATAGCCGAGCAGCTATTATGAGGAGAATTAAGAAGAAGAAAAGATCAGGAAGAAGAAGAAAGCAAGTGAGAAAATTAGAATACTTTTCCATACAATTTTCATTACATAATCTCCACATATAGCCGAGCTCTAACAACTTTTGTCAGCTGGCTTACCTATATACCCTATGTAACAACCTTGCATATAATTTTATACAAAATGTCATAAAATAAAATAAAAATAAAAAGTGTGCACGTACTCATAACCGAATTTCTCTAGATGCGCTAGCTCATTGGTTATTTTATTCCGGGTACCTTTTTGGCACATGAATCCTCCTTTTGGGCCTTGTGCTTTTACCATCTGTTGTATCACCACTTACCCCTTCAAGATTAACCTTGTCCTCAAGGTTGGCTGTGCTGATGTCTGGTGGTAAGTTATGCCGAACTATGTTGGTTGGTTGTGGACAAGATTTGAGCAAGGATACATGGAACACTGAATGAATGCATGACTCTGGAGGTAGTAGGAGTTTATAAGCTAATGCGTTGATACGCTCGATGAATTGAAATGGACCAAAGTATTTTTTTGAAATTTTTTGTGGTTGTTTCGGATGGAAGTTTGGTGGTAAGGTTGTAATTTAACGAAAACCCATGATCCAACATCAAATTATTTGTTAGTACGCCTCTGGTCTGCATGATTTTTTATCCTAGATTGAGCTTTTGTAAATTGTTTTTAATTAGATGGTGTAACTGATCATGTGTAGCAGCCCAAGCTATTAAATCTGGCAACTGGTTGGTACTGGAGAGGCAATTATAGATCACTGGTGGGGTTCGACCATAAACAACCTAAAAAGGGGACATACCCAATATCGTATGCTTATTGGTATTATACCACCATTCAATCCGTAGGAGGCGCTTCAGTCGTTTGTTTGGAACATCACCCACGACGGCTCTTAAGTATGTTTCTAAGCATCGATTAAGTGCTTCGGACTGGCTATCCATTTGCGGGTGATAGGTGTTGCTTATCTTAAGTTTAGTATTATGGAGGTGAAAAAATTCCTTCCAAAATTGATTGGTGAAAAGGGGATCACGGTCAGAGACGATCGAAAGTGGAAATCCATGTAGGTGGACATATTTCTGATGAAAGTAGGATGCCAACTGTGAAGCAGAAACTCATGATGGTAATGCGCAGAAATGGGCGTAATTCGACAGTCAATCAACAATCACGTGAATCGCTGTTATGCCTCCGGATGGTGGTAGATGCGTAATGAAGTCCATTGCAATGTCATTCCAAATTTGATTGGGTATTAGCAAAGGTTGGAGAAGGCCTTTATATGGAATGTTGTCAGCTTTAGTTTGGAGGCATGTGGCGCAATTTTTGACAAAATCTTGGACTGTTTGAGCTAACTTTAGCTAGTAAAAATTGCTGGTGATCTTGGCGACCGTTGCTTTGATACCAAAGTGTCCACCGAGTCTGGAAGAGTGCAGTTCCATCATTATATTGTTGCGAATGTCATCGTTTGCTGGAATGTAAAGCCTGTTTTCCCGAAACAACATATTATTCCTTAATTGATATTTAGGGTTCTGGAAAGTACTTGAATGCAGCTATGATACAATGGTTTGTGCTTCTAGATCATTGTCTATGACGTTGCTGATATCTACTAAGATTGGAAATGTCGGACCCGAGACTGCATTCATCGAAGCTTTACTGGTGAATGTGGAGAGGCCTTCAACGATGACGTTGAGCTTCCCTAGTTCGTATTGAATGGTGAAATCAATGCATAAAAGCTTCGTCAGCCACTCTGGATGCTCTGGAGTATGAATTGATTGTGAGACAAGTTGCCGTAGACTCTGATGATCTATTTAAATTTGGAAAGGCTAACCTAGCAAATAGTGATGCCATTTTTTGATGGTGGAAGTAACAACGAACATTTCACGAGAATAAGCAGAAGATTTTTGAAGAAGTGGAGGAAGTTTAAGACTGAAGAAAGAAATGGGATGCTCATCTTGATCAAGAACTGCTCCTATGGTTGTAGCCGAAGCATTGGCGGTGATGGTGAAGGGGCAATTGAAATCAAGGAGTGATAGAATTAGGCTTTTGGTAATTGCAGTTTTGAGGGAATCGAAGGCTTTTTGGGCTAATAGGCTCCACGAAAATTGATCTTTCTTTAGTAAATCAGTTAGGGGGCTTGTGATGTGGGCATAATGCTTGATAAAGCATCGGTAGTATCGTATGAGGCCCGAAAATCCTCTAGTGGCTGTAATTGATATCGGTGGTGGCCAATTTACCATTGTAGAAATTTTAAAAGGCCCCACACTTAACTTCTGATTTGAAATTATATGCCTTAAGTAAGATACTTCGGTAAACCCTAAGCCGCATTTGGATAAATTGGCAAAGAACTTGTTTATATCCAATTTTTTTAACGCCGTTTGGAGGTGGTCCAAATGTGCACTCCATGTAGAACTATAGACGAGTACGTCGTCGAGGAAAACTAATATGAATTTCCATAAGTGGGGACGAAAAATGTTATTCATAATGGTTTGAAACGTGGATAGTGCGTTCATTAACCCAAAAGGCATTACTAGAAATTCATAATTGCCTTCATGTGTACGAAACGTCGTTTTTGGGATATCGGTGGATGAACTATGATTTGGAAATTGCCATTTCGAAGGTCAAGTTTGGAGAAAAAATTTGCACCATAAAGTTCATCCAATAACTCATCCACCGTTGGTATTGGAAAACGATCTTTGATGGTAATTGTTAAGTGGTCTATAGTCAACATAAAATCTCCATGAATCGTCCCTTTTTTGACTTAAAGGACTGGTGATGAGAATGGGCTAGTGGATGCTTGGATATGTTTTGATTGGACCATTTCTTGAATTTGAAGTTCTATTTCATTTTTTTTGAAATATGGGTACCAGTATGGTTTGGTGTTGATTGGGTTAGAGTTAGGAAGAAGGTTTATATGGTGATTAAGTTGATGGTTAGGTGGTAGGTTACTGGGATTTTGGAATAAGTGATCGAAGGATGTTAATAATTATTGAAGTTGTGATCATTATTGGACTGGGCTTGTGTATCATGTATGTTGTGAAGTAGTTGGATCTGTAGGTACAAAAAATTAGAGATAGAGGATGTATTATCCATGCGTTTAAGTTGTTGTAATGAAATGAGAGAAGGCTTACTGGTTGGCCCAAGCCCAGTTAAACAAATAGCTTGATTATTAAAAGTAAAGCCCATGGTAAGTCTTTTATGGTCCATCGTCACCAGTCCATGCCGCCCCAACCACTGGATTCCACACACAGCTTCTAAGCCGACTATTTCCAATAAATCAATAAAAAAAAACATGCCCTTGAATATCCACTGACACTTCAAGCAATATCCATCACTTCTCAACTTATCATCGTTTCCCACTATCACTATGAAGGAGATCCCGGCGGTTGTCTCCAAACCCGGCAATCTTGTGGTCTTTGGATTGATGTAGTTGTGATAGATCCCGTATCTACTAAAATTGAAACGAATTGCCATTTATGGAAACTGGCAGCTGAAGTGCACGTGGATGGAAAGAGCCAGTAAGGGCATGGAAGGATATTTCTTGAGGAGTTTCTAGGGTCGGATCTGGATTGGTTGTAATCTCAGTGGTGGGTATTGGTTCACTGGTTGGTGGAGCATCTTCAGAATGTAAGTTAGGAAGGATCATTAATATGTAGGTAGGTTTGCAACGATGGTCAAATTGATACTTCTCATCGCAATTAAAGCATAATCCCTATTGTTTCCAAATGTTCATTTCAATGGGAGAAAGTTGTTTGATTGGAATGTTTGGTTTGGTATTGGGGACGCTAGGTGTTTGAGACAATGTCTAAGTGGGTTGTGGGTGGTTTGACAGTTTTTTGGGTAGACGATTGGGTCTTATAAGAGGGAAAGCGAGGCGAATTTGTGTGTTTACGTTTAATTAATTTTTCTGTATCAATTACCTCAAAAATATTGGATGGTTTTAAGAGGAGTAGCTCGTTTTGAATGTGTGGTTTCAGACTAGAAATGAAGCACTGTAGAATGGAATCATTGGACAGTGTGGTGATTCGATTGCAAAAGGTTTCAAAAGTGGATTGGTAGTTTTCAACAGTGGAAAATTGTTTAAGCTTGAATAACGTGGCTTCTGGGTTAAGGAAGGTGGGTGGTCCGAACCTTTGCTCGATGGATCATTCCAACGCTAGCCAAGAAGTGAGGTGCTTGTTTCGGTGCATCCACTAAAACCATGATAGCGCTTCACCCTGCATATGGAAGCTGGCAAGATCTACATGTTGATCATCTGGGGTAGTGTAGTAAGGAAAAAAGCGGTCAGCTTGGAAAATCTAGTCATGTGGATTTGGGCCATCAAATTGGGATAGAGAACATTTAGGTGTTCGTGTCGTGGTTGGTGTTGAGAGTATTGGTGGTTGCCAGCTAATAGTTGGTGAATGGTAAGTGGTTAAAGCTTGATTTGTTAGTGAGGGTGGAGGTTGTAGATCTAACATGCGATTAACGTCAGAGATTGATTTGATGAGATCTTGGAGTGTGGCTTTGATATCAATACATAGGTGTGTTGGTTCTCAAGCATAGATCCATGGTTGGACTGTGTATTTTGGATGTCAGTAAAGGTTTCTTATTGCACAGCAATTTGTTGGAGGGAATCATCCACTTTGGTCATGGTGTAGGGTGGTTTGGATATTAGGGGAGGAGGATTGAGGTGGAGAATAAAAGCACCAAATGATGCGGTAGCTGCAACTGAGGAGCAGATAGGAGGAGAATTAAGAAGAATAAAGATCATGAAGAAGAATAAGAAAGCAAGTGAGAAAATTAGAATACTTTTTCCATACAGTTTTCATTACATAATTTCAATATATAGCCGGGCTCTAACAACTTTTTTAACACCCCATGATTTTAAATATTAAAATTAACAAATTAAAGAATACTTAATTGTTAAAGTGAGAATTAAGGGAAAGGGGTTACGCCATTGCATTCGTCTCGAAATTCTGCTTGGAATAGAGTCCAAGTTTTCGAAAATCGGACTTCGTATAAAGAAGTTATGGCCCTCAGAACTTTCAGAAATTTATATAAAACAATTCAGAAAATTAAATGCAAAGGCAGGTCGACCTGTGGGTCGACCTACCCCAGGTCAGGTCGACCAGGGGGTCGACCTACCCTCCGGGCAGATCTGAAATGAAACAATGTTTTGACTCACTACTGAGTCATTAGGGCTGAGGTGATTATTCTATCTTGTCTGGATGGTCTTGATTGCTTCTAGGTTAATCTGACAACTCTTAATTAATTAAAATTCTATATAAGCAACCTAACACTCAACCTTAAATCACACTAATTCATACCAAGAGCCATCATGCTGTCAATGGTGAACCTAGAGTAGCTGTCATTCTCTTTCAACTCAAAAGCAAGATAGAAGCAAGAATCAAAATCAAATCAAATCTAAATTAGAATAACAATTAGTCTACATCAAAGGCGAGCAATTCAGTTTCAGAATACAGATCACAGAAAAAAAAAACAAGACTGTTCTTTTGTTTGTGAGTATAATTTCTTTCACAAAATAATTAATAAATTAATTATGATGGGTCATGACTTGGATTATGAGAACATGTCTGTTGAATCATGTGACGTTACTTGATTTTGTTTGTGAATATATGATTGTTTTGTTAACTTATGTTTGTAGATCTATTTCATATGTGAATCTTATGTAAGTTTAGGATGTTAAATCATATGCGAACCTTATGTAAGTTTGGGATGTTAAATCATATGCAAGTTTGGGATGTTAAATCATATGCGAATCTTATGTAAGTTTGGGATGTTAAATTATATATGAATTTTATGCAAGTTTGTAGGCGGATTAAACACAAGTTCATATGCGAATCAAGTATATACATATGCTAGTTTATATGCAAAACATGTGACATTAATTTACATGTTTAGATCCATATGCAATTTTGTAGGAATCTATATGCAAGTTCACAATTTATGTAAGTTTAGGTGAAAAACCATATCCATATATGCAAGTTCACAATTACATGTTTAGATCTATACATTTAGATCCATGATAGTACACAGTTTATACGAATTTATGTTTTATGACTATTGCCTGTGTAAGTGTTGATTATGCAAATTTATGTTAATATGAATCATAATCATGCCAGTTTTGATCCGTGTTATCCTAGTTGGATCTATTTTGTGTGTTATGCAAGTTGTGATGTTTCTTTCTTTTTTATGAGTTGGACTATTTGCGAGTCTAACATATTTCATGTTCAACGTACGAACGACGTGGGGATAATGGGAAAATATTAAATATGTATATTGTGAAAATTGGCATAAATGGCTTAAAGGCATATAATTAATTTGAGACATTAATTGGCCTAATTTATATGCATAGTAATTATGGACATAATTTAAGTGACAATTATGGACATAGATTAATTTGGAGGTTATTGAAAAATTTGAAATAGGGATATTAATTTAAATTGGGATTGAATAATAATGTGTAATAATAAATGCCTAAGACACGAGGTTAGGCTCGTTTGTGGTGTAAGACTGCCCGGACCCGCCCGACAAATCCAGCAACCACAAACGGTAGTCTAATGTGAGAGGTCAAAGGCATAAATTAAATGAGTAATAAAGGCCTAAGACACAAGGTTATACTCGCTTGTGGTATAAGACTGCCCGGACCCGCCCGACAAATCCAGCAACCACAAACGGTAATCTGATGTGAGAGGTCAAAGGCATAAATTAAATGATGCTTAGACACGACGTTAAGTCTGGCTTATGGTAGAAGTCTGCCCGAAACCGTCCGGCATATCCAGCGGCCACAAGCAATCGACTTAATGTGAGAGGTCTGTGCATTAATAATTAATTAATGCTGATCAAAGACGAATATGAATGAAAAACAGAAGTTCGGTTGAGTTAGTAATTCTCTGAGCACCAATCTGATGTTGATTTCAGTCTTCGGGGTTAATACTTACGGAGTTATTCTCTTAACCTATGTATCTGTGAACCAAGATGTACTTAATCATAAATTAAGTAAAACATGATAAGAGGATAGGGTTAAGACCAGCTTAACCAATATTATATAAGTGGATAGGGTTAAGGCCAACTTAACCAATAATATATAAGTGGATAGGGTTAAGACCAGTTTAACCAATAATTTGATAAGTGGGTAGGGTTAAGACAAACTTAACCAATAATATATATTGATCTGATAGGGTTAAGACAAACTTAACCAATAATATATATTGACCTGATAAGTGGATAGGGTTAAGACCAGCTTAACCAATAATTTGATAAGTGGGTAGGGTTAAGACAAACTTAACCAATAATATATATCAATCTGATAGGGATAAGACAAACTTAACCAATAATATGTATTGATCTGATAAGTGGATAGGGATAAGACCAGCTTAACCAATAATTTGATAAGTGGGTAGGGTTAAGACAAACTTAACCAATAATACATATTGATCTGATAAGTGGATAGGGTTAAGGCCAACTTAACCAATAAGATATAAGTGGATGGGGTTAAAACCAACTTAACCAATAATATATTGATCTGATAAGCGGATAGGGTTGAGACAAACTTAACCAATAACACATGTTGATTTGTTAAGTGGGTAACATGGGTGACATGTGGGATATAATTATAAACACTTAACCAAGTTGAAACCTATAAGAAGACATGGGAACCAAGCGTAGGTGGAAAGCTTGTGTCAAACATGGGAACCCTTTTCAAACCAGTAACCCATTAAGTATCTTTGTGAGCTTGAGTTAAATCGAGGACGGGGCACCCTTACTGGGTTTGATTGTAAGAGGTCAAAAACGGGTTAGCGGTGGCAACGCAAGTCCAATTGTAACGACCCAGATTTTTGACCGTTCAAATCGACAATAAACCACACATGTCGACCCAAACAAGTCGCCAACACAGGCAGTTATTTGATAGAGAAGAAAAGAAAGAAAGAAGAAAAAAAAACCAATCACAGAATCTCACAGCGGAAGGACAACATATAATAAATAAATAGCAATTAAAGCATTTGAAATGTATACATTGGTTATCACATTCAAATGAATATCAGAGTTACATATACATACAGCTGTACATAATAAGCAGCGGAAAATAATGCAGCGGATATACATATGTATAGATATACCAAATCTTCGTCTTCGATCTCCAAAGCACAGTCATCTTCGGTAACTGCAACGTCTGCTGACCCGAGCGTATTGCATCAAAAGAAAACACAACAAACACTCGGATCAGCACTAAATCATCTCATATTAGTCAAATCAAAATATGAAATAACATCAGTATCATGGGTGCAGTAACTCAAGAGATGTTACGGGATTTTTCCATCTCTCAAGGATCCGTTAAACTAATACATAGATAGTATAATACGCTATTATGATAGTGTCTATCCAGTAAAGTATAAATACTGAAAAATAGCGTAAGCGGGATTACCATATTACCCTTACGCCGTTTATAGGCATCGACAGTCTATACAGTACCGTAAATTCACCGTACTGGTGTTATCAGAGGGCACTCCATACAAGGCAATGCTAAATCAAAATTGTATGGGCTCGATATGGATATATATGACAAGGCACTCGAGGCAATACCCAGGGTAGGATTCTACCAATTGCACTCCCGGACCGGTGGTAACGCATAGCAGCCACTACCGCCCACCTCGGAACACACTCCCAAAGTCATAAATGGGCCCACATCATCATCATCTTCATAGTCATAGAAATAGTATCGAAGAAATGTGTCCGATCAAAGGTGCTACCTCAATTAGTCACGGTATAGCTCCTGTTTTAGTCATTTCAATTCTGACCCGAAGGTCAGGGCTATTTAGTCATCGTTCATCTTCTTCGATTTAATAATCGCCTTCAAGTCATCATACTCATTCTGGATACGTCATAACGTTCACAGTTGTCAAAGTGGTATCGACACTGACAGAGAGTATGCCCTATGTCGACTCCGGTCTCTTTAACAACCAACGCTTACATCTTTCACATCGGTCGGTTCTTTTATATTTGAAAGATTCGCTTTCATATCAAAATATCATATTTTGTTTCGAACCCATTTATATTCAAAATAGAATATATTTTCATATCAAAATATCCCAATCATTCCCAAACCGATTATATTCCAAACTAGAATATATTTCCATGTCATTATATTATACTCGTATAACATCTCTAAACGACTTATATTCAAATAGAATATCATTTTTCTCCAAGATTTCAAATTATCACGGATTCTTATCTCAACTCTATTCGAACCAGCGGTTCAAACTCAAGCATTTCCATTCGAAAGAAATTTATAATTTCAAAAATACTTGTAAACTAAATGTTTATATAAAAATAATAATAATAATAATAAATTTTTATATAAAAAATATATATAGATGTATATATATATATAGAATATAATAGTTAAGATAAATTAGTAATTTAAATATTATATATATACTTACTTAAAATAAGATTTACTAGAAACCTTTGAAAAATGAATTATAAGGAAATTATTTAAATACAATAGTATTAAGTAAAAGTAATTAATAGTTTTAAAGCTAGAATAATTATTTAGAATCAATGCATAAATATTAAAAATAAATTTCTCAAATCAAAACCTTTCTTCCTTCCAAATTTCAAATACTTGAATTTATCCTCCGGTCTCAACGGAGTTCATTTAGTTCCCTATCTCGTTTCAACCTCGTTCAAAACAACTACTTGATTTCAAGAGTTCCGAGATGTATATATTCCAACTGGGTTAAAACAACTCAGATACTCTTGATTTCGAATTTTCCCAACATTTGATTTCTATAAGAATTTTCCTTCTAAACCAACTCTTATTTTGGAAAGTTTTCAATTCATATTCAAACCCCAATTTAGATATTTCTATTTTGGTTTGGAAAATTCCTTCAAACTCCTTTTTATTATCATCCCAGTTCAGAATCTTTAAAGAATTTAAAAAATCGAGTATCGACACATTCTTTTATGTGAAATTCTATCAAATAAAATTTCAAATATTAAAATCATTTAACCAACCGATGTCTGTATATAATTATCTATCCAATGGCTAAGTGACTTTAAATTTAATTTCTCGATATTCAGGGATGGATCTATCATTTCAATCCAAATCAGGGTCACAGAGCTTTATCATTTCACTCTGTGTTCTTAATTTATTTTATTGATAAATCCCGGGTTCATTAGATGCCCGTAACATCAAGGGTAAATGGGATTATCGCCACAATCACATGCAATACAATATACTGAATATAAAGCCTTAGCAGTGTCAACATCAAATTCACTCATAAAATCCAACCAAGCATCCATCACAACCATTTACTTCAACTGATCAGCGTTAATAGTTTCAGGATTAATAAAGGTTCGGATTTCAAACTAGAAATTTAAATTTAATTAAATAACTAATTATTGACTTAAATTCGAATGTTAACGCACTTGCATGTAAAGTTAACAACACATCGACAATCCAACACAACCATGCAACCAACTTTACTTCATAATTTAATTCAATAAATATGAGAATAATTCAGTATTTCGTGAGTGAGAAAACCACTCACCTTTGGGTTACAATTTGAATCGAGCGTTCAGAAAGGCCCAAAATTTGACAGTCTCAGATCGCAACCAAACCAGTGCCAAAACGTCCGCAACTCCGCCACGATCCCAACGCAACAAACCGTGTCCAATTCCGATTTAAAACAAAGAAGTTATGAGCGATTAACTATTTGGATTTTTAAATATATAAAAATTTAATAAATCCAAACCTATCACTAATTGGCCGCCACGTCAACAGGGCCCGCTCCATTTCTTCCCGCTCCAGCCCTTGCGCGTTGACCCGCTACAGCACCCACGCACGAAAGAACCCACCAAGCAGCGATTTTGACCGTCGATTGTGGCCGACACAGGCCACGATAGCAGCTCCGGCGACCGGCATACTGACCCTCATCGAAATCCGCACCCACACATGCCCGCGCCTTCTGCTCCGGTTGATCCCTTCGCCGCAGGCGAGATGATGAACGCGACGGGTCTTAAACCTTTAAACGCGAAATCCGAGCACCTCAGGCCGAATGACGTCTAGCGAACACCACCCACGAGCTTGTATCGACTTCCTCTACAATACCCAGATCTCCGATTCTTTGATTAGGCCCTAGATCGAAAATACCCAATTATGAGATTAGGGTTCCGCGGATTTTACCCTTTGACCGCGATTTCCGGCCACCTCTCTCACTGCATGTCAAAACTGATTGTAGATCTGAATTCTACTCGTCGAGATCTTCAGTTTGATATATAATATGATGGGTTTTGGAGAGATTTCATTTTCAAGTTTGTATTTTTATTTCTAGGGTTTGCAAATTTATTTTCAGCCATTAATAATGAGCTTTTGATGGAGGAAAATGAACATGAGGTGGAAATGGCTGATGTAGGTGTTAAGTGGCTTAATATATATATATATAAGGTCCAAACTGATTAACACACACCGTATCGCATATCAACTTGAACGTACATTTTACATTACCGGGGCCACCTACTGACTCCGAAAAATCCGGAAAAATTATTTCTGTCTTTGTTTTGACGATACGGTTCTAACGAAACTAATTTCATCGAATTTCGAGACCGTTTGAAAAATGGCCTTTTTGGGGTCGATCCAATTTAACTGTCAACTGGTAAAACGCGTTTTCACTTGCCACGCTCACATATTAATTCGAAAAATTCTGAAAATTGAAACCTAGCAATAATTCGACATTCCGGATCCAACAGAAGTGGTTTCGTCGAAAACAGAGGTCGTTTGAAAAATGGCTATTTTACAGGCCCTTATATATTCTATAGCGACTATTCTGAATATTCATTTGGCCATAACTTTTGATTTTCATTACGGAAATTCGATTTTTCGGATTCGTTGGAAAGATATTATCAACCAGATTTAAATATTTCTTGTTTCGCTAAAATCCGATTTATTTTGAATCCTGTGCAGTCAGTTGAACTTTGAATTTAAATCTTCGAACTGCAGGACCATATAAATAATTATATAAATTCCACAGCGACCTTTTGAAATTTTGATTTACTCATAACTCGCAATTTATCCGGCGAAATTTCAATTTTTCACATTCGTTGGGAAGATATCGTCAAACAGAGTTATATTTCTCTGGGTCGTCCCCCTTCTGATTTAAAACGAATTCTATACATTCAATTGAAATTAAAAATCGAATTTTCAAACTGCCGCGCCATTTCAGGCTCGTTATATAATTAAAATAAATTTATTCGTTTTCAACTTCGATTAAACAAATTTTTCCGTCGTTATTATTTAAAATAAAACACTTTAAATATTCAAAATTTTTCGAATTAGCCAAAATGACATTTTCAAATTGGTTCGAATTTTCAGGTCGTTACATTCTCCCCCACTTAAAGTCTTTTCGTCCTCGAAAAGAGAACGAACTGATATTAAGTGCATATTTATTTCAAATCCATTTTTACAATAATATTTCCAAAACAAGTGTAGTTATAAAACCCGAAAATTTTCTAACTCCCGAAATCACGGAAAATTTCGGCAGCATCTCCTTTGTACGGAGAGGTCCGGGGGAAAAATCCCAATACATATACGACTCAATATACATCTCATCCAACGATGAGGCATCCCAAATGTGGGGAAAACAAAATATAAACCACAAAACCATATACCACAAATACGTACCTCGTTTAGTGTTTATTTTGCATTTTTATTTACCTTAGCATTTAGTATTTGCGCAAGCGAGCTCCAAAGCGTAGCGCACACTCCTTACACCTGTTACAACTTGCATACACATGAGATTCAAGCATATATACAATATATGGCAACTTACCCAACATACATTAATCATTTAACCCCAAAACCAATATATCTATGCCAGGCCAGCAAACCAAATGAAGTTTATCCTTTGTCGCTTAAGTATACTCCCGTTCATATCACTTGTATTAAGCAAATTTTATTTTACCTATTCATATTATGCCATCGTCTATCTTACTCAAGTTCATTTCAACTTATTCATTTCAGTTGTTATTATCTCTTTACTCGGATAAATGGATTTGAATTAAATTTGTTTACTCAATTCCGACACATTTCTATATTTTTCCCATTCAAGTTACATGAAATGTTATTCCATTAACATGCTTATTTACTCGACCCACCCTCTCATGATTGGAATTAAGGAAATGTTCACCCTCGAAATTTTTTCAAAATTAGTTCTCAAATCATTTTATTAAATTTCCTGAGTTAAACTCCATTTGACTCGATTCCTCTACTAAATTTAGGTTATACACCATTCGACAAGATGATTTACATTCCATTTCATTGTTCAAATTTAGGTTCATATTCGATGTAGCGTCCAAATGAGTTTTAACCCATCCAAAGTTTTATACTTTCATCCCAATTCTTCCCAAATCACTTATTATGATTTTACACAAATTATTAATATTTAAAAAAAAAATTTATTATTGATATTTCAGTCGGTTTCCAATAACGGTCACCGAACTGCGGCCATAGCGACCTTTTCCAAATTTGCTTTGGACATATCTCCAAATCCAACCATTAGATTTCAAATCTCTCATATTCGTTGGAAAGCTCTTTTCGATACGAACCCAACGGTTCCGGTTTTAGGAGAATCAGATGGTCGGATCTCCCGCTATGTCCATTCAAAGTCAACGGTCGAAATTCGCAAACGGTCGATGCGCGGCGCGTTATATTCAAACCATTTATTTGTATATATATATATATATATATATATACATATATATATATATATATATCCTCGGCAAAGTTTCCGTTCCCTTATTATCGCTCATACTCAGGTTTGCATTCAGGTGCTATCCAAATGAGGTTTCTCATTCAGATTTCTTCCCTTCCTAGTTTATCGACCATTTACTTATTATCAATACCATAAATCCCTTTCCATTCCTCCTCGACTAACCTACTATACCTATAAATCAGCCAAGTCATGGATTCTCACCATTATTGTACCACCCTAATCCTCCATTCTATTCTGGTTGACTCAAGTTGAATCTTATTTCTTGTTTAAAATTTTAACTTCATCTAATACTTACATCAACCAAATTTGGAATTTATTTAACTTCATTACCATTCGTATCTAAGATTTCCGTGACGACCCCTAAATTCTTAAGTCCTTTCTATGGTTCCAAAGTCTAAAACTCCAATAGGTTGAGTACTAAATCTCAACTCATTATCACTAGTTAAAATAACTTAAGTTTCTTGATTTCGGGTCTTATAATTCAAGTTTAAAATAACAATCCAAATATACTTATACTTTTTATAAACCATATCATATGAATTTTTTTTTTTTAAATCCCAAACTTTACTTAGGAAAGAATATAAAATTTCAATTCCAGTTAAATTTTTAAACTCGGTTTTAAATATCATATACCTATACTTTTATACAAACTTATACTATAGGAACTTAAATCCAAAATCCTTTCAAACTAGTTATGAAAATACGGAGTGTTCTCTTCCCACTTTAAACTCTTCAGAATAAACATCGATAATGCGTGCACTCATTATCGAAGTCATTTCTGACGTCCGAGGAGGAATTACACACTTATTTCTTAAAGATCCTTTAAACCATTCTTTTCGAAAATACCCATAATATGATATTATTCATAACTTTAACAAAACTATTTCAAAAATACCCAGGATCAAGTTTCAAGTTCATTTCTATTTCGATCACAAACCTCTTATGCCAATTACACCTACAGGTATTCTATTTCAAATATATTCTGAATACATTAAATTTCCTTATTGGATTTTATTATCAATTCAACCATAATAGGTAATAACTTAACATTATCACCTACTAAAAAGAATACACACATACTTGAACCAATAATATATGTTTGATATATTTTAAAATATAATCGAAAACAATATTATGTTAAGTCATTCTGTCCGAGCATTTAGAAATTCCTATCGATCGTATGGCGTCCCATATATCGACCAGAATCCATAAATATTCAACAGAATAATCAACACAATATAAAAATCATTTTATATCAAAAATACAAGTACGCTCTCTCATATATCACTCAAACTCATTCTAGGGCGTTACTAACCCCATCTCTAATGAGTTAATTCCCAACAGAGCCAAGGTTATCGCTAACCATCGCTTTGATACCAACTGTAACGACCCAGATTTTTGACCGTTCAAATCGACAATAAACCACACATGTCGACCCAAACAAGTCGCCAACACAGGCAGTTATTTGATAGAGAAGAAAAGAAAGAAAGAAGAAAAAAAAACCAATCACAGAATCTCACAGCGGAAGGACAACATATAATAAATAAATAGCAATTAAAGCATTTGAAATGTATACATTGGTTATCACATTCAAATGAATATCAGAGTTACATATACATACAGCTGTACATAATAAGCAGCGGAAAATAATGCAGCGGATATACATATGTATAGATATACCAAATCTTCGTCTTCGATCTCCAAAGCACAGTCATCTTCGGTAACTGCAACGTCTGCTGACCCGAGCGTATTGCATCAAAAGAAAACACAACAAACACTCGGATCAGCACTAAATCATCTCATATTAGTCAAATCAAAATATGAAATAACATCAGTATCATGGGTGCAGTAACTCAAGAGATGTTACGGGATTTTTCCATCTCTCAAGGATCCGTTAAACTAATACATAGATAGTATAATACGCTATTATGATAGTGTCTATCCAGTAAAGTATAAATACTGAAAAATAGCGTAAGCGGGATTACCATATTACCCTTACGCCGTTTATAGGCATCGACAGTCTATACAGTACCGTAAATTCACCGTACTGGTGTTATCAGAGGGCACTCCATACAAGGCAATGCTAAATCAAAATTGTATGGGCTCGATATGGATATATATGACAAGGCACTCGAGGCAATACCCAGGGTAGGATTCTACCAATTGCACTCCCGGACCGGTGGTAACGCATAGTAGCCACTACCGCCCACCTCGGAACACACTCCCAAAGTCATAAATGGGCCCACATCATCATCATCTTCATAGTCATAGAAATAGTATCGAAGAAATGTGTCCGATCAAAGGTGCTACCTCAATTAGTCACGGTATAGCTCCTGTTTTAGTCATTTCAATTCTGACCCGAAGGTCAGGGCTATTTAGTCATCGTTCATCTTCTTCGATTTAATAATCGCCTTCAAGTCATCATACTCATTCTGGATACGTCATAACGTTCACAGTTGTCAAAGTGGTATCGACACTGACAGAGAGTATGCCCTATGTCGACTCCGGTCTCTTTAACAACCAACGCTTACATCTTTCACATCGGTCGGTTCTTTTATATTTGAAAGATTCGCTTTCATATCAAAATATCATATTTTGTTTCGAACCCATTTATATTCAAAATAGAATATATTTTCATATCAAAATATCCCAATCATTCCCAAACCGATTATATTCCAAACTAGAATATATTTCCATGTCATTATATTATACTCGTATAACATCTCTAAACGACTTATATTCAAATAGAATATCATTTTTCTCCAAGATTTCAAATTATCACGGATTCTTATCTCAACTCTATTCGAACCAGCGGTTCAAACTCAAGCATTTCCATTCGAAAGAAATTTATAATTTCAAAAATACTTGTAAACTAAATGTTTATATAAAAATAATAATAATAATAATAAATTTTTATATAAAAAATATATATAGATGTATATATATATATAATATAATAGTTAAGATAAATTAGTAATTTAAATATTATATATATACTTACTTAAAATAAGATTTACTAGAAACCTTTGAAAAATGAATTATAAGGAAATTATTTAAATACAATAGTATTAAGTAAAAGTAATTAATAGTTTTAAAGCTAGAATAATTATTTAGAATCAATGCATAAATATTAAAAATAAATTTCTCAAATCAAAACCTTTCTTCCTTCCAAATTTCAAATACTTGAATTTATCCTCCGGTCTCAACGGAGTTCATTTAGTTCCCTATCTCGTTTCAACCTCGTTCAAAACAACTACTTGATTTCAAGAGTTCCGAGATGTATATATTCCAACTGGGTTAAAACAACTCAGATACTCTTGATTTCGAATTTTCCCAACATTTGATTTCTATAAGAATTTTCCTTCTAAACCAACTCTTATTTTGGAAAGTTTTCAATTCATATTCAAACCCCAATTTAGATATTTCTATTTTGGTTTGGAAAATTCCTTCAAACTCCTTTTTATTATCATCCCAGTTCAGAATCTTTAAAGAATTTAAAAAATCGAGTATCGACACATTCTTTTATGTGAAATTCTATCAAATAAAATTTCAAATATTAAAATCATTTAACCAACCGATGTCTGTATATAATTATCTATCCAATGGCTAAGTGACTTTAAATTTAATTTCTCGATATTCAGGGATGGATCTATCATTTCAATCCAAATCAGGGTCACAGAGCTTTATCATTTCACTCCGTGTTCTTAATTTATTTTATTGATAAATCCCGGGTTCATTAGATGCCCGTAACATCAAGGGTAAATGGGATTATCGCCACAATCACATGCAATACAATATACTGAATATAAAGCCTTAGCAGTGTCAACATCAAATTCACTCATAAAATCCAACCAAGCATCCATCACAACCATTTACTTCAACTGATCAGCGTTAACAGTTTCAGGATTAATAAAGGTTCGGATTTCAAACTAGAAATTTAAATTTAATTAAATAACTAATTATTGACTTAAATTCGAATGTTAACGCACTTGCATGTAAAGTTAACAACACATCGACAATCCAATACAACCATGCAACCAACTTTACTTCCTAATTTAATTCAATAAATATGAGAATAATTCAGTATTTCGTGAGTGAGAAAACCACTCACCTTTGGGTTACAATTTGAATCGAGCGTTCAGGAAGGCCCAAAATTTGACAGTCTCAGATCGCAACCAAACCAGTGCCAAAACGTCCGCAACTCCGCCACGATCCCAACGCAACAAACCGTGTCCAATTCCGATTTAAAACAAAGAAGTTATGAGCGATTAACTATTTGGATTTTTAAATATATAAAAATTTAATAAATCCAAACCTATCACTAATTGGCCGCCACGTCAGCAGGGCCCGCTCCATTTCTTCCCGCTCCAGCCCTTGCGCGTTGACCCGCTACAGCACCCACGCACGAAAGAACCCACCAAGCAGCGATTTTGACCGTCGATTGTGGCCGACACAGGCCACGATAGCAGCTCCGGCGACCGGCATACTGACCCTCATCGAAATCCGCACCCACACATGCCCGCGCCTTCTGCTCCGGTTGACCCCTTCGCCGCCGTCGAGATGATGAACGCGACGGGTCTTAAACCTTTAAACGCGAAATTCGAGCACCTCAGGCCGAATGACGTCTAGCGAACACCACCCACGAGCTTGTATCGACTTCCTCTACAATACCCAGATCTCCGATTCTTTGATTAGGCCCTAGATCGAAAATACCCAATTATGAGATTAGGGTTCCGCGGATTTTACCCTTTGACCGCGATTTCCGGCCACCTCGCTCACTGCATGTCAAAACTGATTGTAGATCTGAATTCTACTCGTCGAGATCTTCAGTTTGATATATAATATGATGGGTTTTGGAGAGATTTCATTTTCAAGTTTGTATTTTTATTTCTAGGGTTTGCAAATTTATTTTCAGCCATTAATAATGAGCTTTTGATGGAGGAAAATGAACATGAGGTGGAAATGGCTGATGTAGGTGTTAAGTGGCTTAATATATATATATATAAGGTCCAAACTGATTAACACACACCGTATCGCATATCAACTTGAACGTACATTTTACATTACCGGGGCCACCTACTGACTCCGAAAAATCCGGAAAAATTATTTCTGTCTTTGTTTTGACGATACGGTTCTAACGAAACTAATTTCATCGAATTTCGAGACCGTTTGAAAAATGGCCTTTTTGGGGTCGATCCAATTTAACTGTCAACTGGTAAAACGCGTTTTCACTTGCCACGCTCACATATTAATTCGAAAAATTCTGAAAATTGAAACCTAGCAATAATTCGACATTCCGGATCCAACAGAAGTGGTTTCGTCGAAAACAGAGGTCGTTTGAAAAATGGCTATTTTACAGGCCCTTATATATTCTATAGCGACTATTCTGAATATTCATTTGGCCATAACTTTTGATTTTCATTACGGAAATTCGATTTTTCGGATTCGTTGGAAAGATATTATCAACCAGATTTAAATATTTCTTGTTTCGCTAAAATCCGATTTATTTTGAATCCTGTGCAGTCAGTTGAACTTTGAATTTAAATCTTCGAACTGCAGGGCCATATAAATAATTATATAAATTCCACAGCGACCTTTTGAAATTTTGATTTACTCATAACTCGCAATTTATCCGGCGAAATTTCAATTTTTCACATTCGTTGGGAAGATATCGTCAAACAGAGTTATATTTCTCTGGGTCGTCCCCCTTCTGATTTAAAACGAATTCTATACATTCAATTGAAATTAAAAATCGAATTTTCAAACTGCCGCGCCATTTCAGGCTCGTTATATAATTAAAATAAATTTATTCGTTTTCAACTTCGATTAAACAAATTTTTCCGTCGTTATTATTTAAAATAAAACACTTTAAATATTCAAAATTCTTCGAATTAGCCAA